>OX392487.1:11389498-12084247 GCA_947623365.1 Achlya flavicornis | reverse complement strand
TGGTCTAACGATGCACTGTCTTTATGGTTTTGTCTTTGATCTCCAAAACCACCCAGGTTGGATTTTCTCACATATTACTGTAGGTATATGTATTCATACCTAGACAATATTTTAGACGGAAATTGTTATGGTGCTAATAACTTTAAGATGTTTTAACGAGTATTTAGGCAGAAAATCCCTCATTAATTGGTCTAGTAGCAATTTTTTGTGTAATCGTTTGATCAACTTTAAGATCAGAAAACATAATTGGACTGTTTTACAAAAAACTTAAACCGACTTCAAAGTACACTAAGAAGTAATCAAATCCTGATCTGATGACAATGGGACCAAATGGGAAGTGTACCCTTCCAGACAAAAAAAAAAATTTCCAAATCGTTTAAATGACGGAGTTATGAGGAAACAAACATAAAAAAACAACCGAATTGAGAACCTCCTCCTTTTTTTTGAAGTCGGTTAAAGAGAGATTTCTAATCCTACATTGACAATAAATCAGCAATATACAGCGAATAATCATCAGACTTTATAAATATTGGACCTCTCAAGATTCATGATGATCTTTTAACTAACTCATGTGTTTATTACAGTAATCAACAAATACATTGAAAATCTATAGACATTGTAAACAACAAATACTTCCAATAGAGTTACAATAATGTTCACTGAAACACAATACCCAGGGAACTTTACAAAGGTACATTGCATTTTGAATGTTCAAAATACGCACAATAAAATCTATTTAGAGTCTCGTAAACTCTCTCCGTTTTAATTTTAATGCGTGAACGATTGCAATTATCCCACTTTTCCATTTATTTGCGCGGTCGCGACGCGTCGCAGTCTTGCAACTGCGTGGGAGTGTGATTTATGACATAATGAACATTATTACTTGAAGTTTCAGCACTGGATATTGGTAGTATCGTTGGTAGAATTATGATCTTCGATATTTGAAGACTCAGTCGTATTCAGTCCATGTAATCTATAATCAATTATGCTTTTTAAATCAGAGAATAATATAGATTTTTCTCCAATTCACCACGATTATTTTGCATTAGTTCTTTAGAATCTAACAGTTCCTTAAGATCACATATACCGTACGTACCTATAGTATCAACTTAGCCTGTCATCATCATCATCATATCAGCCCATGGATGTCCACTGCTGAACATAGGCCTCCCCCATTGATTTCCACTTCGAACGGTTCTGGGCCGCTTGCATCCAGCGGCGCCCAGCGACTCTGACCAGGTCGTCAGTCCACCTGGTGGGAGGTCGTCCCGCTCGGCGCTTTCCAGTACGTGGTCGCCACTCGAGAACCTTCCTTCCCCATCGGTTATCGGCTCTTCGAGCGATGTGGACTGCCCATTGCCACTTCAGCTTACTAACTCTACGAGCCATGTCCATCATTTTTGTTCTCCTACGAATGTCCTCATTTCGGACCCTGTCACGTAGAGAAATTCCGAGCATAACTCGTTCCATAGCTCGCTGAGTGACTCTGAGCTTATTTATGCGGCCAGCAGTGAAACTTAGCCTGTATCTAAGACTAAACCTGTAATAATATCATCTGTATTATTATCTAGTACTTAATGATTAATAGCTACTATTTTACTATTAATAGTTAATATAGTTACTAATAGTGATGTTAGATCACGGAAAGTGACTGTCCAACAATCTTGTACAATAGTTTGAAATATCGTAGAGACATTATGAGTCATATCAAAATGACAAGGCTATTGGAAATGTTCCAACCGCCGATCTTAGGTTCGCTGCACATTGCTTCAGTTTAAATTCTACTAATTTAATAACACCATTTTAAATTTAGTTTTCTGGGCTATGAGTACAGATTTTAAAACTCTTTTCATGAGCGGTTTTTATTTAATATCACTAGGGTAATTGAATGTCATTAGACTCTTCGGCAGCAGCTGACAATCTGCATATGAGTCTCATTTAGTAGTGTGAGCATTAAAGCTCAGATGATAAAAGTGATGATGTATAATTATGATGATACTATCCTAGTTTACCGTAGGTTATAAGTGCCTATACTCAAAACTAAATATTTGTGTGCATGGACATATCTATTTGATGGAGTCCGAGTGAAAGTCTTTAAGTGTAATATCTACAAGCAGTACGAGTATGAAATGAAATGAAATGAAATGAAAAGAAATGAAATAATGTATTAATTCAAATAGGCCTTCACAGGCACTTATGAATAGTCAAACTCTAATACTCTAATGCACGGTTCGGAAGGTTGCTTTTGCTAAGAAGAGCCGGCAATAAACTCAGCAATTATATTTGTGTGCATGGACATATCTATTTGATGGAGTCCGAGTGAAAGTCTTTAAGTGTAATATCTACAAGCAGTACGAGTATGAAATGAAAAGAAATGAAATAATGTATTAATTCAAATAGGCCTTCACAGGCACTTATGAATAGTCAAACTCTAATACTCTAATGCACGGTTCGGAAGGTTGCTTTTGCTAAGAAGAGCCGGCAATAAACTCAGCAATTATATCAGTTAGCTCCAGCTCTACTTAGTTTGGGATCTCTGAAGAATGTCCCAGGATAATAATTTATTTATACCGATTATTATTTGCTTTTAATAATTGCTTTTAGTTTTTTTTAGTATTTCATTTAATGATTTTAGGATTGTTCCTATGTGCACGTACCTTAATATAATGCACTTTTAGTTTTGTTAGTATTGTAAATAAATTGTTTTCATCTCATTGTGGGTCAGCTAGCGTTTAATTTAATTAGATTTAGGCCTGATATACACTTACGTTTGGAATTTTATCTCTTACGTTTTTCATTGCGCTGATGGTGGCTATTGATAATAATCGTACCTACTCGTTTTTATAGTACATTTTAAAAAAAAAAAGTATCGGGAACAGTATGTACGTACATTTTATGAAAAAGAAACCCTTACTGAGTTTCTTGCCGGAAGTCTTATCAGTTGAAGTGTATTAAAAAACAGTGGTAGAATCAATTGTAAGAGAGAGGTAGAGCATAGCGTTTATTCGCTCAAAGAGCAGCTCGACTGGGGAAGTACCTCCACCTTACAGAATACCGCAGCCAAATAACTTTATGTTGTGTAAAGTTGTGTTCCAGCGCGTGAGTAAGGTCGCCAGAGCTCATTGGTGAGGGGGGAAAGGTCGGTAACGCGTGAGCGATGCTTCGTGACTCGTGTGTTGCAAGCGTCCATATGGCTACGGTAACCGCTTACCATCAGGCGGGCCGTATGCTTGATTACCGACTTAGTCGTATAAAAAAAGAAAAAAAGTGCCTTACTAGGGCCTAAATTGAATAATAGTTTTTTTTTGTTTTTTTTTTATCCAAAACTAAATAGTGCTTGCACTGCGAAAATCAGATAGCTAATATATTTATGTAGATATCCCCAAACCAAACCTCATCGTCAACACTGTTAAAGAAATTTTGACAGGCCAGTTGGCGCAGTTGGTTAACTCTGGTAAAGATTCCACCTATTGCGCCGCAGCTCGTGGATTCGATTCCCGCACAGGACATGCATTTCTGTGCATGAACATGTCTGTATGTCCTGAGTCTGGTTGTAATTATGTATATTAAGTATGTATTTACAAACAAAAAGTAGTATATGTATTATATCAGTTATCTGGTTTCCATAGTACAAGCTCTGCTTAGTTTGGGATCAGATGACCGTGTGTGAGGAATGTCCCAGGATATTTATTTATTTACTATTCAAGGACCTAGCGAACTTATTTATTATTATAAAATACTATTATTCAGTCTTTTTATAATTATTGCCGCTCGCGTATGATAAACCTAACAAACAAACTTTCTAGCAAATACCCAATGAATTTATCACGCAGTTAAACTGTTTTCTGAACTATGTGCGAGTAGCGTTACATTAAAATGTAGGTGATAACTACATTTTGTTCTGTGATTTATTGACTCAATTATATTGCGTAAGTTAGCTTTAGTTTTTATTAGATTGACATTCAGTGTAGCAATTTCTTAAAGTTTACTTGAAACTACAAAATTGTACATTGACTAAAGGTCACCGCTCACTGTAACAGCACGGCTACGCCTCGGCATTTACCTTGCCATGCCAGTGAGGCCTTCAAATCGTATCCGTTAAGTTAAAGTAAATATTACAATGATTAGATAAAATAGTTGATGCCACGCGGCAAGCGCGCTTGCCGCTACAAGTCCTGCTGACCACACGCTTCCAGCGAGCGGTACGCTCCCTTGCTGCGTGACGCCAGCAAGCGGTATCATGCCAAAGCCGCGCCACCAATTTCACCGGCGCTGCACCGCCTGCGAGCTGCCACCTCGCTTGCGGCACAGATTACTTGCGGTGCGCTGAGCTAGTGGTTGGATTGAGTTGAGGCGGTGCCGGGCCGTTGCTGCGATGGAGCGGTGCTGATATAGTGAGCGATGACCCTTAGACTGTGCTTCTGCTGAAGATACTTCTATCCTGTGCTCCCTCTGGTGCTACGTCATTCTCACCTTCTCCAGGTCAGGATGGTATCATTTCAAGAGAGGTAGGGCATAACGGGCTGTCCCGTTCGAGGAGTAGCCCGACTGGGGAAGTACCTCCACCTTACAGAAGATCGCAGCCAAATAACGCTGCTTTAATGTGGTGTTGTGTTCCTGCGGTGAGTAAGGTCGCCAGAGCTCCATGAGGAGGCGCTGTGCTGGCAGTGTGGGGACCAGCGGTGTCGCACCACCGTTGTGTTGTGCAGGCGCGGCATGTTGTTGCGGCGGTCAGGGAGACCCGGTGAAACAGCTGCCCGCTGGCTGCCCGCAGGTTGTAGGGGTCCTGAGCCCAGGGATTACTTAATCTCCGCCCTGGGAGGCTGACCCGCCGCCTCGCGCATAATCCATGGTATAGTTGGTCGTGCCGGAGGAGGAGACCGGAGTGGACCCGGCCGACTGTATCATGGGGGGACCGGGGGCCCTTCCGGCTGCCGCACCAACAAACCGCATCACCTGTCCACCACTCTCGGCGAATAACACTGCACTTTGTCTCTTTCGCTGCTGGCACAGCGATTCCTCTTAATCTCTCATCATTCTCTTTTTAATGCCACGGAAAAAGAAAAAAAGAAATAGTTCTTCAGCGGCCTCCCCGTCCACAATTTCTGTGGACTTTTGCAACATCAGGGGTCTTCACGCTAATATCAATGCAGTCCACCAACATCTTGAGACTGCACAGCCGACCCTGCTATTTCTAACGGAGACGCAAATATCCTGCCCTGATGATACATCGTATTTACACTACCCCGGGTACAAGCTGGAGCACAATTTTGTGCGCCGTGCCGGGGTATGTATGTACGTCAGGGAGGATATTTGCTGTCGCCGTCTCCGTGGCCTAGAAGACCGGGACCTGTCGATTTTGTGGGCGCGCGTAGATCACGGTGGCCACACCAAAGTTTACGCGTGCCTTTACAGGTCCCACAGCGGTGACGCGGACACAATCCGGTTATTTGAGCACCTGCAATTGACGACTGACAAAGTACTAGAGCAGTACCCCTCCACGGAGTTAGTGATTTTAGGAGATTTCAACGCTCACCACGTTGAGTGGCTTGGTTCTCGGTCCACTGACTTCGCGGGGAGGACTGCTCACGACTTTGCCCTGGCCTATGGCTTCTCACAACTGGTTGTTTCTCCTACGAGAATCCCAGATATTGAGAGCCATACTAGTTCCTTACTGGACCTTCTGCTGACTACGCGACCGGAAAACTATGCAGTGACAGTGGATGCGCCACTTGGGTCATCGGACCACTGTCTCGTCCGGACGCAAGTGCCATGCGTCCGACATGATCCGCCCCGGCCTCCCGGAAGGCGACGTGTATGGCACTACAAGTCAGCAGATTGGGATGGATTGCGAGATTTCTACGCATCGTACCCGTGGAGACAGCTTTGCTTCGCATCAGATGATCCTGACACCTGTGCAGCTGCCGTCGCTGAGGCGATATTGGCGGGAATGGAATGTTATATCCCAAACCCGCTAGTGGCTGCAGGGGTGAAGAAGAGACCGTGGTTTAATCGGCCCTGCAAAGATGCTAGACATAATAAGCAAACTTTGTATGAGGCTTGGACCACGGCCCGAACTGATCAGGACCCTAACATCTCTGATGCGAAACGCAAATTTAACGCTGCCTCGAGGTTCAGTAAGCGAATGATCGCCAAGGCGAAGTTTGATTTCGTCGGCAGGTTTGGTGAGAGACTGACTAGCCTTCCCTCTGGAAGTCGCGCTTTCTGGTCTCTTGCCAAAGCTGCTGAGGGAAACTTTTGCCAGTCGTCCTTGCCACCCCTCCGTAAGCCGGACGGAAACTTGGCCCATAGTGCAAAGGAGAAAGCTGATCTTTTGGGCTATCTCTTTGCCTCGAACTCGACTTTGGATGACGGGGGCGCCACACCGCCTACCATCCCGCAGTGTGTTAGCTCCATGCCGGAGATAAGCATTACCCAACGGGAGGTCCGGCGGGAACTGCTTTCTCTGGACATCCATAAGTCGAGTGGGCCAGACGGCATACCGGCAGTGGTGCTGAAGCGGTGTGCTCCTGAATTGTGTCCAGTATTGACGCGTCTTTTTGCACTTTCCTACACCAAAAAGGAAGTCCCGTCTTCGTGGAAGACTGCCCACGTGCACCCAGTGCCCAAAAAGGGCGACAGATCAGACCCGACGAATTACAGGCCTATCGCCATCACCTCCCTTCTCTCCAAAGTCATGGAGCGTGTGATCAACACGCAGCTTTTGAGATACCTGGAGGATCACGAGTTGTTGAGCGACCGACAATATGGCTTCCGCCACAGTCGCTCAGCTGGTGACCTCCTTGTGTATCTCACGCACCGTTGGTCACTCGCCATCGAGAGTCAAGGTGAGGCATTGGCAGTGAGCCTAGATGTGGCGAAGGCGTTCGATCGGGTCTGGCACAGGGGTCTTCTAACGAAGTTACCATCATACGGGCTTCCCGAGGGATTATGCAAATGGATTGCCAGCTTTCTGTCCAGCAGATGCATAAGAGCCGTCGTCGACGGTAGCTGCTCCGATAGCATGGACATAAATGCTGGCGTTCCGCAAGGCTCTGTGCTGTCCCCAACACTGTTCCTACTGCATATCAATGATATGCTGTCTATTGACGGCATTCATTGCTATGCAGACGACAGTACAGGGGACACCCATTACACGGGCCGTGCAAATATGCCTCGTTCCGAGGTTGAGGAAAGCCGCGAACGGCTGGTGTCTGAAATCGAGAGTACACTGACTAGTGTCTCCGATTGGGGTCGACTAAACCTAGTCCATTTTAACCCCACTAAGACCCAAGCCTGCGCGTTCACCGCTAAGAAAACCCCATGGTCTGTGGCTCCACAATTCCAGAACACTTCCTTGAACTTCGGTCAAAGCATCGGGATCCTTGGCGTCGACATTTCCAGCGACGTGCTGTTCCGAAGTCACTTGGAAGACAAGGTGAAGCTGGCATCCAAAAAGCTTGGAGTGCTCAACAGAGCGAGGCAGTACTTCACATCAGGGCAAAGACTGCAACTTTACAAGTCGCAGGTCCGGCCGCATATGGAGTACTGTTGTCATCTATGGGCGGGAGCACCTGGATACCAGCTTGGGCCTTTAGACTCGGTTCAGCGACGTGCCATCAGAATTGTTGACGATCCCGAGCTCACAAGCGGTTTAGAGCCCCTCAGTCTGAGGAGAGACTTTGCCTCCTTATGTGTGTTCTACCGCTTGTACAACGGAGAGTGTTCTAAGGAATTGTTCGAGTTGTTGCCCACGGCTACCTTCCACCATCGCAACTCACGCCATCGACGGGGAATCCATCCTCACACATTGAAACCAGAATTGTTTCGAACTGTGCGGGCTCAAAGGAGCTTTCTTCCGCGGACGCTCAGGTTGTGGAATGAGCTCCCCGCCGTGGTTTTCCCAATGGAGTACAGCATGGGGTTCTTCAAAAAGGGCGTGAAGAGATTTCTTCAGGGTCGGCAGCGCGCGAGTGATACCCCTGGTGTTGCAAGCGTCCATAGGCTACGGTAACTGCTTACCATCAGGCGGGCCGTATGCTTGTTTGCCGCCTTAGTGGTATAAAAAAAAAAAAAAAAAAAACATTATACATAAGTCGATATCGTTAAAAAATCTGCAAATTGATATGACCAACAGTCAATGCTTTGTTTTTTTTAATATTACCAATACTGATCTTGACAATGTAATTCTGGTCTTCGTCTTCCAGGGCTTATGGACATTTGGAATACCAGGAAAATGCCAACATTACTAACATTCCTAAGAATTCGGAAATCAAAATATCTTGTTCACCCTTTTATTCTTCGGGTCATCGATTCTTCGCTTCGGCGTCATGTTTGCAAATTGTACAAATGCACTTTATATGAACGCCAACTAAGATTAATAACGCATAAAACATCAGTATCTAAATCATAATCAGTTATTTCCGTCCTCAAAAGACTACTTATCATAACAGCTACCGCCCACGTATGATCGCTCGCAAAAGTGCTGCGCCCGAGTCGATACAAAAAGTAAAAATTGATGGTGATAAAATGACGCTGATTTTTATATGTCATTGTGAGACTAAAATATGTTTTGTTGGTTATATTTTATTCATAAAAATCTCCACCAAATGATACATTAATAAGATTCTTAATAGAAACTGACACACACAAAATGTTCAGTTTCATCTTGAAACAAGTGATTATTTTTTCTATCCTATAACTTAATATTATAAATGCGAAAGTGAGTTTGTTTGTTACGCCTTCACGCCTCAACTACTCAATGGATCATCATGAAATTTGGCATACAGATAGTCTATGTTATGGAGAAGGACTTTTTATCCCGGCAACGTGGGTGAAACCGCGGGGTACAGCTAGTAATTCCTAATTTGGCGTTCTTCAAGAAGGTGAAGAGATTTTTGCAAGGTCCTTAGGGGACTGCTTACCTTCAGGTGGGCCGTATGCTTGTTAGCTACCATAGTGATATTTTTTTTAAATAATGTATCTATTGCACATAACCCTATTATTGGAGCTAAACATTTTTTTTAAATAAAAAATCGGGATGAAATTCCAGCAAGCGTAATTTTAACACCCCATTGTCAGTATCGATAAAATATGGGTTCCCAAGTCAAAGGCCGCGAGGTACATGAATGGACCACTGGCACCACCGTAGGATTATGTCGGACGATCGGCACCCGTTGAAAGGTTAGATCGCCCCTAATTATGATTTATCACCTTACGTCCATGTTACGGAAAGGAAACATTGTGAGATGAAGGTATTTTTGGATATTTCTTATTGATTTGTGCCGTGTTTGGGCTGTGATGGTTTATTTATTATATTTATGGTGCAAGTATTTTATATAGATTATTTGTATCATCATCATCAGCCTATAATGTCCCACTGCTGAGCACAGGCCTCCTTTCACAAATGAGGGTGAAAGGGAATGGGCAGATACTCAACCAAGCGTGCCCACTGCGGATTGGTGGAGGTAGGCTAGTGGTCAACCTACTGTTGGAATTTTTCAAGCCGCCTAGGAGGCATCCAACTAGCTTAACGATTATCACAATTAAGTGATAACCGGGACCAACGGCTTTACGAGCATTCCGAAGCACGGAAACGCTCGATTTGAAATACCACTAGACGGTCACCCATCCAGGTACAAACCACGACAGACGTAGCTTAACTTTGCCGATCGATTAAGAACGGCTAACCATGCTACACCACGAGCGATAATTTGTATGATATGATGATAATGATAGAGGAGTTACTCTCAATAATAATTCTTATTGCAAAATGTAATATTGTATTTTAAGAATACCTACTGGCGTTTCTACGCGTAGATACACCATATTGATGGGCCAGCTAGCATGGTTAGTAGGACCCATAAACGAAATGAGCTAGTATGTTTGGTAGGTGATACTAAAATTTGAAGTACTACTGCAGAAATCATTTAAAAAGAAACATAAATGTTAAATAAATATAATTATTAGCGAAAGCATTTCGCACAGCAGTGTACATGGACATTGTTGCCAAAACACGTGGGTGTCAGTGTCGATTGCATTCGATATATGCCCCATTGAAATTCTCCCCTGACGTATACCGTACAATACACAAACAAACATACATGCTTGGTAGATATACGACAATCAAAAGTTGAATGGGTAACATTTTAGTTGGTTAAAAAAAACTCAAAGAAACGCAATGACGTTCATATTGTTTGAAATCTATTTTTTACCAACGACAATGCACTCTGATTGGCTAATGGCCGATTCCTATAATTTACGGACCGTTATCGGTAAAAATTAAGACTCTTATATCTTTACTAATAATGAAGCAAATACCTCAAAGCTTTGCATAGCAGACCCTCCCATATGGAACTACCTAAAATTAGTTTACAAAATGATCTATATATGCCCAGTTTGGCAATAAAAAGACCTACCATTGGTAAGCAAAACGATACGTTTTTGTTTATAGAAACCGGGCATTAGTCAGTGATTGTAAAGTTCTGTTATTAGTCAGTGCAAAAGCACATACTAATTGTGGACTTGGATAGTTCGGTAAAGGGATTTTCCATCGATATGAACTTGTAACGGCAATCGATGTGGCAAAAGTTGGGACCTCAAATCCTATCGAAAGTCGAGAGGAATCCATCACTTGGTAGTAGGGTACTTTATAAAGTACCATCCTAGTTAGATGCCACCTTCAACTTGAAAATCTCTCGCCAAGCCCTAACGGTACCTATTTCGGCAGCTGAACATAAAAGCCCTGTCTGACCATTGAGCAATTATTACTACTTATAGATAAGACGCCACACATCACAACTATGTTCTGTTCAAGTGAGGCCATCCGGTCACACTTGTTGTTGCAGAACAATGGATGAAACGCGTAAGCGCCGTGAAATAGACGGTGTTTGCGATAAAAAAAAAACAAAAGCGTTCGCGTAAGGATGCTAAGGGTCTGCGTAAGGTGCTAAGACCAAATCTTGGGCCGACATATTCTTGTCAATTCAAAAAAAAAACCTCCTAAATGCGTTTTGATAGCGCTACGTGTTTCTACTTCCTACTAAGACGACTAATTGTTTCAGCTCTAAAGAGAAATTTAGTTGACTCTAAATAATGGGACATAACCTTTGCTTATGATAGCTTCTCTATACGTAGTATTATTAGCTCAATGTCTTTGGCTTTGCCCGCGGCTGCTTTGCGTCCGCGCATCTATCTTTCAGTCAGTTAGCGATAGAACAACATAATATATAAAACCATTAGGTATTGCCTAAATACGTCATCGTCAGCCTATAATGTCCCACTGCTGAGCACAGGCCTCCTTTCACAAATCAGGGTGAAAGGGAATGGGCAGATACTCCACCACGCGTGCCCACTGCGGATCGGTGGAGGTAGGCTAGTGGCCAACCTACTGTTGGAGTTTTCAAGCCGCCTAGGAGGCATCCAACCAGCTTAACGACTATCACAATTAAGTGATAACCGGGACCAACGGCTTTACGTGCCTTCCGAAGCACGGAAACGCTCGATTTGAAATACCACTAGGCGGTCACCCATCCAGGTACCGACCAAGACAGACGTAGCTTAACTTTAAAGTAGAACGGCTAATATTGCTACACCACGAGCGCTTCGTTTTATTTTCAACCTTATTCCTGTGTGGAACAGGCTTTTGCATTGGTACTTACCACTTTTGACAGCAGATCCTTGAACCTTTAGGTTCAAAATATTTGGTAGAGTTGGGCACAATGTGGTGGGTCTGACCGAAAAGAAATCCTGATGAAGTTGCCATACCGAAAATATCACTTAGCGTTTAATCGGATTTATTACGACCGATTTGGTATCCGATTTTATTATATTACCGATTATTTTAAGCAGTTTACATTATTTTGACATAAATGAGTAATTGAATGCATCCTCGGCCGGATGTCTGAGATTCATGGGGCGGCGTGGAGGAGCCGGGTTTGGTCGCGGCATAAATTATATTATTTTATATGCAATCGATTTGTGAAATGGCGTAACTCTGAAACGACAAATTTTGATCCTGCTCTGAATTTTGTAATTTTTACAGATTTGGTTTCATCTGATTTCATCTATTGAAATCAAGTATGGTTACTTAGCTTTTATTGTGAGTTAGCTCTTATTATCTTCCTAAGTCTTCCTTAACACTTTTCTCTTTTTTTTATACATTTTTGAGGATGTCAAAAGTTTAAGTAACTTTAAATGTTTTTATTTGTTTTTGAAGTCTTTTTTTAAACGTAACATCCGCAGCTTTCACCGTCATAAAGGGCCTAAATAGGAAAAGAGACTTTCACTTTGACTTTGAAAAAAAATTAGTTAATTTCTTCTCGAAACCGAAATTTAAACTTTTCGACTTACACCCTTCGTACAAGACGTGCCATAAATAATATTTAACGACAATAAATAAGATCGAGCGTACTAAATCAATTGATGGACGATCTGTCTCTATAATTGCACATGATCTGCCTCTGCCCGCCCCAGAATGGTGAAGTGTTGTTTTTTGTCACTACTCGTAATTAATTTTAGAATTTCGCGTTAGCTCTGCGGTTGTCACGAGATGTAGGTCCCGGGTTCGAATCCTACAATGACCTGGAGCTTTCGGTGAAGGAAAACATCGCGAGGAAACCATAGCACGGTGGTAGGGTACTTTGTAGTACCCACCTGGCTGGCTACCACCTTCAAGTTGAAAATCTGTCGCTAAGCACCTATCGGTGTGTTCCGACAGCTGCACCTGAGAGCCAGTTCCTTCTAGGCTTTGTGTGCTTACCACCTTCGACCACATTATCACTTACTATGGCGAGATTCTGGTCAAGCACAGGCCTATACACAGTAAAAAAAAATGAGAGTTATATGAGGGGGTTATACTGCATCGCTCGTACTTATTTGAGCTTATTTTGTGGAATACAGTATTCGAAATACATGTAGTACCAAGTGAAGTCAAATGCTATGACGAAGATTGCGGGTTCTTGAGCGAAGGAGAAGCGAAGGAAACGATTATAGGGTTTTTTTTTTTATACAACTTAGTCGGTAAACAAGCATACGGCCCACGTGATGGTAAGCGGTTACCGTAGCCATATGGACGCTTGCAATACAAGAAGCATTGCTCACTCGTTACCGACCTTTACACCCTCCCCTATGAGCTCTGGCGACCTTACTCACGCGCAGGAACACAACTTTACACAACATAAAAGTATTCACCGGAGTGACTACTATTTGTTAAAACTGTTGCTAAGTCCAGCAATTGAAGTTGTGAGTCATTTGGGGCTATGTCAAATTTGTCATAAAAAGCCGAGAATGCGGGTAGAACAATGGGGCACAGCTAGTTCAAAGACGACCTATCCAGACGAGCCAGTTGGCGCAGTTGGTTAAGATTCCACCTATCGCGCCGCAGGTCGTGGGTTCGATTCCCACACAGGACATGCATTTGTGTGCATGAACATGTCTGTATGTCCTGAGTCTGGGTGTAATTATGTATATTAAGTATGTATTTACAAACAAAAACTAGTTATCTGGTTTCCATAGTACAAGCTCTGCTTAGTTTGGGATGAGATGACCGTGCGTGAGGAATGTCCCAGGATATATATCTTAAGACGGATGATACTTTTTTTCTAAATATAAAAACGATTGATTCATACCTTATGAATGGACGAAGGAAGTAAACACCTTATAACAACATGCGATCTTTGTACATTTTAAACCTTCACACATTAGTTATAGAGGTTAATATAAAGGCAAAGATAACTTTGTCAATTTCTCAAAGAAGTTTGATTAATAGTTTATTCAGCCAGTAGCTATAATTTTTTTTTAATTTTTTTATTCAAACGTCCGGTCAGTGGCCACCTTTTGTATTCGATTCATTTATCAAAAAAATCGTTCATTAAGGTTCAATCGAATCGAAATTTTAATATCGATATTATTCGATCGGGTTGGTATTGAGTTTTTTTTTTATGTGGCCAGTTGTGTTTTGTTGTTACTAATGGTAAAGGAATGTCTATGTAGTATTTGATTGTTACTATTCATCTCAAATTGGTATTCAAATGAGTTTTGTATGGTATTACTAGTTGCGCCCCGCGGTTTCACCCGCGTACCCGAGGGATATCCTAACATACCGTTAAGTTTTCTTAAATTTTCTACGTAACTTTCGTAACATTTTTCCGTAAGAACTTTCCCAGAGTATTAGAAAACTTTAAAAAAAAGATGGATGAAATCGGTAGAGTCGTTCTCAAGATAAGGGGTGACCAAGGGATTCATTTTTAAATATAGAGATTTTTAAAATGTGTGGTCGAATTTTTCACATATTTTTAATCTCTAATTACCAATACACGTTTCGCACAAGACAATGTTGTTAACGCTATCACTATGGTTTCTTGACTCCCTTAACTCAGGGGACTCCTTGGGAAGCGAGTAACAACTTCAGTTTCGTCATCGTCCTTTATTGGGTCAATAGTCAACAAGCTCATCAAATTTACACCTTAATTCTATTCCAGAATATTTAAACCCATATAAATTGTAGTTCAAAATTTAAAAAAAGCAACACGACCAATTACCAAAAGCGTACAAGCTAGAGAAACAAATATCGGCAGGAATGGCAATCAATCAATGTTGTACTTCCGACGCGGGTAGATAGATAAAAATGATTAGTCTCGCCTACAGATCAAGATAATCGCCGTATTGAGGCGATAGCTGAGACCTTGATCGGTATAAGCTGATCGGTGCAGCCACTGGTTGCAATATAGAGTGTCTTTAAAAAGCTTGAGGCTTTTTTAAAAAGTTTTGGGGGAAATTGGTTTAAGTTTAGTTTGGTACTTCAAGAGAGGACATTTTTGCAGGGTTGGTAACGAGCTATTGTAAGCCCCAGTGTTGCAAATTTTTTGTTAACCGCTTACCGTCAAGAGGTCCTGATGATGAAATAATTGGACTGTTTTACAAAAAACTTATACCAACTTCAAAGTACACTAAAAAGTATTCAAATCCTGATCTGACAATGGGACCAAACGGGAAGTGTACCCTCCCAGACAAAAAAAGAATTTTCCGGATCGGTTAATAAATGACGGAGATATAAGGTAACAAGCAATAATAAAAAAAAAAACAACCGATTTGAGAACCTCCTCCTTTTTTTGAAGTCGGTTAAAAAGGTAACCAAAGATACTAATGTAAACTACTGCTACTAATGTAAAATTGATATTGGTAGAGTCAACTGAAACGTGCATTAGTGCCTTATTAGGCCCTAAATTTAATATATGAGTTTTCCATTTTGGTTCGATTTTGATAAGATATATGTTATGAAAATTTCTTAACTTTGTGTTGCTAACTCATAAATTTAATTCTTTATTGTACAGACATTTACCTACTGATATAACGAAGAGAATATGAAACTTACTGTTCTGAGCTAAATCAATAGTTCAAGAAATTGCAAAAAACTGACCACTGATCAAGCTAACCACCAACAATTTCGCCTCATTAATTAAAAATACCAACCTCACAACTCATTTAGCATCTTTAAAATAAAATTTAAAAAATGTTCTTTTTATAAAAAAGTTTATAATTAGAACATGCTGTGTACATACCGCAGTGTGCGCGGAAGATCCCGATGTCGCGATAGTGTCGCTTTGATAGATAATCTTTAGAATCGAACAGGGTTCGACGGCTCGACCACATCCACTGCGCTTACCACACTCATTTATGTGGTAGCTCCTCCGGGTGTTTTGAGATATTGTTCTTTTACACTTTTGGTTGGTACGGTCAGCAAAGGCAACGACCAATACCGAAAACTGTACTACCTTAAATAAATTGTTTTCCTATCAAATAACATTTTTTCCATAGAGATAGAATATCTCTAGAGTGATTGTTCTAGAGTTTATGCCGTGACAAAAGTACGGTCAACACAACCGCGCTACGATCTATTTAGACTTTAATAAATGTACAGTTGAGGACATAAATAATAATTCAACAACGATTTTCTCTTTAAATTATGATATACTAGCTGTCCCGCGCGGTTTCACCCGCATTCCTGAGGGATCGTATGTTTTCCCGGGTTAAAAAGTATCCTATGTATTAATCCAGAACTTATTTTATCTGGGTGCCAAAATTCATCCAAATCCGTTTACTACTTTTTTCGTGAAAGAGTAACAAACATCCAGTCATACAAAATTTCGCGTTTATAATATTAGTAAAAGGATAGTAAGGATTATGCACTCAGAATCATTTAACATAATGTATACTTAAACAAGCATACGGCCCGCCTGATGGTAAGTGGTTACCGTAGCTATATGGACGCTTGCAACACACGAAGCATCGCTCACGCGTTATCGACCTTTCCCCCCTCCCCGATGAGCTCTGGCGACCTTACTCACGCGCAGGAACACAACTTTACACAACATAATGTTATTTGGGTGCGGTATTCTGTAAGGTGGAGGTACTTCCCCAGTCGAGCTGCTCTTTGAACGAATAAACGCTATGCTCTACCTCTCCCAAAATGATCTGAGAATCTCACTATTATGATTTGTTTAATTTTTGAAGATTTGAATCAGTGAGAGAAAATTGAATTTCACAAAGTGTTTGGATATTTACATCCTCGTACCTACTTCACGAACCTGAAGCAGGGGACTAGTAAGTCACTAGTGTGCGATGTATATATGAATGCAATATGCAAACTACTCACGATTCGGTAATGTTGTTAATGCTATGGCTTTATCTACTATTTTCTATCTCTATCCCCCTTACTCATAAAGCGATATTTAACTAATATACTGTTTAAATGGTCACGTAAATAATGTCACATTATTTGACAATGAAAATAGAGTGACTTTATTTACGTGACCCTTTAAACAGTATATTAGTTAAAAAGCGCTTTATGAGTAAGGGGGTGAGACTTTTCCTTGACACTAAAACGACAATTCAGAATGAGTCGGATAGCAAGAAGAGTATACAATACAGCCACTGTATTTTAAAACTATTCATGTTGCCACATCATCACTGATGGTGAAATTGTTGTCAAAGACAGTTGATAGAAAACAAAAAAAAATACAAAGTTTAAACTCAATCAGATGATTGACATTGAAAACGCATAGAAGACAAACAAACGAACACACAAATATATCTGTTATGTTTTTGCCCATCAAAATCATATTTTTACAGAAAAAAAAAACGCAGAACCTTGAGTTACTCACTTTGATATTAATTCTTCACACTTTTTCAATCGACATAGATTAATAAGTTTGCATATTTTTACATCACACGTCGGCGTAACTAAAAATACAACAACACCGGTCATTTGTATGGGATATAAGGATTCTATGCGATTTGGACGCCTATTTCTCAATATCCGACATCAAGATATATTTGCCATTTTATTTTGCTATCACTAAAGAAGTTTTTACGCGATTCTGACCCTTAACTGTGAGCCAAAAAGAAAAGAAATAGTTTTTTGAAGATTTTTTATTACAAGTGGGATATCTTAATAAGGTGTGGCGTCCATCACAATCGATTTGTCTCGAACGCAAGTTCGAAGCGACAAAAAATACTTGATACGAAGCGTTCAATCAAAATAATGACTTTATTTAACATTGACAATAAAATATAGCGTCCGCCATTGTGCTCCGACGCCGCGCATAAGTAGGTGGAGTAACTTGAAATATAAATAGGGTACGTGATCCTGTTGTTTGCCACGTAAATTTAGTTTTAATCGGACATTATATAAAATGTACTGTGTATTGTCGTCAAAATCAGAACGTGGTTGACCACAATCTCACCATGGTCAATGATAAATCTGTTTCTCAAGTGTCGGAACACACTCTGTAGTGCTTGGTGATCAATTTTCAACATGACAGTTATAGGCAGCCAGGCATATACCTACTAAAAAGTACCTTTCCACTATGGGAGTCATCTATTCATGAAAATCTTAAAAATATATGAAAAAGCAGTTTTTGCTTAGTTGTTGTCATAGTTTTTTTTTGTAGATTTTATATTACAAAAGTTTCCAGCTACATCCAAAGTAAAATATTTTAGTTCTTTCGTTTTGTTCGTGACCAAGAACAAGCCCGCTCTCCTCATTCGAAATTCATTCAAACCGATTCCAGATGGACTTAGCTAAGCTGACAATACTGATTGAGTCCCATAAAGCATCGTATTGAGTGATATGTCATTGGCGAGACAATGGGCCGTGGGTTCGATTCCCGACGTTGATGGCCGCGAGATGACAGGATTAGTCTTGCTTGCATAATGTGGCTCATCTATTTCATTGTTATATCTATGGGTACTTATTGGTATGTTTTAATGGTGCGTCCATGCTTGGCGAACCGAGCACGAGCCGAGCCTCGAACGAGCACACTGCGAGCACGTTTCGCGTAGCGTGGACGGGCTCGCGAGCCTCGAACAAGCGCGATTGTCAGTTTTTTTCACGTACAAAGGGATTCGCATCATGCTCGTTGTAGGCTCGTTCGTGGCTCGGCTCGTGCTCGATTCGCGTAGCATGGACGCACCATAAAGTAACAGAACTTGATTTAAAATTGAAGCAGTATTGATGCCGAAAATATAAGCTTATAGTTACTCAGTGAGTTATGGGGTGCGCTCGGCAGGGTCCGAAATAAGGATTGGTAACCTACTCGAAGAAAAATAAAGTTTTGGACATGGCAGAGAAATTGTAGAGTCAGTAAGCTGGTGTTGAAATAAGCAGGTCTTATGAACTTTATAGTGTTCAAATTGTTATACATAGTAACCGGCAAATTTCATGGCACATAACGTAAATAGTAGAGAATCCAAATTTTTCGTCTCTTTGGTGATGGGAGTGGGAGCGGGTGTTATACAATACATTAAAATAATCTAGGATGGATTCCATATTACGCCGAAATTGAACCAATCAGAAATCCGCGATCTATAACCAAATAAAAAATCGGCAATTTTTTTCTAAATGTTTTCTTTTTTTTTTTTGATAGCTCAGTGGTCACGTCGGATACCGTGACGAAGGTCCCGGGTTGTAGTACCCATCTGGCTGGCTACCATCCTCTATTTGAAAATCTGTCGCCAAGCACCTATCGGTGTGTTCCGACAGCTGCACTTGAGAGCCAGTTCCTTCTAGGCTTTGTGTGATTACCACCTTCGGCCACATCATCACTTACCATGGTTCTGCACTTTGAGCGAATAAACGCTATGCTCTACCTCTCTCAAACTGTGATGTGTGTGATTTTGACTTGAGTATCAAAATAGTCCAGCCGTAGTCCAGCGTTCTTTCACAACAAACCTCTTTCCCAAACACAATATCAAATGTACAGATATCAACAGAACTGAAAGCAATACGCGAATGGAAGAGAACACTCGATATAGCAAGTACAATGATGGAAAAAATCGTTTCTTTCCCTGAGTGTCGGTTCCATTATTACTGAGACAATCGGCAAATGATTCGACGACGGCTAATACGGCAAATGACGATTGGATACAGAGTATGTAATTGCAGAACGGGCTTTGAGTATAAATATACCTTGTAACTTTTAAAAAAAATCTTCTGTGAGGTTTGCTTCGATGAGTGATGATTTGTGAGGCAATTTGTCTTAGTACCTTATTATCTTGTATTATGATTTTCACCTATCAGAAACATGCTTTCATTTTTCCTTTTTTAATACGGTACATATTATAATGTACATACTTATTTATTTATCTCTAGATTTGTCTGCTATTTAGGATTAAGTAAGGTTGTTTGTTTTGCTTTTCTGTCATTACTATTAGACATCGAAATATAAAGATACATTAAATTGAGACCTAATCTTTAACATTGACAGTTATTAATGTTTTTATTCCATGGTGATTTATGTGCCACAGCAATATGCTGAGTTGGAGTCCTTTTTGGCATCACACCACAAATATCTATGCTTTTTTTTTTTTTTTCTTTTATTGTATATCATAATTATAAAAGCTTTGTGTGTTATTTTTATTTTTATTTTAAGCTTTTGTTTTAGTTTTTTGCATACTTTGTAATTTTTATTTTATTTTTGTGATGTCAAATAAAGCTATGTCTATTGTCTATTTTAAATGTGGATAGGTACATAAAACAAACGATTTATTATATGTATGGCAAAAGAAAATCTTATTCTTTGACGGTTCTCTACTAATGCTCTGCGAGGGTAGACGCATCCATTAATGTAAGTGACTCTCAGTTCGATGTGCAGACGTTTTTTGTCTGTCTACGTGATTGATAAAGAAATGGTAGGGATTCGACACTCCTTCACGCAAACCATCATTATTTACCACCGATCCACTTAGCTACACACGATTTTGAACTCTACTGCTTTAAAATAAGTAATTCAAATATCTAGATTAATAGAAAAAAATATGTTTGGATAAAACCAATATGTCCATAGTCCTTTAGTAACAATTTTTAGAATGCTCTCAAAAATACCTATTTTAGATTCTAATACCTAGCAATAAAGTCTGTATCTTCGGTTTCAAAATGGTAAATATAAGTTGGTTGATAAGTAAAATATCTTTGTGGGCTTGTAATAAATTGGTTTGCAACTGCTGCGACGATTTGAATGTAAAAATGAGAGTACAATGAAATGATTTTTGATGTTGTGCTTTCTTAAGAATGGTTAGTCACAATTTGCGTTTTGTTTCAGAAAGTGATTGGATTGTTAGATTGTAAGCCTCCATTCCATGTTGTCACAAGTCTCTGTAATGTCTCAGGCTTATGTCATATAATGGATTGGATATACCTAGCATTTATATACACTTTTTCGTAATAGATTTTTGTATCGAAATAGGTAAATAATAATAATAATAGGTAAGTTGACGGGCTTGAATGAATGAATGAATGAATGAAATATTCTTTATTGTATACACTTACATAGAGCACATGATTACAACAACACAAATTAGAGGAAGCTATACAATATAGGATATATAGGCTTGTTGGCGCAGTTGGTTAAGAGTCTGGTAAAGATTCCACCTATTGCGCCGCAGGTCGTGGGTTCGATTCCCGCACAGGACATGCATTTGTGTGCATGAACATGTCTGTATCTCCTGAGTCTGGGTGTAATAAAAAAAAAGTAGTATATGTATTATATCAGTTATCTGGTTTCCATAGTACAAGCTCTGCTTAGTTTGGGATCAGATGACCGTGTGTGAGGAATGTCCCAGGATATTTATTATTATTTTTTTAAGAAAAAAATCGTAAAGAGTAATCATTTTGTAACTCATCAAAAATATGTATAAATCCGAATTGGCGAGGAAGGCATAGCGTGTTAGGTTAGGTTAAATGGTTGTGGGGCTCGCGGGCCTGCAGCTGGATACCTACCACCTTGACGTCTAGATCGGTGTGCCAGAAACTACATCCTAGAGTCAGTTCTCTCTAGGCTTTGTGTACCTTTAGCGACTTATTACGGTGGATTGTGGTCAAAACTTATCCCCAAAATTATAGATATACTACACACAATAAACAATAATTATCTCTAACATTTCAATGAAAAATCTCCGCAATCTATGATATGTTTTAAAAACCTTTCCAATGTCAACAAACAAAACAACGGTATCGTGGATTTCTTCACGAATAAACTCCAATAAGCGAATCTCGATTATAATCCTCTTAAGAATAAAATCGAGGTTCACAAAAGGTTCAAGTACAAAAGACATTTTTTTTTGTTCGAAATCTCCAAACTCTATGGCTGACATCGCTATTGATAGGGCAAAAAAAACGAATCGTGGGAGACGATCTAAACAACAGGTATCGATACAAGTGACTTTTGTCGTTTCTTCTATCTATTGATTCTATGACAATTTTTTGTCGAATACCCATTTGAATTGAGAATACTGAGTTGCGTAACCGTTTTGATCAAGCTAATCCCTTTTTTCATTGGGAATGATCATTGCTATATATATATCGATTAAAGTTATGGAAAGCCAACTGTTCCTTAGATAAGACTGGTGTAAAAGTCAGTACCTAAGTTAATATTTGTTAATGGTTTAAATAGTCCCAATTGTTTCATCATCATCAGCCTATAATGTCCCACTGCTGAGCACAGGCCTCCTTTCACAAATCAGGGTGAAAGGAAATAGGCAGATACTCCAACCATGCGTGCCCACTGCGGATCGGTGGAGGTAGGCTAGTGGTCAACCTACTGTTGGAGTTGTCAAGCCGGGTAGAAGGCCTCCAACTAGCTTAACGACTATCACAATTAAGTGATAGCCATAGGATAGGACCAACGGCTTTACGTGCCTTACGAAACACGGAAACGCTCGATTTGAAACACCTCTATTATATCAGTTCGGGCCTACATTTTAGGCTATTTTCATAGCTATATATAGAAAGTTTCGGATATACGCTTGCTTTAACCTATGATTCATACCGTAACATTTATAATGAAATGAAGATTGTTTTTGATCAAAAAGAATTCATCAGAAGTGGCAAATCCGACATCACACAAATAAATGCGATAGTGTTATATCTCAACGATTCCCGGTAACATGTCCGTATGCAATAATTTATGGCGTGCGCGAGCGCATTACATAAATCCCGGAGGCGAGCACAGTAAATCGTTCGATGTGTAAACAGAAACGGTTTTTTTTAATAAGCAATAATTATTGTAGGCCTACTTTTATACTGACTAAAGAGAATGTTCTTTGTTTGTTTTTTTTTAAACTATGGTCCTTAATTTTTTTTTTTAGATCCATATATCGGACTATTTTTGCTAAGGCATTAACTTGGCCATCTAAAAAGAGGTATAGATGCCACCCGGCTGGGATCCTTGCCATTGAATATTCTGTGTCCTTGCCTATAAATTAGCTGTGACGAAGTATTTTACATCGAAAAGGATTTAATGAGTTCGATCCAATTCCCTTATGGCTTGATTGTAAACATCCAATAAAACTGTACTAAATTTTTACAGACTTTTCGTTCTCATACATAAAAAATACCTTAAAATCAATATTGTGTGCAATCGAGAATAATAATGCAGTTCGAAGGCAATAAAAGTTCTATCTTTGGAATATTTGTCCGTATTCTGGTATTCGTCATCGAGGCACATAATTAAAATACTATTAGATTTATTGAAAGTTCTTGTAAAATTAACAGGTTTCGTGTTCTTATCAATTTTAAAACCAACCAACAGATTCCGGCATGACCACGACATTACACACACTACCATGCGTTTGACACATTATATACTCTGTCAAACTGAGACCCTCTCAAACTTATTTGTCTTTAATATTATTTATCTACTAGCTGTCCCCCGCGGTTTCACCCGCGTTCCCGGGATAAAAAGTAGCCTATGTCCTTCTCCATACCATAGGCTATCTGCATGCCAAATTTCATGATGATCCGTTAAGTAGCTGAGGCGTGAAGGTGTAACAAACAAACAAACAATCAAACTCACTTGTCTTTCGCATTTATAATATTAGTTAGGATTAGGATAGTCTTACTGAATGTCAAATATAAAGTTTTTAGTCAATTTGCGCGTACGGAGGATTTTGAGATTCCGCATAGCTTAATTGGAGGTAGTTTCTGATCTCTCTCTCTTTCTGATGAAAATCTGTTTCTGTTTTTCAGAAACTACATACATCCAATGAGGAATTTTCTTATGATACCTCCATGCTCAAAATACCTGTCAAATCGTGAACTTAAGGTTCGAATTATAACAGTTTGAAAGGTATTTTGAGCAGAGGTATCACAAGAAAACTCCTCATTGGATGTAGTTTCTGACAAACATTATTCAATAGATACAAGCCATACTCACCCAGCATAAAACACATCAGAATAGTGCCTTGCGCCCGCGCGTCGCCGGCACCGCGCCGCGTGCGCAGCGCTCTTTAATTTGTAAATTGAACCGCCTCGCTGCTAGCGCCACCTATTATAGTCATTGACCATTTGCTCACCATTGACCCTCCGCTCTGGCCTGGACCTTTTAGCGCTGCCAAGGAAATTATGCTTTTAGTAACGGATAGTGACTGATCGGTTGGAAATGTGATTCTATACTTTGTTAGCTTTGAGAGCAAGTACTGTTTATTTGTTTATACAGCAAGTGTACATAGTTCTCATTATTTGTGGCCTTTTCAGGATAAATAGTGTCGGTACATTTTACCATTTTAATTTATGGGGTGGAGAAATTTATGGGAACTAGTAATTGAAGAACTTACCCGTTTTCTTATTAGGCTACTATAACATTATCTATCTTGCTATCTAATTTGTTATTTGGCCCACAGCTGCGCATATTCTTTCTTTAATCACGTATCACTTACAGTCTTATTCTTTTTGTAATCGCTGCCTTCCCGTGACTTAAAAGTAATCCGAATATCAAGCCGGTTATTTATCTCATTCAAAGATCGACTTTCTCTACTATTACTACTCGAAAGAGCTTCTGAATTGTTCTATCTGACTCAAAAATCTATATTCCTAACTACGCTTAAAACTACGCCCATAATTCAGCCATCGTTCTGTTAACTAAATCGCAGAAACGCAAGCTTCATAAGCAAACAGTAGCACATTCAAAGCGAGATGCAAAATGTCGGTAGGAACAAAACAACGTAATTACGATCGGAGGCGAATCGAGACTTGCCATCATCGGCATCGATGCTGTCGGCGCCTTTGACCGCAACCGAACGAATCAGCTGAGCGGGATTGAACTCAAATTGTGTTGAGGTTGGGACAAACTATGGTGGTTGGCACGATTAGTGCCTGTTGTTATTGATAAGCCAAATCTTGGGTTTGATATGCTATCTAAGTCGGTTTTTTCTGAGGCTGGTTGTAATTAGCTACGAAATTTAGATCAAGATCTGCTTAGTTTGAAAGAATGTCCCAAGATATTTTAGTTAAACAATAAAATATTACCAGCAAAATCAATCTTTGAATTGGTATCATATTTATACACCTAATAAAAGCTATTAAAGCCTATACAAAAAAAAACAATGTTATCCAGAAAACAATATTAATATCTACTCAACCTAAAAAAACAATGTTTCTTAAAATCTAGCTAAAAGTAAGAAATAAACACAAACCCGCATCAATGTCCAAACACCTTTAGCAATCGACATGCAATCACTTGCACCATTTGATCAATATACAAATTTATTGACACTGAACTTTCAACTTTACACAACAACAATAAAATTCAAATTACAACAACACAGCACAGTTTTATAACAGCTTTTCGGTTTTAAAGTAAAATTATAAAATCTAAAACGTGGAAGGAGTAAGATATAGAAATAAAGATGTGAGTGAAAGAGACACAGATGACGCCACTCGAATTGTTCGCCGAGTAAGACCAGTAGCTGAAGATGCTGTGGCAATTACAGTGATTTCGGTCTCAAGGTAATTTCCTCCGAAGATTTCCACTCTATCTGCTTCTTTAATTAGGTAGTTTTAGTAATCGAAATGTATGCGGTGGTTGGTTGTCATTATTTTGATTATTTCTCCCTTCTGAATGCATTTCGCTAATCGAGACTACGGCTACAACATTATTGTTGGGTTGAGAGAGTTTGTCATTACTCCTTTTGTTTCTTTTATGACAGTGTTTTGTTTATTCTATGTTCTTATGAATGTTTGTTTATAGTCTTCATTATTAGCAGTATCGAGTATTAGTTCAAGTATTATAATATGAATAAAGTTTTTTTTGCATCTAGAGTTCAATTTTTGTTTTTAATTGCAACAACGTACGATATCGGTTGCCTCCGAAGTTATTTTCAAAATCAAAATTCATTTATTCAATTTTGGCCCTGATAAGGCTCTTGTGAACGTTAACAAATGACTCTACACCGGTTCCAAATACAACTTGAACTGAGAAGACTCCGGCAAGAAACTCAGCAAGTATACTTTTTTTTAAAAATGTGTACTTATAAATATTACAATTTACAAAATATATATAACAATAGCCTGCGAAGCGAACAATTCATTCAAATGCATTCTTGTCATCTACAAAATCAGAAACTTTATAGTACCCTTTCTTGTATAACTTCTGTTTTACTATCTTTTTGAATCTATGTATAAATATATTTACTATGCTCTTGGATTTCTTTGGGTACTTTATTATAGAAACGTATACATTGCCCCTTGAAAGAGTTAAGGACTTTGCTGAGCCGAGTTAAAGGTACAGCAAGTTTGTGCTTATTTCTAGTGTTCAAACTATGATTGTCGCTATTCTTAGGTAAGTTATTTATGTTATTCCTCACATGTATAAGATTTTTTTTTTATAAGATTTTTTTAATTAGGTACCTTGTCCTAGTTTTCGCCCCGCTACGTCACATGCGTTCCTGAGGGTTTAAATTGTACCCCGGAATATAAGAAACCTATATGTTATTTCAGGTTTATCTGTTTGTTCATCACAATAAAAATTTGTACCTGTATTATGTGTACCATTGCGGCTCCTCGTCATGAAAAAAAACAACTCACTTTTGTGTTAGTAGGTTATTTGGACCCATTTCCATTCCATTTAAATCTGCAAGAGAAACTAAGACAGTTGCAGTGTCATTTACCTACCCATCCGTGACATTAACCCTACCACTGCTCGGGCTACAAATCACCATCGCATCACATTTTATAACTCATCATCTCATTTTAACATCACGCAAAGTGGAAATCTCAAAATCTAAAACAATACTCTGAACACGACAACAGTTTAGATCATACAAACAGATAAATGCATTATGGTTTTATACAAAAATTTATGTCTCACTCCCTCACTTCTTAGAATTTATTAATCGGTTAATATGAATTCTTCGTGTGTATTTACAATGTTTCGAAACTGAATTTGAATTGTTTTTTTGTTGTTTTCGGTGGTTATAATAGTCTATACCTTGTTTATGGTGTCAATTGATTATTTGTTTATGGCTTTTGGACTGACAGGTCCGTTTTTAGAAATGTGATTTGTTTTAGTAATGGCTACTTACAATAAGTTTAGTTATTTTTATTATTTGAAAAAATAGCTGGTGACGTTATTGGATTTCGTAAGTTTGTATGTGACTTGAGAAAAAATACAAAGTTAAAATACAAAATTATATGGTGCCTTATAATTAAAAAAAACAGTATAAATTAGACTAAACATTAAAAATAAAAAAAAATTCAAACCAATATTATTCCCAGTTGTTAGTTCAGAAAACGATACAAGAGACGTTTTAGTCCACCCCCGCGGCTCAGACATGCCGCCTCCATAAAGGCAGTGTTCACTCATTTGTCAAACCGTGTGGATATTTATTTATTGCGGACCTCCACGCATAAGAAATACCTGACCGTTTTTATACAAAACCTCTTTTCAACATCCCACTAATATGATACTCTTAACTAAACAGAAATAAGACTCTAATTCGCTCGATAAAATGACGTTCCAAATGCAAATGTCTGATATTAAACATGTTTACTTCATTGTTGCGACGAAATTGTTCTTCTACTTTTGTATTTGGAATATATTCTTAGTAGCTTAGTCTTAGAGTTTCTAATCGAAAATCGAAATTATTTGAATTGAATTTAAAATCTTTACGCGGGTCGTTCAGACCCGGCCACCGTTTTTGGGTGTTAATAGTTTTGGTTCTTTAATTGGATTTTTCAAATTGTATCGTGTCCGTTATTAATGAATCATTTAGCTGTTGTTTTAATGACACTATTTGTCAAGGCTTTAGAGTATTTGTGGTATTTTAATGATTTATGCTATGTGGCTTCAGTTGATTAAATCATAAAAGGTCTCAAATTCCAAATAGGAATTCCAGAGTTGAAGATTCGATATGTTGTAGTGTGTATCTAATTTGGTACACTAAAGTAATAAGTCTAATTCAAGTTACAATCAAGTCATAACAACAATGGCTGAGAAAACTAATAGCAAACAATAAAGCATAGACAAAGAATAAACAGCGAGCACTTTGACCACACGACGCGACCACAGAGTATGTTACATGGAGTTAGTTGAATGTGGAAAGTTGCTGATATAGTTTTTACTATAAATTTTCCAGCTAACGAGACATTCAAATCTTTGGACCATCGATTGTCGCTATTGCTGGGATACCTGGCTCCCCCTAACAAGGAGGTGGATTATGACCATAATCAATCTGGAGGACCCAGAGCAAATTAGGTATCTGTATATGCATATGCCGAAGCGCTTGTGGTGTAGCATGATTAGCTGTTCTTAATCGATCGGCAAAGTTAAGCTACGTCTGTCGTGGTCGGTACCTGGATGGGTGACCGTCTAGTGGTATTTCAAATCGAGCGTGTTTCCGTACTTCGGAAGGCACGTAAAGCCGTTGGTCCCTTAATTGTTATCACTTAATTGTGATAGTCGTTAAAAAATTCCAACAGTAGGTTGGCCACTAGCCTACCTCTACCGATACGCAGTGGGCACTCGTGGTGGAGTATCTGCCCAATCCCTTTCACCCTGATTTGTAAAAGGAGGCCTGTGTTCGGCAGTGGGACATTACAGGCTGATGATGATGTTATGCATATGCAACTTCTATGGTATGCACATTCCTTCACTATATTTTCCTTTGTCGAAAAGCCAGTGGTGAATCTACTGCATATAAACGGAGAAATAGTCTGATATATCAATGCAATGTATAGCTAAAACTTTTTAGTCAATTCAAAATCACACTTCGTAAAATTCGTGAAAGTTTTTGCAAAATAAGTGTCTGGATCATGATTCTTTGAAACAAAGGTACGGGCCAATCATTGGACAAACATTTCCACCAAAAACCCTTCTATATCCCATCCTTCCAGAACACCTAAGTCTTTACTAACATTAATATGTATACGCTCTCTATCGGATCAGGAGCGTGGGTGCTGTTCATAAAACGACTGCACTGCGAGCAAAGTCGGGCGTAAGTAATAACTTGTCATATACTACATCTATCTTAAACTATAAATTGATCATGCACTGCATTCGTTAAGGTCGCGGTGGATTTGTGCATTATTTTTGATATCATTTTGCTGTTTGTATCATATGAAGTCTATTTGGTTTAGTGACTCCTTTTTTAGCTAATAATGGCATAGGTATCTTATTGAACTGAGCTGGTTAAATTGCGGGTTGAAAAAGAAATCTTCAGTTTAGGCCCTGATAAGGCACTTACGACCGCAGCAGTTAACTCTACGGTTTGGAATACATTTAGAATGAGAAGACTGACTGAAGAGTCACTCAGTAAGGCATTTTTATGGGATCTGTCTATTAATTCCATCCATACTTGTGAACAGGTGCTGCTTGTGGGGGCTGGTCTGCTTAAGTTTGCTATTTATTTACTTATTAAATATCGATTCAGTCTTTGTAGTTTTGCCGCCGCGCCGGGGCACGCAATTGTTGTCACAGTTGTCAGTGCGACAGTGCGAAAATTTTAATCTAATGTTTTGAAAAGAGTAATTGCCGGCTCTTCTCAGCAAATGCAACCTTCCGATTAGAGTCAGACTTTTCATAAGTGTCTGCGAAGGTCTATTCGAAATAAATGATTCGATTTAGATTTTTTGATTTTATTTATTTAGAATTTTTTGTTTGATTACACATTTACTTATTTTAATATAATTTTCACGTGATACAAGTGCACAAAGAAGATGCTATAACAATTTATTCCATGTCATGGCTTTGTCAATTAACCTGTGGTAGTGACGTCGAATGCCGAGATAAAGGTCGTGGGTTGAAGTCAAAGTCAAAGTCTAAGTCAACTCCAATTATTAAATTTAGGTCTGTAGGGCCTTGAGCTTGAGCTTTCAGTGAAGGAAAACATCTTGAGGAAACCTTAGCACGGTGGCAGGGTACTTTATAGTACCCGCCTGGCTGGCTACCACACCGAAACCTGCGCGGCGTGTGCCCCGAAAACTGCGCTTTAGGATCAGTTCCTTCTAGACGTCTTGTGCTTTACCACCCTCTGCCATGGTGAGATTAATACATAGTAAAAAGTACCTCCAATCACAGCCCTACCAGGAACAACATAAACTAATAATATATCATCATTTTCCTCAGTTCTCGATCCGTTTCCCCGTAGAGGTCAACCTTCCGAGAAGTGAACGAACTCTGCCCAGCTCTCGATGGTAGCACGTGATTGTCGGTCACATCTCGATGTCGCCGGCACGTACGCGTACCGTACGGCACGAACCAGGAGGTAAGATGTTTTTATTGTTTCAATATATATTTTTAGCCTCGTTTTGTGGGAGCTAATTTGATTTGATGGATAATCTGAGCGTCAAAATTGAAATTGACTTTGAATTGTCAGAATCTAACAACGGTTCGGATATTTTTGCTGATAAGAGATCGCAATACACACAACTAACTACTCTTTAACGTGTTGCCAGATGGCTTAGTTGTTATTATCACGCTGTAGGTCGTTGGTTCGATTTCCACACAGGACATACCTACATTTGTTTTTAGACGGCGCACCGCAGGTCGGGTGTTCGATTCCCATTACCATACAGGACATGCATTTGTGTGCATGAACATATCTGTATCTCCTGAGTCTGGGAGTAATTATGTTATAGTTTCGGAAACATCTTGGTAATACTGGGGGTATTCTTTATATCCCATGGTGGCCACACACCATCAGAGGGCCTGCACTACACCGTTCTAACGTAAAAAAGTAAAAGTTTTAAACTTACAGAAGCAGACTTAAGAGAACTTAAAGAATAATCACCTACTTAGTTAAAAAAAAAAACAGAATCTCCCAATGAGAACCACACAAAAGCCGAAACTTGAATTATGCCATAGATAACCTAAATGACTTTATATCCGATTATTTATTATGTTTTTTACAACGAGCTCAACCAATAACATTTGTCAGTCTTGTTGTTTCACCGGAATGTATGGGATTCGATCTTTCCGATCGATCGCACTTTGCTACCGAAGTCATATCAAAGTTAACAATACAACTGGGAAATAAATAACCAATTGAAATTACACCCTAATGCCTACGAAATAAAGTTTAATGATGTTGGTTAGAATGGTAAATGTTTAAATAGTGATATTTTTTTTTGGTTTTCTGCTCGAACGCGCATGGTGCATTCAGCCATGATTGGGACGCGTTAATCGAATTCGATTTTTAATTTCAAATGTGTCGATCTTCACTTGTTTGTATTGTTTCAAAAAAAAAGTATTTAATTTATTGGTATATTTTTTGAGTGGCGGGTCGCCGTGAGATGTTATTTGAAAAAAGAACTGTCAAAAATTATTTAATGAAAAAAAAAAAAAAAAAACAATAAATATAATTAAGGCGATGATAGCTCAGTGGTAGTGACGTCGGATACCGAGACGAAGGTCCCGGGTTCGAATCCTACAATGAGCTTGAGCTTTCGGTGAAGGAAAACATCGTGAGGAAACCATAGCACGGTGGTAGGGTACTTTGTAGTACCCGTCTGGCTGGCTACCACCCTCAAGTTGAAAATCTGTCGCCAAGCACCTATCGGTGTGTTCCGTCAGCTGCACTTGAGAGCCAGTTCCTTCTAGGCTTTGTGTGCTTACCACCTTCGACCACATCATCACTTACCATAGTGAGATTGTGGTCAAACACAGGCCTATACAAAGTAAAAAAAAAAAAAAAAAAACCTGATTTTAATAATTAATAAACAATGATGTTATGATACATTATGATACATGTGTGCAAATTAGATTATTAACACTCGAGGCGGTATTAAGCGCGTGAGCTGCAGGCGAACGAAATAAGGGAGCCGAGAGTGTAATAAATCAATGCACACGAGTGTCATACAACATTTTTCAACACACTTGCGAGGAAACCAAGCAGTCTTCAGTTTTTCAATAATTGTCACTTTACGAGCGAGTGTGTTGAAAAAGTATTTAAAATAACAAATCGTCATTGCGACCCATTAAAGGTATGCATACAAATCGACCAAAATCGGAAACGCAACAGAGTCACAACTTTAAAAGATATAAACGCAATGTGCACAATAAAAAAATATTTTTTTCCAATATCTACCCAGCGGGTCGCCCATTCGTATCCTTACATGACAACAAAAAACATGGACACCCAATGGTTTAACTGAAGAAGACATACATTAAACAGGCTATAATTATAATTCAAAGCGGACATTACTTTAATGGGGAGGATGTGCTGTGAGAGCGGAAGCGAGAGCGGGCAGCGGATTACTTAAAAAATATAAATACATTTTTTTTTTTTTTTTTTTATTATGTATAGGCCTGTGTTTTGACCACAATCTCACCATGGTAAGTGATGATGTGGCCGAAGGTGGTAAGCACACAAAGCCAAGAAGGAACTGGCTCTCAAGTGCAGCTGTCGGAACACACCGATAGGTGCTTGGCGACAGATTTTCAACTTGAGGGTGGTAGCCAGCCAGATGGGTACTACAAAGTACCCTACCACCGTGCTATGGTTTCCTCACGATGTTTTCCTTCACCGAAAGCTCAAGCTCATTGTAGGATTCGAACCCGGGACCTTCGTCTCGGTATCCGACGTCACTACCACTGAGCTATCATCGCCTTCAAATTATTATTTAGGTTAAAAAATTATGCGTGAAAAGAGCACTACGGGTTCGGCAATGCAAAGCAGTTATTATAAAGTTTATTTCTGTATAATTTTGATTATGTATATTGTATACCACCGCCTATAGGTTACCAGGTTTTCTAAATTCAACTTACAGCTTCTAACATTTTAATAGCAATAAATTGGAAAATAGGTACTTGTGGCCTATGTACTTCCAAACAAGATTTTTTTTTACCATTTAATTTTTTAATAAAATAACAAAGAAAAAGTAAATAAAAAAAACATTAAACCTATATAAAGTTTTTAAAAATGAAAATCATACGAATCAATTTGTAAACCTAAATTCCCATCCTTGAAGTCGGTTAAAAATACATGCAAATCAAAAAATCAAAGGACCCAATTCACAGAACTTATAACAAAAAAAAAAAAAGCTGTTTATGACATACTGTTTTAGCTTATGTTTAAATAACGTTAATGATTTTAGGTCCTTTATATCTTGAGGGACCTCTCTTTGACATTCTTTATACACATTGATCCTTGTTACTGTTGACCTTATTCCCCCTTATTACGAGAGATGTTTTAAAGCAAGTCTAGCAAAACCCAGGTTTTTAATATATCCATCACTTTTAACGTCATATAATAAAACGAGCCGGGACTATCTTAAAACCTGCATTTTATTAGACCATCTCATGTACAAAGACAGATTGTATTTCAATGATTGCCATCATCTTTTAAAGACAGCCGCGCCCGCTCTCTCGGCCGCTGTCTTACGCCACTGTATCTTCACCCCAAAGGTCGTTTAAGCTACAAACTGACGATTATTGCCTGAATGCGATATTGATGTTGTATTCGGTAATTTGTACTTTGCAATTTATATATAAACGACTTCAAGACTTAAAAGTTATGCTTGTGCATAAGTTTTGAACGGCGCGCCAATTTTGTTCAGGCTTTTTCCCTTTTTTATGCAAATTTAGCTTTATGTGCATGCTACTTTATGTTTTAAATGGTGTTCTTGTGAACTACGAGTGTCTAAGTCTTTATGGCTAAGTTGGATATGTTATAGACTTATTATTATTTTCTGCTTTACAAAGTCTTCAATTCAGTAAAGATTTGAAAAACAAATTAAGCTATTCAACACATATTTATCTACTGCAAATGGTGTTTAGAATAAAAATAGCATAAAATATGTAGGAACTATAGAGATATCCGTATTTTCCGTGCTTCGGAAGGCACGTAAAGCCGTTGGTCCCGGTTATCACTAAATTGTGATAGTCGTTAAGCTAGTTGGATGCCTCCTAGGCGGCTTGAAAAATTCCAACAGTAGGTTGACCACTAGCCTACCTCCACCAATCCGCAGTGGGCACGCGTGGTGGAGTATCTGCCCATTCCCTTTCACCCTTATTTGTGAAAGGAGGCATGTGCTCAGCAGTGGGACATTGTAGGCTGATGATGATGATGATGATAGAGATATAATACGGGGTGGAGATTTCGAGATGGCATATTTTCGAAACCTATGTTGGATTAGTCATGTTGAACAACTTTTAATATGGGAAGAACACTGAAATCTCAAAAAAAAAATCTTTTCATACAGTCATTATGATCGAGCAAGGTTGACAAAATGTAAAAAGTAAAATAAAAAATTGAGCATTCACTATTGGTACCATAGTAAAAGTTGTTCAGCATGACTACCCCAATTCGAAAATATGCCATCTCGAAATCTCCACCTGTTATAAATAGTAGTTTTTAAGCTTTCGCGAACTAAATTCATTGTAATATTAATGTATCGGTAATGTAAATCCACTCGTGACGCCGATCAATACTATAATATCTCTCTCTATGATACAATTAATGCCAATTTCTTGATTTTTATCGATAATTTTACCAATAACAAATAACACGTAACCGATATAGTCATTTTTTGTGACCGTAAATCAATGGTGTACCTACGACATATACAAAATGCTCACACTTCGCACAAACACTCTATTATTAGTTACTATTTTGAAGTCACATCAGTGATCTTCATTTTCTTGCCAGTTCTTTTCATTCGAATGTTGACTTCATAACCGGTGGTTAAGTAGGTTTGACCTTTAAAAATGCCCTCGTAGATTTTTCTTCATGTCTTCGATCTTTGAGCCTGTAAAAAGTTGTAAAATAAGGATAAAATTGATCTCGAAAACTCCAAAAAACATTGTCCTATGATAAATAACTATAAAAAACGATACGATCAAACAAACAAGCCATAACATGGAATATATCTGTATCATCTACTGAGGATATAAATGGCTATAAAGAGAGATTGAATTTTTCGACAACAATCTGATTGTGATTCGCAATTTCATAGTGTTTCGTCTGCAGGTTTGCTTGAGTTTCGATAAATATTCTTGGACTTTTCTTTTAGTTCAGTTCTTTTTATTAAACAATGTCAATAATGACGGGAAAAATCGAAGTATTCCCCATAAAGCAATGATTTCGAGCACCGATCAATATTTTAGCTGGGTGCTCAAACGGGAACAAAGTAAAAAAATATTGATTAAAATTTACCTATAAAATGATAGAAAATACCAACCCAGAGCACGAGTCGATTAGACAGCGCTCGCAACAGTATGTGTCAAGCGACATTATAAAAAAAAAAGATTTTTTTAATAATAGGCACAAATGTGTAAAATAAAATGTTTTAATAATTAGTGCCTATTCATTGGGCAGATTATGTGGGCTGCGTTTCTAAGACGAATAAATGGTGTAAAATAAAATATTATTTGTTTAAAAACTCTATACTATTATATAGTCTCTTGGACAACGGGACAGAATAACAAACAAGAAATAGTTGAACTTTTAACTGATTATTACAATTGTACATGTATTCGTACCCCGCCACTAATAACATGCAAAATGTATGTAAATACTGACAGACACACAAGATATATCTACATATAATATTATTATAACATTTCCTTGTTTTCCGCCATTTGTCGTTATTTATGGGATGTTTTTATTCCCGAATCTTCGGGATACAATCAAAACTTGCTGTCGGTCTCAATCAAACTTTTTTAAATGACATACAATTTTCTCCCCCGAGATGTCATACTTTTTGGGTTCCGCTTGATGTAAACCCTTGTTATACGTTCCGGTTTTTTTGTTGGCATTTTTTTTCAAAGTATTAATATATAAATAAATGTCCTGGGACGCTCACACACGTCTATCTGATCCTAAACTAAGCAGAGCTTGTACTATGGAAACCAGATAACTGATATACTACATCATAGTCTTTTTAAATACATAATTACACCCAGACTCAAGACATACATACATGTTCATGCACACAAATGCATTCCTGTCTGGGAAAGGGAATCGAACTTACGACCTGCGGCGCGATACGTGAAAATCTTATTAAATATTTTATTCTAGGTACCTACTATCTATCTTTTTGCCAAATTTTATGATTGTAAATGAAATTTTATATCTGTGCAGTTATTTATAAATGAGCTACCTGCCCCCCCGGTTTCACCCGAGTTTCTGGGACAAAAATGATGTCCTTCTCCATACCATAGGCTATCTGCATGCCAAAGGAGTTCGAAGATTTTGTTCGGAGCCTGGCATACCAATCAGGTGCCCGAAAAGTATACCAAAATATTGCAGATTTTGCCATACTTTTCGATTCCTTTCATGATAGTCGGTCGAGAAGTTATAGTGTGAAAGAGACAAACAAACAAACGCACATTCGCATTTATATTAGTAAGGATTAATATAAAAAAAAAATTGACATACCACAATAATTACCCAAAGTACGTACCTACGGGACCCAACTTTTATCGTAACGCTACCCACGTCTACCATTTTCGCTTTTTCCTATGCTGGCGATAAAATTCGTTTCGTCGTGTCGCCTTTTTATTTTTCAACATACTAATATATATTTTTTTTTTTTTTTTTTCAGAAGCGCTCGTGGTGTAGCATGATTAGCCGTTCTTAATCGATCGGCAAAGTTAAGCTACGTCTGTCTTGGTCGGTACCTGGATGGGTGACCGCCTAGTGGTATTTCAAATCGAGCGTTTCCGTGCTTCGGAAGGCACGTAAAGCCGTTGGTCCCGGTTATCACTTAATTGTGATAGTCGTTAAGCTAGTTGGATGCCTCCTAGGCGGCTTGAAAAATTCCAACAGTAGGTTGACCACTAGCCTACCTCCACCGATCCGCAGTGGGCACGCGTGGTGGAGTATCTGCCCATTCCCTTTCACCCTGATTTGTGAAAGGAGGCCTGTGCTCAGCAGTGGGACATTATAGGCTGATGATGATGATGATGATGAATAAATATTTTTACTGACTGAACAAAATTTTAAATAAAGTACTCTATTTATTTACTTGATTAACAAAAAAGTTATTTAGCTGGCTTAGATCGAGTACATCGATTTTATTTTATTAATAAAGCATAATCTTTTCTTTTCACGACATTGTGATCTAGCATGAACCTATTAATTTTATTAAATACAGACAGTATTGGTCTTTGATAAAAAAGGGAAGATACGGTACTCACCTAATGCGAGTCATTTCCTCTGCGTTACCTAAGGATATTTTATTTTTGTGGATATTTAAAGTTGGCACACTATTCCTAGCACCATTGGCTTGGGGCTAGCTCCTAAAAACAATGGCCAATGTATCGATACTGATGGAAACCTAACAACCTGAGGTTACCTAACAACCAAACAATTCTGGCATCTCCCATTATACGCCTAACACCCTGCAATTAACAAGGCACCAAAGAGCATTTGTGGTCTTGCAGCCACAGCTATCATTCTGGTACTACTTATGGAAGTAGATCATAAATTACTCCAATACAAGTTATCCTGAATTGTGCGGAGCTGTTTTAGTCACTCACTCACCGAGACACATACACAGAGAGCTTGCGAAGTACTTTTGGATTTATATCCCTGCTGGGGTCGTTATCATGACTTTATGTTAGACAGCAGAGTTTGTATAACTATAATAAGTTTACACACACGCCACCGTGCAATGCCAGGCCTTAGGTTCATGCTGTGGCGTAGATCCTAAGATTGCACGAGCTCCAAGACGACACTGCTTATAGCTGAGAAAAAATGCGTCAGGTAGACGTAGTTTCGCTGCCCACGAGCTGTGGATTGGTACCATATCTTCCCGATTTTATTTTGATCTAAAGTTTTATTTCTACATATTAGATAGATTCTACATAATAGATCACTGATGGGGTGAACATAAAGTAAATCTGTGTGTAAAAAATAATTAAAATGTATGGTTAAAAAGTAAATAAAAATACGAAAATAATATCTCGTTGAAAACAATATTAATATTTTACCAATATATATGCATACATATGTACCTGAAATATTTAATATTCTGGCTAAGAATAACTTATATTTAAACTCTATTCCGTATCTCAGGAAAGGGTTAAACACTTCCAGACATAATTTAATCTTTTTGTCAACTTAGTTTGCGAATTTAGGATTTTCTCCGACTCACTAAATTATTCTTTTGCTCGCGAGATCAACTTTGCCAAAGGATATTTCATTAAAAACTTAAAACAAGTTGTATCTGTACCGTGTTGTAGTAACTTTATGAAATCAGTGTTTTGATGATGTTCACTCATATTTCTATTTTTTATAGAAAAATTGCGATTTTGTAACGTTAAGACTCGTAGTGTTGCTTGATTTGCCGTTCTTAATCGATCGGTATAGACGGTGTAGACTGTATGTATCTGGATGGGTTTTCCATGCTTTGGAAGGTACATAAAGCTGTTGGTACCGGCTATCATTTAAATGATGATAGTCCTTAAGCTAGTTGGAGGCCTCCTAGGCGGTTTGAAAACTCCAACCAATCCGCAGTGGGCATGTGTGGTGGAGTATCATACCCATTCCCTTTCACCCTGATTTGTGAAAGGAGGTCTGTGCTCAGCACCTACCTACCACCACAGATATCTATCTTATTATCTAATCTACCTACTGCATATACACAAATAATGCAAATGCCACAATTTTAGGGCCAACACACACTTTAAAAATATAACCAAGACTTATTTAGTTCTTGAGACTAAGGATCAGCTCACACCGAGGCGCTACTACGAATACGCCTCGCGGCGTCGCGCTGCGCTCAAGACGTCACGAGAATCCTCTCACTGAAATAGATACCTATTTGTGTAATAAATAAACTTCTATATTGTATCACTATCTTAAAAATTCTCGCCACGTCGCTTCTCAACGAAATGTCTTTTCCAACATTCCAGTCAATTCCAAATCAGCCGAAATTCACAACGTAACAGCAACACTAGCAAATGCTATAAATGTGTTGTACGGGTACGTCTCGACAAAGTTAGATTGGCTAACATCGAATGATGGCTTCAGTCTGACAGATATGTCGTAAAAATACGACAAACCCGGAGTGAAGACGTAATGGTGAGGTTGAAGTACTCCCGCTAAATTAATATTTTGTTTACTGAAAGCAAAAAACAATTTTGTTCATGGTAGTTAGATGTTTGGATTTGTGAAGGAACTATTATTAGCATATACAGCCGATCATCGTATTTTTACTTTTAGGAGAGGCCACAGTAAAAGCTGCCCTTCGTTGAATTCATTCAAAGTCTTCATGGGTCGAAATCATAACATTATTTGACTTAAACATATCCAACAATTTAGAAAAAAAAATTAAAACCACTTACAACGCAATCATATTATGAGGTATTTATATTGAAATCAACCTACTTTTCAAAATAGTAAATTCTGTTTTAGATTCACCTACTCTTTTATCCCTCATAAATATCAATACTAGATTCAGATTCAGGTCCCGTAATCGTAACTACAATATATTCGCCCTTCAGGTATTTTCCAACAATACATCTTTCTATAACCCCATTGTTGTGTTGTGTCGCCAATACAATGAGATCCTCGTAACTAATAGAGACATCGATATTTTCAATGCAACATTGTGTCAGTTCCGGAGACAATTAAAAAATATTCTGTTTTAGTTTTGTTTTTTATAATATTTGTTTTATTGTAAACCATACATATATTTAAACTTAATACTTACCTACCTTCTAGCGAACTTGCGTATTTGTATTTTTTGATGCATTTACACATTCCGGTTCAATACCTCCACTTGTTTGTAACTGCCATAAATTGATTGTATTCTGTGTTGTGTGCTATAATAAATAAATAAGTATAGCTAAAGATGATAAAAATAAAATGTTAATAAGTTATACACTATTATGGCAGGATTTAAGAAAAATCCAGTATCTTTCCTTATCAAGATTTTTCAAGTACTGTATATAAAATAATCTGCACTTTAGCTTAAGGAACTAAAACATCAGACTGTCAGCAATGAAGCGAAATTAATTGATCATTTAATTAGTGCGGAAACATCGAGTTTGTCATCAAATTTCTTGGCCCCTGAATTAATTACCGACTTGATTTTTCGATCAGCGTTACCATAGATTAATTAATGAAAATATTTCAGATGCGGCATACTAATCCTAGCCTCGCTAAAGTGGAAGTGATTGTTGGCCCTCGACGAAGAACAAACTCGATTTTTTCGAAAAAGGACATAAGTAGTTGACCTTTTTTTCTAACAAATGCCAGCGAAACCACATAAACTAGTATTTTCTTTAATAGTCGTAGAAAGAGTGTTTTTGTAAAATAAATGAAAACTGGAATATGACAAAGTAAAACTAAAAAAAAATTGCTATGGGGCAAGCATAGATGTAGATAAAAGTTCCATTAAACTAAAAAAGTGTTTATAAGGTGTTTGCCAATTTTATTTATCTTACAAAATACTAACGAAACAAAATGCCTTGTTAACACAAATGAGGTTCAAGTGTCTCTTCTCGGGAAGTCCATGTCGCATCTACATATTTTCATATTCTATGCATAACTGTAGCTTAATTTTATTTGACATTTTGACAGCTCCGTTGAGCCGTTAGAGCGGGACGGATTATATTAATAAACGATCGAACTAGAAAGGGACAGCTTATGATCGATACAGATTAAGTCATCAGCAGGTGCGTTGCATAAACATCTGCTTGAATTTATTGTATAGATAACTAATTTATAATTGCTGAAATAGACAACATAATAGCAGGGTTAAGCAAACTTACGGTTGTCAAAAATTAAAGTACGTTATTTTTTAAGTTTTTTGACGGGGCAGCTGGCATGGTTGGTTAAGACTCTGGTTAAGATTCTACCTATCGCGCCGCAGCTCATGGGTTCGATTCCCATACAGGACATGCATTTGTGTGCATGAACATGTCTGTATGTCCTGAGTCTGGGTGTAATTATGTATATTAAGTATGTATTTACAAACAAAAAGTAGTATATGTATTATATCAGTTATCTGGTTTCATAGTACAAGCTCTGCTTAGTTTGGGATCAGATGACTGTGTGTGAGGAATGTCCCAGGATATTTATCATATCGAATTTCACTTAATTTATAAAAAGTAGCATCCATAAACATGAATACGTAAACAAAAGAAACTATTCAAAAATATATGCACCCAATCGGTTAAGCAAAATTTGAGATCTTAACCAAATCTTCAATTTGGTCCCATACTGTATATTTTCTTTGGATTTTTTATATTTCTTTCTTTCTGCAGGGTCGGCGACGCGCGAGTGATACCCCTGTTGTTGCAAGTGTCAATAAGCTACAGGAACCGCTTACCATCAGGCGGGCCGTATGCTTGCTTGCTACTTTAGATGTATAATAATTGGACTGTTTTACAAAAAACTTAAACCAACTTCAAAGTACACTAAGAAGTAATCAAATCCTGATCTGATGACAATGGGACCAACCGGGAAGTGTACCCTTCCAGACAAAAAAGAATTTTCCAAATCTGTTACTAAATGACGGAGTTATGAGGTAAAAACATAAAAAAAAAAAACATACAACCGAATTGAGAACCTCCTCCTTTTTTTGAAGTCGGTTAAAAAAACAGCAACAAATGACAATCATTATTTTATGCCATTTAATTTTGACGTGTAGTTTGTAAATAAGAACGAATTTTTAAAAGGCAACGTCAAACTAACTGCGCTTCTTCTTCTGTCTTTAAGTAACTAGTTAAATAACAGATCCTTTTTACAGCCTCTTGATAGATTCCCACAAAGCCCAACACAATTGACCGACAAACAATTCACAATTTATAATACGTTAATGTTAAGCGAACGATCATCCTCGCTTAAAGCACTAATTGGCTACACAGATGATCCAATGTACATATCATACGAATATGACTTTGGTCATCAATACCTTTCCTATTTTACATAGTCACTTGTATTAAAATACTTCATTGTAATTCCCATCGTATCAACAGCATAACAAAGTATAATTTTATTTGAATTGTGTTTGATAGTTGTGGCCTTTTGAGCTGTCAATTGGCGTTTGGACACACGCCGTTAATTGTTAAATACGTTTGACATCCGTTCACGCGACAGTGTGTCAACGATATTATCGGACATTCAATAGTGTAGTGATGCCCTTAAGTATTCTGTTTTTGAATTTGAAATTAGGTTCCATTGGTCAGTTGTTTGTTTGCTCGATGACGAATTTTTGAATGACACTTATTTCTACTATGGTAAATGTGAAAACTGTTTGACATGAGAAAACCGCATCGTCATCGAGATCTCGCGGCTAAAACGTTTATCAAAAATATTTTGATTTTAGAAACTGTTTCTATGCAGATTTTTTTCTTTTTATCTGACATATTACAGGATCCTTAATTTAAAGAAACAGCTAGTCAAATATTCCAATTAATAGTTCATTCAATACCCCACATAAATCAAAGACTGTGTCATTTTGTACAATAGCCGTCAAACCTCAATCTGACCAAACAAAAAACTTTGATTCCTTTTGAATCGAAGTGTGAAACGTGTCTTTAAACAAAAATGGGAATTCTATTGAAAATAATGCTGCAAAATGTAAAAAAATATTATTCTTATTCACTAAATTAAGAAAGTAGCTCTTAGTCATATTTCATATAGAAGCTATGTACCATTTTGGTAATCTAGTATATTTTAATGTAGCAGATTATCAATGCGAGAGAGAGAGAGAGAATGAGAGTTTGGAGATCCAAGAAATATCGTACTAAGCGATTTCTGAGCATCATCATCATTCTTTCCTCAACTTTTTATGAACCTTGCCTACTCGTCTTCCCAGGAGCTGTCATTCAATCTTCTTAAATGCTATTGGTTCCATCCAAAGAATTTAAAACGTCCAGAAGGATAGTCGCCTCTATGGCAACATGAAATAAACAAGCCAGAATTGACAGTATTTGACAGCCGTGCGCAGTACGAACTGAGAGCGATTTGCTCAGGGAGCCCCTCAAGCGGAGTGAAATTAAATGTCATGCTTTAGTAAGGCGGATTATCCATCTGGGTAGAGGCACGATGCCCTATGAAAATCTTTGGTTCCATCATGTCACGGCTCTAATTTATCTGCTGTCATCACATCTTATATATCCTGCCCAGTCTTGCTGACGAACCTCCAAATTAAGTCTATCTTTACATATTATTAAGCGTATGTTTTCTTCTCTATTTTTATGATCTAACTTTTTCTATTGCGTTTCTTCTTGTTTATTTGTATAAAGTTCATCAAGCTGCTTAAGCAACTGCCCATGCAGTTTGAAATGATTTTTACAATAACCGTAAGTTAGGTTTTAGATTCAAATCAAATGAGTTACCTAGCCATATTTTACTATCTTACATGAACAAGCAACAAGAAAAATCAAACAATCAAACCAACAAAAGACGCAAAGTCTAAAAGATAAGTTTTAATTCATACAAAATTGAATCACACACTGACACCATTGAAATTAGTAGATATCACCCGTCCGTGTGTTTGTATTGTTATGTTATTTATGATTTCTTTATGTGTATACTTGTACAATGCCGTGGGATGTTTAAGAACTGTGAGTCGCTCTTTGATCGTATTCTGTATCTCAGTTGGAGAAATATCCAATATTATCCTCGTGATATTGAGGAATTCAAATTTAGCTTTTAATTTAGATTCTGTGTTTTATTGGATTGTTCTGTCTAGAGTAAAACTGCTACATGTACAAAATAGAGTTCTAGATCATTTTCTTTTACTAAGCCGTTGAAGTCTATCAAGAAAATTCTTAATAGCTCTGTGACCATCTCTTTTTCTTCTATTATTTCGTTATTAACGGCTAATTTGATTGAAGCCAAACCCAGTGTCTTTCTCTTATAACTCACTAAGATGACTAGCCATCTCCAAATATATTCCATTAGATGAATTTAATTATTTCATATCCACATCTTAGCGTTCTTAATCATCAGTATGATTGTATAGGCCTCTATTCACCGAAGCAACGCATCTCACGCCATGCGTCCTGTTGTCGCCTACGCACTGCGCCTGCGGCAGGATTGTCACTTTGTTGTATTTAATTATTTAAATCATTACTATCGTTTTGTGTCTTGATTAATTTAAATTCTGAGCTCTGTTATTTATTATGTTAGTAGTTTAATAATACATCCACTGTATAGAAGAGTTAGTACCATTGTAGAAATTGAAAACCCAGTATCTAGGTTTGGTTTTTTTTTTCGTATATCAACTATTCGTATATCGTGTTCAGTCTCATGAGAGATAGATCTGCAGCTTATATTTAACCATTCACCATGACTTCTAAGAATTCTAAGACATATTAACGAAAAATTACATGCACTATTAAATTCATTTTCGGTTCATTTGTCTACAGGTTAATCAGAGTTACAGTTTAATTTGGGCAAAAAGGCTTCATTTCAATTCTTGTCTTTTATACGATCATGTGCTTCTCCTTCCACACACTTCTGTTCTGTATTATTAAATATTTTATTATCTGCACAACCCTGTAATAAGTGACCGTATATATCATCTGTGGTGCATATCCCGCGATATTTTTAACCATCAACTATACGCTTTGATTCAAAACTGCATTGTGTCTGAGTTAACAATATAGACCCACTATGCACCCACAGATAAGTTTAAACCTTTTTTTTATACCATATTTAGCATGAAACTTGTATTATAGGGCCTTATTAGTAAGTTTGGTAATATATTCTTGTCTTTTATTTAAATGCTAAGCGAAATGCCTATTTATTTTGTCTCTACAAGTTAACTCTTGCACTACTCCTTCAAATTTTCTTTTACTTCAGCTGCAGTTATTGCCATTTTATAAGCAAACATCCGAACATTGTCTGTTTTGACTAAGCTCAAATATAATTTATTAACTAACCATAATACACAAACACAATATATTGAAAGCCTTTGATATACAATTCTATAAAAAGTATTAAAACATTGACCTTAAAATAAAAATAGAGACATTAAACAAACTCCCAAATAAAACAGATTTATCGAACGTTATTCTTTTCAATAAATAAAGGTATAAACAGATTGATGCTAATACCACCAAGAACAAGAATGACTCTCCACTCCCATTCATACAATATAAAGTACAAATAAACCATTGAGAGTATAACACTACGTACGGAGGCTTTATTCGCGTGGAAATCATAAATCAATTGTCGTTTAAGTCGTGAGCCACCTTTATTGTGGAAACTAAATCTGTCACCGCTTCTAATCCTTTAAGAGTTTTCTTATGATTCTCTTTGGGTAGTATATTTAAGATTTCAGATGCTTCTTGTTACCAATTTGAAAACGTTAAACTTTCAAGTGGTTTCTACATTTGATGAGTACTTAAACCTTTATGGTTGCTAATAAGAATACAATCTGCTTGATGGCTAGCGGTTACTGTAACCAAAATATTTTTGCACGCATTGTTGATCCAAAAAACGATTATTTCTATTCTCTCCATTCTTACAGTCATCAAATCATCATCATGTAACAAATTCGAAATATAAAAACCACTTTGGTCGGTTATTAGGATTTTTACCTTTAGTTTAACAGTCATACCGGAGTTATCTCCAAACCATACGTATACTACATCAACCCATACAGAATCATCACAAGTGTTTATGTTTGACGCGTCACCATCCGTCACCATCACACTTTCGTCGATCCTTCACCGAGCTTCATATAAAGAAGCTTTTTGTAATTTTATTAATTCAATTCATCATCCAAATATCCCATGAATGGATTCAGATGACAAATTGTTTCACCTATTATCATTCGTTGATTAAAATGTTGATAGTTTGGTATCTACCATTGCATTTAATCTTTGAGATGTGTCCTCGATTTTGTATAGAAATGTTTGTTTTATTGTGGTTAGTATTAATTTGATGTCGGATCTAAGAAGCATTTGAGAATGGGGACAAATGATTGAGAATTTAATGTTAAGGTCAGTGACTAATGAAGCAAGATCATAGTATGTGTTAAATAATAAGTAATTTTAATAAAAAATAATGAAGAATTGCTTAGAAATCAAAATAAAGACTTATAGGTTGAAAGACGTTACGCGTAATAATAAAAAGCAAAGATAAATAAATGACAAATATGGTACACCGATTCATTTTCTACCTTCAACTAATACTGAAATAATAGCAACAGAAAGGTAGAATGAAACAATGAAAATAAATTTAAAACATCCTAATTTGAAAGCCAATAGGAACAGTTTAAAAACGCTGACGATCGACTTCCTCGGCGTGGGCGCATTGGATTGAATTAACTAGATTAGATTGGACTTAATGCCTGTGAGAGGAATAAGGCGTCGATTACTGTAATTAATGACTCACACATTTATCGGGTCACGTGTACTTTGCATGTTTTTTGCCCTTCTTTCATCCATCATCATCAATTATATTGAGGTTATTATTAGATGCAAAGCCTCTTTATTCTCAAGACTTTTGTTAAGTAGAGATAAGTCTGCTTTCAATACAGTTGTTTATATTATTTTTAATTTACTTTTTTGTCATCAAAATTGATCGAGACCTCCGGGGACAAGCGGGCGGGGAGCTTTTTCCGCCAACGCTTGGCTATCGAAAGAGGAAACGCTGCCAGCCTTCTAGGAACCTTGCCGTTAATCGGAAGCAGCGGCAGGCTTGCAGAAATTGTCTATATATCTTTAACTTTCGATCAAATTTTATTCACAGATAATATTAGAACTCGGGATTCACTATCACCGATGCCTGATCCTAGTCTCCTGTATCAATATTTAATTCTGATTTTATATTGATTTTTTATTCTGATTTTAGTATTCTATGGCAGAACTTTCAAAATTTACTGATTCCTTGTAGTCAACTGTCTCTCAACTTTAAAATTCTTATAAGCATAAACTATCAAATTCTACTACAATCAATATATTGTATCTTCAGTCTTCCTCTTCCTGTATGTCCGACCTAACAAACAAACATCAGCAGACACAAAATCCTCAACAATTAAACACCTATCTCCTGATACAGGAAAGGGTCTCAGACCAATTTCCTCTTTCTTGCAGGTCCTTTGTGTCTCTAATGGCGTGATGTTTACCATACAATGAGCCTTCAAATTGATCTGATCTGACGTTATCTTTGAGATGTATTGCCCATTTGCATACGTTAACGCTTTGATAATTTAAGAGGATGTTCGAAACTGTCTTTTGGAATATACCCAACCTCAATAAGAGCCAGTCGGTCATGTTTGCATTTTTCAATCATATTCACAGAGTTTATCTGATTTATGATTAACCTAATCAGTGTGATTAACAAATTATGACATGCCTTTTACTGCAAGGTTTTATTTTGCTATTGTTCAAAAAAAAACAATGATTCTTACCCTTTTGCAAATTGCCAGCATTCAACACACTCGCTCGTAAAGTGACATTTATTGCACCGTGTTTAGTTTTACTTTACATTACCACACAGTTTTATGAAAGGTATCATCCCGATTATGATGAGTTTGTACCTCACTGCGAGTGATATGTGTGTAGACCAAGCATTCTCAATTTAAACGGGTAAAATAGTTTGACAGCTCAACGCTTCAAAAAAAAACTTGCACGACCTACTTGTTAACGTTCTCATTCTTAAAAAAAAAACAAGACGTCTGTTTTTTCCTCGCAAGTGTGTTTTAAAACGTCGTATGACACGCGTGTGCATTGATTATTACACTCTCGGCTCACATAATGCGTTCGCCTGCGGCTTACCGCCTCGAGGGTTAATAACCAACTTTGCACACATGTATCATAATGTACTATTATAGTAGCCTTCTAATGCCTTTTTGGATTATGATATTTTACTGCTCGTTAGGGCCTTATTAGAGCCTGAAATAACAAATAAAGTTAGGTAGCATAATTCCATGAAATATAAATGGATTCTTAAATATTAATTGTAATCAGAAATTAGTCACACGCAACAAAATTCCTCCACTCAGACAACAAAAAAATGAGAATGACAGGACAGCTGTCCCTTGCCGACAAGCTCGGGTGTTCAGAAATTATCCTTAATCGAAAATAAATCAATATTGATTTGAAACACCTAAAGCTGCGGCTTGATTGTTGTCAAATTATCTCTACCGATATTATTAACGAATGCGTTCGGTGGATTTGTCCTCCTTTAACGTACCAACAGACCAAGGGATTGTCGAGATTTTAGCATAGAGATATTATAGTTTATATACTAGAAAGTTACTCTACTTTTCATCCAAGGAACGCGGGTGAAACAGCGTGACGGTTTTTTTTTTTATACGACAGTCAGTAAACAAGCATACGGCCCGCCTGATGGTAAGCGGTTACCGTAGCCGTATGGACGCTTGCAACAGACGAAGCATCGCTCACGCGTTACCGACCTTTCCCCCCTCCCTATGAGCTCTGGCGACCTTACTCACCCAAATTAAATGGACAAAACATACCCTACATTTACAAAACTATAAATTTTACATCCAAGTTACATATTATAGCTACAAGTCACATTTAATTATTTACTTTTCTCTTGATGTTGTAATAATCTCGATACCTACGGTAACAGTGAAGCTGGTCATTTGATGACGAACTCTTATTTCTAACCCTAATACAAAATCGAACAATAAATCAAAATAAAGGATCACCAAAAGATTATTATGTACGGCAAGTAGAAAGTCCGCTTACATAGTTTTAATGTCCCTTTTCCCCAAAATCATTACAATTTTCTGCTCTCATTTATCTGATCTAAGTGCATATGGTACCTGTTCAGTTTTTATATCATGTTTATAGACATTCATAGTTGCTTTACACCCAACGTTTGCCACCAAGACCATAAAGGAGTAAGGCACCGATCCCACAACGAGCGGTCTACATTTCAGCGGTCAGAGTTCTAAGTGCGTTCTCCTTGACCACCGCGGTCGCTGTGTGCAATGATCACAAGCGCCGTATAAGTTACAGTAAACACGGAACGCAGAACTTTAGATCACTCGCTGTGAGATCGGCGCCTAAGCTTCGCCTCCTGACAATGGGTTCCAAAAATCTCGTGAGGGTCAATAAAAAAATAACCTTCATTTAATGAAAACTTATTACATTCAGGACTTGGTATTAATATTATTTTTGATGTGTATCTAAATAAGTGTATTTCAAATAATGCTACAAATAAACAATTATTCTATTCTATTATTTTCTAGAAATATGAAATTCGATTGCATGCTCACAAAAGCTGATACATAGCGACACAATTTCAGTTTTCATCCGTGAATCTACCGCTCTTCTAAAATAACCCAACCACCAAGTAATATATATACTCAAAATAAAAATATTCTGCAGTACTTTCTTCCAGCCATACAGTCAAATCAACCAGTAGCACTCAACACAAAGCCGATGATTCGAGCTCACTACCGAACTTATAAATTAATCTTTTATTGATCCAAAATGACAGGTACGTCACTAATACTTTTTACAGCTGAACCCACATTTTCAACCTTGTTCTAAGAATGATAAGACTCTAAATAGTGTACTCGTGTTGAGTTGTTAATTTAATTCGATTTTGCTGGCTCATCCAAAGGTTCTTTTTGATGATTTTTATTGACGGGGTAATATGATTTTCGTTGTGTCCTTTTTTTTGAGTTGTGACGAAGTGGCCGATGAATTTATTACCTTAAATTTAAGAGAAGACTTTGAACTGTAAAAAAAACAATCATGAAATACTCTGTCAGAATTCATGGATCAGTTAGGATATGCAAAGTATAAGCCTTCTTTTGCCAATCGCTTCTGAATGTGCTGATAAAAGCAATTATTTCAATTTATATATATAATATCGGTCTGTTAATGCAACGTTTTTTTTTGTTACACTCACCATTTATTGAAACTCTACGTGCTATCATAACTAAATAACCTCGCCGTCAATCGAAAGCAACGGTAGAGTAGTTTTCTACATAAAGTTGGAATTTGTAAATAAAATGACTAAATAACTTTGTAGCGTTACATACAATTATAGTCTAATAATATGTCGGCATGCATTTATTTATAAATACGTGAAGAAAAATCTTGGGACCCTTTTTAAGCAGATTGATAGAGAAAGATTTTTTTTAATGAATTTATGTCGATTTTCAACTACTAGTAAATATTATTGTATGCCATACAGCCCTTTGTCTTTAGTGGAATTCCAAACTATGTTTAATCTCTCATTCAAAGTGATTCAATTACATTATTTTATTCTTAGAAGTAGTCTTCAATATTGGTATTTTCTTACCTATACCTAGATACTAGATATCAATCTCTGACATAACATCAACACAAGCAACTCACTCAATTAAACCAAGATTAACAGAAAACAATCGATTCGTGAATGCTCGTAAAGAATCCGGATAAATATGCGAGATATAAACCCGTCCCGAGATAACGACTATGGGATTACCTCTGCAAATTAGTCACATTATAGTATGGGGCCGATTGCATGTATTCACGCGATACACTACACCGTGAAATACTAACAATTGCTGAGAGGCCTTCATTGCTGGTAAAAGCCTTAATATTAAATCAATGAGCGGTTTTTGAGGTTGAGGAGACAATACACACATCCTTATCATCTTCATTATTCAGCCTGGATATAATCTCATCTAATTAAGATCTCCAGACTTCAGCCTATAGCCTTTAGATCCCTTTAGGTTCCCAACAATTCTATTTAGTCAAATAACCAGGTAAAATGAGGTACTGCTCTGTACTCGCCACTAAATAACCTTTCTTCTTCTTTGGTTGGCTCTTCTAGTGATGTTACCCATTGGTAGGTGGCTGATAAATTTATCATTTTTTTTCTAGCTAAGTAGAAAACGTGTTAGAACATCTGAAGGTTCAGGTTGAATTCAAATTACATAAAATTCAAAAGTCATTTATTAAATATACACAAAAGGAACACTAATAAGACGTTACAGTCTTATGCATCATCATCATCAGCCTATAATGTCCCACTGCTGAGCACAGGCCTCCTTTCACAAATGAGGGTGAAAAGGAATGGGCAATACTCCACCACGCATGCCCACTGCGGATTGGTGTCCCTATTTAATTCAAACTAAAGCTACTTAGAAGATGAAATAAGAGTTCAGCAAATCATATGCTAAGGCTATATTCATTGACCCATATCAATGGACCCATACTTTTAAGATCCAATACAAATTTCTTATATTTTAAACCGACTTAAAAAAAAAGAGGAGTTTCTCAATTCGGTTGTTTTTTTTTTTTATGTTTGTTACCTCATATTTCCGTCATTTATTAACCGATTTGGAAAATTCTTTTTTTGACTGGAAGGGTACACTTCCCGTTTGGTCCCATTGTCATCAGATCACGATTTGATTACTTCTTAGTGTACTTTGAAGTCGGTTTAAGTTTTTTGTAAAACAGTCCAATTATTTGACCTACAATGTTTTTTTTTTTTTTTTATGCTTCTTAGGTAGCAAACAAGCATACGGCCCGCCTGATGGTAAGCGGTTACCATAGCCTATGGACGCTTACAACACCAGGGGCATCACTCGCGCGTTGCCGACCCTGAAAACGACCTGTTTTCAAACGCTAACAAAGTAACAAAACAATGTCTGCAAAAAACAAGCAAGGAATAAAGCAATCAGAAATCCCGTTCTACCTCCATCCACGGGAAGGACTGAATTATCGATCATTCCAGCAATCATTAGTTATAAAAGTAATTGTATACTTATAAAAGATGATCTCGCTATGTATCAAGTTGTTTCACCTATTATTAAATTCGAATTATTGGCGACCATAATTATCTGAACTCTTTTGTGTTCTCCTTTGCTGAAATAATATATAGAGAAAAGAAATATCGGAGGTCTAATATAAATGGACAAAGTTTATCAGATTGTTTTGTTATTTCGATCACAGATGGCTTTAGTGATGCGTGCGCAGGAGTCGATTGGAGTTATAGCAGGTAAGTAGCGACATCTGTTGTTGAGTAGCTTAATCATGAAAAGTTGAATTATTGAGAATTGTGCATTACGCATTATTATTAACATGTATTGCTATAGACTTAAATATTATACGCATGAAAAAGATATTGGAAATTCAATGATAGGGCAAGTTCAAAATCTATCTACCGTCAAAGAATCCTTCACTGAAGATGCAAACTTTAAGTTGTATTATGCAATGTGCAAAGTATGGTCACTTAAAGTCATTGGAGCTGTTCACCATGAATCACCTGTTGCCCACGATTTTCCAGACTATTCATAAGAAATCATTTAGTTATAGGAGTATTTGTATAAAGAAATGTGTATGCGAAAATAGTTCAACTACTCTATCGTGTCAATAACCTCCAGCATTGACCTTTATATCCCACACTACTGAATACAGACAATCTGACGAAAAAGATCCATGTAATAAACATTTAAGAAGCAAAAAACGTGAATAATTATGACTCATTCTGTAATAAACATTTAGAAATAAGATTTAGAACTCCCACGGATAAAGTAATAAAGATAATTTTAAAATACAAAACAGAAAAGCACGCGCGCAATCGCGAAACGAACATCAAGTCATGATGCGAGATGAGGATCAGGCGCCCGCGCACAAAACGGGTTCCTTATTATCAGATCGATCGAGGGGGCGGGGCGATATAGGTCCTTTGTTCGAATGTATAGCCATCTCGCCCGCACGCATGTTCCGGATGAGCGCACGCGTCGATAGACAGAGACGGGTGATTTCACGCTCGATCGATTCAATTGATGGTTTTTGTGCGCGCATTTTCTATGTATTTTCTCAGAAGAGAGTTAAGTGGACACTGGTTTCTGGATGTTATGTACTTATCATAATAATGCTTCTCGTCCAACATGCATGTCGCATATGTGCAGATGTGACGTAATTGTACGCGTGTCGTATCTTATTATAAGCTTGCTAATGTTGGACGAATTACGAAGCTTTTTTTAGAATCATGGTTGAGCTATTATGAATTTTAATGTAAGTTTTATTGGGCGGGTTGTAGTGAAACTGCTACTGGTTCATAACAGGAATAGAGCGAAATATTAATGTGATGGATAGCATCGTATGCTGCTGACTGTAAAGCGAGGAAATTGTCGAGTTTAGCTCGTGATGAATTAACTTCAGTAATAACATCATTTTAGTTATTACTTAATAATTTATAAAAGTATATTTTACCTTTTTTTTCGAACTCCATTCCATTTCATGTAAATATTTATATCTAAGAGACCTCCAATACTATTATATTTAGATACGTTGTAGTACCTACTTGGTTCTTTGTCGTCTATCGTCAAGCTTGTATTGCCTAAATTATCTGGCTAAACCGGTACGTGCTTGGTGACTTTCAACAAACTACCCAAATTAGTGTAAAGAAATCTCATTAAGTCTCTGCATTGCAAGCATACTCTGTGCCTTCAGACCGAGGACCTTTCAATCATTATTCGTTTATGCCATATAATTATTTAGATATGCACTCGTGAGCTCGATCCTAGCTGATGAGCCCTAAGGCGTCACGCTCCCTCCATTTTTTGTCTCCTTTTTACTAAAAAGCATCTCATTTTTTAATTGCCCAAAAGATTTTTTTATAAATTCGTCGCTTTGACTTCGGTCGCTGACGTTTGATATGGATCATTTGATTTGTTGGTTGAATTTTATAAAAAGTGATGTTTGATACCTGAATCGTAAATATGCGAATGATTTGCTCCGGACTTTTTGGTCATCAAAGAACATCTGCTGACGGATAATTATTATAAAATATTTGAATCAAGTTTTGAGGTACGTACGTTCACGTCTTTGGTCTGGAATTTAGGTAAAGTCGTATCGTAAATAAATTAACGTCGAATTATAAGTGCACGTACAAACACATAATAATATAAGAATTATCCTGGGATATTCTTCACACAATATGTAAATTAATGATATATTCTTATATAGAGAAACACCCAAACTCGGAAAAAAAAACATGTTGATACTGCATGGAAATCAAAATTCAAAATCATTTTATCAAATAGACCTTCGCAGGCACTTATGAAAAGTCTGACTCTAGTACTCTAATACCGGTTCGGAAGGTTGCATTTGCTGAGAAGCCTATAAGCCTGCGGCGTGTCAGGACATTGGACTAGTCTTGGTCTATTATTACTTACTACTTACTCTACTTGGTCTATTGTTACTTCTAATCACGAAAAACAAAAAAAACCCCTCGTAAGTAGAGCCTCTATTTCACTATCATTATTAATGTAACGAAATCTTGAAAAATAAAAAACTTATCCATATGAAAATATGTCACAGATTACATTAGGGCGGTCTCCACGCTCGGCTAGCGTTGCGAGGGTAATTTTTATCGCTCTGCTCACATCTGAAACTTCAGGATTAATGATCCGCCGCGTCTAGTCATACGGTTCTGCCGAATGCCGTAAAAACGCTATGCGCAATTCAGTTTTGGTTGTGGATGTTAGAAGGTGTTTCGTTGGAGGAGGTATCAACAACGAAGACACAGCTTTTGGCCCAAAATTTTAAATGAGGAGACAGCTGAACGAATACTATTTATGTGCGAAGTTCGTTTGGGTTTTAGAAATGACATATTGTTAGTGCTGTTTTATGAATTGAAGGATATGGTTACCACTGCACATAAAACAAGTGAAAGAGATCTTTCTTTTCAACTAGTAACCTAACGAGAGCTTTTTACTGATTGTATTTCAGTAAAGGTAACAAGAATAATTTGAAGATGTGTGAGTAAATGTTAGTTAATAACTAAAAATGAGGCACCAATACAGGCTATTTAGATAAAATATAAATTGGCCTCAGAGCAAACTTAGGTACAAGCGCAGGATATTGCCACATCAAAGTTAATCCTGCATCCACGCAACCCCGACCTTTAATTGCTCTCATCTTGATACGGCTGGTATATCGAGCGGCAAAATGGGTTTTTCGCTGTGGTAAACGCTCGCAACTTTGTACTACGAGCATTATCGGATTTGCTACCAGTTTTTGGATGGCGAAGTTGGTTGACGATGTAATTTCATTGTAGTACTCGGATTTGGGGACATAGTTGTGTTGTTTGGGAATTGGATTTTTATGTCATCTGGCTGAGTGTTCACCATCACCTAATGGGGTAGGACCTAGATTGCCGATGTGTTCTTTTTTTCTACATTAAGTAGTCTTGCATATGACTGCTACTAGATGTAATAATAAAGTAGATCCTTATTTATAGCATTGAAAGTAAGATTGAATTGCTCATTAAGTACCACCCACATTTGCTTTGTTTGTCTATCTATTTAAACCAAACTGTTCCTCCCTATAACACGCTCCATGCCAAGTATGTCCTTAAAGAGGTTCCTAATTTCTTTTCACGGTTTGATCATTATGTATTATTTTCCTATCCACGAGAAGTTCAGGTATGCACGCGATGTGCAGCTGCTGCAAATGCTGCAATCCACTAGGAGATGCTTGGCAACAGATTTTCAACATGAATGTAAACCAATCCAGGTGGGTATTACGCACAATCTACCCTCATCACTTTGCTTCAGATTCTTCAAGATGTTTTCTTTTACTATCAACTTCTGCACATGTTAGTAGTTTAGCCCTCGATGACGTCACTTTAGCTCATCTATCATCATTCATTCTGATCCTAATTGAGATACAGGATATATTTCATTATACTAGTTTTCATTCCACAGTTTTAATCGCGTTATCTGTCGAATCATCATCATCAGCCTATAATGTCCCACTGCTGAGCACAGGCCTCCTTTCACAAATCAGGGTGAAAGGGAATATAAGTTTCTTATTAATAAGTTATGAATTCTCTACATTTGATCATTACTCTGTGATGTGAATAAGAAATAGCCTGAAGCGTCCCATCTGAAATGTATGGATGAGAAGCGTATCGAACAAAAGCGAAAAAACATCTGTTATTAAATGATCATTAGGCTGCGACAACAAATATAAAATCAGTTGCCTGCTAACCAAAAATCATCTTTATTTCTGAAGTTGTATAGTCTATCAAAAGCGCATGGAGAAATTGGTCCAGAATTTTACATAAATGATACGGCAATTCGCAGTTAATAGTGAACAATGTAAGCCTTATTGCGAAGTAATAACGGTGATAGTGAAAGCAAATTGTTTGATCATGTTCAAGTTAAAACAGTAACTAGTTATTTAGAAGTTGGAGCCGATTTGGATTAATGAATTAAATACAGCTTCGGTATTTCTGCGTTTTTGTTTTTATCGTGCTGTCTGCTGGCTGTTATTCTAAATAACAATAATTACGGATTGACAAAATAGACTCAACATTTATTATTTATGACACGAGCATTGTTATCCCAATTTGCATGCAACGCTCATGAAAAATTGTTATTGAATCAAACTGTAGTGGTCAAAAAGTCGGAACCTGATTGTCCATCATACAAGCGATCCATGCTTGGTGAACCGAGCACAAGCCGAGCCACAAACGAGCACACTGCGAGTACGATTCGCGTAGCGTGGACGGGCTTGAGAGCCTCGAACGAGCGTGATTGTCAGTTTTTTCACGAATAAAGGGATTCGCAACGTGCTCGTTGTAGGCTCGTTCGTGGGTCGGCTCGTGCTCCATTCGCGTAGCATGGACGCACCATAAGATTGTTCATTATCACCAGCCTGTGTTTGTATTTCATTAGTAAACGTAGGCTTTTCGGCACCGTCTCCTCTCTCTCTCTCTTATTCTATTTTCTAGTCCTTAACTTTCACCGTAGAATTTACTTTCAAATCAGCTTTTATCATCGGAATACTTAGTATCAAAATCAAAAGCGAAATAACAATCACTAATACTTTACACAAAGTCACTCCACATTAAACTTTGATACAAACCGAGATACCCTTTTCGGCACACCTAGTCGTCGTAAGTGAAGACAAATCAAACAGCACTTGAGTTAACTTGCAGTAATACTGTCTCTGATCTAGGTATTCCCTCTGAGAGTTGGATAAGTAGGTCTTTGAGGTGCGTTTACATCGGTTTAGTCAGCTTCTAACTCTCTCGTCATATAAGAGGTTAGTTAGTAAAGAAAAAGTACTAAAATCGTTATTATTATGATATTTATATAATAATTTGTATTGACATATTAGCATCATCACAGTCAGAGTCTGTACTTGATACTAAAATAATAGACATCCTGTGATACAGTTATCACAGATGTCAATTTGTTAGAGTTAGAGATACTCAAATTGCTACAAAATATCTGACTGATGATTTGATTTAAAACGATTGGATAATAAATAGATAATCCTGCAAATAATCTTAATAATCATTCACTGAAGATTGATGTTGCTATATTCGTTTTTCAGGTTTTATATCATATTTTATATCTTTTTTTTTTAATCTGTCCATCAGAATCTAATCTGTAGGCATGTTCAAAATGATCAAAGTCATTTATTCAGTTTAGGCCCTGGTAAGGCACTTATGAACGTTAAGTTGGTAATTACAGTTGAATCACCGGTTCGGAATACACAGACTTTGCAATCACTTAGCAACTATCCATTCTGATGCAAGTGAGCAAGTACCACCAAACGCTCACTAATATCGAATAGACATGTTACCACCTGTTGGTAACCAGATGCAAGCTGTGCTTGTCACCGATTCCATATTTGTACGTGGTTAGATACTCGAAGACACTCCAGGGACTTGAGAATTTGCTTGGAATAATTCAGGAATTGGTGACATTAAAGTTTTTGTATTAGAAAAGCTATCGCTGAATTGTAAGTGGGACTGATTTAAGTTGATTGAAACTAGGGATCGTTTGTTTTGGACATAGCTTGTGTAAGTGTAGTGTTGTAAGCATCTATAGGTCTCTCTTTAGGGTTGGCAACGCGCGAGTAGCACCCCTGGTGTTGCAAGTCTATAGGCTGCGGTAACCGCTTACGATCAGGCGGGCCGTATGCTTGTTTGCTACCTAAGTAGTATAAAAAGAAGAAGTACGCAAAAAGTGAGGATCGATCAACTAAGAGTTACTGATATCCTAAATGTAGAAACAAATAATTCCTACAATCAAAAAACTTCCAAAGATAAAGTGTGTGTGCCAAGCATGGTCCCATCTTTCATCATCGTCCTTGATGACCGAGTTTCATTCTAATATAAAATTATAAAATAACTAGCTGTCCCCCGCGGTTTCACCCGCGTTCCCGGGATAAAAAGTAGCCTATGTCCTTCTCCATACCATAGGCTATCTGCATGCCAAATTTCATGACGATCTGTTGAGAAGTGAGGCGTGAAGGCGTAACAAACAAACAAACAAAAAAAAGTGTTTTAAGAGAGGTAGAGCATAGCGTTTATTCGCTCAAAGAGCAGCTCGACTGGGGAAGTACCTCCACCTTACAGAATACCGCAGCCAAATAACTTTATGTTGTGTAAAGTTGTGTTCCTGCGCGTGAGTAAGGTCGCCAGAGCTCTTTGGGGAGGGGGGAAAGGTCGGTAACGCGTGAGCGATGCTTCGTGTGTTGCAAGCGTCCATATGGAAACGGTAACCGCTTACCATCAGGCGGGCCGTATGCTTGTTTACCGACATAGTAGTATAAAAAAAAAAAAAAAAAACGCACTTTTGCATTTAGAATATTAAGTTAGGATAAAAAAAATGGAAACTACGGATCGTTTGTTTTGGACATATTTCAAGCAATATTTGGAGTTCTTATTCAAATTCTTTTTTTTGTTTTTTTTTTATTTAATGCCGTCTCTAAATGTTGTTATTAATTTAAACCAAATATAGTACGAACATGAGTTAACTCTTTGAATTAAAAATAACAAACGTTACACCTACTAATTTAATAAAAAAAAATAAGCTCTTTGTAGCCGCTTTGTAGACTGGTCAGTAAAGTAGATCAAAAAAATTCTAAGAAACTTTCCACTCAAGAACTTCCATAACACCCTTTGCGGCAACAGATCGTAACTCGCGAATGAGGAAAAAACCGGCCATGTGTGAGTCAGGCTCGCGCACCGAGGGTTCCGTACAAATCTGTAGGTATATAAGTAAATGGTAGTATATACCTGAGTATTTGATTTTAATTTTTTAATTTCAATTTATGACGTATTAAAAACTACTTACTAGATCCCGTTCAAACCAATTTTCGGTGGAAGTTTGCACCGTAATGTACATACATCATATATTTTTTTTTAGATTTATCATTCTCTTATTTTAGAAGATATAGGGGGGGACACACACATTTTACCACTTTGGAAGTGTCTCTCGCGCAAACTACTTATTCAGTTTAGAAAAAAAAAAAAATTAGAAACCTCAATCATTTTTGAAGACCTATCCATAAACACGTATGGGTTTTATTAAAAATAAAATTTTGAGTTTCAGTTCTAAGTATGGGGAAACCCCAACATTTTTTGTTTTTTTTTCTATTTCTGTGTGAAAATCTTAATTCACGGTTCACAGAATACATCTACTTACCAAGTTTCAAAAGTATAGTTCGTATAGTTTCGGAAAAAAGTGGCTGTGACATACCGACGGACAGACAGACAGACATGACGAATCCATAAGAGTTCCGTTTTTTGCCATTTGGCTACGGAACCCTAAAAAGGCACAACAGCACAAAAGAAACTTTATTTTTTAAACACCCCCACTTAAACAAGACAACTCGGGGGCCTCCCGAAAAAATACAACGAACAGAATAGAAAGCGTACGAAAAATATTTCAGATATTTAACAAATGTTAACCGCTAACGATGTCGCTTAATATTTGAAATATAACATAAAAAATCCCCTTTTGTCGGTGGACGCGAGTGCCAGCAACTTTTTTTTTGTATTTTAATCGCTGCGGTCCGTTTGTAAGGGAAAAGGGAAAAATGCTCGCTTGGCCCACGGAAAACTTTTTTGCGGTAAGAAAAGGTTGCTTTGTGCCACGGTGTTTGTTTGTTTTTTTTTTATGAAAAATTACAGATGCTACCTATTTACGTACGTGTCCTTTAACGCGGAGAAATTACGGAGAATGTACAGTGGCGGAATGAAAAGGTTCGTCAGTTTTCAACCTGATTCATACAACCTATCACGAGTACATATTACCTTTTGAAAGTGAATACACTGAATACAGATTACAGAATAATTTAGATAGAGCGCGCGGAACACGAAAGTGAAGCCAAAAAAGCAAATACAAATTGAAAATCTGATACCTGTTTTTCGTTTTCCAGTTTGTATTTGCATTGTTTAACCACAGTTTCTTAAAGGAGTGTTTTTTGTTAAATAAAGTTTGTTAAACAAAGCAAATACACATTCAAAAGCGAATACCAGGTACGTGTTTTTCAATTTGTATTTGCTTTTTTGGCCTCACTCCCGTGTTCCGCGCGCTCCATGTGCCTTATTCTGTAATCTGTGACACTGAATTAGAGAAAATAATGATTTAAACGTTATCAAACTTCAAAATGATTCAGATCAATGTTGTTCGACCGTTTATCTTGTCAACACGATTGTTTTTATTATAATGTTTTGATAAACTAAAACCCTTTTGTTGGTTTAACTTGCTATTGTTATTCATGTAAAATTAAAATTGAAAATAGGGCAATGTGATAATTGAAAAAAATAATACTTATATTTTATTCAAAAGCCATAAATTGTGTTTGAAGTGATGTAAAAACAAGCAAAACCTTATTCGATAGCAAACGTCACATTTATGTAAATGTAAGCAGCACTGTTTCTTCCTGTTAGGAACCTCACTGGTAATATGTTGGTACATACAATAAAATGGATTCTCGATGGAGGAAAACCAACTCTAAGGTGACGAACCTTTTCATTCCGCGACTGTATTGGTGTGGGCTATTAGAGGGCATTATTGTCGACCTATTCTTGGTTGTTGAGAACATCATATTTATTACATGAAAAGTGCCTGCATACTGCTGTCATGAGCCTAGTGAAAGGAGGCCTGTGCTCAGCAGTGGGACATTATGGGCTGATGATGATTATAGGCTACGTACTTTTTATCCCGGGAACGCGGCTGAAGCTGCGGTGGACAGCTAGTTTAATAAAAAATGCTTCAATCGCGACTTTTGTGCTCTTTTCCGTTGAAGAATTCCATAATATCTTCAATGTCCATGGTCAAATCATGATAAAAAAATTATGAGACCATCTCAGGATCTACCGTGACATGATACAATTTAAACCATCCAAATCGCATAAGCCGTTTCCGAGTAATCGATGAATATACATACAACACATAGGTATGCGCCGAACCACGTTTAGCCGACTTCAAATAAGGAGGAGGTTCTATATCCTCTCCTTTTCTTAACTTCCTTTTTGAAGTCTAGTCGTTTAAAATAGGAGAAGGAAATCAATCATACGCACTTAGCTTGTGTAAGTGTGGTGTTCTAAGCATATATAGGCTGCGGTAACCATCACGCTGTTTATTGGCTACATAAATAGTACGCAAAAAGTGAGGATTGATCAACTAAGAATTACATGTCCTAAATGCAGAGACAAAAAATAATTCCTACAACTTCTAAAGGTACAGTGTGAGCCAAGCATGGTCCATCTTTCATCATCGTCCTTGATGACCGAGTTTCATTCTAATATAACATTATGATTAGGGATTGCAATCCGGATACTTCGAAATCCGAAAATGACTGAAAAATCCGGATTTTAGGGTCCTATTATAAATCCGAATATTGAGAATAAAATCCGGTTTTTTCGAATTTTAATCTTAATTGATAATAATTGATGTTTAACTAAAAATTTTCATTAAATATCCAGTACATTTAGGTCAGTATTACTCTGAAATCTATGCACCGCTCGGCTCACACGCGGCTAGCTGCTACCGCTCATCCGTCTAGCTAATAGTTAAGTCGACCAGTGAGTCTTAGATGGAGGCGATGCGCGCGCGGCGCGAGTAACAACTCTTTGCACAACGTAATATCAAGAATGATAGTTTTATATAGTCGGGTTACCGCTGAAAGCATTTTGTACATCGGCTGATCTCAGTTTTTTTTTACTTTTGAAAGGGTCTGACACACCCGCTTTCTAAGCTAGCTTCCTTCATATGAAATCTCTGGTGGTTTGTGCGATTGGATTTCCAATTTCCTGAGCGAACGGTCTATTCATGTAGTCATAGACGGTTGTTCGTCGGACCTTTTCGCAATCAATTCCACAGAGATCAGATTCAGTTCACTCTGCAACCTTATTTCTGCTGCATATTAACGATATGGTGAAGTCCGGTATCTTTGGGTACGTAGACGATAGCACCGTTGTCATAGATCCAATTGTTGCGAGAGGCCATGGTAGAGCGTTTGAACGTTTTTTTTTTTTTTTTTTAATTAAATGGGCTTGCGTCTGGCCCATAAGGGGCGATGACGAAGCCTAAGATGAAACACGCTTACCCAGAAGAAACCTATTCACTCTGGCCTTGAAAGTTCCTAGATTGTAGGCGTCAGGAAACACAGACGCCGGAAGCAAGTTCCACTCCCTTGCTGTCCGCATTATAAATGAGGATGCAAAACGCTGCGTCCGTATTTTCGGTATGTCAACAACGTATGAGTGAAAATTTTCCCGGCGTCTTGTGGTTCGGTGTAAAAATGGGGATGGTGGAATTAGGTTGAACAATTCCTGCGCACACTCTCCAAAATATATCCTGTAGAAAACCGATAAGCAAGCAACCTTTCTTCGATGGTCGAGTCTCGTGAATTTTTTCTTAATTAAAGACTCATCTCCAATGAGTCTCCTGGCTCGGCGGTCTTTTGAATCGAGGGCCTCAACCTGGTACTTAGCTTACGTAACATTACAGGCAGTCTCTGATTGGGGCAATGCCAATCTGGTCACTTTTAATGCCACCATGACGCAGGTGTGTCTTTTCACCACCAAACGGAGCCCTTTCCTCCAGGCTCTAGCCCTCGACTCAATAAACCACCGAGCCAGAAGACTCATCGAATATGAGACTAATTATGACGAAACTCACGAGGCTCGACCATCGAAGAAAGGTTGCTTGCCTTATCGGTTTTGTACAGGATATATTTTTGAGAGTGTGTGCAGGAATTGCTCAACCTTATTCCAACCACCATCCCTATTTTTACTCCGAACCACAAGACACGGGGATTTTTTTTCTTTTGTATCCTCAATTATAATGCGGACAGCAAGGGAGTGGAACTTGCTTCCGGCGACTGTAGTTCCTGACTCTTAAAATCTAGGGACTTTCACGGCCAGAATGAATAGGTTCCATTTGGGTTAGCGTGCTCCACCTTAGGCTTCGTCATTATCCTTTATGGACGGCTCAGTAGCCAAATACAAGCCCATTTTTTTTTTAATATTACTTGCAGTTTAATTGAATTTTTATTCAAAAGCAAGCAATGGAAATACAATAAAATAGAACATCTCTCTTCAAACTACTAATAATTAAGCATAAACAACGCGTACAGTTTAAAATTACAAATTATTGCAAAAAAATACAAAAATCCGAAAAATCCGGATAATCCGGATTTATATGTGATGATAAACTTTGAATCCGGATTTGAAAAAAATCCGGATTTTGCAATCCCTAATTATGATACATGTGTGCAAAGTTGGTTATTAACACTCGAATAAGTGAGCCGAGACTGTAATAATCAATGCACACGCGTGTCATACGACGTTTTTCAACACACTTGCGAGGAAAAAACAGACTTGTATTTTTTTAAGTACATTTTTTGATAATAATCAACCACACAATGTGAACGTTAACAAATATGGCGCGCAGGTTTATTTTTTTGACAGCCGTGAGCTGTCAAACTATTTTACCTGTTCAAATTAAAAATGCTTGATCTACACACATATCACTTGCAGTCAGGTACAAACTTATCATAATCGGGATTATAACTATCATAAAACTGTGCGTTAATGTAAAGTAAAAAGCACTAGTTCGTAATAAGCTGCATTAAGATACTAAAAACGGTGCAATAATTGTTACTTTACAAGCGAGTGTGTTGAAAAATAATAAAATCAATTATGTACTTACCTACAAAATAAGAAACATACGCAGCAAGATGCCTTACCTTTCAGGGCGTTTGTGGAAGGAAGAAATAGGCAGAAATAATTGCAATTCAAGAGATCTAGTAAAGTAATGAATTCTCACCCCAATTCGTTTCAAACATAATTCGTCAAAATTTGAATAATTACTTCAAACGTCTGACCCTATATTTAAATAAGTACCAACGAGTGAACCCTGTAGGATATTACGTGTATCTACAACATTTACCAAAAAACAAAGATATTTCCTTCCTCACAAATGGAGCTATCTTTGCAGACGCAATTCCTAATAGGATAATTATTCAAGGAAACTTTAGGCGATGCACACATTGGCGTTCGTGTTTAGGTAAATAATTCAGTTTAATCAATGTTAAAATCTTTCATTACAAGGAGTAACTATAGGTGAACCATTTCCTCGTAGCTGCCACTGCTGGCATGCAAGGTTCCCAGCAGTTTGGAAGCATTTCCAGATGGCAAGTGGAAATGTTCACCAATAAAGATTAGCAATATCAGGCTGAGTTTCTTGCCGGTTTCCCTCTGCTTAGTTTGGGATATCAAATGGGTATGATCGAAGAATGTCCCAGGATGTTATTATTACAAATCCTGCTATCGACTCTTTTAATATTATAAATAGAGAGTGGGAATTTTGTGAGTTCGTATTTATGGAGAGGGTAATCTCCGAATCTACTAATCCAATTCTAAAAATTCTTTCACTGATAGGAAACTACAGGCATGGTTTATCGCCGGATGAAACCGCGATAGCTGTTATTTTTTATTAAATAGGCTTGCGTTTAGCCACTGACCCGCCCATGAGGGACGAATACAAAGCCTAAGATGTAACACGCTTACCCAGAAGGAACCTATCCACCCTGGCCTTGAAAGTCCCTAGATTGTGCGAGAAACACAGACGCCGGAAGCAAGTTCCACTGCCTTGCTGTCCGCATTGTAAATGAGGATGCAAAACGATGTGTCCGAATTTTCGGTATGTCAAAAACGCACGTAGCGGTTCGGTGTAAGAATGGGGATGGAGAAATAAGCAATTCTTGCGCATACTCTCCAAGATATATCCTGTAGAAAACTGATAGGCAAGCAAACTTTCTTCGATAGTTTAGGCTCGTGAGTTGACTCATCTCCGAGTCTCCTGCCTCGACGGTCTATTGAGTCGAATGCGTCAAGCTGGTCCTTAGCGGATCCATCCCAGAGATTGCAGTAATACTCCATGCATGACCGGACTTGTGCTTTATAGAGTTAAAGCAACTGCCCAGGCGTGAAATACCGCTTGACCTTAGAGAGGATACCCAGCTTTCTAGCAGCTATTTCTGCCTGCGACTCAAAAGAATAGTCAAAGTTTATTTTGTTATGCCGAGGAGATCAAGCCGGACGCATATTGGCAAGGATATATTTTGGAAAGTAGGAGCTTGGTGGAAAGGACTTCGTTTAGTAGTAGTTCTATAATTATAAAGTAAGTATAATAATCATAATCATGGTACTGTGCACTCAGCTCAATATCTCAGTATAACATCGTATGCCGAAGTATATTTACAAGGAGCCCGCACAATGGCCACTCCTAATTTGAATATCATGCTTATGGGACAATCGACCGACTAAAAAATATCTACAGCGAGCATAGTCACGTCAAATAATCCAGTAGGGGCGTCACAAACAGGTAAACTATTTTCAAAATTATTTTTCATCTACCAATGAGTTATAAAACATAGTCCAAAACGTAGGTTCAGAGCAGTTTTATAGACTTAATAAGCTATGGAATGAGATTCTTTCGCACAGTGTTTTTATTTTTATATCACTAAGGTAGCAAACAAGCATACGGCCCGGCTGATGGTAAGCGGTTACCGTAGCCTATGGACGCTTGCAACACCAGGGGTATCACTCGCGCGTTGTCGACTCTGCAGAAATCTCTACACACCCTTTTTCAAGAACCGACACTGTTCTTTACTGTAAAATCAGTGGTGAAAGTTTAAAACTCCGCTGAAGGTATTTGAAACTATCACGTACCTTCGGTATACTATTATCGGTATTATTTTTGGTTCCGATCTATTATAAAATATTTGTATTTATTTTTTGTAATTATTTGTAAACAAAGTTCCTATGTGGAATAGGGAATAGAATTTGTACCTAAAATTGAGCTTGTTTTTTTTTTTTATACTACTAAGTCGGTAAACAAGCATACGGCCCGCCTGATGGTAAGCGGTTACCGTAGCCATATGGACGATTGCAACACAAAAAACATCGCTCACGCGTTACCGACCTTTCCCCCCTCCCCTATGAGCTCTGGCGACCTTACTCACGCGCAGGAACACAACTTTACACACCATAAATTTATTTAGCTGAGGTATTCTGTAAGGTGGAGGTACTTCCCCAGTCGAGCTGCTCTTTGAGCGAATTAACGCTACGCTCTACCTCTCTTAAAATATCTCTACCTCCCAATATTTCCAAGTTGGTCCCATAGTTAGCATAGCTAGATTAGCTACCTAGTCCGTCAAACTAATCAATGGTTTTGCCTATTAACTTTTCTTTAAAAACAATATTGCTGCATTTTTTCTGAGTTTACAACCCTATTGCAAATGTAATAAACAATGTAGTGGGGACAAATATGAAAATAAGTTCTACCGCACAGGTATCGGCATCCGCGCACAACTCATTTGCCTACCGTCTTATTTGTATGGTCAGCAAAATATGGCCTACTTCGCAAATAAGCTTTTTTAATTATGATGGGGTTTCAGACCATATTTTATAAAATCTTATACACTGTTTTGGTCTACGAGCCCAAATGTAACAAAGTCTCCGTATGAGATACGTTGTCTGTGTCATGTCACGCAAGTATTCTAGAAACTGTGATGCATACGATACGATGCTTCTCGATACGACGTTCCGATGTACGAATAAGCGCTACTTCGATATCCAGTGTACGGAGTCGATCGTGTGGCCACAGATAAAAATAGATGACGCGAGTGTATGTACTTCGCGTACCAAAAACTGTGCCCAAAGGGAGAGCAATGCTATTCTTTTGAAACTGTTTCGCGCGGACAGGTAACTCGCATAAGGCTGCATGTCGACCAGAAGTGTGTAGCGAGCGATGTTTAGCTGACAAATGAGATCTTTTAATTTTCACGTTTTTCTAATGCCAGCCGAGCTAAAGGGCTCTTGTGACATAATGATAGGTAGAAAATAAGTGGAACGCTTGGTTTTCATACGGATGGAGGGACTTGCGTTATCTATTTAGATTTATGTCAATGGGTGTGACGATGTACACGTGAGAACCAAGAGGTTCTTGACAGATTTTCAACTGAAGGGTTTAGTCAATCAGACGGGCGGAATTACTATAAATTAGCCTCTGTGTTAGATTTGACAGTTATCTGGTGTCCATAGAATAAACTTACACAGTTTTATGAAGTGAGAAGGCAGTGTTGAAGCATTTCTCAAATCCAAATCATGTACATTCAAGCAAAGCTATAATTTTCATGATCTCAGGAGCCGCAGCAAAAGTAGTGCTTAAATTACTTATCATTACTTGCTGACCCTACAGATGAACGATTCAATACAATAAACAATCATGGGTATTCCTTTTGCTCTAACCTACAACGAAGATATTGGCCCGTAAGTGGCTGACCATAACCCTGAAATACCTTCAAACAATACCGCCAAGGGATTTGTGGCCAGTGTGTGGCCAATGAGTTTTGTATTGATTTTTAAATATTCAAATCTGTTATGGTAACAGAATTATTGTCAGTGGACAAAATAAAGAAGTTAGTATTAATGTGGATAATTTTATTGCTTATTGTTAAGCTTTCGGGTTCTTGGATGATATATTGGTGTTCTTATTGAGATTGCAAAAATCATTGATTTTTAAATGTTTGCTTGGCGAACCGAGCACGAGCCGAGCCACGAACGAGCACACTGCGAGCACGATTCGCCTAGCGTGGACGGGCTTGCGAGACTCGAACGAGCACGATTGACAGTTCGTGGCTCGGCTCGTGCTGGATTCGCGTAGCATGGACGCACCATAAGGAACACAGAGAAAAGAGTGTATTCTCTTTTCCGTGATAAGGAAGCTAATTAAGGAGTGTTTTAAATATTTGAGAAACGCTTACATACAATCGAACTGTCAAATGACAGGTTAAACATCAGTACCGAGGCGGGAAATTTGTTTTTTTTCGAGTTTTTCTTTTTTTTCCTTCGTTGAACAATATGGAATGATATTTCAGTGATTTGCCCCCTGCTCTTATTCCAAATGCATTCCCGGGCTTTGAACGTAATGCCTAGGAATTTCTTGGAGTGTTGTAGACCGGTGTTAGACAGCCAATGTGTTCGTTGTGTGATCTGCAAACTCTCTAAATATGGCTTTATTAGTTAATTACCATGGTAAGATTGTAGATAATGGTAATATAAAGCAGGCAGACGGTCCACCTATGTAATACCAGATTAACAATATGTCAATTCAAAAGCAAAATTTTACCACGTGATTTAAAAAACAATAGCCAAAACTTCAACGTGATTCAAATATTACCCGAAAACATTTTTAACACGTTTAATCTCAAACGTTTGATCGACAGGGAATTAAAAAATAAAATCGAAAAAAAGCCAGCAGATCAGAAATGGAATCGCAATTTTAATTATAAATAACCGACTGACTCACGTCAAAGGGTTACAACAAAACGATCGAAAAATCAAAATTCTAAAGTGTAATATCAAACTTGACTTATAATTGGTTGCTCTCTCTCTGATCCGATATTGGCAACCCTTAACATCGTTTAACTAACACCCTAAACTGAACCTTAAACGTATAGATAGAAGATCTAAATCAGAAATACAAATGACGAGATATAAGGCAGATACATAGATATATAATATTTATAAGACGTGGCTGTATCAAAACCGAAGAGCCGTCTTCCAAGCCGATGACGTTTGATGTATATTCTGACATCCCCTTTAGGTTGTGGTGCAAGAACAAGCTTTGGTGTTTCTATTTCAAGATCCAAAATGTATTTTTTACATTGCGAGTCTGACCTGAATACCTAATCCTATACCTAGTTCGGTACCCAAAGGATGACCCTATTACTAAGCCTCCGCTGTCCGTCCGTCCGTCTGTCCGTCTGTCCGTCTGTCCGTCTGTCCGTCCGTCCGTCCGTCCGTCCGTATGTCCATCCGTCCGTCCGTCTGTCTGTCAGTGGGCTGTATCTCATGAACCCATTATAGGAATTTCTATTGCCGATATAACAAAAAATAATAAAAGTGAAATAAAATTACAAAATAAAAGGGGCTAGACCGTAGACCTAAATACAGAAAACATTTTTATTTGGGGGTTTTTCATAGCAAAGTTGAGTTAGTTAATATTGTGCGGAATTCTCTGTTTGCGAGTCTCACTTGTAGCGCATACATATATGTACAGTCGAGGACATAAATATGTATACAATTAGTAAAATTCAACAACGGTTTCCTCTTAAACTACTGATTGAAATTATGAGATATTATAAAGGCAGAATCTTCTAACATACACTATTATGATTTGTCTAATAGCTTAACACTTAAATGTTAAACTTGCGAGAAAATCGCTTTTGAATTTCAAAAAGTGTATACATATTTATGTCCTCGACTGTACATCAGATCAATTTTATATTTTTAAAGATAATAATATCCTATCATATAAAAATGGCGTGTTTTGAGCCCGTGTTAATATTTCAGAGATGTTTAGTATATCAGCTATATTTTTAATATGGTGTTATTGTCATTGATTTTTACTCGTTGATAACCAACAAAAAAAAAATTGGTACTACTTAGTACTACTTTTTGTATGAGAGGTCTCTTAAGTGGATGAGAGTCCAAAGCTAGGTATTAAATTCAGTAAAAATCTCCAATTTCTATATATTGCACCACACTCTAAGAGTATCGCAACTCGATGCAAATAAAACACATGAAATATCCAACCCGTGTGGCTTTGAATAAGTTATAGTCAATATGGAAGATTGTTTTACGTACATACTAATCACTATATCTATTACTAGCTGCCTCGCGCGGTTTCACCCGCGTTCCCGTGATAAAAAGTAGCCTACAATACTCGGGGATAATGTAGCTTCCTAGATTTTTTTGAATCCGACTGGTAGATCCAGAGATTAGCACGTTTAAACAAACAAACAAACAAAAAAAAAACCCTTCCGCTTTATTATATAGTATAGATGATTTATAGTTATGTAGTAAATAAAACCGAGTACTTTTACAAACCGGCTTTTATACAACCCCGTGCTCGCTCATATACCCATTTGATGACTCGAAAACGGAATCAAAAGACAGAAAAAGGTCCTAAATCTAAATGTAGGAAAGATAGGTAATAAAGTATTTGGAAAATCCAAAAGAGCATACCTCAAACGCTCATATCGTTTTCTATTCGAAGCTAGTTTGGGCATTCAGTTTTGCTTAGAATAATCTAAGAAACAGAAGATGTCTACACCACAAGTGGGTGAGATTGTAGAATATTGCCATGCCATGTCATGGCTGCTCCGCACCCACTATTTGGCTTGGCTCCTGGTTGTAAGTCTATCTCCCAGATTACATTGCCAGTATTCCTGTCTGCTCCTTCAACTCCTCTTCAGCTCACACTTCAGCTTCTAGCAAATGGAAGTCAAAAACAATGAACTTCGATACGCGGTAGATCCTCTGGTAGTTATATACCATATACATATATAATGTTTGGTCTTCGAAAAAAGACTTACCAAGAATGTAAAATAAACATAATCTCGCAGTCGACCAATAATCCAGTGTCTATTAAAATTACTCTCAACTGATAGTGATGGAATTGCATCAAGATCGTGCCATGGTATGACCACCGTGGTGATCTCTTCGATGTTTTGTTTTACCATCAGCATAGTATGGATATCATCTCACTAATATTAATAATGCGTGCGTTATGATATATGTTATAGTTGGAGGCCTTCTAGGCGGCTTGAAAACTCCAATAGTAGTTTGACCACTAGCCTACGTCCACCGATCCGCAGTGGGCACGCATGGTGGAGTATCTGCCCATTCCCTTTCACCCTTATTTGTGAAAGAAGGCCTGTGCTCAGCAGTGGGACATTATAGGCTGATGATGATGATGATATATTCCTCGGGAATGCGGGTGAAACCGCGGGGTGAGAAACTAGTACTAGTGCGCAGCTTTGCTTAATTATTGGGTGGAAATGGGCTTTTATAGAAAACTACGACGATATCCCAGCCAGAATAGACCTTACTTATCCTACCAGCTACTGAAGGAATCTGACAAATCCGCTGATCTGATAGATTTAGAAAGTCTCTTTTGATCCAGGTCTCGCTAGCTACTGCAAATAATTTCTTATTGCCTTTGAGATATCCTTAAGTGACATTTTCTTTTGACCCTTTATCATATTGCGAATGATTTGTGTATGTAGTTTTTCCCCAGTCATCTGAAAATGTCTCAAATCAATTATTTCCAAATACAAAACTAATATAACACTGAAACTAATATAACTTGGTGTGCGTCAACTTTTCATTCTTAGGACTTCACTTTCGATGCACAGAGCAGTACTTACTTAAGAGAGGAATCGCAGAGTTTACAGACTAAACATCCCTTCAGTAAATACTAAGTTTGCTCAACTGTTCGGTAATTTTGTGAGGATCTAAGTCTATAATAAAGTGGTTAATTTTTGCGACGTAAGAAACAAAACCGTGTTTGAAACAAAAAGTATTATGTTCAAATGGCTTACGAAAAAACCGAAGAATTATTGAACAATAAACGTTAGGATTCAATATTATTTGTGCTATACTGTAATAATTCATGGCTATATTCAGTTTTATTTGCATTTTTTTCTGTATTAGCTATTAATTAGACATTTATGTATATTCACTTATGTGTTGCATTTTGCAGTAATCAATAAATATTTTTTTCATTTTCATAGGAATAAATTAAAGTATGTCAACACTATTCTTTAGTTAACCTGTAAACCGCTGTCATTCACACATCACCGCGTTTCATACTGTTAACCCCTCAATGCATACTCATAATAAACCCAAAAAAGCTTCGGGTCAAATCGGTACCAACCCGCTGAGATAAGCCAGTGTCAATTGTTGTCTATCATCCAATGGATTAGAAATACCTGTCGGTACCGATAAATGAAAATGAGCTTTATATCACTGGTATATGATTTACTTTCTGAGAACAACTTGAAGATATTTTTTAACGAAGCATTGATACTTTGGTAAAAAATTGCGGGGTTTTGTTCATTGTGGTGACATCCTTAGATCGGATTATTTTTACGGTACAGTAGTTAAATCTTACAAACGAGGGTGAGAAAAAGGAGAGTTAGATACGTCTTCCAATATATGGACAGATTCCCTGGCTCCACCTAGGGAGCTAGAAGTAAGCAACTCAGAGCCGGTCATTAGAGAATTCCAGGACATAAGGATATGACCAATACTTTTTTAGACAGAATATGTTGATGATAATTTGCCAGTTCAGTTTGGTTAGTTTTAACTTGACACTTCTTAAGTAGGAATCCCTAATGGTGGTCCATGCTACATAAATCGAGCACGATGCGAAACAATTTGTTCGTGAAAAAACTGACAATCGCGCTCGTTCGAGGCTCGCGAGCCCGTCCACGCTACGCGAATCGTGCTCGCAGTGTGCTCGTTCGTGGCTCGGCTCGTGCTCGGTTCACCAAGCATGGACGCACCATAAGACAGATAAGACACCCAAAATCAATTTACCATCCAGATATGTATCTAGACTTTGAGGTATTTATTGAAATAGATCAAATCAAAGTGTTAGTAATTTATACTTTAAACCTAATCATTAAGACTCTTTTCTCCATAAATCGACACATTTCTTCAATGTACAAAAAGCCTCACAAAAAGTGGACTCAAATATGTTAATTACGATTATTAATCAATACAACGAAACTGGCAATTACTGAATCATTAAAGTTATAACTATAATAGAGATTGATGATTTAATAATAAATAATTATACGTGTAATATTGCTTTGGACGTCTGTCCATCAGTCACCGTGTCTTGTCAATAAGGATCAGGTTTTTAGACATACTTGGATCGTTTCGTTGGGCTGGATAGTACCTACACGTTTGATGCCGTGACTATTACGCCAACGGTCACAAAAAGCCGTAGGGTGGTAGGGTCGTTTGATACCAACATAGATCAAATATTTGTGAGATGTTTTGCTGGTTGCAAATATCTATATACCTATATAATTACAGTAGGTATGCCAGTTACGGTATCCATGGTAGATCTGCTTAGTTTGGTTCAGATGGCCGTGTGTAAAGACTGTTTCAGATTTTTTTATACGACTAACTCGGGATACAAGCATACGGCTTGGTGGTACCGTTGCCCTAGTTTTGTGATACCACGGGTGTTGCATCACAAGAGATGCTTGCAACCGAGACCAAGGTCCCGAATTCGAATCCTACAATGAACTTGAGCTTTCAGTAAGGAAACGTCGTGAGGAAATCATAGCACGGTGGTAAGGTACTTTTAGTACCCATCTGGCTGGCTACCCTCAAGTTGAAATCTGTCGCCAAGCACCTATCGGTGTGTTCCGACAGCTGCACTTGAGAGCCAGGTCCTTCTAGGCTTTGTGTGTGGGTTCGGCCACATCATGGTGAGATAGATGTCAAACACAGGTCTAAACAAAGTAAAAAAAAAACATGGGGCATCACTCACACGTTAACGACCCTTTCCCCCCTCCCCAATGAGCTCTGGCGACCTCACTCACGCGCAGGAACACAACATTGTTATTTACTGCGGAATTCTGTAAGGTGGAGGTACTTCCACAGACTAGCTGCTATTAGAGCAAAATATGCTGTGCTCTACTTCTCTTATCAACTTATTTGTATTTTTGTTAACATACTTGGGCCCTAGTTGCTTGAATCCCCCCGGTATTGTTACTTTCCTTATGCGACCGCATAACCACCTATCAGGTGTGCCTGCCTGCTTGTCAACAGTGTCCGAATGACCAAGCTTTAGGCACAGATTACACAATAAGGCAGATGGAGAGCGCGGAACACGAAAGTGAAGCCAAAATGGCATATACAAATTGAAAATCTGATATATACCTGGTATTCGTTTTCCAGTTTGTATTCGCATTGTTTAACCACAGTTTATTAATAAAGAAGTGTTTTTTGTTACATAAAGTTTGTTAAACAAAGCAAATACACATTCAAAAGCGAATACCAGGTACGTGTTTTTTAATTTGTATTTGCTTTTTTGGCCTCACTCCCGTGTTCCGCGCGCTCCATCTGCCTTATGAGGAATGTCCCAGGATATTTATTATTTAATAAATTCTGTAATCTGTGGCTTTAGGTATAAAATATATTTTTTCGAGGAAGTGGTATCTGCTACCTAAATAAACAGTTTTAAAAACAAATTGGATATCTGGACAAAGATCAAAAAACATGAAAAGTGAACTATGTATAAGTGCGGAGTGAATTTCAACAATGCGAAATAGACACATCAGCTTATAAGCTGCTCGTCTATAAACAAATAAATAAATAATGGTTTGAAATTCAACCACTAAGGGGTTCAGTTAAATTGTCACGGCCGAACCACTATTTTGGCACGGGGGAAATTGGATCATGGCCATAAATAATTTCCTGATACGCGGGTGATTACGCGGCAAAATTTTATAAAATCCGATACCGTATATGTCAAAAATTAAGCGAAAGTAAAATTTAAAAACAATAGTTCAACAAGTGTAAAAAAAATTAAAACAAAGTGAAATAATAAAAAGTCAGGGCTGTCAAACGCGCGCACGCGGGCGGAGCTCCAAACAGTATGATTGACAACCCTTGACAGCGGTTAAACACAGGTCGAATCGCGAAAGGTGCTCTTTTTTTATGTTGTTATGTTGTTAGGGGTGTCGACGAATTTGTATTCTATTTTTTTTGGTTCCGTAGCACTTTTAACACTAAGATTTCGATTCAAATTAACCGGCTTGGGTGGGTAGTCTACTGACTCGCATAGTATTTTTCAGATTTTGAATTGAATTTGTAATGAGACAGTATATTATCATCGAATAAGAAGATTCCCTGAATTGTCTTTCTTTGTTTGTTTGTTACGCTTTCTAGCCTAAAACACTGAACCGATTGCGATGAAATTTGACATGCAGATAGCCTAAATAGTATGAAGGACATAGGTAACTTTTTATTTCAGGAACGCGAATGGGTCCGTGGAGGACAGATAGTTTATGATATTTCAATAAGTAGAGAATTAAAAGTTAATATAGAAACATGAACTTTTTTCAATTTCCAGTGCAAGTAGAAATATTGCTGTAATTATAAACAACATGACATATTATAATCACTGAAATGGTTTTTGTTTCAACCCACGGACCCCTAAAATTCGGTTCACATCACAACCGTATCAAAGCCTCGATATAAGTATTGTAGATACACAGCTGGACGCCATTTCGGTTTTTAATTTTATGAAATCCGTAACGTATGATTTTTTCAACGTTGATAAGTATGGATTTAGGATTAAATTGTAAAAAAAAAAACAACAGATGGTGTGTGAATACCTTTCGAGTGGTTTCTTATAGTACCGTATCATGGTCAATCAAAGCCTTTAGAAGTTTGTATTAGCGTGGCTAACATATTGAGCTGTTATTATCACGTATAGAGAACCTATCATAAGCAAAGGTTATGTCCCATTTTTTTAGAGTCAACTAAAGTTCTCTTTAGCACTGAAACAATAATTAGTTGTCTAAGCAGACAGTAGAAACACGTAGAGCGGTCAGAACGCTTTTATTTATTTATTTTAAGGGCAACCAACAAAGACAATTAAAAATATAATGTAGATTGACACCTTATCTTTCTAAGTGCTGCCTCAATTACAGGCTACCACAGCATGCATTAACAAAACATAAACAATAAACAATTAAAATTAAATAAATTCAATTAAAAACAAAAACTATAAATTCCAATAAAATGAAGGTCAACATATTTAGTAATATAATTGATAGTGAATAAAATAAAAACATTAACTCAATTTAAATGAGAAAAAAATAAATGAAAATAAATTGCTTATAAAGGAATATAAATTAAATCAAAAGATAATAGTTTGTACAAGATTGAATATTATCTAGGATATTCGATAGGATATTTTAGGAGTATTTTTTTACCGTAATTTTCACGGCGCTTGCGCGTTTCGTTCAAGTGTGGCGTCTTCTCTATACGGAGTAAATAGCTCAATGAGTTAACACCGGTTAGTTATTGTCAATATTATAAACTAATGGTCACTCGTGGATTCAACCACGTTTTCGGGACAATTACGTAGGCTGTTTTGTTAGGCCTGTAGAACAAGCGTCTGAGCCACCTGATGGTAAGCGGTTACCGTAGCCATATGGACATTACCGCTTTACCGACCCTTCCAACCCCAAGGAGCTCTGGCGACTTTACTCACGCGCAGGAACACAACATAAAGTTATTTGGCTGCGGTATTCTGTAAGGTAGGAGGTACTTCCCCAGTCGAGCTGCTCGTTGAGAGAAATAACGCTATTCTCTACCTCTCTTAAATCTCTACCTAATTTCTTCGCTACTGGTTCACATGTTTAATCGTGAGAAGTACACAATCAAATAAATTGATAGAGCTACTTTTGAGTTTTATTTATATTAGAGTCATATAGTTCACACAAATTTTATTTTCAATAAATTCTTCGATTATTAAATCAGTGAAAAGTTGAAAAGCAGGCAGGTGGTCCAACTGACATCTGCCTATAGACATAATTATAATACTAGGATAAATGACGTTGAAGTCATTGTTACATGCATGGAATATTTAAAAAAACATTATAACTGCATCTGAGTATTCTTTATACATTGATCCCAAAGATTTTCATAGGGCATCGTGCCTCTACCCAGATGGATAATCCGCCTTACTAAAGCATGACATTTAATTTCACTCCGCTTGAGGGGCTCCCTGAGCAAATCGCTCTCAGTTCGTACTGCGCACGGCTGTCAAATACTGTCAATTCTGGCTTGTTTATTTCATGTTCCCATAGAGGCGACTATCCTTCTGGACGTTTTAAATTCTTTGATTGATCCATTACAATAATCAGTATCATTAGGTAAATCTATATTCCTTAGACCCACCCGATAAAAATTTACATTGATCCAAAAATGATCTCGACAATGCATCTCGTTTCGTTGAAATTGAAATGTTGAAAACGAAACAACAAAACAAAAGTATCCTTGAATGAAATGATATTCTGCGGATCGTTCTTCTGTTTGTTCTCTTTATAATTGACGACATTTTTATTGCGTTGTAATCAGTTTGCAAAAAACCTCCACGCCTTGATACTGCTCTTTCCAGTGCCCTGCTAGTCTTTGGCTCGATTCTCGTAACAAAACTTTTACGATATCGTAGCGACTTCAACGATTATACTGTGTTTTTAGGGTTCCGTAGCCAAATGGCAAAAAACGGAACCCTTATAGATTCGTCATGTCTGTCTGTCCGTGTATGTCACAGCCATTTATTTCCGAAACTATAAGAACTATAATGTTGAAACTTGGTAAGTAGATGTATTCTGTGAACCGCATTAAGATTTTTACACAAAAATAGAAAAAAAACAATGAATTTTGGGGGTTCCCCATACTTAGAACTGAAACTCAAATTTTTTTTTTTCATCAAACCCATAAGTGTGGGGTGTCTATGGATAGGTCTTCAAAAATGATATTGAGGTTTCTAATATCATTTTTTTCTAAACTGAATAGTTTGCGCGAGAGACACTTCCAAAGTGGTAAAATGTGTGTCCCCCCCCCTGTAACTTCTAAAATAAGAGAATGATAAATCTATAAAAAATATATGATGTACATTACGGTGCAAACTTCCACTGAAAATTGGTTTGAACGAGATCTAGTAAGTAGTTTTGTTTTAATAGGTCATAAATTGAAATTAATATCAAATACTCAGGTCTATACTACCATTACCTTACCTACAGGTTTGTACGGAACCCTCGGTGCGCGAGTCTGACTCGCACTTGGCCGGTTTTTTTACTATTATAATGTCAAATGAACGATTAAAAAATGTATCTATTGACAAATTTGTCTATAGGATCAAATAAATGAAATTAAATAAAATCATCATAAAATCAACGTGTATACGTTTGAATGTATTTTATACAAAATATTTCAAGAAACACAATTTAAATCCCTTGTCAGCTTTATCGTCTTCTGGACTTCATTTGATCTAATCACTTTAATAGTCAGTCTGGTAATCGTCTGCCTCATTCATTATTCCTGTTCTGCTTGCTCTGTTTTCTATATTTCCTAGATATCCTGCTTAGCTAACATAAAGCTTCTTGATTTCATGTTTATAATAAAGTTAAATTATGATATTGACATGATTTGTGCAGGCAGCAAGCCCTCACAAATCTCACTCAACTCGGACTCACTGAGTTCTACATAAGGATTTAAACATTCCCTTGGTTACAAATGAATCGATTAAAATTAAAAATATTAAATAAGACGATCACGTTGTAGGTAGGTTGTAAGTAGGAGATAGAAAGCAAGCGATTTCTATTTGGATTTTCAGTAACTCAAATCGTGTCGTAGAGTAAAAAGTGGACGCAGCAATTTTTGATATTAAAATTTTCAATAATACCTAATGGATGTCTCGGTGAGATCGGGCCTAAAGTGCCTCGCGTATTGAGTGCACCCTACGAAATACCTTTTTTTAATACCCTCCTTTATATTCAATGCTTTGTCTTATTATTCGAATGTTTGATGTCTCCCTCGTCTTTGTTGTAGTGTCATAATTGTGTAATTTTTGAAAGATGGAAAATTGATATTGCAATATCACTTGAGTGTTATGGATTTTTGATATCTTCCTTTTGTCTTCAATATAGTAATCATATATCCGTAGATTTGTTGAGTTTTCATTTTATTCTCACTTGAAAAGTCCAGAGTTAATGAAATCCGTGACATAAATCAAGATGTATCAGCAACGTTGCCTCCTTGTGACTATTTCTATTATTCGTTTCAAGTTATTGGGCCATTGGCTGGCAATAGTCACCAGTTTAATATTTCGTAATAAAATAAACAGAATACAAAACGACCGCACATTTTCCATTATTAGAAAATAAAATGCTCCTTTATTAAACAATACGAACATCCGAAACCAATATGACTGTCATAAACAAATTATACGTTAAAACCGGTATTTTGTACGTCAACCCCTCGAATGCGACTATAAAAAATATATATATCTACATCCCTACAACCAAAAATGCCCGACCGTAATAAAGAAACGCGATAAACCGTGCAAAAAAATTGCGGACATGAATTCATTGGTATGACATTTGGGGTTTCGTCGAATGGTCACGGTTATAGCTCAGAAATTTTCCTCTAGACATATTTCCTCCTTATAGTTTTATGGGATCGGTCCCCATCTTTTATTGGTCGCCGAGAATCTTGTCAATCCTATTACGCGTGGTCGTTTTTACCCGATGACTGCTTTTTAGGGTTACGATGGATATTGAAAGTTCGAATTGTTTAATTTGTGGCCTTTTGATGACATCAGGGTTTTATTAAAAATTCCTGCAGAAATTGACGGCTTTTAGGCAAATTAGTCTATAATAATCATGACAATTGGTATCTCTATATAAATAAATATATCTATATAAATGCGTTTAGCTTTTTCCGCCAACGCGTCAGCTTGTCTATCCAAAGAGGAAACGCTGCCTGCCTTCTGGGAACCTTGCCGTTAATCGGAAGCAGCGGCAGGCTTGAGGAAATTTTCTATATTTCAATTGTATTTTGTAAATATAGATTGTATTTTGCACATATTTGTAATAATTAAATATCCCAGGATATTTATTTATTTATCTCTCAAAGTCAGAGTTTGTGTGTCTTCAGACTTATTTTTGTAACTGAGTTTATGGCACAATCAATAACTTATCATCATCATCAACATGGTATGAAACAAGATAAGATCATCAGGTGGGCCTAGAGCAAACCCCCAGAATAAACACGTCATCGGTTAAAAAAAAATGGGGCTGATTCACAGACATAAATCTAAATAGATACCACAAGTCCCTCCATCCGTATGAAAACCAAGCGTGTAACTTTTTTTTGTACCTACCATAATGACACAAGATTCATTTAGTAAGGCTGTCATTAGATTGAAGTTATCCTATTTGTCAGCTAAACATATCCCTCGCTACACATCTCTGGTGGACATTCAGCCTTATGCGAGTTCTCTGTCCGCGTGAAACAGTTTCAAAAAAAGAACATTGTACCCCATTTTTGCACAGACACGCGAAGTACATATCTCATATATTCGCGGCATCTATTTAGATGTATATCTGTGGGCTCATTGATAACAACAATTTTACCTCTACATAAGCTTACAACTCAGAGGCATGGGTCAATAATTTTGATGTTGTACCTTTACTCATAGGTGATGATCATTTATATCCCAACAAATCTCAAACAAGCTAATTCAACCAACATCGATAGCAATTCCCACAGTCAATAATTCAGCTCGTACCACAATACGGAAACAGACAATGCAAACGTCATTGCATCCTATGCAAATACTCGTATGTAGGAGATACAAGGATACAAGTTATCTGCAGGCGCGTCGCACGACAACCAACCGATATGTTTTGTCGCCTCACAGGCCGTGGCTACGGCACTCCCGGACACGCGGGGTTTGGGAGCTACGAATGGCTAAAATATAATGCAGTTTATTTTATTGGCAGATTTTTTTTTATCCCAAAATTATTGATGGGTACTTAAATACCAAAAAATACTTAAGATTTGGAGATAGTTCCAATGATGTTAAAAATATCAGAGAGATTTTTATAGTATTCAATGCAGTGTTATCATGATACCAATGAAAAAGGAAATTAAAAATAAAAAAGGCCTTTAATGCAGACTTTTACTTACTGATTCCATTTGTTACTTCTATGGAAATATTAGATATACACTTATTCTGACACCGGGGAAAGGAAGACACAAAAATACAATAGATTATGTGAAAGATGATAATGAATAAGAAAAGAGTGAATGCCGATATGGTGTAATAGTGATGAATGGTAGATTCATACATATCGCCACATTCGCCACTACCCCAAATGATTCAAAACAAGGCAGGCTGATAATGAAACTAACAAAACCAGACTCAAAAATAGTTACAATCAAGAAAAAGGCGAGCCTATGTTGTTTATGTGGAAATAAAATTTAACTCAACCAACGAATTGCTCACTCTACCTTCAGCACACGGCAACGTCACACCATTCGTGTGGGTAGCCGAAATTTAGATGTCACAAGTGTACCGCTTTCTACCTACTCGTACCTAATGTCCACCGTACGCAGTAGTTGTTTGTTACTGCCTGGTGCGGTGGGGGCAAGATTGAAGATAGTGCGCAAATTATACGGTCTTCCATATACGCGCGACCTAATGGTTGCAGGAGCGTAAATCTTTGCCAGTGGATCTGAAATACTGTTGGTGGTTCTGACACTCCGTAATTACACGTACAATAGAATTGTGCATGTGTATTTTAATTGATTGATTAGTTTTGTGATACTTCATTTGGAGCTTCGATTTGGTGATTGCCTTTGAAGAAGTCAATGTCATGGAGAAACTAGAAAGCTTCAAAAGATAATGCATCAGTTGCGCTAATTCCTATTGTATTGTATTCTAAACGAAATACTCATTTTCAAACATTAGTTTATTTTTTAGTTTTGAAAGCATAGTGTGCAAATATATTGTGATTAAAATCATCTATGATGAGAAACACCCAAACCCAATACTATCTTCTTCCACAGGCTTCTTTCATGACCGAGCTCATCTGTAACCCAATTAGCCAATCAATGATACCCAATAATTCACAAATTACAAATTCCGATTGCAACACCATGTTATACATGCGATAGTATTCTGACGCTGCGACAAAGCGCATAAATGACGCGCGACACGACCACACTTGTTATTCAATAACCACCTTACCCGTACGTATCAATTTATCACAGATTCAATGAAGGCAAAACTATATTTCATTCCTCTACAACCTGACATTGAATCTATAATGTAAAGTCTTTCAATAGAAGTATCACTTTTCATCAATCAAGCTAACTTTAACTCTATTCTCAATAATTAGAGATGAAAGTAAATTGGGCATAAGTTAGAAGTTGGGATGTATTGCGATACATATAAGGTTGCATATTGACGTCATCTAAAAGGGAGTCGGCAGTCGAATGCAAAATGGTTGAACCATGGATTTGGCATATGTTATGGGTGGAAACTGTTGTCGGGTAAATACAGACGGGCGGTTTAAGATATTTCGCAATGGAAGTGATGGCCAGTGATATAATCTAATCTAATTCAAAATAAGGTCATTGTAAAATAAATAAAAAGCCTTATGAGAGAAATTAGATTTTATAGTATTATCTTTAGAATTAATCCTCATTAGTTTCTGCTTGTTTGTGCCAAAACAGATCAAAAAGAATAAATAGTGCACTTCTTGTAAGAGTTAACTTAAAAAAAATCACATTAAATTCTCTTTGTGGTATATCATTGTTTTTTTTTGGCTTCGGTACCCAAAAGGAGCCTTCGGGACTCTACCACTGACTGTCCGTCCATCTGTCTGGCAGTGGGCTGAAATGAATGTCACATAAATTAAGAAAGAAATGATATACATACCTATTATGTTTCTTTCATAAGTTACTGGACTAGTACCTAGAATATATGTATAGTGCATGTGATTGTTAAGTAATAATGTAAATAATGGTATATGTACGTACAAAACCAACAAAACTGTGAAAGAGTGCACGCCTACAAACTGAAATAGTTGTTTGGGGACAAAAAAAAAAAAATTGGTTTACTATTGAAATTTGCACGGAATGCAAATTTCAATAGTCTTCAATAGTATAATTAATGGAAAATACTTCCATTGCCGTTACACAACAACATTTAAAATTAAAGAAAAGTCTTTACGGTTTATTTAAGTAATAACTTATTATTACAGTACTATAGCCAAATTTTCAGCGATTATTGTACCCAATGGAAAGGTGAAATGTTTTTTTTTTGTATTTAAGTGAATCAAAACCGCCCGTATGCATCGTACCTAATCTATATGTCTTGGCTGATTCAAGCGCGCGTATTTCATATCGGAACTAGTGAGCATGGAACTAATTGCTGGGGTGTCTGTACGGATTGTGACAATTCTATTTGTCCGTCTGTCTGTCTGTCTGCTTTGATACAGCTTGTTACACGTATTGTGAGGGTTATCGTTTGGCATGTTGATGGGTTTAGATTTGTCGAAGTTGTGTTGTGCTTTTACTGAGTATTCTGTTTGAATTGAATCTTTTCATGTAGTTTGATGTATCAGAGCTTTTTATTACAATTTTACGGCAAAGTATTGTCTTAACAGCTAAAATAATTTTTTTGCTGACGCATGATAAAAAATTGGCTTTGATGCCAACAACTAACTGATTCTAATCTGGACCCAAGACTGTTTCAGTCTATAAGTGAAACTACAAAATAAAAATTAATATTTCATACATAAGAACCAAAAGTCTTAGCACCTGAAAACGAAAAAAGCTTTATTCCACACGCGACCGCGAGTTTCGCTCCTCAGTTGAAGCGCGTTGATTGATTTATACCCGCCCGCTGTCCGCCGTGCGTCGGTGTGCTTTGTACCGACACGACGCCATTTCCCCAGCGCCTGTCGCGTCTAATTGCAACAATAATTCATGTCTAATAATAATCTTGTGTTATTATCGGATTGTATAACAGGTGAGGATGTCGGGCCTATTGTTTTAGATGTGTGGCCCGGTTTTCTATGTAGCTTTGAATAAAGCTGTAAGCTTTCAGCTGTACAAGTCAAAATAAAATACAATATTTAATAAATAAACATTTCGAACGACATTTTTCTATCTTTCCAGAAAAACTAGTCATTAAAATCACAATTATTAAAAATCAAACATCACAGTAAATACAAACTATAATTAATACCATCGAGTCATTTCGCAATTTCTGATAATAGGAATAATTAATAAATAATCAAACAATCAGCTAATCACACTAATATAATATGCAAAACAATTATATACGAGTGGCTGCATCACAATGGTTCGATGATGGCTTATTGATTATGTTCAGGATGTAATACAAATGATTAATTACTACGAACAGAATGGATTGGGATTGTCAAATGGATTGAGTCATTAGTAGATCAAGAGAGGGACGATGTTGTCGGTACAAAGTGGAATATATTACTGTTCGATGTGTTTGGTTGATTGTTTGGATTTGACACTTGTGGACAGTGATTTTCGGTTTCAAATTATATACCTACTGGGGCTTTTTTCCTTGCACGGTCATCTATAGTATCAAACAAAGCAGAGTTTTTTTTATTATTTTGTAGAACAGACATATTCATGCGCACAATTTTTTGTCTCGTGGAGGAATCGAACTCACGACCTAGATCGTGGTAGTCAGGTTATCTTACTCCAACAAGGTCAGTGCTTTAACTTTGCTAAGAGTCTTGACTATTTAGTAGCCAAGTAAGATCTGCCTCGTTATTGGCTTCTGTTGAAGTAGCATCCTTCATTATATAAGATGTCTCAAGCTAGTGCTCAGCCTTTCTCAGCTTAGGTTTCTGGGTTATCCGAGTCATAACGTACTTCTTCAATACCGTTAGTTAACTGATTGACTGTAAAATAGGTCTATTTTTTTTCTTTTAGACTGACTCTCCTCAAATTGAAACCTACCTGATGTATTTCGGCAGCTGGATTTCACAGTAAGTTTTCTCTAGGCTTTTTAGGGTTCCGTAGCCAAATGGCAAAAAACGGAACCCTTATAGATTCGTCATGTCTGTATGTCTGTCTGTCTGTCTGTCTGTCTGTCCGTGTATGTCACAGCCATTTATTTCCGAAACTATAAGAACTATAATGTTGAAACTTGGTAAGTAGATGTATTCTGTGAACCGCATTAAGATTTTTACACAAAAATAGAAAAAAAACAATAAATTTCGGGGGTTCCCCATACTTAGAACTGTAACTAAAATTTTTTTTTTCATCAAACCCATAAGTGTGGTATGTCTATGGATAGGTCTTCAAAAATGATATTGAGGTTTCTAATATAATTTTTTTCTAAACTGAATAGTTTGCGCGAGAGACACTTCCAAAGTGGTAAATTGAGTGTCCCCCCCCCCTGTAACTTCTAAAATAAGAGAATGATAAATCTATAAAAAATATATGATGTACATTACGGTGCAAACTTCCACTGAAAATTGGTTTGAACGAGATCTAGTAAGTAGTTTTTTTTTTAATAGGTCATAAATTGAAATTAATATCAAATACTCAGGTCTATACTACCATTTACTTATATACCTACAGGTTTGTACGGAACCCTCGGTGCGCGAGTCTGACTCGCACTTGGCCGGTTTTTTTTTGCTTATCCTTTAGCCACATCATCACTTATCATGGTGAGATTGTAGTCAAACCCAAGACTATCCATAGTACAAAAATGCTGTATCAATTGCTAAGACTTGGTTTAGCTCACCAAGATTTTATGATTTTCATAGCTAATTTTATTTAATATCAATTATTGTCCATGTTAATTAGATAATTAGATACAATGATAGTTAGTGTTGTCACGCGTACATGCTCAACTAACAAGGCAACAAGGCTATGCCACGATTCGTGTCTAATATTGAAATAGTGATTTATTACCACTATAAATCCGGCGAGTGTCCGACGGACAAACGCTGGGTAATCGCATGACGGATTCGCCATTATGTCGCGTTGCACCTTTGTTCTACAGGATTAATAAATCATTGAAGAAACCTGAGATTTGTTTACTGTCAATCTTACTGCTGGATGGAGAAGTGAAGGTAGCAGAAAACTATGGCGATGATAGATCAATGGTAGCGATGTCGAATGCTAGGTCTTTGGAATTAGAATCTTTTGATGAGCTTAAAGTGAAGAATTACATCGCTTGGAAAGTATAGCACGCTTTAATCGATATACATCTACTGATGCAGTTACTGTTGCACTTGATAACTTAGGCTCTGTGTTCTCATCACTTACTTAAATAAGTAAACTAACGACAATGAAGGCTTTAATATTAGAAATATTAAACAAACATAGTTTTCTCCATAATATTAATATCGGGGTGATAAATAGAGTCCAGCACACAATACATGCACTACAGAGGTGCCAGCCTTGTGACACACGTCGCTCCGCTATCCGTACCCCGCGTGAAGCCTTCTGCATATTTTAAACCTTCCGGTTGGATGCTGTGGAGATGGACTTTTGGCAGATATTTAGCAGTATTGGATGAAAGGCATATGTGCTTTCTCTACTATTAAAAATAGGTTTCTGTTTTGACTATAAGTGAGGAAGCGCTCGTGGTGTAGCATGATTAACCGTTCTTAATTGATCGGCAAAGTTAAGCTACGTCTGTCGTGGTCGGTACCTGGATGGGTGACTACCTAGTGGTCTCAAATCGAGCATTTCCGTGCTACAAAAGGCTCGGAAAGCCGTTGGTCCCGGTTATCACTTCATTGTGATAGTCGTTAAGCTAGTTGGATGCCTCCTAGGCGGCTTTAAAAATTCCAACAGTAGGTTGACCACTAGCCTACCTCCATCAATCCACAGTGGGCACGCGTGATGCAGTATAACCCAGTCCCTTTCACCCTCATTTGTAAAAGCCTGTGCTCAGCAGTGGGACATTATAGGCTGATGATGATGATGAAGCAAGGATATAGGCGAAAGAACAAAGCCTTCAAGAGAATTGGCTCTCTAGTACAGCTGATGTGATATATCCGGAACGTATTGCAACCGTTTAAAAACGGTAATGATTATCTGATGCTTTAGTTTCCTCACGATGCCTTTCTTCAACGATAGTACCAGCTCAGTTTATACCTTGCTCATTCAACCACAATTGCGGCATTAGAGAGAGCTATTGAAATCCGTCTGAGACATGTTTCACACATTGTTTTTTCTAAATTTTGATTGTCTCATAATCCCGATTTAATCAATTGTTCACATTTTCTTTTCTTTAACGATTTGTTTACTATAAATGCTTCTCCCCGCCAGCTACCGTCTGTGTGTCACATTGAATTTTCACCAATTAATCTATCCAATATTCCATATTAGCCGAACGCTGCACCAAACCGCACTATTTATATCAACGACCACGCGCCCTGACCAATCACCGTGCAACGATACCAGGCAATGTGAATTTGGAATTGCTGTACCTGCCAACTTAAATGTACCGTTTGATCTCATACGTCCGATCCTCTATTTCCAAAGCTATAAAGTGTTGTTTCCCATGTAGTTGTAGGTGTGAACTGTAAAGTGATTTGGCAAGTTTCTATTGCTTTTGATTTATGGATTCGTTCGATGAATTATTCTCTGGCGTATGTCGTCAGAGCGCACTTTGCGATAAGTTGGTTTGCTGTGTTTGCTTGTTTGGTGTAAATTCAAGATTTATCTTTCTAATCGTTAAAAATGTAATGTATTTACCTGCTTATTATAAGTCTCTATCTTTGTAGTCTATAGTCGAAATTATTTTAGCCAGTCATTATGGAAGAAAGTTAACCTTGGTAAAATGATTAAAAGTTTTTTTTAAATACATTCTAAGACAACCTTAATCTACTCCGTGGTTTGACTGTTTTTTATCCCCTTAGGGGTTGAGTTTCGGAAAATAAGTTTATGGAGACGCTTTTAAAGCCTATAAAGGAAAGCCTATAAGAAACTTATCCGTAGGTGTTTGACCGCAATCTGACCTTGTTAAGTGATGATGTGGCCGAAGGCGGTAAGCACACAAATCCTAGAAGTAACTAGTTCTCAAGAGTATCTGTCGGAACATGCCGATAGGTGCTTGGCGATTGATTTTGACCTTGAGGGTGGTAGCCATCTAGGTGGGTACTACAAAGTACCCTACCATCGTGCTATGGTCTCCTAACGATATTGTCCTTCACCGAACGCTCAAGCTATCATCGCCATAAACTCGTAGTTTCTGAGATTTCGTTGTCAATCATTAAGTGATATTTCCCTTTTATTTTTATTAAAGACTAGCTGTTCCCCGCGGTTTCACCCGCGTTCCCGGGATAAAAAGCCTATGTCCTTCTTCATACCATAGGCTATCTGCATGCCAAATTTCATGATAATCCGTTCAATAGTTGAGGCGTGAAGGCGTAACAAACAAACTCACTTTCGCATTTATAATACTAAGTTAATAATAATTGGAAATCAGAAAAAAATAACCAACAAGCAAAATCAGGCTCCTAATCTTGTTAAAAACAAATGTGTCTCCGTGTGCGAGCCGTCCATAGACAAGATTTCGTTGTCTACGTCTCTTGGATTTATGGTTTGATTATTTTAGAAAATGAACATGTCTTTGTCACACGTCCGTAGGTTCCAGAGATAGCGGGTGACAGACAGAGAAATGTTATTGTAGACTCTTTGTTTATTTCATTCGAAACGAAGTCTATATTGTTCTTAGTTTATTTCAATATAGGTCAGATTAATATTAATGAGACTTTTTCTTTCCATAGGTTTTATAGAGTTTGGAAAAACCTGTCAAACTGTTGAAAATTCGAACTAATTTGAACCTTAAGTACACGATTTGACAGGTATTTTCAACCAATTCTATAAAACTCTATGGAAAGATAAATTAAATTATTAAAAGAAACAAAAAACCCGACTGCGTATAACAAAAATTAACTGAAAAGAGAAAAACAAGCTCTTTAATCTATACAATTTTGAATATAACTTGAATGATATGAGGTATCGCAATCTTTTTTTATTCGTAGACGCCATATAAAAATAATATACCCTATGACACTCCCACAGTTAAGACGAATCTAACGACACCTCATATGTTTAAATCCATCAAGCCGGTTAGGCTGCAGAGCGTGCCAAAGAAATAGACATACGTACATACACTCCAAAAACATAACCCTCCTTCCGGGTCAGTCGGGTAAAAATGTCTCATTAACATGTTTTTTAATGCTTTTTGTGGTTTTACCGACTTTGATACGTAGGGCATTGGTTTAGAGTAGTAATACCAAGCAACCCAGTTCCGCAACTAGTCAGTGCGTTTGCACTGATTAATAAGTCTAAATTGGGTGTCCTTGACTTAGCCACTCAGAGCGCCTTGTCGATGGGTCAAACACAAGGGAGTGCAAAATTAAAACTGTCTACTTTCATATCAAATTCCGAAGGCCCAATTTTACCGAACACTCCATAGGATAAAGTCAAAGTCAAGATCAAAGTCAAAGCCATTTATTCAATTTAGGCCCCAGAAGGGCACTTATGAAGGTCGCATTTACTGAAGTTACCACTTCAACTGAGAAGAATCCGGTAAGAAACTCAGCAAGGTTACATTTTTTTAATATTTTTTGGACAATCTGACTAAGTTCGGCTTTTTTTCCAAATAATTAACAATAAAAAAGAAAACATATACCTAAGCATAGATACGATAAATATGACAGTTAAATTCTCTATACAAAATATGTCACACATCCATCAAGAGATCCGGCGTTGGTTAAATTGGATCTGAATACTACAAATATAATCCCCCACTTAATAATATTTGAGGCTGAAACATATAGTAGATATGAGGTTAAAAGTTGTAAGTTGTGTTACAAAATTGGATATGATAAGTCTCTAATTTCTTGTCAAAGTCAACTATTTGATACAGTTACTTGCTGTTGAGATGGAAGATGCGCGTGTGGACGATACGATAGATTTAGGTGCGATATCTGATATTGAAGCTTTGATATTTGGCTTTGAAGAAGCGTTTGCTGCTTCATTACAGAGCTATGGGAGAATATATTATTATGGGAAAACTTTTAAAAAGTCTTGTTCTGACTGATTTATCTATCAATAAACAATGTAAATCACAGGGGCAGGAAATAGAAATTTTTAATATAGATATTTTTAATGGCGTTCGCATTTTTAAAAATCCCGCGTTTAAGGGGGTTTAGGAATTCGCGAGTGAAACCAAGCGGCTGGAAGCTAGTTTGGTACATAGAGTGATACCCCGATATAAAACAGAATACTTTTTATCCCGGGAAAAGGGCTTTAGAAAAGTAGAAACGGGAAGACGCAGATAGCAAAGAACCGGATTCACCAGAACTAAAACCAGGGTAAATTTTGACGTTCATACACTTATGAAGCTAAGGCAAACACTAAGTACCCTTTGTCATCAAATCAGGCTTAATCTGAATAAATAAGTCTTGATTGTTTGATAAGCTATTATGATTTTACCATTATTCCTAGAATTTGTAAAGAATCATTATTTAAAGGGGTTTATGAATTATGGTATGTTTTCATCAATTTTATTCGACTTTGTTAAAATAATCGCACCTAAATCAGCCGTATACACCAAAGGTACTGTAAGTCGATACACTACATGTAAGCATTCCGCGACACCCCAAAACTGTTCCCTTATCGCGCCAGCCACTTACACTAGTTTTAATTAGACTTCGCATTTTGTGCCAGTCGAAAATTAATCAAATTATGTACGTTGGCTTGAGGCGTCAGCAAAAGGATGTGGTTATGCTATTCTGAGGCAAGCAGGCAATAAAATTACTTAATGATTTTATTTTTAAACTAAGAACAGGTTATTTTATTGTTAGATAAGGTGACCTATATTTAAAATTCAATAGTTAAATAAGAATTAGTTACCTCTTTGCCGACATGTAGTTAAAATTGACAAACTGTTGTTAGTGAGTGAGCCTGTATCTTAGTTAGGTTAAACGACTTTACAATTTGTAAGTTTAACTATATTTTATTGGTGACCTTATCCAGTGACTTTTTGGATTCATACTAATTTTATCAGTGCGTCCAACAGTTGTTTGTCGTCGTATGAAAGCCTTTATTAAAAATGTTGTTTTTTATTGTTTTGTTGATGAACTACGTCATCAATTGATGATCAAAAGAAGACAACATATAAGTATATAAAAAAAGTATGTAAAATGTTTGATGATAGTCCTTAATATCATCTAAAACTGCACTGTGGACGACGAAAGGACGTGATCTCGAAAACCAATTATTTTAAAGTTCACAAAAAAATATCAACAGTTCTCCGTTTACCTGTTATAATCTATATATATAAAAATGAATCCCTATTTCCCTTGGTCACGCCATCACGCGTGAACGGCTGGACCGATTTCGCTAATTCTTTTTTTGTTGTGTTTGTTATTGTTAGGAGAAGGTTCTTATGAAAGAAAAAACTAAGAAAGTTGCGACGGTAGGGGAGGGTAGGGTAGGGTAGGGTAGGCTAGGGTATAGATTAGTGGGACACCACGCGAAAGAAGTCGTGCCGGGCAGCTAGTAAAATATAATAACAACTTTCATTTCTTCATGTTTTAATTTGGTAAAAGGCCGAGTTTTATTACACAACACGCACAACACCAACATTATTTAAAAATCTTTGGTTTAAATGATTACTTACTATCTATTGCATAAAACCATTGATTCAAACGCTAAAAGCATGATATCTATCGGAGGGAGAGCACACAATGCCGAGGCACTACACGTCAAATTGTTATGGTGCGTCCATGCTACGCGAAACGAGCACGAGCCGAGCCTCGAACGAACAGGATTCGTTCGTTGTTCGCGTAGCGTGGGCGGACTTGCGAGCCTCGAACGAGCATTCGTCTCGCGCTCGACTGCGCTCCGCCCGAATGTCAGTTTTTTTTACGAACACAGGGAATCGCATCGCGCTCGTTGTAGGCTCGCGTAGCATGGCCGCACCATTACAGTTTAAACTTTACACCTTTCAACTACGTAGCTTATTTGATATTTCATGTCGTTTACATAATTTTCAACCTCTTTGTACGTTTAATTGATCTTAAGTTCTTAAGTTTTGAGTTTCGTTATTGTTTAAAATCGCCAAAGATATACCGGTATTTTATTATTAAAGTAGCAAACAAGCATACGGCCAGCCTGATGGTAAGCGGTGACCGTAGCATATAGTTCTGGTACTTAAAATTAATACCAATTTAATTATAGGCTGTGATCGATTTTATCAAACTTTAGTTATATTATTACTTACAACTATTACAATGCTTATAACAGTGAGATGGTAGTCTCAAAACGGCCAAGTGTGTGTCGGATCGCACATGAAGGGTTCCGCAAAGACGTTTCTTGTATAGTCCCTTTAATTTTAACCGACTTCAAAAAAAGGAGGAGGTTCTCAATTCAGTTGCATTTTGTATGTTTGTTATCTCATAACTCCGTCATTTATTAACCGATTTGGAAAATTCTTCTTTTGTTTGAAAGGCTACACTTCCCGTTTAATCCTATTGTTATCAGATCAGGGTTTGATTACTTTTTAGTGTAGTTTGAAGTTGGTTTAAGTTTTTTGTTAAACAGTTTTATATTTTAACTCTCATTCTGTGAAAATATTTCTCTCCCCGCCAAGCGGTCCGCATTTTTTTTTTTATACGACTAAGTCTGTAACAAGCATACGGCCCGCCAGATGGTAAGCGGTTACCGTAGCCATATGGACGTTTGCAACACACGAAGCATCGCTCACGCGTTACCAATCTTTCCCCCCTCCCCTATGAGCTCTGGCGACCTTACTCACGCGCAGGAACACAACTTTACACAACATAAAGTTATTTGTCTGCGTTATTCTGTAAGGTGGAGGTACTTCCCCAGTCGAGCTGCTCTTGGAGCGAATAAACGCTATGCTCTACCTCTCTCAAAGCATACCTTTTCGTTACTTTAGAAAGTAATATTCCAAGCGGGGCGAGTCGACTAGCTAGGGTACTGGGCTACTGGTGTATCAGGCCACTATGGAAGGAGCCTATGATTTAGCAGTCTTTATATTCACTGATGCTGATGTCAATGCATGCATGGTTCTAATAATAAGTCCACCCTTTACGAACTAAGTATCACTCCTACATAAATACACATCAAAACCTATACAACATCAAGTGCAGTACTTAATAACAACTTAGCACCCCCCTAGCCCCCCCACTACGACTACCCACCCCCCTGTCGTCTGTCAAACATATGACAAGCGCAGATTTCGCTTTATACTTGTCAAAAATATAGCAAACAAAAGATACGGGCACACGAATAAATGAAGTGAGCTGATATATCTCGCTCCGATAGTGTTGGGTAATGTATCGATATAAATATTGTTTTGAATCGTTATATCATTGCTCATAAGCATATTTTTAGGATTAATTTGTTGCCTGAAAATAATAAGAGAGGTAGAGTAGCGTTTATTCGCTCAAAGAGCAGCTCGACTGGAGAAGTACCTCCACCTTACAGAATACCGCAGCCAAATAACTTTATGTTGTGTTCCTGCGCGTGAGTAAGGTCACCAGAGCTCATTGGGAAGGGGGAATGGTCCGCTTACCATAAAGCGGGCCCTACGCTTGTTTACCGACTCTATGGTATTAATAAAAACAAAGACATTGTGCTTGGAACCTTGGAGGGCACTTATGCGATGGTAGAAACTACCGAAGATTATCACTGGTTCGGAAGACAGCCTTCAAATGAGGAAAACCGACAAGAAACTCAGCAAAGCATGTATTCAAATGAACAAAGTTAAATTGAGTATTATTATTTTTTAATGTAAATAGTTTATACAGGAACTTGAGGCAGAAAATTCACTGGTGAAAATTACAATTCGAAAAATTTACTATACAAATAGGTCTCTTAACACTGTCATTTTCGCCAAAAACTACAAACAGTAATTTCCCATTATTTTGTAAGATAAATCATTGATTATCTACATAGAACTTATCTTCATAATTTTATGCTCCACCCAAATCATTATCATAATAAATAATCCATCGATAAAATATTTTCCACGTCCCCATCACTACTCAAGCAATATGTGTAGGCACACAATATAATATAAGAGACGTATCGCACACTGACACCCAGGCATTCTGGGGAAGTATGCAAAGAAGTTGCCTCTACACCGACTGAACGGTCTTGAGCCATCACCCGTGATAGCTGTGCCTTGAGGCAGTCAACTTTTGACAGCTCATTTTGAACTAGCGTTTGGAACTTTTCTTATTTTACCTTTTTGGTATAATAAATAAACAGTGATTGTTAGGTTTTGCTTTTTAATATGCTGTTGTTTGTTTTAAATAGTATAGTGTAATGTAGTTTTTTAGCTTGTCAATATAAAATTAGTTTTAATTGGTGAACATCACAGCAACAACAAAGTCAAGCTTTTGCATTTTCGGTAGCTGTCCTTGTCCACGGGTGCTGTCTTTTTTCGTATCTCTTTAATAGTGCAGGCAGAGATAGTATCCACGTACCGTATACACATTAATGCATGTTAAAGGAGCCTCTACATGTCGGTTCTGAATCCCCATAAACGTCTTTTAAAAGGACAATCTGATAGGATAGATACCAGTTATTAAGTTAGTAACATTTTGAGGGTTCTGAGGAGCATTGTCTAAATTATTTCTATATGATTAAATGTGTCTTAAACAAGGTGCTTAAACTGAGGCAACTGTCTGGCACGAGGCATCAACGATCAAAACATCTCACACCGCGTACATATCGACAGTAGCTTCAACAATAATAGTTCCGTATCCCATTTGAATATTAGAACATTCATCCTGTGAAGATTTCGCTCGCGAGTGGTGGCGCCCCCCTTGGGTGGAACCAGGAACACCCAGTCTTATTAGCGTGTGTGTTGCTGCCATTCGGATCGGTACTTCGGTAGTTGAAATGAAAAATTACTGGATTTTGTGCTTCTCTTTTTTATGGGATTTTTGTATAGGACTTATTTCTTTAAGAGGAAATGCTGGTGGCGTTTGTTCCATACAAACGTAATTCTCAGTTTCCTCTCTGGATAATGACACTAGAGCAATGATTATTCTACCATGCAATGTAGGTACCACTGTATGTCCCTCGGTTGTGTATTTCTCTATAAATTAATTATTTTAAGAATTAGGATCCTTCTAAAATCACAAAAACTTGCCATTTTTAACGTCCTTATCAGACGTCCAGCGAACAAAATTTACGAAATAAAAAACAAAGGAAAACCAACAGACATAGCCAAATCCCTTCTTATTATGACTCTAATTTTTTATCTATCTAGTTTTGAATGTGAATACCGGGGATTACGAAATAGCGATTTCGTCTAATTTAAATAGGTATAATTGGTCCTAGCTGTAGTTGTCAGTATCGCCCTCGGGCGGATAGCTCGGGCACAGCGCGACAGCTAGATATTTTAATAACCTATTTTCCAAATTTCTTGCAGCCATCCTTTCCTCTTAAGGCTAAAGTTTGTATGTAGGGTTCAATATAGGTAGCTAAATAAAAATTTAAGACGATAATAGCTCAGCTTGAGCTTGAGCTTTCGGTGAAGGAAAACGTCTTGAGGAAACCATAGCACGGTGGTAGGGTACTTTGTAGTACCCACCTGACTGACCTCCCTCAAGTTGAAAATCTGTCGCCAAGCACCTATCGATGTGTTCCGACAGCTTCACTTGAGCTAGTTCCTTCTTGGCTTTGTGTACTTAACACCTTCGGCCACATACCATAGCCATCAAACACAGACCTATAAAATATAAAAAAAAAACGTAATAATAGACATTGTTAATCACATCTACGACAATAAGTGAAACCACGTAAAGTACTCATGTATACGATCAACTTTCACTATGGGACCAACTTCGACATAGCAAAAACAAAACACCTTTTCATACAAGAGCTTCGGAAAAATGTATGAAAAGCTATTATTTTTCATGCGCACATTTTTGCCGAAGATACACGTACCTTTTGTATGAAAAGTTTTTTGTTGTTTCATTTATTGTATTGTCGTATGCACCCCTTATATAGTTCCTCCAGACTACATTCGATTTTCCATAAAAACAGACATAAATAGTTCCATAAAAACACTTCCGCCTCTTAAACGGATAACTCCAAAACATTGAATGTAACACCCCTTCTTCCCCGACGCATATCTTTGACTTACAGTTATTGTAAACATATTTCAGCCGATGGTGCCTCGTAATGTCGCATTTTCAGGACGTTTGTATTCATTCGCTCTGTGTTTCAGTGGCGTTTAAGTTTGGGTGGATTTAAATATAGGTTTAGGTATACATAACATTTAGCCATTTTTAGATTAAGATTCACCTTACACGCCGCAGGTCGTGGGTCGATTCCCACACAGGACATGCATTTGTTGTCTGTATGTCCTGAGTCTGGGTGTAATTATGTATATTAAGTATGTATTTACAAACAAAAAGTAGTATATGTATTATATCAGTTGTCTGGTTTCCATAGTACAAGCTCTGCTTAGTTTGGAATCAGATGACCGTGTGTGAGGAATGTCCCGGGATATTTATATATATTTTTTTTTTTTATACAACTTAGTCGATAAACAAGCATACAGCCCGCCTGATGGTAAGCGGTTACCGTAGCCATATAGACGCTTGCAACACACGAAGTATCGCTCACGCGTTATCGACCTATCTCCTGTCCCCTATGAGCTCTGGCAACCTTACTCACGCGCAGGAACACAACTTTACACAACATAAAGTTATTTGGCTGCGGTATTCTGTATGGTGGAGGTAGGTACTTCCCCAGTCGAGCTGCTCTTTGAGCGAATAAACGCTATGCTCTACCTCTCTAAAAATTAATTTATATTTTCTTTTTAATTTTTATTATTACTTTTTCCATATTTTTTTGTTACTTAGTTAGTTTTAGTTTTAATTATGATAATATAAATTAATTATGTGTATAAAATTGTTAAATAAAATTTATATTTATTCATTTATTTTTAAATCTATATTCAGGAAAGTAAGATTATTTGGATACCATTAGTTTAGTTTAGGTTCCTGTAGCTGCACTAGAGAGCAAATTCATATCATATTCTTAGGTTAAAGATGTCCTGTGATCTGATCTAGGATACACCTAAAAGACGGCATGTGTTTGACCACAATCGAACCATGCACACAAAGCCTAGAAGGAACTGGCTCTCAAGTGCAGCTGTCGGAACACACTGATAGGTGCATGGCGACAGATTTTCAACTTGAGGGTGGTAGCCAGCCAGACGGGTACTACAAAGTACTCTACCACCGTGCTATGGTTTCCTCACGATGTTTTCCTTCACTGAAAGCTCAAGGTCATTGTAGGATTCGAACCCGGGACCTTCGTCTCGGTATCCGACGTCACTACCACTGAGCTATCATCGCGTTACCGATCTCAATGTATGCTGACAGCCTCTAAATTAATTAATGACTCACATTACAAGTATTTATATGCGAAGAAACTGGACAAGCGCGAATATAGGACTCGTGCCCTGAGTTGAGTGAGGGTTCCGTACAAACTTTATTATTCAAAATGAAAATGAAGGTTTGTAAACGCAAAACTACAAATCATCGTTTTTCCGTTTGTTTATTTTACTTGTGCTGTAACACCGAGCTACTTGTAAATTAGGGTTTCTTTATGAGTTGCTAATATCAAAATATGTGTAAAGTATCGTATCTTTTGATTGCGTTGACGTACTTGTTTTTTTTTTACACCTCCAAGGACTTTGCTGTGCAAATTTAAACATGATACTAGTGCCACATCTTCAGAAAAAGAGTTAGATGAAAAGACGTACAGACAACAAAGCAATATTAATAATATATTTATTTATTTCTCTATCACAAAAGGTTTATTACGTACTAATTACTTAATAAAAGTACTTAATAAAATTAAATACAGTAAACCTAAAAAGCGATCCTATAAGGGTATCTTTTCCATTTGAGGTACAGAACCCTAAAAAGTTTTCTTTTCTCTCGATTACGTTACACCTTTTTTCCAACTTACACACGGTGTGCTTAGTAATTGCCGCCGTTAACGTTACTTTCTATCTATGGTTGAAATGATAATGTAGTTTGGTAGTTCACGTTCATAAAAATTATAACCCGTTTCATTTTATTTAAGTGAGTAACGTTTTTATTATCAGGAAGCTTAAGAAGACATTTTATTATTGCTACTTTTCCATTTATATTATGGATATTAAAAACAATGTTTTTATGTTTGATGAACCTTGGCAATCATAGATAAACAGATTTTGATGAACCTTGGCAAATATGTAGAAGATAGGTTGAAACCGGAGTGTATAAACTAAACTCTCAGATTACAGAACAAAAGGCAGATAGAGAGCGCGAACACTCCCGTGTTCTGCGTTGTTCTGTAATCTGTGACTAAACTTATAATTTTTTAGGTACCGGATCTGAAGGTAAATGTATATTTGGTACCTATTCTCTTATTTATTAGCGGAAAAAAAAAATCATAAAAATCTCATCTCACAATCGATTATAATATAAATCGGAGAATTTAAATACGTACCCTACAATTTCAGCAAAGGGAAAATATGACAAACGTCATAAAAAGTAATAAAGGGTGTTCATAAAGTGCCAGAATGCGTTGTCGATATAAAATGTTGGTTATAAAATATATTTTCAGAAGTGCGACTTGCCCCCGTCGCGTTGAAATGTTCTTCCGGCGGGTTGGAAACTTTTAGATACGGCGACGGCTTAGAGAGAGTTATCTACATACTTTTATGAGTCTTTATTATTTATCATCCTGTTGACACAGAAAGAGTTATTTTTTTATACTCTGTGTCAGTACAATTTTGGTTATGCTGAAACAGGTTACAGTAATTAATAACTCTATCGTATAGATATTTTGATAATTCTTTTAAATCAAATTTTCTTTGGTGGGTTTCTGTGGGAAAGGTTCAAGATAAAAGATTATTTTTCATTATGTTTTCAGTGAGTATTTAACACCTATAGTAATAATAAACATTAAAACGGGTCTGTTTTCTTATAGCTTAAAATTTAATAAATGTTCACCGCGAACCTTAAATCAAAATCATCATTTCAAACACCATGGCTCCACCATTTTGAAAAAAATCCATAATCTGAATCGACAAAAAAAAACATGTAATTATTGAACGCTCACAAAATTTCACGAGAATCGGTTGAAAATTGCGACCTGTACAGGAGAACAGCCGGAAACTCGCTAGACGGAACCATTTTTGCCAAAGCAGAAACGGAGACTAAGCGCTCGCTCGTTCAATTACACAAAAAAACAACTCTCATAAAATCGCATAAACTGTCAAATTTCAAATTCAAATTCAATTTTTTTTTATTCAATATAGGCCTTAATAAGGCACTTACGAACGTTACAATTGATTTTACCACCGGTTCGTAATACACTCCAAAAATAATTCTCCCTGCCGCCTCTACAAACTTTCAAATCCCCCAGCTGAGTACAGGATGCGGATATTGCGACACCCCGATGGCTCAGTTCCATTTGTCACGGCACACCCTGACTGGGCGACGTTTGATTCGTCTCGAGCACAAAGCCTTTGCGCCACAAAGAACTGTTGCATTGCCTGTGGAGGCCCGAGGGGCAGATATGGACTGGTTTTTGGAAAAAAAATTACAGTGACTATACATTATTCTTAATATCGAGTAAAAACCCCCAAAAAAGAAGTTCCTTGTATGGCCTTAATTTTTTTTTACTTTGTGTAGGCCTGTGTTATGTTTAAAATTTTATTAAATTTTGATTATTTATTATATTGACAGTACAAATTCACATTCTGAGAAAATTTCAACCACCTGTTACGATTCATGAGATACAACCCACTGACAGACAGATAGACGGACGGATATAATTTCAAGCGTAGTTTTAAAGTGATTTTTAAATTGATGTAGATCCCCAGGTTGATACTACAAAGTGCCCAACCGCAATCAAAAATCCAACGGGCCTATAGTATAGCTACTGTGAATGTCCCAGTATGACCCTATGATGACGAACTGCTACAGGCCCGTAACATTTTTTTCATCAATCTTAAGCCAGTTTGTCTTAATATTGTAAAAGTTGAAAATAATTTTCATCAAATCTTGATCATATAATCTAACTGTGACACACATACAGACTAGCACGTTTCACAAGAAATAAACTTATTTATATTATAGCTTAGCTTATAACAATTGAAATGTCTGTCTCAAAAACTTTGTACCAACTTGAATTACTTATTGTGAATAATATCAAGGTGAGGTTTTAGTGTTGAGGCGTTAGCAATAGCGTGAAGCGGGGATTGAATCTCGGCAAAACTACCCGTGACACTATACCTATCCTTATCGTTGACATGAAATAGTAAAGGACAGCGTATACCGCTCTACTGTTTCAACGAATGTAGATTGTGCATAAGCGATAGCGGTTGTCAATTTCATAATTCGATCGAAATGATCAAAAACTAACCCCCTTATTCATAATGAAGTTATCAAACGTTGATTAGCTAAAATTCTGAAGTCTGTATCTGACACGTGACATTTGGTGATCGAAAGAGTGAGACGGAGGATACTATTACACTGATTTAGTTAAAAAGCGATTATGAATAAGGGGGTTAATGATTAGCTTATCTATACGCTATTGAAAGAACGTCACTAAAAGAGTTATGAATATGAAAGAGGATGGATATACGGGAAGAGGAAGACTGAAAAGAGATGGATGGATTATGTAAAAGATGATATGAGTAAGAAAGGCGTGAATGCTGGATGACGGATAGCAGAGCCGGAGGGTAGAAGCGTTCATATTGCGCCAACCCCAAAGAAGGCAGGGTAATGATCTACTTACACTCTTACACTGACTTATAAACAATCATCATCATCGTCATCATCAGCCGATAATGTCCCACTGCTGAGCACAGACCTCCTGTCACAAATCAGGGTGAAAGGGAATGGGCAGATACCCCACCGCGCGTGCCCACTGCGGATCGATGGAGGTAGGCTGGTCTACTTACTGTTGGAGTTTTCAGGCCGCCTAGAATGCCTCCAACTAGCTTAACGACTATCACGATTAAGTGATAACCGGGACCAACGGCTTTACGTGCCTTCCGAAGCACGGAAACGCTCGATTTGAAATACCACTAGGCGGTCACCCAACCAGGTACCGACCACGACGGTAGTAACTTAACTTGCCGATTGATTAAGAACGGTTTATCATGCTACACCACGAGCGCTTCAATATACAGCCTAAAGTAATGGGCTTAGAAGTATGAAATTTTGTTCAAGAGTACGATAAAGAAGGATTCCCCAAAGTTAAACCACTAAGTGGTTAAAACAGAGGTATCCCCGCGGAGATAAAGCTAGTTAGGGATTAAGATGATTCCTCCTTTCGTCCATCCAAACACATGTTAAAGTTAGTCGATATAGCCTAACTGTACATTGATTTGTCCCTTCTTGTAATAACCGTCGTTTAGAAAGGAAGACCTTGATAGGGTTACATACGCTCAAAGATTCATTATGGTAAATATGGAGCTGTTTCTAAATCTATAATGAAATTGGCTCGTCCCTGAAGGGCATCCGGAAATGCTTGGTATTCTATGATAGCCGTAAGGTATTAGGGAACCTTATTGTCAATCTTGCACGGATCAATGACTCAAACTCGCTCCGATCATGCACTAAGTCCCCACTTGAGTAGCACAAGGCAATATGGACGTCAAACCAGTATCAGAAATCAAGATTATACCTAAAAAGAACGTGTGTAATGGCCATTTGTTTGTGCAATTTCTGTCTGTCAAGATAGCTCTTACGTGTGGTTTGCAGGTTCAGTACTTATATGATATAGTATCTACAGAGAGATCGAGAAACTGAATTTAGTTTCACAAATTCAATTCTTATGAGAAAATATTTAAAATTGAAGGTGCTTACTTTTTTGACTCAGAAAATTTGTTTCAAGGCGGCAAGAGCTCTTGTTTATGCGATTAAAACTTATTTCACAGGGCAATTCATGAACTGGTCAGATCAGCAATCAACTAGCCAGATCAGATCCCTTCTTTTATTATTAAGACACATTATAAATCAGTGGGAATAAAATATATAAGCAGTTACACTTATCTGGTAGTTCAATGCAGATTGGTAGACTTTCCCCACCATAAACTTTTCAGTAATTTTACCCCTATAAACTTTTCAGTAATTTTAGTAGAACTGTTTTGTATATTATTTATTGGACTGCGCCCGCGGTTTCACCAATGTTTCCGGGATAAAAGAGTCTGTAGCACTCCGGCACAATGTATAGATTCCTATTAGTGAAAGAATTTTCTGAATCAGATCAGTAAGTAGTTCCTGAGATTATCCACTTTACAATATTAGTAAAACCAACATACAGCATGCTTCTCAGAATTCATTATGGCATAACCACGTATATGTTAAAACTTATCTTTCTTAGCTCTTATTGGTTTTTATATTGTGTCAGTGCGGTTGGATTAAGAATAAATAAATGAGTAGTAACTGAACTTATAAAATTTTCATACAGAACCCTAGAAATATTGCCCATTTCGAGAATAACGAGCCTGTCACTCATTGGCCGTCGCATGATTTCATTTTATTACATTCGTTCTATAGAAGTGGTTTGTTGTCTCGAAAACGAGATAAGCATTGCTCCGTTTTGGAAAAGTAGGTATATGTCCAGTTGTTTACGTGACTGTCCACTTTGGTAATGACTAATGATGAATAACTGGGAAATTTCTTCGTATACATAATATTGACTGTAACCTTAACATGCCTTGTATAAGTGCGTAGGTACTGACTAACTCTGCAGAGCTATTAATGACCTCTTATCGGTTAATGACGTCACTGGCGAAGGTCATGGCTACAGACTTACCGAGCTTTAGCTTTCTAATACTACTCTATTGTTTTCCTGTTGTATGTTTGTACAAGTTATGATTGTAGTGCGGCCTAATGAAAGTCCTGTCGTAATAGAAACAGCCATTTCTGAGATTATTGCAATATTAACAGGTGTCAAAAACGAATTCCCTCGCCGAGCTTACTATATCAAGTATTTTGACGTTGCCAAAAATTCTGTACCTTTTTTTTATACTACTTAGGTAGCAAACAAGCACGGCCCGACTGATGGTAAGCGGTTACCGCAGCCTATGGACGCTTGCAACACCAGGGGTGTTACTCGCGCGTTGCTGACCCTGCAGAAATCTCTTCAAAGCCTTTTTGAAGAGCCCCATGCTGTACTCATTTTTTTCTTTGTTGTTTTAATATTATTATTTTTCTCTGTATTATGTGTCTATTTTTGCTTTTTTTTTGTATTATTACATGTCACCTAGTTACAAGATTGGTGGTAGATAAATAAAATCTATTTCTTTCTTTCTACTCCATTGGGAAAACCACGGCAGGGAGCTCATTCCACAATCTGAGCGTCCGCGGAAGGAAGCTCCTTTGAGACAAGTTCGATACAATTCTGGTTTCAATATGTGAGGATGGACTCCCCGTCGATGGCGAGAGTTGCAATGGTAGAAGGTAGCTGTAGGCATCGTCTTAAACAATTCTTCAGAACTGATTTTTACATCATAATCTCTTTTATATCTCTTTCTTTCAGTTATGTTTTTCTAAGAGCAAGATCTCTCTGTCTATAAAAGAAATCTCAGTATCGAAATAAAAAAAAACAAACAACGACACCACCCAAGTTACGAATAGTCACAGCAAACCACCCCAGTCTTAACACAAACAATACTGACTGAAGTGACTTAAAGCCACTTTGAGATCAAAGAATCCCCGATTGGAAACCAGGCAACAATGCTGTGGTGCACGCATGCATATGCAACCGTCGGTGCATGATTGAATATGGATGAGTGGCGCGCCATGGGAAAACGATGTAACTGAAAATTTGTATTTTTTAGGAATACCTTTGAGGTAACCTGATATTTTTGTATAAAAATTTTTGGTCAGGCTGATGGAAAAAAATAATACAGAAGACACGATAGGTAAATTTAATATCTATAGGCAATACAGGATTGAATGCTATTCGTAATTTATCCCTAACTAGACTTTGAGAAAATGTAGTGTTTGCAAACTGCGTGATGGGTCCACTGCCTCTATTGTTAGCCATCCAGGAACTGATAAATTAAGAAACAGATTTGTATAATTAGATAATAAGACGTTCTCAGATTGCAAGCTCCATACTAATAAAAAAAATGCAAAATAAATTTACGCCCGTATTCTCTCAGTCATTCGACAAAATATGAAAAACAAAACTGAAATCTCTTTGATCTGATGATTACTAATGACAATCAGTAGCAGTCGCATTCAATCATCAATATGTGTATTCATGAACGTTATTTATCCCTTATTATTTATTCACCCCTTCGTCTGGGCGAATTATGAAATGAGAGATTATTTAATTTTCCTGAAAAAATGAGACTTCTGCCCGCGTCCTAGAAATGGTTGCTTCTTGTTTTATATAATAAAACTTTTTTTTTAAGTGATGATGTCGCGTAATAAGAAAAGATCTTCCACGACATTGCCTTGCTGAGTTTCTTGCTGGAGTCTTCTCAGTTTAAGTGTATTTCGAACCGGTGGTAAATTCAACTGTATGTAACGTTCATAAGTGCCTTCTTCTTCTCTTCTTCTCTGTCGTTTCGCTCTTGGCAGAGCGGTCGTGGTCACGTTGAGGCGTCCACATCGGTGATTGAGGCGGACACGGCTCTCCGCACGATCTCCCGCCATCTCTCTCTGTTGGCAGACTGTCTGGTGCAGTCAGTATAAGTGCCTTACCAGGGCCTAAACTGAATAAATGACTTTTTGATTTTGACTTCACTTCATACTAGTCTTAAATTATGATAGGTTTCAGAACCGGGTGAAACAATGATTGCAATGAGGTGGGTCCAGTCCGAGAGCTTGTGATAAACCGCCCCCTCCAACTTCTACCACGACATTAAAATGTTGCCGGAGTCTTCTCAGTTTAAGTGTATTTCGAACCGGTGGTAAATTCAACTGTATGTAACGTTCATAAGTGCCTTCTTCTTCTCTGTCCTTTCGCTCTTGGCAGAGCGGTCGTGGTCACGTTAAGGCGTCCACATCGGTGATAGAGGCGGACACGGCTCTCCGCACGATCTCCCGCCATCTCTCTCTGTTGGCAGACTGTCTGGTGCAGTCAGTATAAGTGCCTTACCAGGGTCTAAACTGAATAAATGACTTTTTGATTTTGATTTTGAATACATCTGTCGGACATAGTTTGGTGTCACTGTAGAAGCGGCACAATGTTTTTGTTCACAAATTTCTACAAATGATACCAGAGTACCTTTAACGGAGAAATTAATAAAAAAATATTAAAACCCAGCTCTTAAACAAAGACCGATATTTGTTACACCGATTTTAATTTAAAACTTTGTTAATCTAAGTATAAAGAGTACACCACAAAGAGAGCGGATCAAAACGATGAAAAATTATTGAAAGGGGGTCGAACCGAAGGGTGGGGGGAGGTGAGCCATCGACTGTTTCAAAAACACCGCGATAACTTTACCATCCAACAAAAATACATCAACCTTATCACCATTCTATTGAGTACAATATCGTTTAACAAGTAGTTTACGGTCGGTAAAATATCCATGGAATTTGGCAAAGGGGGTTACTGTAATAATCGTGATTTTTTAATCAAATTTCATCTGTACAAGGGAAGAGCAAGCTATATTTTTTCATTATTTAATTTTCGGTCGGTCGCGGTTTTTTTGTAGGTACTCCTTCAAGGGACAGGCTGTTTGAAGCGTTTTTTAGATGTTCAAACAGTTTGGCCGTGTGTTACACCGCACCGTTACGAAGTGTTTTATTATTGGCCGATGAGTTTATGTTTAGTGATAAGTAGTGCTTGGATAACAAGAGATAGTCTTATTTTTCTTTTCAAATTAATAACATTGTCTCTGTCACAACAAAAATTAAAAGCTACTTACTAGAAATAATTCTAATTTTTGTTGTTTTTTCTTTTGTCTGATTAATGCCTGTCTGTGTTTCACCTATTTTGGTGAAAACAAATAATTACAGACTATTAGCTGTCCCGCGCGGTTTTACCCGCGTTCCTGGGATAAAAAGTAGCCTATGTCCTTCTCCATACCATAGGCTATCTGCATGCCAAATTTAATGATGATCCTTTGAATAGTGAAGGCGTAACAAACAAACAAACAAAAAAAACTAACTTACGCATTTATAATATTAGTTAGTATAGTAAGGATTGCTGAATATCTAGACGAAATGTCATAATTTATACGATAATACATTAAGGAATAAACACTTATCTAACTTGTAAATGGTGTATTAATTCGCTTGTAACTTATCATAATAGTACATTATAGTAGATTATTAAAACTCCAGGCGGTATTAAGATAAGGGAGCCGAGAGTGTAATAAATCAAAGCACACGAGTGTCATACGACTTTTTTCAACACACTTGCGAGGAAAAAAACAGTCTTCAATTTTGCAATAATTGTCACTTTACGAGCGAGTGTGTTGAAAATTATGTAAATTCAAAACTAAGTAAACATAATAATAAAAAAAAAACAGAGATATCTAACACCGGTTCAGCTTATTTTCGCAAAATAAGTGCATCAAAGTCAAAAGTCAAAGTCAAAGCCATTTATTCAATTTAGGCCCCAGAAGGGCACTTATGAAGGTCACATTTACTGAAGTTACCACTTCGGAACTCAGCCTTCAACTGAGAAGAATACATTTTTTTTTTTTTTTTTTTTTTTTATCCTAAGTTACACCTTCTTTAGTGTTCCCTATTCATACTACAATCTAGCCTTAATATTAGGCTAATAAGTAATTTATATTTAACATAAACTTCTATATTGACTATATCTAAGAATGTGTCCATTAACACTTTTCTTATTGTCTCTATTAAGGGGAAGACACTTTGTTCTTGTGTTCTTTATATGTAGCACTTGGACTATGTTACACTTTTTTAACTATCACTACACTAACTCAAAGGGTTTAGTTCTTTTGAGTCGTCTCACTATATCTGTGTGATCGAGGAGCTGGATTGCCTCAACGTTCACATGATGATGAAGCCGGTTGTGGTGAGCTTCTGCATATTTTTTAATCACTGTCTGTACGAACTCTACTTTTAGGTCCCGATGGAGGTCGACATTTCTGATGTACCAAGGGGCATTCACTATTTCCCTCAGTACCTTGTTCTGGAATCGTTGGATAATTAAAATATTGCTCTGTTTGGTGCAGCCCCATAGCTGTATACCATAAGTCCATACTGGCATAAGGACTTGTTTGTATAATACAAGTTTATTGTGTGTTGACAGCTTAGAGTGTTTTCCAAGCAGCCAATACATTCTTTTATACCGTAGGTGTAATTCGTCGATTTTCTTCTTGACGTGAGCTTTCCAGCGTAACTTTACATCAAGCGTCATGCCGAGATATTTAGCTGTATTCTCATACGGGATTTGTTTGCCATCAATATAGACTGGAGAATACTGTTGTTTCATATTGCTAAAGTCTATGTGGATAGATTTGGATTCATTAAGTTTAATTCTCCATTTTTTTGTCCAGTTATAAACTTTATCAATAGCTGTTTGAACCTTATCAGCTGCCTCCTTGTGGCTATTCCCTGTAGCCATTATGGCAGTATCGTCAGCAAAGGTAGCGATAGTGTTATTTTCTAGTTCAGGAATATCACAGGTGTATAATAGATACAGGACCGGACCCAATACACTACCTTGTGGTACACCAGCTCTTATTTCTTTCAGTTCAGAGTAGGCATCTTCTTGCCTTATTCTAAATACTCTATTTGAAATATAGGATTCCAAGATATCAGCAAACTGCTTTGGTAGGTTTTTTCTGAGCTTATAGATGAGACCTTCATGCCAGACCTTGTCGAAAGCCTGTGCCACATCCAAGAACACAGTAGAGCAAACTTTTTTCTCTTCAAGAGCATGTTCGATCGTGTTAATGATTCTGTGCACTTGATCTATTGTTGAGTGCTTTTCACGAAACCCAAATTGATGATCGGGTATGAGAGCCTTACTTTCAATAATACCTTTCATTCTTTTGAGCAACAGCTTCTCAAATAGTTTTGACATGACAGGCAGTAGGGAGATTGGCCTGTATGATGTAGCTTCATGTGGTGGTTTTCCAGGTTTTGCTATCATTATCACTTCAGCAACTTTCCATAAGTCAGGTACTTTTTTTAACCTTAATGAGGCATTTATAAGGGTCGTTAGTTTGACTATTCCTTTTTTTGTTAGGTTATGGAGTATTTCTCCTGTTATCAAATCATAGCCAGGAGATTTACGTGGGCTTACATGTTTCTTAATTTCTTGTGCAACTTCTCTAGGTGTGACTAGCTTTATATTTTCTTCAGTATCATTTGACATCGTATGTTTGTCCAAAGTAAGAACTTCGTTTGTTTCACCATCGTTGGGCTGAAATATGGTTTCTAGGTGCTCTGCAAACCTTTTAGCTTTTTGCTCGTTATTTAGTGCCCATTTCCCATTTCCATCTTTGATTGGTGGAATTTGAATAACAGGCTTTTTCAGATTCTTGGTGGCCTTCCACAGGGAGTAATCTGTGGTGCGATCACTAGTCAGATTTTGTAGGAGTTTATTTGTAGAATCATTGTTAAAAGCCTGTATTCGTCTATTAACTTTTTTTGTTAAATTGTTAAGCTTTTTTTTATCTTCAGGGCATCTAGATTGATGCCAGATTTTCCTTTGCCTTCTCTTTTCAGCTATGAGTTCTATTATTCTAGTAGGATACGTATTTCCTTTGGTTCTCTTGTCCCTGAGTGGAGTATTTTGCCAAGCTGCTTTTTGAATGTCTTCTATGAACTTTTGGACTCCATTGTTTAAATTTTCCATTGTTTTAAGAGGAATCTTAAGATCTATATAGTTATCTAAGTCTATCTTAAAGCTCTCGCAATCTGTAAACTTATTCACTAATGTCAAAGCGCTTTTATTGTACAAAATATTCTCACTTATTTCCAAATATATTGCAGAGTGATCTGAGTTCATATCATAGCTATGCTGTGTTCTAATATATTTTGATGATAGGTTTCTTATGATAAAAAAATCTATGAGGTCTGGGATTTTATGGGGATCTGTAGGCCAGTATGTGGGCATTCCAGTAGATGCCACGTCACATTTTATGTCTTTCATAGCGCCTAATAATTCTCTGCCCTTAGTAGTAGTTAGTCTGGAGCCCCAATACGTGTTTTTAGCATTGAAGAGAAGAATACATGACTAATAAGTAGTACATTCGCATCGGTGTAAACGCATCCCATATTAAAATTTAACCGTTCATTTCACGGTTAATATGGCAGATCGTTTGTTCACGTCCTCAATTCATACCCACTGGCCAGTCGGGAACAATTTTATTTTATTGTAATTATTGGCCTACCCGATCTGTTATATGATTGCCATTTTGTTTACATACATAGCCCATTATTTTTTTATTACATGAATAAAAATGAATACAAGAAAAAAATATAAGGACAAGGATGGCTAGTCAATAATTTATATTATTAACTAATAATAATAATAACATCTCTCGAGGCTCTCGTTAGGCGATTGGATAAAGAGCCTGATTCAGAAGGCAGTACTCCTCGATACAGCTCGCATTGTGAGGAGGCTCCTGTATCTGCAGCCCTAACCACCGGTAGCTTGGACTCTGCTCCCGACACCGGCGGAACTCTATTTTTTATATTTTTAAATGTTTTTGTATCTAATGGTTTTTATAAAAATATTTAAAAACTTTACTTGGTCCTTGACAGAACAGCAGAGGTCCGCCCTCGGAGTTTGCCAGCGTGCCATGGAGCGTAGTATATTGGGAGTCAAACTTACAGACCACATAAAAAACACTATACTACGATCCAAAACACAAATCGCTGATATGTGTCTTTTAAGGCGGCTAAGTTGAAGTGGGACTGGGCTGGACACGTGTGCCGCATGCCGAATGATATGTGGGCGAAAATTACCACAGAGTGGACCCCACAAAATGTTAAGCGGTGCCGTGGCAGACCTCGCCGGAGATGGCGAGACGAATTAGATAGTTTCAAAAAGAACTGGTTCAGCGTTGCAGCCGACCGAGAAGTATGGAAAAAGGAAAGGGAGGCCTTTGCCCAGCAGTGGGACAGTATAGGCTAATAATAAAAAAAATATGTTTTTAATATGTAAAGTAACATAAATAAACGAAATAATAATAACAATTTTTATTTTATTGACTAGCCATTCTTGTCCTTATATTTTTTTTAATAGTTAAAGGCTTTTAATGGTAACTTCGCACTTATAAAGTAATTGCAAGTTGCAAGTCCAAATAAAATTGATTTTTTTACTGTTGGATAGTCCTGTGTTTGACCAGAATCTCACCATGGTCAGTCAGCACTGACGTGCTGACGTCATGACTGACACAAAGTCTAGTGAAAACTGGGTCTCAAGTGCAGCTGTTCCAACACACTGGTAGGTGCTTGGCGACAGATTTTCATCTTGACGGTGGTAGCCAGCCAGATGGGTACTACAAAGTACCCTACCACCGTGCTATGGTTTCCTCACGATGTTTTCCTTCACCGAAAGGTCAAGCTCATTGTAGGATTCGAACCCAGAGCTTTCTAGGTGACTAGCACTGATCTAGGCTATCATCCTTTACAATATCAGTAAGTTAACTGCATACATCAAAGCTTCAATGGTAATAATATTTACCAATAGCATAGCCCAAATTGACAATATGTCTTCCCACTTGTTGTCCTTGTCTTTCTTGATGAGGTGATAAGAGCCAGATATTACCTATAAATAACAGGTGATATATTAATCTTCGCTGGTCATAACTGTGGGATAAGTGAATTATACTTAATGGTGTTCTGGACAACGTCCACATTTCCCCATCTCGATTACATGGATTATTTTTGTGCTATAATTAGTTTACTCTGCTATATTATCTTGCAATAGTATAGTATTCTTTTTTTTGTTTACTTTAAAACTATTTTGATATGTGCAATAAAACCAGTTTCAAAATAATTTACCTTTTCTAATTAATGAAAAAGCAAAAATGCCATAATTAAAAAAATTTAAGATGCAAAAAGGCAAACAATAATAAGTTATAAAAATAATAGAAAAATATTATCACAAAAATGCACAAAGGAAGGAAAATGTTAAAAAAGTGCATAAATTAAAGTGTGTAATCTTTATTTTATATAAGTAATTTAAGTTTGTTTGCCGTGCACAATAGTGCGATTTAAAAGATTAGATTTTCCAAAAAAAAAAACTCTAAAAAGAGCATAAAGTTGCCAACAACGGCAGTTTCTAAAACTGTTAACTAACGACTATGACAATAAATAATTATATATAAACAATAATTAAGTACAATAAAGTAAAAGACATGCTTTTTTGTATGTCATTTGTAGATATAAAATTCTTTTTTAATTATATCATCTGTAGATATAAAATTCATAGTTAAGTTTGTTAGACAATGCACTCTTGACACGAAAGAAGACATGATCGAAGCCGATCCCGCCGCGGACAATCTTGACTCTTGCTCTAGATTTCAAATAATCATAGGCAAGAATACCCTGAAACAAAAAAAAAGCGATTAACATTTTTTTTTAATTAATTTGTCTTGCTTTTAGCCACTGACCCGCCCATGAGGGACGAAGACGAAGCCTAAGATGGAACACGCTTACCCAGAAGGAACCAATGCACTCTGAAATTGATTACTGAAAATAACCCTATTTTAAGGGAGCTTAGGTTTTAAGATATGAAAAGCATAATTTCTTCATAACGTATTATTTATAAAGTATAATATCCCACTGCTGAGCATAGGCATCCTTTCACAATGAGGGTGAAAGGGAATGGTGTAATACTCCACCACGCGTGCCCACGGTTTGGTGGAGGTAGGCTAGTGATCAACCTACTGTTGGAGTTTTCAAGCCGCCTAAGAGGCCTCCAACTAGCTTAACTACTATCAGAATGAAGTAACCTGGATAACGCTTTACGTGCCATCCGAAGTAAGGGAAACGCTCGAGTTGAATCACTAGGCGGCCACCCATCCGGATACCGTCCTCATCGATGGTAGCTTAACTTTGCCGATCGAACACATAATCAAAATGTACCACTAGCACTTCGTTATAGGGTTTTTCAAAACATCTAAAACATGGTCGGCAACGCGCGAGTGACGCCCCTGGTGTTGCAAGCCTCCATAGGCTACGGTAGCTGCTTACCATCAGGCGGGCCGTATGCTTGTTTGCCACCTAAGTATATAAAAAATACATACCTGAATCGTGCTGTTCCGATATTTCTCCAGTAAAGGTAAAAAAAATGCAAACTTTAAATCGACTTCGGAAACTGTATACCTATAATTCCACACTAATTCTTTATCAACACTCGTGCCTAATATCAAATGGCCACACTCAGCTAATAATACATATTCTAACAACAGAAATAACTTTAACATCTTCATGGTTTGTAAATGGGATGTTATATGCGTATGTTCCGGAGTCAATGGAATTTTGAATGATTCTATTAACACTCATATTATAAATAACAGTCATATGTATTACCTCATTGACGTCATTTACCCATAATTGGTAAATCCCTTTCGATCACTCTTATCTGACGTAATGCGTATTCGAAATTAGAACACCAAAATTATACCTACTGATCGAATCGAAAGTCATCATTGAAAATTTCTGGTGAAATTATTTTGAATCTTGATTTACGCTCCCTTGACTCGAGTTTAAAAAATAACAATTGATTTCTATTGTTTTACAAACAGTCAAAGGATAAGCACTGTTTTCTCCCAAATCCATTCAATGGTTATGGACCTAAGTCGTAACAAACATACATACACGCAAACAAAATCTTTCACATTTACACAGATTAGATAGATAGATAACTCTTTATTGTACACCAAAAAACAAAAACTGGGCTTAGTTGCCAAACTTAAAAATAAGAAGAAGATATAATAAAGAACATTATTCTGTGTGCCAAATTTCCGTTCGGTACTTTTTATTTGAAAGATTAACAAACATACATACATACCTACATTCTCACAAAATGTAGCGTTTAAGTTTTAGTAGACTATTATATTATTATTTTTTTTTATTTTTTTTTATACCACTTAGGTGGCAATCAAGCATACGGCCCGCCTGATGGTAAGCGGTTACCATAGCCTATGGACGCTTGCAACACCAGGGGCATCACGCGCGCGTTGCCGACCCTGCAGAAATCTCTTCACACCCCTTTTGAAGAACCCCATGCTGTACTCCATTGGGAAAACCACGGCGGGGAGCTCATTCCACAGTCTGAGCGTCCGCGGAAGGAAGCTCCTTTGAGCCCGCACAGTACGAAACAATTCAGGTTTCAATATGTGACTAATTATTATATTATGTGTGTAATTATGCCTAATTTATGAAAGCGCCACGACATGGCAAAAGTTTATCCGAATATTTCGCCTACATCTCCACCGTCTAGGGAAAAAAGAGTGCCTATAATTTCATATACCTACTTTTGATATGATTTAGACACAGAGTTTCCTTATATTTGAGCACGCGATTCCTTCTATAGTTATAACCATTGAGTAAGAATGACGTAACAACATTACTTTTTGCGATTTGCATTCATAGTTTACATCGTACACTATAGTCTATGTCACATAGGATGAGTCGTCAAGGTCAAGGGGTTTTTACCAATATCTGGTGAAATTCCATTTGATTACTCTGAAATAGTACTGGCAATATTTCATGAAACCTCGCTCTATCATGGTATTCCTTTATTATATCGAAATGAACATTAACCATTGAGAAATCTAATAAAATACCATGTGTCACCGAACTCATGCTATTTAAAATCTACTAGTGATTTACTGACAGAAAAAATATCGATGTGAGTTTCATGTCATTTTTTCTCGGTAAAAGTATCGATAAGAAACGATAATTTGGCATTCATTATTATGAACTACTAGCTGCCCGGCGTGACTTCGTTTGCGTGGTGCTACCCTACCCTGACAGCAAAACCCCCATTAACAAAATGATCCGCCATTTATTGAATTCATTTGTTGCAAAAATGTGATAAATGAAGAACCGCTCGACCGATTTTGTGCAAACTTCACATAAACCATCTACTAAATAGTCCGAACAAAGCCTAAACATTCGGTTTGGATAGGTGAGCCCGTTCTTGAGTTATAAAACTACAACGAAAAGTGGCATTGATTTTTATATATATAGACTAGCAGACCCCCGCGGTTTCACCCGCGTACGGTTTGAATTTTCTCCTTCGAAAACCAATGCACGCCACAGATATTTTTACAATTAAAACTAAAAACCTATATTATACGTACACAAAAAAATCGAACTCAAAGAATCTTATTTAATTATTATAACATCAAATGAGAAAGAAATTAATTTAACTACAATCAAAATATTCTAATGAAATAGAGAAAATGAACTATTTTTTTTCATTGGCGTCACACGGTGTGTGTATTTTGCCAATTTCCAGTTATATTATATAAGTTCTAGTCACAATAAATCACTTTCACATAGTCCTCATGCAGTCAGTAACCGTCCAAAACTCAAAATACACGAATTTATGAAAATAAAAATGAAAACGCAACGTCACTCTGCAAGTTCTCGCACTCGTTCTCGCAAAAGTATGAACTTTGTACTACTTACTACTCATACGTCTGTGGAACTTCCAAACAAATTTCGAATCCTAATCCGTTTAAATATTCTTTAATATTTGACATTCCAATTTTAAAGAGCATTTCAGTTTCCAGAACAAAAGGCAGATAGAGCGCGCGAAACACGGGAGTGAGGCCAAAAAAAACAATTAGGTACAAATTGAAAAACATATACCTGGTATTCGCTATTGAATTTGTATTTGCTATGTGTAAAGCTGCTGTGTGCTAATTTATTAAAAAGAAAGTGTTTTCGTTAAATAAAGATTTTTAAACAAAGCAAATACAAATTCAAAGGCGAATACCAGTACGTGGATTTAATTAACCGTAACTTTATTGCAATGAAATTCCGATTTAAATAACCTCTGAATCGGTAGAAATATAACGAAATCGGAAATGGTTCCATTTCTAATGAACCACGGTTTGTATTTGCCGTTATCAGAACGTAATAAAGATATCAGAAAACCGCTATATTGAACCGATTTCAATTCGAAAACTGATTGAAATTTAGTTACGTAATCGTCCCCCTGGTATGTGTTTTTCAATCTGTATTTTCTTTTTTGGTCTCACTCCCGTATTCCGTTCGCTCCATCTGCCTTATTCTGTAATCTGTGAAAATCGGATTGAGATTTCAAACATGTCATTGTGTCAAAATAAAAAATGTTATTTAAATCAGAAGTACTAAGGAGTATTGATATCAACTTCGATGCAAATCACCCCTAAAATAACTTTCTACCCCTTTTTGACCCCGTTAGGCGATGTTTTTCAATAAAATACGCAACATGTCTTCCATCAATTCTTTTAAGGAATGTTTATGCAAAATTTGAAGTAGATCGGACCAAGGCATCACATTGTCCCATACAAACTTTGCCCCCGTTTTTCACCCCCTTAGGGGTAGAATTTCGGAAAATCCTTTCTTATCTGATGCCTACGTCATACAAAGAACTCACCCTCCAAGTTTCAGGTCTCTACGATCAGCGGCTTAGGCTGTGCGTTGATTGTCAGTCAGTCATTCAGGACAAAGCATTTTATATGTATAGATGAACGCGCAGTTCGTTTCAAGGCAGCGTTGAATATACCCGTGCTCACGGCACGTACTATAGTATAGTCACTCTATTTTATTAACCGACTTCAAAAAAAGGAGGAGGTTCTCAATTCGGTTGTATTATTTTTTTTTTTTTTTTATGTTTGTTACCTCATAACTCCGTCATTTATTAACCGATTTGGAAAATTATTTTTTTGTCTGGAAGGGTACACTTCCGTTTGGTCCCATTGTCATCAGATCAGGATTTGAATACTTCTTAGTGTACTTTGAAGTCGGTTTAAGTTTTTTGTAAAACAGTCCAATTATTTTCCTATTAATTAGTTTGATGCACTATTGTATGAGGAAATCCCTGTAATGATATCTGTAATTGTGTAAAATAAATGTTAGTTGTATTAATTGTCTGTGTAACTATTATATAAGTTACTCATGTGTATTTCGAGTTAGCGCTGGGTCATCGTTGCGGTAGCAGCGGTTGAGTATATGCGATAATGACAGACTCATTCAGTGTACAGTATATAAAGTCGTGTACACACGGCTACAGATCAAGCTATACATGTCTAGTATACGCTGACCTCCCATTGTACGGAAATCCTATACAATGCGAGATCAGCTTATACTGGATATGTATAGCTTGATCTGTAGCCGTGTGTACACAGTTCTAAATACGAACACAAATATTGATTAAGAATTGGATCGTAAGTGCAACCTGCATAATGTGCGGGGATAAAAAGCCAGCTAAAAAGTATATTGCTCCAAAAACCATCAATTTATTTTAGATTTGTTATGCCACGGTTCACAACTTCACACGCAGTCAATAAAAAATAAAAATATTACAATAGGTCAATTTGCCATCTTTACGATTTATTAAAAATCTTTAAGATTTTAGTTCAGATTTTCCTGTACATTTTTTGTTTAGCCTTAATTATTTTGAAGTTAAGAAGAATGCATTTTTTTCGTATATTTAATATTAAATTGTGCATATACAAATTATAAAAGAAATATTTTTGAATTTCTCATTACAGGTCCTAATAATAACTATGGCTAAAGACCTCTTTGAAAAAATTATAAGGGTTCGTTAGACTGTGGAACCCTGCCACGACAAACAATCATGATACGACTGATCTAATACTAATAACATCTATACTATATATTATAATAAAGCGGAAGAGTTTTTTCTTAGTTTGTTTAAACGGGCTAATCTCTGGAACTACCAGTAGGAATTGAAAAATTCTTTCAATACATATTCTACATTATCCCCGAGTATTATAGGCTACTTTATATCCCGGGAAAGCGGGTGAAACCGCAGGGAACAGCTAGTTAGATATAACGTCATTGTGGTTACTATAACATGACGTAGTGGAAAACAATTAAACATAATATTTGGATTTTACGTCACTTACCCACCACATAATAAAAGCAACTTTAATAAATTAATGTCATTGATTTATTACTATTGAAGAGTAAGCACGTGTACTTAATTAATTAAAATGAAATTCTTCATCGCAATCATTTTACTAGCTATTGAAATCGTGAAATGTGATCACATGGTGCTTGGTAGGAATGTTGGTAAAGAAGAAGTGTGGTGCTATGATAAAACCATGACAGTGAAGTCTAATAACAGAATTGAGAGTTTCGAGTTTTCGTGCTGGATACCTTGGGTGAAGAAGTACAGGAATAAAACTATACAGGTGAGCTTCGAACGTAATTGTAAGGGTGTAGGATTTAATTTATAATGCAGATAATTTATTGGCGAAAAGGCTTCCATACCAATGTTGTTTAAAAAGCTGTCAGATCGGATTCTGGTTTTCCTATATTTTTTTTCGATTATATTGCTTTCTTTAAGCAAAAACCGGTAGTAAAAGTGTATGAAACACGGCAACGAAGGCATTTTTGTTTCCTCTGTGGGCAAACTGCGTGACTCTTGCCAGCTGCTATCGCGCTGCACCACCGCCCTTCTTGTCCAATATTTGCTGATTGAGTCACAGCTGCAGCGGTGTAGAGCGCTGCGGTGGCTGCAGGCCTTATTACTTACTGTCAGCCCAGTATCAAATGGCTATTCCATACTTGTTTTCTTACTTCAGGGTATACTAGCCTACGATTTGACGAACTCCAGTGCAACAGCCAAGATCTTGGAAGGTGGGATCGGACACAACAGCGTCAAGCTTCTTCTGTCTAGTGACGAATGGACGGACATTAGCTACGATATTTATATATATGTGTGAAGCCTAGGGTTAATACCCCGGTAATAAATTTGAAGTTCCCGTCATTGATTGAAAAATGGCTGAGAGAAGATATGGTATGACGCAAATTAAAAAGCCCAGGCTTTAGTGATGTCTTTGTATGGTCCTTGTACTAACTTATTGGATTCGTTTCACCGCAATCAATCAGCAAGTAATGATGACATTCAATAAAGTATTGTTTTCTAATTGTGTTGACTGATTCATTTTAACTTTTACCTTGTTTTACTATTATTTTTTCTTTTATATTATATCCCGGGAACCCGGGAAAAGCCGCAGGGTAGGTACAGATTAATATAAGGTCAGCGGTTAAAAAATAACAATTGATTTTAATTGTTAGAAAAGCCCGATCGGGCCTTATGATGCCAGAAAAGTTGCAAAAGTGAGTATGTACATGCATATTGTATACAATTTGTCTAAAATTACGTCTAATTCTAATTACGTCTCTTTCCAAAATTCTAAATTGCAGTTTTTATGAAAACAAAGTGTGGTCTCAGGCCACCCTACCCGTGTGTTATGGTGGCCTAGGAGTGCGGAAAATTTCAAGCATATCAGTACCGGCGTTTCTATCCTCGGTATACAGTGTGGGCAGCCTTGTCAGATCTGTTTTGGACCCTTCTATTGGATCTGTTGAGGTTTCTTACCTGTCCGATGCTAGAGACGCCTGGCAGGCAGCTTGTCCAGGCACAAATATTCCAACCTTGAGTCACTCTCAGAGAGCGTGGGACAAGCCTCTTTGTGAAAAAACTTGGCAAAATTTATTTTCAAACTTTTCGATAGATACAGACCGCGCGCGCTTGTTAGCCGTCTCTCAGAGTGACTCAGGTCACTGGCTACAAGCTATTCCATCCACAAATACCGGGACAATGTTAGACCGTATAACATTAAGTCTGTGTATTTGTCTTCGTCTTGGTTGCAGGACCAATCAGCCTCATCGCTGCCGCTGCGGAGACCTCGTCAATGAGCTCGGCCACCATGGACTTTCGTGCTCCCTAAGTGCTGGTCGACTATCACGGCACTCGGCTATTAATGACATTATCCGCAGGGCTCTTGTTGTCGCTAACGTGCCTTCTGTACTGGAACCAGTCGGTATTGCGCGGGGCGATGGCAAGAGACCGGATGGTATGTCTTTGATCCCTTGGAGTGTCGGCAAGTCGCTGGTGTGGGATGCCACATGTGTCGATACACTCGCGCCATCTCACTTACCGGCTACTTGTAAAGCTGCAGGGGCAGCGGCGGCCAGTGCGGAAAATTCAAAATTCAAAAAATATGCATCGATTGGACCCAATTATATTTTTATGCCTTTTGCGGTCGAGACCTTGGGACCATGGGGGTCAGAAGCTCGCCGTTTTGCCCGCACCTTGTCTTCAAAATTGATCGAGACCTCCGGAGACCAGCGGGCGGGGAGCTTTTTCCGCCAACGCGTCAGCTTGGCTATCCAAAGAGGAAACGCTGCCAGCCTTCTGGGAACCTTGCCGTTAATCGGAAGCAGCGGCAGGCTTGAGGAAATTTTCTATATATAGATTATATGTTGTAAATATAGATTGTATTTTGTACATATTTGTTGTAAATAAAAGATATAAGTATTCACATTTGACACGCAAGTGTGCAATCTAATGGTGCGTCCATGCTACGCGAAGCGAGCATGAGCCGAGCCTCTGAACGAACAGGATTCGTTCGTTGCTCGCGATTTCAGGCGTGGACGAGCCTTCAACGAGCCTACAACGAGAGCGATGCGAATCCCTGTGTTCGTGAAAAAACTGACAATCGGGCGGAGCGCAGTCGAGCACGCTACGAATGCTCGTTTGAGGCTCGCAAGCCCGTCCACGCTACGTGGCTCGGCTCGGGCAAAGAGCTATTTTTTTTACAATAACGCGTGTTTAAGCTAATAAAACGATAAATAAAAGCGCAAATCGAAGCATCAATAACCCATTCCAAAAGAAAACAGTTTAATATTCAACTGCTACTAACGAACGTTGCGCACCGACTTTTAAAAACACCCGATTGAATATGCAAATCGGAAAATCCCGATGTCCCGTCGGGACAACGATCCCGGAATAAAAGAGTCCCGTTAAAAAACCCCGGGAAAACACCCGCAGACAAGTTCCAGCTATTGATAGGTATCACGGAGGCTTTGAGGTATTCTTTTTTTGTGAGAGAGGCTTTTGCGGCGTGTTTTTTTGATTTGATACGAATGGAATAGTGGTCTACATGGAAATATTTATGTGATTAATTTTGTGTAGTGTAAATTGTTTTTTTTTTTCTTTTATTTTAGTTTGAAAATGTGACGGATGAATAAAAATAATTGGACTGTTTTACAAAAAACTTCATCCGACTTTTAAGTACACTAAGAAGTAATCAAATCCTAATCTGATGTCAATGGGACTAAACGGAAAGTGTACCCTTCCAGATAAAAGTATAATTTTCCAAATCAGTTAATAAATGACGGAGTTATGAGGTAACAAACATTAAAAAAAATGCAACCGAATTGAGAACCTCCTCTTTTTTTTTAAGTCTTTTTGAGAGTAGGTTCTAGTCCCGGTTTTATGATTGTTCATAATTAGTTTATTATTAAAATAACAAAAAACAACTTAAGGAACGTTTGGAAGGCATGTGAAGGCTTATTAACACTGGGTTTACTTTATACCGTGGACATAGGCCTTAACCCCCATCGATTGAGAAGAAATCCGTAGAATAAAAAATAAAAAAAACTGTATCTATAAGCGATACTTAGCTATCCCCATCTCTTTAACATACAATATGTATAGACTGATATAAAAACTCATAAATTGATTAACATTACACAATTTCAAACAAATATGTAAAAAAAAGCAAATAGAGCATTTTCTCCAGCGTTCGCCACTGAAGTTCGAATCTATATTTATGGATTCGCTGAAAACCATTGAAACGTGTGGGCTCAAGTGGGACCCTCACGCTGGTCTCCCGTCCTGCTCACACATAAGCCAGCTGAGATAGTGATGTCCCTGTCTAGTAGCCCATTGAAGGATATCGAATGTTCGATGCAACAAGTGCTATCGGTTTCAGGAATAGGGTTGGCGATTTGATTGGTTTTATTTTACGGCTATATAATATTAATTTTTATGAAAAAAAATCTATATAGAATAGATTTTGACGGTTTAATATCAATCAACCGGAAAACAAAGAAAAACTTGAACACTTATTTTTTGCAAAATCTAGATTTTTTAAAATTAAGATCTAAATGCTAGTATGCAAGTATAATTTTATTTTCAGCTCGACAATCTAACCTTTAGGTTGATAATTTATAATATGTCTATGATATAAAACAAGCTATTTAATATAATCATTAGGTATTCATAAAATATTAATCTGATTATCTTGGTGATTGACAACCCTAGAGCAACTTATCGTTTTTCAGGCGGCGCACCGAGGCCCACGGGAGCGGGGTCCCGTACAGGAATCCCGTATCGGCATTATTGATAGCAGGACAGGTGTTAAACGATCGGTGTTTAAACACCGATGGCTTTTTGTGAGCTTCAGTTACTTTGAGATTTTTGTTAAATTTAATGTTTTTTTTTTCTAAATATTTCTTTTTGGTTTGGATGAACTTTTCATTCAATTGTCAATGTACAGGCCCCCTAAAAAGGAAGCTAAGCAATATTGCTAACGCAATTCATTTTTTAGAATTTAAAGCAGATCTTATGCAATTCATAAATTCCAAATCTTTTAATGAATTGAATTGTATATAATGAGTAACTATTTTACCAAAAAATAGGCTCTCTAGGCTCTGCCGAGAATGCGAATTATGTAGCAATATTGATTTAGCGTCTTTTTTTCGAAACGCGAGTAAATCAGCGGTTGATAGCTAGTCATAAATAAATAAACAGCACTTAACGCCTAAAACTAATAATGAATTCATCACACTCCCTTGTATTAATTAGCGTTCCCAAAACGATCCCGGATCTCTTCGATAGTTACCTACATAAATTAATAGTTATTGAGAACCCCCTGACCCCGAACTTGACATTTGGGCTGGTGACCGCAACCTTGGACCTATAAGTTAGTTAAGTTGATTATGGGTTAGTTTGGTTACTTAGATAGAGGTTGCTTATTTTTTTAATTTGGCTATTTTTTTACTTTAAGATCCCCATTTAGAAATTTTGTGGACTGTATTTCAAAACTTCAAAATTCGAAACACCGATTGACTGTATTGCGAATGTTCATGAGTTCGAAAGACGTTTATTCGAATGTATCGTATTAAACACCACAACACTAGAAGCTACAAAACCTTCGGTGCTCAAAAGGGAATGATCTCGAATTTAATTATTTTCCCATTTGAGCACCAATCCAAAATATGGCGGCAACGCGCAAGTGATACCCCGGTGTTGCAAGCGTCTATAAGCCAGGGTAACTGCTTAACATCTCGGTGGTATGAAAAAAATAAAATAAAATGGATCGCTGCTCAAAAGGGAATATCAGATTGGTGCTCAAATGGGAATAGCATCGTCGCTCAAAAATCAGTGCATCTTAGCATGCACTGAAAAGTTGAGAGGGAACCGCTTATTGTAGTATGGACATGCTATTTGGACAAATGAAAGCCACGTCACTAAAAGAGTTATTAATATGAATATGGATATACGGGAAGAGGAAGACCGAAAAAGAGATGTCTGGATTGTGTGATAGATGATATAGGTATGAAAGGAGTGGATGCTGATATGACGGATAGTAGAGACGAATGGAAGAAGCGTATTGCGGGGAACGGGGCAAGTAGATCATGACATTAGTATGCACTTATAAATGGTCGTGACTCTAATACCCAATGATATTATAAGTAAAGAGGTAGATAGGTTACCTACACAAGATTTGAACATCATAAATGGCACACTGTCATACTTACCCCGGTTGAAAGCTCGCCGACTTGTCCGCGTAAGGGTGCTGAGGCTAAATTTAGGGCCACATATTCAACTCAGACAGGCCGTATCGTTGACGGTTAACGTGCTACTCGAAGAGCGCTTGTAACCAATCTACCTTTTACTTATAAAATCATTGCTAACACCGATCCGTAAGGTTGCATTTGCTGAGAAGAGAGCAATTAATCTTTTCAAAACAAGATTAGACTCATAACATAACACATAGTCTATATTCTGATCTCACTGACAACAATTACGTGTCTCAGACTAGACTCTATGTTTATTGAATCGGTGAAAACAGCATCAAAATATGTGCAGGGCTTTTTGGGTAATAATATAACGAATACACCTTTTATGACATACAAGTATGCAATTATAATAAAAGTATAGACAATTTTATTACATAAAATAACCCATACATCATTTCAATGCGGTACGATAAACTCCTAGCATTACCGATATAGGCAAGGTACTTTTACCCTGAGGGTATTGTAACCGATTTCCTATGGTAATAAAACACATGTATGATTATCCATAGCACCATTACCATCGCCTGACTCATCATCCATTGGTTATGCAATATCGATGCAGTTATTTAATAATATTTCTAAATTGATACGTTTTGTAGTGTTTTGTTTTGTGTAGGTAATGTTTTAGTTTCTAGAGATATTTTATAGACTGTTCAAATGCACTGTCTAAAGGTGCGTCTATGCTACATGAACCGAGCACGAGCCGAGCCATTCTTCGTTCGTCGCTCGCTATGTCAAGTATGGGCGTACAACGAGCCTACGACACGAGCGCGATGCGAATCCCTGTGTTCGCCAAAAATGCGAGCGCGAGTCGAACGCTCGTTCGAGGCTCCAAAGTCCGTCTATGCTATGCGAATTCACGCTCTGCGTGTGATCGGCTCGTACTCTGTTCGCGGCACCATAAGGCGGTATTATCACACGTATCCCGCTACATGTTGCGTGTCAACGCACCTACGCGCGTATTTGTGGGAGTGCAGATCTGCATCATCGTGCGGGTTTTTTACGCACTCACGCGCGTAGTTGCGTTTTGTGGATTCAAAGCGGCTCTGACTCATATCATTCAAGGCCGTTCGCTGTGGTGATAATGCAGTGCCGAGCCCATCCAAAATCACGCACGGTACTGCGAGACTCTGTGTGCCATACCTTGCATCTCGGCCCGCACTACGCGCGTATTCGCATGTTTCTCCGCTTGTAGGCGCGTGATCTGAATGAACGCGCGTGGATGTATTTTCTGTGTGTTGGACTGTGCGTGTTTTTTATACAAACGGAGATACTTACAAGCAACGTTAAAACACGCATTCAAACGCTACGCTGCCTGGTTCGTGGCAGTGTGTTAACCGCCTTAGCCCGATTCCTTGATGTGGTTTTTAACTTTTGTCATTTAAAATTAATTAAATGCAATAATAATGGAAGTAATAAGTTATTTATGGACATAATATTAATTAGCTTATATTTTATTTATTTGCCGTGTTATGTGGTTGGTTTTATGTGGTCACCACTGCCTTTTTCACTTCAGCTTACTGACTCCTATGGATATTTGCAATACCATTTGCCGAAGTGTTGCAGACCTTAAAGAGCTGTTTTTTAGCCTTTCAAGAACTCCTTTCATATAAGGTTGCCATCTTAAATATGGCAACCAGGAGAAGATGAGTGTTTCAACAGTGTTTCTTTAAAAGTTACGATACTTACTACTAAAAACAATTGTTGTGGCTTTTTAACCTGGACTGCAACTCGCCCGGAGGACAAATCCGAGACGGATGGCAACCCTCATCATAGCGCTGAAATACAATAAAAATTTCATCATCATCATTATCATCAGCCATGCTATGTCCCACTGCTGAGCACAGACCTCCTTTCACAAATCTGGGTGAAAGGGAATGGGCAGATAATCCACCACGAGTGGCCACTCAGATCGGTGGAGGTAGGCTAGTGGTCAACCTACTGTTGGAGATTTTCAAGCCGCCTACAAGGCCTCCAACTAGCTTAACGACTATCTCAATTGGGAATTTGAAGTGATTTTTTTTTGTCATAAATCGAAAGATCATATATAAGTTATTATACAAAACTATTTTTAGTTTTATTTTTTTCGTTGTTATTAAAAAGTTATAACAAATTGAAAATATTTTTTTGAACTGTGTACCGAAAACGAACCGACATATACCGAACTACCCCGAAGAGGGCGCGTGACGTCACAATGTTAATTGTTACTCACCATTACATACAATTGATACAGTTTTTTACGTTTTCATCAATTAAATCTTGTTATTATCGTCAATATATTTATAAATTTATCACAGAAAGTAAATTTTAAAGATTACCGTCTTTATTTCGTACCATCGTGTACAAATAATTCACAAATAACTCCCAAAAAAAAGTTTTTAAATTTGCTACAAAATGTCTAAAAGTTGAAACCATAGAAACATAGGGCAACGTGCCTCTAATCAGATGGATAGTCATCATCATCATCATATATAATGTCCCACTGCTGAGAACAGGCCTTCTTTCAATGAGGGTGAAAGGGACTGGGCGATACTCCACCACGCGTGCCCACTGCGGATTGGTGGATAGGCTAGTGGTCAACCTACTGTTGGAATTTTTCAAGCCGCCTAGGAGGCATCCAACTAGCTTAATGACTATCACAATTAAGTGAAAACCGGGACCAACGACTTTACTTGCCTTCCGAAGCACGGACACGCTCGATTTGAAATACCACTAGGCGGTCACCCATCCAGGTACCGACCACGACAAACGTAGCTTAACTTTGCCGATCGATTAAGAACGGCTAATCATGCTAAGCCACGAGCGCTTCAGATGGATAGTAGGATAGTCCAATTCACCTAAGCATGAAATTTTAATGCCACCACTTTAGGGACTACTGAGCAAATAATCACGTAATCTTTGCTGGCCGGGAAGACGCCATGTTTTATTAAAATTTAATTTCCCTTCATCATATTTTTTTATTGCCACCATTTTCATCTATTTAGTTGTTTTTCCAATTTCTCTCAAAATGGATATTTGAGAGGCCCTTGGAACCTCATAACATTTATCTCTTCACAAAATTCAAAAAGTAGCCGCCATATTGAACCATCTAGTTATTGTTCCGATTGCTCTCAAAATGGATATTTGAGAGACCCTTGGGCGACATAACATGAATATTTGCTCAAAATTTAAAAAAGTGTCCGCCATTTTGAATTATTTAGTTACTGGTCCGATTGCTCTCAAAATGGATATTTGAGAGACCCTTGGGCGACATAACATGAATATTTGCTCATAATTTAAAGAAGTGTCCGCCATTTTGAATTATTTAGTTACTGGTCCGATTGCTCTCAAAATGGATATTTGAGAGACCCTTAGGCCACATAACATGAATCTATACTCAAAATTAAAAAAAAGTGGTCGCCATTTTGAAGTATTTAGTTACTGGTCCGATTGCTCTCAAAATGGATATTCGAGAGACCCTTGGGCAACATAAAACGATACTTTCCTCAACATTAAAAAAAGTGGCCGTCATATTGATTTATGTAGGTATTGGTCCGATTGCTCTCAAAACTGATATTTGGGTCAATTAAAAACTTCAAAACGGCGGCAACTTTTTATTAATTCTAACAAAATATTCGTATTCAGTCACGACGCGGAACCCGGATATCGATTTTGAGAGATATCATTCAAGTAAGAAGTTTAATATGGCTGTCATTTAATTTAATTTTGAGCTTTGATCTATGTTATGTGGTCCAAGGTTCTCTCAAATATCCATTCTGAGAGCAATCGGACCAATAACTAAATAATTCAAAATGGCGGACATTATTTTTAATTTTGAGCAAAGATTCATGTTATGAGGTCCAAGGACCTCTCAAATATAAATTTTGAGAGTACTCGGACCAATAACTGAATAGTTCAAAATGGCGCAATTTTTGATTCTTGTTTAAGAGAGGAGAGAGAGCCACGGGGTAGAGCGTAGCGTTTATTCGCTCAAAGAGCAGATCGACTGGGGAAGAACCTCCACCTTACAGAACACTGCAGCCAAATAACTTTATGTTGTGTAAAGTTGCGTTCCTGCGTGTGAGTAAGGTCACCAGAGCTCATGGGGCATCAGGGGGAAAAGTCGGTAACGCGTGAGCTATGCGACCATATGGCTGCGGTAACCGCTTACCATCAGGCGGGCCGTACGCTTGTTTACCGACTTAGTCGTATAAAAAAAATAGTGACTCATAACATTTCACTTTTAATATTGTATGTGATCAATAATAAAAATTGCTAACCGCATCAATTTTCCCAATTTATGGGAAACTTTTATGATCTTAAGTCGATGATAGCTCAGTGGTAATGACGTCGGACACCGGGACGAAGGTCCCGGGTTCGAATTCTACAATGAGTTTTAGCTTTCGGTGAAGGAAAACAACGTGAGGAAATCATAGCACGTTGGTAGAGTAATTTGTAATACCCAATACCCATCTGGCTGGCTACCACCAAGCACCTGTCGGTGTGTTCCGACAGCTGCACTTGAGAGCCAGTTCCTTGGAGGCTTTGTGTGCTTACCAACCGCCACATCATCACCAAAATCATGTCATTTGTCATGTCAATCCCAAATTAAGCAGAGCTTGTAATGTGGAAACAGATAACTGATATAATACAAATACCTACAACTTTTTGTTTGTAAATACATACTTAACATACATAATTACACCCAGACTTGGGACATACAGACATGTTCATGCACACAAATGTACGTCCTGTGTGGGAATCGAACCCACGACCTGCGAGCTGCGGTGCGATAGATGGAATCTTAACCAACTGTATAGTAGAAACCGTTCGACCGTGTACTCACGTAGAGTTACTTTAACATTGTGACGTTTCAAGCAGGGCGCCCGGCCAGCCGACCCGTTTTGAGTCACGTGACTATTTTTCAAATTTGGTCCATTTTAAATAATTTATAATAAATTGATAATAAATATATTTTGGTTTTTTTGAATTGACTTTCAAAATTGTTCTAATAAAGTTTTAAAATACATAATAAAAAAATGTTTTTTTTTTTTTCAATAACCCAATTAAGTGATAACCGGGACCAACGGCTTTACGTGCCTTCCGAAGCACGGAAACGCTCGATTTGAAATACCACTAGGCGGTCAGCCATCCAGGTACCGACCACGACGGTAGTAGCTTAACTTACCTATCAATTAAGAACGGCTTATCATGCTACACCACGAGCACTTCATATATTAAACATTTATTAGAACGTTAAATGACCTATGACTTCAATTCCCAATCTCTGACAAAACATGGTAGATAAATTGATTAACCAAACCTCAGTACCTCCTTTGATCAGCAGACCAACGCCCGATTATCTCAAAGTAAAGTTATATTAACAGCAATGGAGTATTGTTAAACTAAGCACGAATAGATAAGTTTGGACGTGCAGCGGACTGGTGGTGATGCCACGTATCAGCCTTTGAGAACCTCTACACAGAAATATCGCCTCGAGGTGGGATGTAGAGCTAGGATAGTGTAGATATGGGCTTTATATTAAAATAGCTATCCCCCGGTTTCAATCAGTTTCAAGTCTATCTGTAGTTCCAGAGATTACCTCCTAGTGTATACCTCATCAGTGGTAGTGACGTCGGATACCGACACGAAGGTCCCGGGTTCGATGTTGTCTGTGATGTCGAACTGAGTCGAAACCTTAGCGACAACGAGAACAAGGTGTTTTGAAAAGCACTTGGAAAGGAAGCAATTCAGGTACACGACAAAAAAAACTAATTAAAGTCATATCTACATAATAATAAGGGCTACACTCGTTTGATCCCACTATTATGCTAAGTGATGTGTGGCTAACTTCTTTGTAGAAGCGCCGCGGACATCGAGCGATAGTTCGCATAACTTTGTAGTCGCTACCGTTGAGGTGTTGGGATTCGGTGCTTTATGAAATAAAAGTAGAGGTCATCACTCACTATATCAGCACCGCTACCGCAGCAACGGCCCGGCGGCACCGCCTCAAATCAATCCAAACGCTAGCTGCCAGCGCACCACCTGGTGGCGTGGCTCTGGCAAGATACCGCGGCGCTTGCTGGCGTCACGTAGCAGGACTAGTGGCTTGTAGTGGCAAGCGCGCTTGCCGCGAGGCGTCATCAATTTTATAGAGTCATTGTACAATTTACTTTAAATCTTACGATTTAAAGGCCTCACTTGCATGGCAAGGTGTTTGCCGAGGCGTAGCCGTGCTGATATTCTGAGTGGTGACCTTTGTGCTCAAAGATTGTCAAATAATAAAATTTTCCATAATCTTGTAAGCATCATAAAATGATGTATAAATAAAAAAAGAATAAAGGATACAATTGGAAGTATAGTGTGTCCCAACAAACGGTTTGTGTCATTACAGTTATTTGTTGTATAACAAAACATAAATACCATACAATGATTAAGTTGGTACTCGGAAATGTCATGAAGCCAGTCATAGCATGCGTGAATAATATTACGAAATGAAAACAAATAATTAAAGTAAAATAAATAAATATATTGAGTAATAATTGTGTAATAATTCAATGGTAATAATATTGTAATAACTTATGTTATTCATAAAAAACATAATATACCTAATCGTATCTAATCAAAAGTCCATAACATAACAGCACTAAGTAACCTCTGTTATCAAATACCTGGAAAGATCGCCCTTGAGCGGATGTTGGCGCTTATAACAAACATTGGCCCAACTAAGGCCAAAGTTGAGCATAAAGGCATACTTGACGTGCACTAGAACTTAAGGGTGCCAAGTTTTGGAATCCATATGGGACGACATTCCAAACATTACTGGGACGCATGTTTGGAATTGGTTTGTAATTTTTAAATGTCGGCGAGAATTATTAGATTGGAATCTAAATGTTGACAAGAAAGGCGGTGATAGCTGGCATTCAAAGTCAAAGACAAAGCCATTATTCTATTGAAGGCCCAGAAAGGCACTTATGAAAATCAAAGCTGCTGAAGTTACCACCAGTTAGGAAGTCGCCCTGGTCCTTGGTTGACCAATCTTTGTAATTTTTCTGGGTGTATTTTTTATTATCTATCGCTTGTTACTTTAAATGCATAATTCTGTAATGTTGTGTTTATGTCGAAATAAATGTGTTTCTTTCTTCTTCTCGTTTTCTCACTTCTCTTGCTAATGGACACAATCATCGTTCATTATCTTAAAATCAATATCACTGGTCTCAGGAGACCGGACGGTGGACGAGAGCTTTTATCAGCAACAGAAACGCCATGCAATGCAATGTAAATGCAATGCCTCCTGAACACCTTGCCGATGATCGACAGTAGCGGGAGCCTCAAGCAAATTTTCTATTTACATTGTGAACATCGGAGAAAATTAGGAAAAAAAATGAAGATAATTCATTTTCCCATACATTTATGGAAAGGTTTTTTTTATTAAATCACGTGAAGGCTACTTTTTATCACGAGATAGCAGGTGAAACCGCAGGGGATAGCTAGTTTAACATCCTAGAAACCATAGCCTAAAATCGCCAACCGATGTTTATTACCCGTCAATGAATTTTCAGTTCAGGTCAGGTCCATATTCTAGCTGAAATTAAATCCGTAGCTGAATACAGGGACGCATTGCAGTTGCCGAGTTAGATACACGAACAATTAGAGCGCTTTGTCCAATATTCAATAGCGAACGTAGAGTGCGGACCTGTAATAGCGCCTCTGGTGTTTTGAATACTAGGGTATGAATAGAGTGGATGCACTAGGTCTTTTACTGTTTTTTTTTCTGCCTCATTGTATATTTGCCTGTATTTTTAAGATAGTTTTTTTTATTCCCTTATCTCTGAAACGGCATGAAAGAAAGACAAAACACTACTATATACCAAAAAATAATAAAATAAGGTTCCGGTTCGCAGGCAGCAGCAGCAGGAGACACTGTCGCCGCGACACTACTAGTTCCTATGTCATCATCATCATCATCATCATCAGCCTATAATGTCCCACTGCTGAGCACAGGTCTCCTTTCACAAATCAAGGTGAAAGGGAATGGGCAGATACTCCACCACGCGTGCCCACTGCGGATCGGTGGAGGTAGGCTAGTGATCAACCTACTGTTGGAGTTTTCAAGCCGCCTAGGAGGCCTCCAACTAGCATAACGACTATCACAATTAAGTGATAACCGGGACCAACGGCTTTACGTGCCTTCCGAAGCAAGGAAACGCTCGATTAGAAATACCACTAGGCGGTCACCCATCCAGGTACCAACCAAGACGGTGGTAGCTTAACCTGCCGATCGATTAAGAACGGCTTATCATGCTACACCACGAGCACTTCCTATTGATTACTATGAAATACCTTCCGTAGCTAGCGACACGTTGCGTGGCGTCGCCTTCATAGTGATACATAGGAATGAAAGAGATATAGTAAAGTCGCGGCGACAGTGTCACCTGCTGCCGCTGCCTGCGGTCGGCTCCGAACCATTACCTTTATGCCAAAGTAAACAAAACCTTCCCATATAATTTGCTAAAATGTTGTTTTAATTAAAGTTTATTTACTGGTCTTGGTGAGTGTTACATAATTATGACAAGTGTGTATAAGCTCTGCTTAGTTTGGGATCAGATAGCCGTGTGTGAGGAATGTCCCAGGATATTGTTTAATGTCATCAACTTCAGTGTTCTTGAGGGATAATCATACACACACACTTTTGCATTTATATGTTTGTGAAGTGATCGTTTTACTCTCGAACATTTAAGGCTTATCCCTCCTAACCTACCCCATTCTGCCCCCAGATGGGCAGTGGCCCAGGGCTTGCAAATCTGTACTCTCGCGCAATTTCCCAACGATAGCCAACTGCCTGTGCCAATTCTGGCGCACAGCTAACAAATGACTTAACTCTGCCGCCTTTTGGTGATAATGTAAGTAAGCTTAGAAAAATATGCATACTATTGTAAGTAGGTAGTTAACAAATAATAATATTATCTTGTTTACAGATATTTAAAAAAAATATCATATCACTTCATTTTCCGTTTTTTTTATACGACTTAGTCGGCAAACAAGCATACAGCCCGCCTAATGGTAAGCGGTTACCGCGGCCATGGACGCTTGCAACACACAAGGCAACTCGCCAATGAGCTCTGGCGACGTTACTCACGCGCAGGAACACAACATAAAGTTATTTGGCTGCGGTATTCTGTAAGGTACTTCCCCAGTCGAGCTGCTCTTTGAGTGTAGAAGCGCTCCACCTCTCTTAAAATGTTTTTTTAATTAGTAAATAAACAATTAAGCCCTAACGATCCAATAACACATCAATAAGAATTATAATGATAAAACACTCGTCGTAAACAAAATATACAGGGTGCGGTTGAACCCCCCTAAGAGACACGAGGGGGCGCCGCTGAGCTCTAAGAATAAATGCCCTACATAAAAGCGGGAGTGCTAGAAAATGTACGTGAGCGTTCTTAGCACCCCATATGTGGGGGATGATTAGAGAGATGTTAATACACCAACAATATTGTAAGTTTATTTTCTACGGCAAAATTCACTAATCACTTTTACTAATTTTATTTTATTACACAATTTATTTACTAGTTGACTGCCTCATGGTTTCACTCGAGCTCCTATTCAGCCAATTATAGGTTAGAATTTTTTAAATCCTTCTTTAGACCCTGCGTTTAGTTTTGCGTGTTATAAACGGATGGTCCAGTAGGAATTTGAATTATTTTGCTTATCTATTTTGTGAGCCAAAAGCAAAAAGAGATATAAGGATGGTATGAAAGGAGTGAATACCTATCAGCAAATACAACCTTCCAAACCGGTATTAGAGTATTAATATCAGACTTTTCATAAGTGCCTACAGTAGAACCCAACTGATAAGGTGCGTCGTGAACCTTCGTTCGCACAGAAAACAAAGTATGGCCCGAAGATTAACGAAATAATGCTTAAAACTTACAATCAACCTTAGATCACTACTATAAGGTTTCATAATACACTGCGTCTGTTAGTTCCGTCTCAATCTGAATCACGCCCCTCCCACACATGGCGGCAGCTGCCGACCAATAGAGCATGTTTTTTATAAAGGCTTTCTTATTAAGGACCCTAGCAAGCATAAATAACGCTGAGTAAAATAATTACACAAAAGTATTATCATCTCCATACAAATATCGAACGAGTCGTTACAATGGTGTTTTCTCTGGCGAAACGCGCACAGTATCGCATTATATCATTTATAAACAAAATGTGTTAAAATAAATCGCGACGTTGGCAGCCGCAGATATGCGGATTTAATGCGGGAGACATACGTACCCCATACACGCTTCCATACACACACTCACGCACCAGTGAGAACCTTCTCATTACACCGTGTTTTAACCTCTTTTGTGGCATTTGGTTTAGATGATGCTCTATGCTGTATCCATCACGTCTTCATACTCAGGGCGAAGTTGTGGTAACCTTGCTTCGATTTCCACACTGTTCTGAGCCGTTTGCATCTAGCACTGGTGCGAGGTCGTCCCGGTCGTCACTTCCCAGGACTTGGTCACTACTCACATTACTCAAGAGCTTACCTCATCGGTTATTGGCTCTTCGAGCGATCTTGCTTCCCATTGCACCTTCAACTTACTGACCACGAGCTATGTCTGTAACCTTTGTTCATCAAACAGCATACATCATCATCAGCCTATAATGTCCCACTGCAGAGCACAGGCCTCCTATCAGAAATGAGTGTGAAAGGGACTGGGCGATACACCACCACGCGTGCTCACTGCGGATTGGTGGAGGTAGGCTAGTGGTCAACCTACTGTTAGAATTTTTCAAGCCGCCTAGAAGGCATCCAACTAGCTTAACGACTATCACAATTATGTGATAACCGGGACCAACGGCTTTACGTGCTTTCCGAAGCACGGAAACGCTCGATTTCAATTACCACTAGGAGGTCACCCATCCAGGTACCGACCACGACAGACGTAGCTTAACTTTGTCGATCGATTAAGAACGGCTAGTCATGCTACACCACGAGCGCTTCATACATCCTTTTGAATAAGTAGCTAGGTAGCTACTTAGGTGATATGCTCTCAAAACCAAATGATACGTAATACGACAAATACACACAATACCCTGTATTTATATACTCAACAATATTTTCTATAGACACAGCAATTGTAACCCTTACAGCGCGAAGGGGGTACGGTGTACCCCACACGGTGAGGTGGTGATTTATCAGAATATTTCTCACATAATAAATAACGTACATATTCGCAACGTTTCGTATGAAATAAGTAATATTTTACGGAGTTTAGATTGTGATCGAAGCGTTGAGATTGTGCGCAAGTAAAATTAGACGAATAGTTACTTTAAGGTTTTTTAGGAAACGGAAATTTCTAATGGAATTATATTGGGTATGGAGCATTATGTGGCGATAGAAGTTCTGTGGGTGTATTTTTTGTCCATCCTTTAAGTACCTAAAGTTAGTCAAACTTCGCCTAGATGAGCTTTACTTAGATTTATTCTCAGCAAAAGGATATTTTCTTCTCGATATATAATCTTATTGATAAAAAAACATTGTACATTATTTTTGTCGTCGTCTGAAGGTATTTCCCTTCGCCAAAATCCAATAGCACTCCAGTGTATTAACTCTATTGAAGATTTATATGAACAAAAACGACGTCCCGCTATTTCAGTGTTATCCCGAATATAGCATATCTGGGCGATATTTTTGCATACCTTAGGGGAGAAAAAAATATTTATCGTTGTACCGGCCATTTTGTCCCGGCACGCATTCGAGGGTTACTTGTTTGAAAGTGAGGGTATTTATATAATGGCTGAGAAGAAAAGTCGCATGCGATTCGGTATTATATCGTAAATCATAATATTGGAATATTTTTACCGTGGTATATGAAGTTGGTACATCGCGTCGTTATTGAAATATACTCTGACAAATGATGTGGGTCTGTGTTGGGATATTGGTTTTCGGAATATTCAATTTTGTTATCAGAGGTGTAAAGATTTATCAAAACTCATATAAAGTTTTGCAATATGAAGCATTTTTGCAGGTTTTTAGAGTTCCGTAGCCAAATGGCAAAAAACGGAACCCTTATGGATTCGTCATGTCTGTCTGTCTGTCTGTCCGTCCGTATGTCACAGCCACTTTTTTCCGAAACTATAAGAACTATACTGTTGAAACTTGGTAAGTAGATGTATTATGTGAACAAAAACAATACATTTTGGGGGTTCTGAACTGAATTTTTTTTTTTTTAAATAAAACCCATTCGTTTGGCATGTCTATGGATAGGTCTTCAAAAATAATATTGAGGTTTCTAATATAAATAAAATAAAATGTGTGCCCCCCCCCCTGTAACTTCTAAAATATGATAAAACTAGAAAAATATATGATGTACATTACCATGCAAACTTCCACCGAAAATTGGTTTGAACGAGATCTGGCCGGTTGTTTTTTGTTGGTTTAACGGCGACTTCAACCATTCCGCCTATGTCATGATTGTCCAAGATGTATGAAGGGGCGACTGATTAGTGATGGATGATGAATGTTATAAGCATACAACATTTCTGCACTGATCTATTTTGTCCCTGAAGAAAGATGTCTGGCGACCGAAATGATGGTGGGAACACAGGCGCATGGCGTCTTCCTTCACGTCTGCACTAAAGGATATTCAAATAGAGCTTTTTCTTGCTTCTTTCATCATCATCATCATCATTATTATATTATCATCATTTGAAATACCACTAGGTGGTCACCCATCTAGGTACCGACCACGACAGACGTAGCTTAACTTTGCCGATCGATTAAGGACGGCTAATCATGCTACACCACGAGCGCTTCTCATAAACATACAAATATCAAAAGTGTACGTGCGTGATACCTAAACACTTTTGACGTGTGTGTGTACCTACCTTTATTCAATCTGCAGTCAGGAAATCTCCAAAACATAATAATAACTTCCACACGGTTTAACTTATCAATGAATTGTTGAACAAATACTTACACGGTGAAAGATGGAGTCTTGTTAAAACATGGTAAATCTGTAAAACGCCTCGGTTTGTGCGGGATCGTGTACAAACATGGGGTATCTTCGGTTCTTCTTACCCCATTGTTTTGGGGCGGCTAAAATGTTGCTATATCTTAGTTCATTAAAACTTTGTATGTATTTAGAAAAAGGTTGAAGTTTGAGTATGATTCTAAAAATAATAATAATGGAAATAAAATTAGAGGTAAATTAAGTAAAAATTATCATATTTTTATGAATAGTCTTACTCTAATACCTATTCAGAGAGTTGGTATTGCAGAGAAGAGCCGGCACTAAACTTATATATTACTCTATATTTTTATTTTATAAGACTTAAGAATCCTACCCTATCCAGCATCATCATCATATCAGCCCATGGATGTCCACTGCTGAACATAGGCCTCCCCCATTGATTTCCACTTCGAACGGTTCTGGGCCGCTTGCATCCAGCGGCGCCCAGCGACTCTGACCAGGTCGTCGGTCCACCTGGTGGGAGGTCGTCCCGCTCGGCGCTTTCCAGTACATGGTCGCCACTCGAGAACCTTCCTTCTATCCAGCATACTCGAGAAAAATACTAATTCGAACCAAATTTTTAAATAATTAAATTATTTAATCTTAAATTCCTACTACTTTTCTTAACAAAAAAAGTACCAGTAATTGATTAAGTCCAACCAAGTCAAAGTAATAAGTGTTCAGTACGGGGTGCTCCAGCACCCCAGTGTATTCCCCAGTAATTCTGCAGAAGCGTCACTTACACTTAAGTTGTGATTAAGTTTGACAGTTCAATTGTATGGAATAAAACGCTTTTCAAGTATTTAAGACACCCCTAACTTTTAAGTAACTTTTCAGAATTTGTTCCATAGAGTTTTTTTGTATGCATTATACTTTAAAAAAGTCCCTAAACACATCAGTCATTAATATATTGTATTGAATATATAAATATAAACAATCCTTCGAAGCAACTCCCCGAAATTAAATTTTGGCAATAAAAAACGTTACTCACATGCAACATTTTACCGCCCCGATTTCCCCAAGACAATCGCTCCCTCGAACCAGTGTTTTCTTTGTTGGAAACGTTGGCCCAATATTTGAGCTAATTATACACTTGATTTCACACTTACACTAAATTTTCCATCGTTTGTCTTTCCTAACAATCCGACTTCTTTGCGCTCCCTTAGGTTCTGCGTTGTTAACATTAAGTCGCTTTAATTCTATTATTAGAGACTTTTAACTTTTTCTTTTATTGAAGGAATCTTTTTACCAAGTGACTCATAAGATTTGACAGTAGAATCGTATCATTGGGTTCGGACTTCTCCACAATGTTATAAAAAACATGGAACGCGGCTTTAAAAAATGATATCGGCAATATCACTATGACACCGTTATGTTTTGTTATGTGAATCGAGCCAAATGCTCCTCTTTGAAATCCACAGGTTATATAGTTTAATAATTGATTTGGTTATAGATAGCTAGATTGTTGTAAAATACAAGCCAAATCAAAAATGCCATGATTTTATGGTAGGTAGGTACTTTTAGAGCCTTGAGAGATCTCTCACTATATTGGTATTGAAAGACAAAGTTCAGAAAGAAGGCGATTGCATCCATTTTCTTCTCATCTCAATTGTCTTCTCACTTCTGATCTCGGCTATTATACATGTGAAAGTTATTAGGTCTGTATGTTTAAATATTTGTAGCTCAATCACGCATCAACGCTGAACAGATTTGGATGAAATTTGGCACATCGATAGAATTTCTTCTGGATTAACACATAGGACAGGAATAGGTCCGTGGGTCAAATAGACCAAGGTATGTAACACCCAGTGTATGCAATTATTATGGTAGGCGAACTAGGCGTTGGATAACTCCTCAATTGCCACATGATTTGTTTGATGGTGTTAAATGTAGGGTTCAAATTAAATGTAGAATTAAAATGTTTTTGTTGCAACAATATTAGCGGAATTATATAAATGTAGGTACCACGTTACGTTATACGAGGGCTGTTCTGTCGACAAATCGTTCTGCGATTTGACAGTTTTTTTTTTTTGTAAACTATGTAATAAAGTCTGAGTAAATAAAAAAAAAAGGTCCCTCGATAACGCGTGAAACCGTGCGGGACAACTAGTAAGAAATAAATAGATAAATACAGTTTAATTTAGTGTTGTAAACAAATAATCGATAGTTTATGCATAATACAACATTGCCGGGTATTACTTCGGTGCTGGAGTGAAGGGAACGGGAATCACGACGGCAAAGATTAAACATTTCACGCGAGCACTATTAATCAGATCGCCGATTGCACTGACTAAACATTAGTTTAGTGTTGTTTGGTGTTTAAGTTGTATCGATATCGATAAATAAAATTTTGGGATTTAAGCTTTTTATCGATAAGAGGCTTTAAACTTAAAACTTAATTTCATTTCAACTATTTACAGTCGAGGCCCTAAATATGTATACACTTTGTGAATTCAAAGGAAATTGTCTTGCACTATACATATTGCTTCAAATGTTGAAATATTACACACATTATAATAGTAGTAGTAGTAGTTAAAAGATTCTCTCATAATTTGAATTAATAGTTTAAGAGACAATCGCTATTGAATATTACTAAGCATATATTTATGTCCTCGACTTGACTGTATTGAATAAACTAAAGTTCTTTTAACAATACAAAAATAAAACAATACTTCTGTATCATCTGCAGTATCTACCTATTAGCAAATTTTGTTTTTATCTCATTCGACAAATCTCTTACAATACAATACAATTAAAAACTATTAAATTATTTAAATCCAAGAACCATTCAATAATAGCATACAGTAACTATCGTGTATGTACTTACTTTATCGATAAAAACAACGAACATATCCAATCACTAAACCAAAACCCAAAGGGATCGAGAGAGCATCCCGGTTAGTGTGAACTAAATGAATCATTAATAATGCAAAGTTAACGCGCGCCGCTTGCGCCCCGACCCGGGGTGACCGCACACCCCGGAACATCGATGTCGATGTCTCTTTAAATGTTACGCCCGCACTAATATGTGTTTAGTGTTGTTTGTTAATAATTTATGCGTGTGTGTTGATCGATTTGGTTGATAAAGTTTCGAATGCTCTCAATATAAAAAGTGTAACAGAAAGGATATATATATCAAAAACCGGCCAAGTACGAGTCAGACTCGCACACGGAGGTACAGTGAAAGGTTACATCAGGTATAGAGCTCTCTATAAAAAAAACTGCTCAAAATAAATTACTCTAATGGTGCGTCCATGCTTGGCAAACCGAGCACGAGCCGAGGCACGAACGAGCACACTGCGAGCACGATTCGCGTAGCGTGGACGGGCTCGCGAGCCTCGAACGAGCGCGATTGTCAGTTTTTTCACGAACAAAGAGATTCGCATCGTGCTCGTTGTAGGCTCGGCTCTTGCTCGATTCGCGTAGCGTGGACGCACCATAAGAATTCATACCAAATTTTTGGGTCCATAAGCAACGGTTCACCGCACTACGACGGTATTCGTATGTTTCTAATGTGACATATAGATATGGGATGTTAAAACCTTTGCTGTATAGTTAGATATATCTTTTACGTTATATAATGAAGTCAAATTCTATGATAACATCGTTCGGTAGCCATAGTACGATGGTAAAGAACAGATCTCTACCATCGTACTATGGCTGCCAGGCTTCCACACTCAAGCTGCAAATCTGTCGCCAATCACCTACTGGCGAGTTCCGACAGATGCACCTGAGAGTTGCTGTCTTGGAGTTGTTAAGGTCGGTAAAATATTGCGTATTCTTCTGGTGATGCTATTAATGTAGCGATATAAGTCGCTTAATTATCATCAGGTGAGATGCCTGCGATTATTTCAAATCAAGCGTTTCCGTGCTTGGGAAGGCACGTAAAGCCGTTGGTCCCGGTTATCACTAAATTGTGTTAGTCGTTAAGCTAGTTGGATGCCTTCTAGGCGGCTTGAACAATTCCAACAGTAGGTTGACCACTAGCCTACCTCCACCAATCCGCAGTGGGCACGCGTGGTGGAGTATCTGCAAATTCCCTTTCACCCTCATTTGTGAAAGGAGGCCTGTCCTCAGCAGTGGGACATTATAGGCTGATGATGAGATGCCTGCATAGCCTTTTGATTTTATTCTCAAATTAACATTAATTGATTATTCTAAAGAAAATAATCATAACTGACTTACTGCAAACATACATAAAAGTATGAATACTAAGACCTATCTTTTTGAAGAATTATTCTGCTGTAAGCTATCCAAATTGCTAGATCTAATCGAAAAGTCTCTTTCAAGTGACATTGTATTATTGAATTGAATTAATATTAGCGTTTTATAACAGGAATAGTAACACTATTTTGTACCACAAATTATCACGCAATACCTATATCATCACACACCCCACACCCCACTGTCAAAAGTTCTGGAAACTTCCTCAGATATCAAATAGAAGGTAGCACAAACATTTGCAATAAATAATAACATTTCGGCACATACAAAGACGTACAATGCGAAATGGTGACCGCTACCCTACAGTTGACAGGAGCCATTTTGATAGGGGCTCGGACATGACGTGCCAACAGGGTTGCCACATCGACTATTTATTGTTTAAATTCCTTGTCAGTTTTTTTTGAAGGGGGAGTAATTTATGGGGTTTTAATCGTTTTTTTTTGGATTAAACGATTTTAGTTGAATTTGGTTGAAATGTATCCGTGTATAAGAATTAAATAAGTAAGAACATAATGTTAAGACAATGTAGACATATCAGAAAATTATAAAAGTTGGATATTTTGTTAAAATAAAAGAGTAAATAGAGAATAAAAGAAAAATAGAATGAGAATATAATTGGACTGTTTTACAAAAAACTTAAACAGACTTCAAAGTACACTAAGTAGTAATCAAATCCTAATCTGATGACAATGGACCAAACGGGAAGTGTACTCTTCCAGACAAAAAAAGAATTTTCCAAATCGGTTAATAAATGACGGAGTTATGAGGTAACAAAACAAACATAAAGAAAAACACAACCGAATCGAGAACCTCCTCCTTTTTTTGAAGTTGATTAAAAATATAGTATAGTAAAGCCAGGAGAAAAAATAATACAATATAGTCTTTAACTCAACAATATACAAGAATGAGTCATCTAAATGTAAGGATGAAATCATAATATCAAATTAAATCAAATCGTTTATTTGCTAGATTACAGGTACTTGCAAAATATTTATGTTAGGTGTATAAGTAAATGATGAGTCCGCATTTAGCCCAATGAGGCATCCAAAATAAAAAATATAATTAAAATCAACACTAAAAGTTTTAGTATAGCTAATTGATTTTACTATAGATATTAAATGCGTATCCCAGAGTAAGAAATTCTTGTTTTATTTTTAATAATTAATTACATTCGTGCCAACCCTAGAATCATCATCAGCAGATGACAATCGGTCAAAAACCGGACGCCTCCGAGTCCCCATTCCGCAAGGCGCGACACCCAATATCCCTTCCAACTTACTATTCCATTAATTAACTATGACATTTTGTTTGAAATAACCTTCTGAGTATGCAGTTTATTGGATGTTTCTTAATAACATTTTAAAAGTCGAAATTTTCAGACAGTCTTTACTTTCTGCAATTTAGGCTAGATAAGCTGAGCTTGATCACAATTTACAATAATAGTAAGTAATGTGGCTGAAGGTGGTAAATACACAAAAACTATGTCCTCGGTGGGAATCGAACCTACTACCAGTGCCGTGACAGGTAGAGTATTTTACCAAACAGCTCAAGTCCTAAGGCGCCGATCCCGAACGCGGAACGCAGAACTCTCTGTGGGATCGGTGCCGGCGCCGACAGCGTGTAAGATTTTTTACACAAATAAATGAGCACGAAACCCGTGACGGAACTGTCATAACATTATCAGTCCTACATCTTACATCCTCACTTAACAATCAAGATCAAAACTACCCCATGAAATCATTCTCAACGCCAAAATTAATATCAAAAATCCTAAACAACGTACAATACCAGAAAAATTCCAAGCATTATCAATCAGAGCAACCGCAGACTGGTAATCCCGTAATGCGTAATGCCCCAACCCTTCTCATGTCCATCGCATGTCATTTATTATAACAGAATCCGCAGCATCGCGAAGGGATCGCTACGTAGAAATCTAAATGAAGGTGATAGAACTGGGCTAAGTGAGACGGGATTCGTGTTGCATATGGTTGATAAAAATATGAAGGCCAAAATTATAAATGCAAACAAAGGGAAACTATGATGAAAACTCTATAAAAGGCAAAGGAAAAAATCTATCTTTATATAACTTACAAACTCACGCTAGAAAAATGCCTATTCAAGTCAAGCTTTATACTAAATGATATAGGGTATAATTTAGTGTGCCAAACTCGACTAAATTACAACAAAAAAAAAGAGTTAAAAACTGTGATAAAAAATACAGAGATCCATGTTGATTTACCTTATTTGAATATTAACCGGTAACTGATTATTATCCACACTAAAAAACTTGAACGTAAGCAAAGATTGTTCAAAATTTACTCAACACTAACCTAAGCATACGACTGAGACACTTTCAAATTAAAAGAGCTGGAAAGAATCTCAGCAGTAATTGAATCTAGATTCAAAACGGTAACCTACGCTGCGGGAACTAAGGCTAGGTGAGGATACCACTTCTATCCGTCCTTTAGCTTTCCACGTATCGCACGCATTCACTGTTTCCTTGATATCGTCTCTTATTTATTGTCAAAATGCCAACGAGGATGGGGTGAGCACTATTTGTCATTGACAAAGCTTTTTGGATACGTATATCCTTCGCAAACTAACCCCTGTTGGATATTGGGATGAATATGCTCAGAGTATGGATATGTAAATGTGTTGTTCTCTGGTTTTTTATTTGTTGCTCGTAGGTAATTTAGGATGTCGGGAAATGGACATTCTGTTTTCTTTCTCTCTTTATTTGCATTGAACTGTATTTCCTTTATGTGTGTGTGTATGCGTTGTTTGTGCGAGTGGTGTGTGGTGAATGTTAAGGTATAGTAGTTATTTCTCAAACGAATTATAGTTTACCAAAATTACACACAAAATTTTCATCACGATCATAAATGACATCGCCCTCAATCAAACTTACACCCACCAATCCGAATACATCGGAATAATTTCCGAAATTTCAACCCATTGAAAACGCCGATCTTCCCCGAATATCCGAAATTTCCTACTTGTATTATTCACATGTGACCCATTAGCTATAGGGTGTTAATACGAGTTGACTTATTGGCACCATCTCTCATGACCCTTGGAGGCTGGAGCGGCGATTCGGTCTTTAATGTGAACACCCTTTTAGTGGGCTTCTCATGACTCACTATCAAGGGATTTGTTTTGTTGACTTAGTTTTTAAATAAGCAAGTTTTTTGTATACAACATATATATAAGTTTAATATACATTTAGGCAAATTTTTGGAATGAGACATCTGTAATAATTTATCTCATTAAAATGTTTAAAATAAATAGTATCCGGCCAGTCTAGCCTTTCATAAAATGTCTAACTGTCGTACTCAGAGACGTCAATTGTTTATTATCTCTAGACCTCCTTTCTATGGCTATTCAATAAACATAGATAGTATGCTTTAATCTGTCTTTAAATGCTAATTTACGACAGTAACTTCGTTTTTTAGCATCTGAATTCGACAAATTTCTCTCCACTATTAAGATCCTATATTGCACTTACTTTGTCTTCCTAAATCGGAACTCTCCAACTTAAACAGTAACTAATACATTACATACATTGACTGAAGACCTGACAGTTGCTTAAGAGCACTCAGCTCACCATACTTTTCATACAAAAGCTTATGATGGCGTTTTTAAACACTTTTCGTTAGATATTTTAAACAAATTGGTGTCTTGTGAACTATATCTAGCAGTATAACTAGGCGAAAATAAAAAAAAGTGTGAAACAAATTCAGTAAAAGCCTCCGAAAAACAGCGGTTTTGCACAAATTTTACCTGAACTTTGGCCATATCTAATGTACCTATAAATTGTAAAAGTAAAGAAAACAGCTCTAAACAATGCTTGCAAATGTATTGGAGATTCTAAATAACTCTTTTTTTTTCACAATCTTGTAAGATTACATCACAGGAAGTATGGACCTGGAACAAGTTTTATGATATGCGAAATCATGAATGACGACCTAGCGAAGCGGCCGCGAGTGATCAGCGGAATTTACCAACTGATAACCGATGGCTCTGATGGTGTCTCTCTTTTTTCGTAGTCAAACATTACGTTGGATGAAAGTACAAGCTTTTAGGCTACGCTTGCGTTGAAGTTGCGTTGGCCATGAAGGGCCCCCTTAATTCGGACGACTTAGAATAATTCTAACAATCCACAGAGGACCCATTAAGATATAAATGTAAATTTTTAAAATAAGATCTGTCAAAAATTTCCAATCTCAACTACCCAAATAAAATAAACACAATAATACCATCAAGTGATGGTTGACGATCATAAATTATTGTTACTCGGCAACCCCCCATGAGGACATGCAAATTTGTGGGGTGACCCAACGAGTGATGTCTTTTGCCACTCAAAGTATGTAATTTATGTCCCATTTTGATACTGTCTAATGTTATGAGAGTGCTGGATTACTTGTGCGGGGAAAGAGGTTTCATATTGATTTAGTGATCTTGTGTCACGAAGTGTTATAGTTTTTGCAAAGTAATTGAAGTAATGTCTACCAAAGATTTATCGGTATGGAGGTATAGTTATAGTAATGTGTGGTTCTGAGGTAACAAACATAAAAAAAACCGGCCAAGTGCGAGTCAGACTCGCGCACCGAGGGTTCCGTACAAACCTGTAGGTATATAAGTAAATGGTAGTATAGACCTGAGTATTTGATATTAATTTCAATTTATGACCTATTAAAAAAAAACTACTTACTAGATCTCGTTCAAACCAATTTTCAGTGGAAGTTTGCACCGTAATGTACATCATATATTTTTTATAGATTTATCATTCTCTTATTTTAGAAGTTACAGGGGGGGGGACACTCATTTTACCACTTTGGAAGTGTCTCTCGCGCAAACTATTCAGTTTAGAAAAAAATGATATTAGAAACCTCAATATCATTTTTGAAGACCTATCCATAGACACCCCACACTTATGGGTTTGATGAAAAAAAAAATTTGAGTTTCAGTTCTAAGTATGGGGAACCCCCAAAATTTATTGTTTTTTTTCTATTTTTGTGTAAAAATCTTAATGCGGTTCACAGAATACATCTACTTACCAAGTTTCAACATTATAGTTCTTATAGTTTCGGAAATAAATGGCTGTGACATACACGGACAGACAGACAGACAGACAGACAGACAGACAGACAGACAGACATGACGAATCTATAAGGGTTCCGTTTTTTGCCATTTGGCTACGGAACCCTAAAAAGACAAACGAATTGAGAACCTCCCCTTTCTTTGAAGTTGGTTAAAAATTGATCATTATTCCTAACTCAACTTTGTAAATACATAAAACAAGTAGGCAATTAGCTATAAAAATTGCTTGAACTCCACATTTAATAATACCAATAAGGTTTTTAAATACCAAATAAGAAACAAACTAGGCAAGAAAAATAGCTTTTCTTATTAAATATGTATTTTTTTATCTTGAAAATTTTTACTTTTGCTTACCCATCAGTTTTGACAGCCGAAGGAAGGCCGTAAGAAGGGCCTTCAACCCATTTATTTTTATTTCAATCCATTTTACACTTAACCCGTAAATAGTGTCCGTCAATTACCGTTCATTTTTCTTGTACCAAATCCTCGGTAGTGACGTGGTCCCAACTCCGGGCAAGGGTTGGTAATCGTCCAGTGATAAATGATCGTCCGGGTGACACGAGACGGACTTAAGGACGTCCGGATAACCGGGTCACAGCCGTGCGATGCAGGTTGTGTAGATAGCCCGGGATTGATGGATCCCGCGACCTTTTAGTGTTGTTGGATAATGTTCGGAGACGTTTGGATAGGAGTTTCAGATGATATTTTAAATATGGAATATTAGATTAGTTGTTTTATGTAAAATGGAAGGATTTTACCTGCAAATAAAATCCATATTGTGTCTCTGGAGGCCTCGCCGGGCCGTTTTCAATAATACTAAGAATAACTAATATAAGAGAGGTAGAGCGTAGCGTTTATTCGCTCAAAGAACAGCTCGACTGGGACCACCTTACAGTATACCGCAGCCAAATAACTTTATGTTGTGTAAAGTTGTGTTCCTGCGCGTGAGTAAGGTCGCCAGAGCTCATTGGGGAGGGGGGAAAGGTCGGTAACGCGTGAGCGATGCTTCGTGTGTTGCAAGCGTCCATATGGCTATGGTAACCGCTTACCATCAGGTGGGCCGTAAGCTTGTTTGCCGACTTAGTCGTATAAAAAAAAAACTGGGTGGAGATTTCGAGATGGCATATTTTCGAAACCTATGTTGGGTTAGTCATGCTGAACAACTTTTACTACGGGACCAACACTGAATTCTCAAAAAAAAAAAACTTTTCATACATTATGATCGAGCAAGGTTGACATTTACAATGGAAAGTTAAAAAAAAAATTGAGAATTCGCTATTGGTCCCATAGTAAAAGTTGTTCAGCATGACTAACCCAACATAGGTTTCGAATATATGCCATCTCGAAATCTCCACCTGTTATATTCATAATTTTGATTAAAGTACTCAATTTCAACTCTTCTCAGACGGACTTCTTCCAAACTGTAGTACCAAATGATACTGCGTTTTGCTGCCAGTACAGCGACTCTTCTTTTGGTGGGTCAACGAGAGAATCATTCCCCTGGTGTTAGGGTCACCGTGTCTTAAACATATAAAAGAATACTTAATAACTTGCTTTAGTAATGAAATACAAGTACCTATGTGTAAGACATAGTTAATTACAGACGGGCCAGTTCGCGCAGTTGGTTAAGAGTCTGGTAAAGATTCCACCTATTGCGCCGCAAGTCGTGGGTTCGATTCCTGCACACGACATGCATTTTTGTGCAAGAACATGTCTGTATGTCCTGAGTATGGGTGTAATTATGTATATTAAGCAAAAAGTGGTATATGTATTAAGTATATCAGTTATCTGGTTTCCATAGTACAAGAACTGCTTAGTTTGGGATCAGATGACCGTGTGTGAGGAATGTCCCAGGAAATATAATTATATTTTATTCGATCGATTAGGTATATTTTACTTGCATACCCGTGAAATAATCGTAGCGTGAATTCGGGTCCAAATAAACTACTATATGGTAACAAAGACACCATATGTCCGGATCATTCCGGATGAACGGTGCGAACGTATGCGCTGGCCGGACATCGGGACTCGGTCGACCGGACAATTGAACCGGGTTAAGGTATGGACCGATTGCACTGGTTACTTTCTGATGGTCCGTCCATGCTACGCGAATCGAGCACGAGCCGAGCCACGAACGAGCCTACAACGAGCACGATGCGAATCCCTTTGTACGTGAAAAAACTGACAATCGCGCTTGTTCGAGGCTCGCAAGCCCGTCCACGCTACGCGAATCGTGCTCGCAGTGTGAGAGAGAAGAGATTTTTAATAAAATATTGGGTAAATATTTCCAATTTTTTTTGTCAGATCCATTCTTTTAAGCGACTCTGTGTTCCGATAATCCAATTTTTCCAGAGTTTGTATATTGCTCAATCCAATTTGAGCAAAGTTGAGGCTCAAAGAAACGGCTTCCTGGTAGAAATTTTACGACTTTGACCTTTTCGAACTTAAACAATGAGTTTATTGTTCGGCGTTCGCTATAAATATAAATTCTAAAAATAAGTTTTATACGTACAAAAGTATTTATAAATATTTCTGAATAATAATTATGAGATTATTTTTCCCTGTAATATTTCATGGCGTCATATCAACGGATCGTCAATAGTGAGTAAATACCTTTATTACTATTCGAATTTCGAATTCAAACCAATGAACGAGCTACGTACGCTATTGAAACTAACTTGTGTATCTATTCAGCTATCCAATATATTACCTTATGACTACGAGATAGAGTCGATAGCGCCAGTAAAAGTAAGTTTGTTTCTCGATATTGATATAGTGTGATAGTGAACCGTGTCTTCACACCTGCTGATATTCAATTGTTTTGTGAACCATTAAATAATAGTTTATTTGAAACAATAATAGCTCTGGTCAGCTCAGTGCTAATCCTAATCCTAACTAATATTATAAATGCGAAAGTGAGTTTGTTTATTTGTTACGCCTTCACGCCTCAACTACTCAACGGATCATCATGAAATTTGGCATGCAGATAGCCTATGGTATAGAGAAGGATACTTTATATCACGGGAACGCATGAGCGAATAATGAGGGATGTAATGCATGAGCGATGCCTTGAGTGTTGCAAGCTCGTGAGGGTATAAATGTTCTATGGTTGCAAGCGTCCATAGGCTGCAACCGATTACCACCTTTCGACTAAGGTGAATGAAAAAAACTACCATGAGTGTATGTTTTCGCTGACCAGGGGCCCAAGTCTGCTATTAAAATTGTATTCGAATGAACTTTCAGTGGTGTACAAATTGAAAATTTTACAGTTTTGGTAGTCTACTAACACAATAGCGTCATTATGAGGCAGAAACTTGTCGTGAGGAAACCAGGATACGGTGGTAGTAACCACCTGGCACCAGCCATACCTCATGTTGAAAATATAAATTCTATACGGCAGAAATTTCAGTTTTTTTTAAACGGTTTTTTTTTTTCTCTGGAACGACGTGCCATCAGAATTGTCGACGATCCCGAGCTCACAAGCGGTTTAGAGCCCCTCAGTCTGAGGAGAGACTTTGCCTCCTTATGTGTGTTCTACCGCTTGTACAACGGACGGTGTTCTGAAGAATTTTTTTGAAGAATTATGTTGATGCCTACGGCTACTTTCTACCATCGCAACTCTCACCATCGACGGGGAGTCCATCCTCACATATTGAAACCTGAATTGTTTCGTACTGTGCGGGCTCAAAGAAGCTTCCTTCCGCGGACACTCAGACTGTGGAATGAGCTCCCCGCCGTGGTTTTCTCAATGGAGTACAGCATGGGGTTCTTCAAAAGGGGTGTGAAGAGATTTCTGCAGGGTCGGCAACGCGCGCGTGATACCCCTGGTGTTGCAAGCCTCCATAGGCTACGGTAACCGCTTACCATTAGGCGGGCCGTATGCTTGTTTGCCACCTAAGTGGTATAAAAAAAAAAAAAAAACCTGTCGGTTTCGAAAAATTCTACATTATCTCCGAGTATTATAGGCTACTTTTTATCTCGGGAACGCGGGTGAAACCGGGGGGAACAGCTAGTAAATAATATTTCAACAACTTATTCAATCTCCCATCAAAAATAATCAAGTTAAGCATCAAACGAGCAATCAATATTAAAAGTCATTCAAATCATATCGCTAGAAATGTGCTAATCAGCGAGTCAAATTGGCGAGGAACTGGTCGCCCGGCGGATGGGAAAAAATTAAATTTGCCAAGTCGATTTCATTTTTCATTAATTCATCGCCAAGGGTCGCGAGGGGAGATGTAGTTTTAGCTAGAAGTGATATCTTAGAGAAAAAAAAAGTTTTAGATAACATGATTTTATTTAAGTCAATTTTTTTGTTGTCTAAAGTTACACTTAGATGAAGACGCCCACAGGTTACAGGTATTAGTCACATTCTTTGTACAGTATGAAGTTTTCTAAAAAGTATGAGAGATTTTAGGAGAGTTGACAACTCGCGAGTTATATTTCAACTTCTGATTTTTCAAACATCTATAGGCTAAGGTCACCGCTTACCATCAATTACTTTAGCTGTATAAAAAAGTAAACAAATCGTCTGAATACGATCAAGTAGCAACTGCAACAAACTTCGTTTACAACAAATGCAGTTGAACCACCATCCTACTTTTCTATTCCTGAAATCGTGCACAAATATTCTTTATGACAGGTTCAACCAGGCAAGCGATAGTCGTCGTCTATGGACATCAGCCATACCAGATTGCCAACCGTCAAGTCCACGTCTAGAAAACACCGTGTGCAACTGGCCAGAATACACTTTAATGGTGCATCCATGCTACGCAAACCGAGCACGAGCCGAGCCACGACCGAACAGGGGCTTTTGGTTGTCTACTAACACAACGGTCCCATAATAGCTTTTCGATGATTTTCCAAGGAAACTACAGTCGTGTCACAATGATCTTTTAGTTTTGTCAGTTTTTGTACTAACATTCTTTTCATTAATTATAAGACCATTATGAATTAGTAGACTGCGCACATCGGATCAATTATGGAACTGCAATAGTATCGCATCAGTATGACATTTTAGCAGACTTGGCCCTGATGCGTTCGTTGTTCACGTAGCATGGATGGACTTGCGAGCCTCGAATGAGCGTTCGGCTCGCGCTCGACTGCGCTCCGCCCGAATGACAGTTTTTTCACGAACACCGGGATTTGCATCGCGGTAGTTGTAGGCTCGCTGTAACGTCTACACTTGACATAGCGAGCAACGAACGAATTCTTTTCGTTCGTAGCTCGGCTCGTGTTCGGTTCTCGTAGCATGGACGCACCATGTCAGGAATTGGGCAGATTCTAGAAAGTATCTCACCACCGTGTAGTCTTATTTTTATTACTTTTACTGGGTTGTCTTGTCCAGCAGCACTATTTCCAGGTATCCCCAGTCGATAGACCGAGTTCCTATATAAAATTTCCCTCCGGGTTCTTATGCAAAAAAATATTCACTTTTTTTTTCTTTACACAAGACTCTGTTTAACCCTCAAACGGTGGCTAATTTCGAGACGAGATGGCTGATTAATTATTGATGGTACTTTTCTGGATCGAGCACCGAACTTGACTGTTTGTCTTTGATGTTAATTTCTTTTTTTTAATCCCCTCTTGGATATGATTATTTGATGAGGGATGATATTGTTTCGCTTTTGTATTTTGATTTTGTAACTACATAGATTTCTTATGAAAAAGCTTTTATTTGTTGAGATGAGAATCAAGTATCATTTTTTATTGTTTTCTCCTCTATACTTAAAATACAAGGTCTGTTTGTTTAATAAAATGTAACCAACGTTACCGTTGTTACATAATATCAGGTACTATATGGGTGGTTGTATGTTGTTGTTAACTAGTAATTCGGTTAAATTAAATTACTTTTACAATGCATTCTTCAATACCTAGTATTTTTCATTCATTATTTTCCAGTCGTCTCTTTTCTACCATGGTATAATATTTACATAGAATTTAATACTTATGTCGATTCCTTATTTCTAAATATATTTTAAATGCCTCAAGTTACAAGAATTAATAATTGTAACGTTAGTCTAAATTCTCTAAAACACCAAATTTTTTGCACAGATATCATGCTTTTGAAGCCATTTTCTAATAAATCCTCGCGCAACATTTGCTAACATGCTCATCGCCAATAAAACCGTCAAAGAATAACAATCATCAAATCCCGAAGGGGTTGAACCGTCAATAGCCCCCGTCGATTTAACAACCCCTCAAATTGGTCAAACGTGAGTCCATACAAATAAATGGAAGGTCGGACAGTTGTAAAAAATATGGTCAACTTAGTTGGAAATTGTTTTCTGGGATTGATACGTGCGAGTGATGTGGATTGTGTTCTTGAGAAGGGTGGGTTGAATGGTGGAAATGGCAGTCTGGCGTGCGGTGTATGTATTTGCTTTCAAAATATGGAAGTCATTTTTTTTTTTCTTTTTCATCGACTTTTTTTTTTTATACATTTTTTTTATTATTAGTCGGTAAACAAGCATACGGCCCGCCTGATAGTAAGCGATTACCGTAGCCATATGGACGCTTGCAACACAAGAAGCATCGCTCACACGTTACCGACTTTTCCCCCCTCCCCTATGAGCTCTGGCGACCTTACTCATGCGCAGGAACACAACTTTACACAACATAAAGTTATTTGGCTGCGGTATTCTGTAAGGTGGAGGTACTTCCCCAGTCGAGCTGCTCTTTGAGCGATATGCTCTACCTCTCTTCTATGTTTTATTCTTCTATTTTATGTTATGTTTAAGTTGATTTAATATTTTTTGTAAGTATTTTTGTGGATTGTGAAGGCGAATGTGCAGTACCTGCACAAACCTAAAAGGTTTTTAGGTACTAAGTTACGAAATATGTATGAAAATAAGTACCTAAATAAATAAAATAACAAAGTCTTTACAAAATCCAATCACCACATAGCCCGTAAAGTAAACGCGTACTAAATTATTAACCCCAAAAAGCTAAGATACCTTCAGTCCACCTCGTCCATAAAAAATACCCGCAGAGGCATTGAAAGATTGAAAGGGGGAAATCACTTAACTCGTCCAATTTATTGCCAAATCTCACCCGTGGGAGACCGTGGTCGGACTAACAATATTAGCCAAGTGGAAAAACTTATAAGCTCTTCGTGGATAGGATGGGCAAATTGATTGGTCAAATTGGGAAGGGTAAATCCTTTTTCCTTTTTTTGGGGGAATTCTTGATTGATTTTCTAGTGATTTATTGGGAATCTGCTTTAACAGTTTTTGTAAGATTTGGGCTGTACAATGTTACAATTCTGTGGGAAAGGTATGGTAATAAAAATTCAAGATTCCTTGGAACTATATGAACAAAACTTTGATTTATTTGTATGACCTTTGACTTCAAGACGTCGAAGTGACGCGGACGCTCGGACTGTGGAATGAGCTCCCCTTCGCGGTTTTCCCAATTGAGTACAGCATGGGGTTCTTCGAAAAGGGTGTGAAGAGATTTCTTCAGGGTCAGCAACGCGCGAGTGATACCCCTGGTGTTGCTAGCGTCCATAGGCTAAGGTAACTGCTTACCTTCAGGCGGGCCGTATGCTTGTTTGAATCGAAAATCGACAAATATTATAACAATGTTGAGAAATGACAATGGTCAAATGAATAATGAGACCTTGCTGTCATTGAATGATTTATTTAGGTGACCGTATAATCATGGACGCATAGAAATAAATATACCTAGAAAGAACTTCGCCATACTACACTAATATACAAAACAGGCCAACTTTTATAGGCTGCTACACGTAACAGCTACGTTTTACGCTCCCTCTGCGTCATTCTGCTTGTCATAATGACGTTCATAATGATAGTAGTTGTTAAAATATTCCAATTAAAATCGGGAGAAATTTAAATATTGATCATTATTTTGCATTTTTATTTATTTTTATTTGATTTAGCCCCTAACAGTTAGAGCGTATTTTTATCGACGCGTGCACAGCTGCGACACTCTATCTGGATGTATCCTTAATCAAAGCATGGACGTATAAAAAACATATACTTAATCTAATGTTTTATAAGGTGAAATTAGCATATAAAGAATTTGAGTAAATGAGAATATTCTAGGACTTCCAGAGTGACGTTGCGTTTTCATTTTTATTTTCATAAATTTGCGTATTTTGAGTTTCATTGTGTATTTTTGGTGGTATTTTACCCAATAAAAATCATACATGTGCACCAGTGAAGTGAAATGAAATGAATTATGTATCGTGACTTTTCAAGTTGTCTCAAAAAGTCCGTGAATAGTTTTAGTACAATAACCACCATTGTAGTAAAGGTGACTGACTGAGGACTATAATGTGAAGTGATTTATTGTGACTGGAAACTATAATATAACTCGATTCTGGCAGAAATCAGCCCTAATTTGAGCTTGGTTGCCAAACATAAAAATTATAGAAGAGAATATTCTACAATTTTTTCCTACAGATTATATCAAATACGGTACATTTTCAGTATCACTCGATAACAAAGCCTATTTCATCAAATACAATGTTCACATAATAAAATCAGTGACCCAGATAACTAAGAAATTCAATAGCCAGTCGTTTGTTCTATTCAATGTTATAAGTTCTATAGTTTGTCGTGGACAGACGTACATACTGAATGCGGGCACCGATGTATGACCGATACGGCATGTGACTTGTTCTTGTTTTATTGAATGGACGCTTAGATTGCCGCTGGGTATTCTTGATGTCTACAGGCTGTTCTAGTTATGTTAATGAGTACTTGCGTGTATGTTAGTACTTTATCACGACGTATTGGATGATAGAAGGATGATTCCTAGGTAAAAAAGAAAAACTAATTAGTCCGTCGGTTAGATTATCAAAAAATATTGGACACGTATTTGTTGCTTTACCAAATCATTAACAATTGACGAAGATAAAGCGCGACTAAGTTCAGGAGCGGGGGCTCGTGACGTCACTTGTTACTAAACAGTGTACCACACCGTGACATCACGCGGTACCTCAACCATATCCTCGTATTTTTTTGATTCATTGACAAAAGAAAAAATAAGTGTCTAATATTTTTTGATAATGTATATGACTGACTAAATCGATTTTTTCAGGAAACTAGCCCATTAAAGAAAAACGCGTGAAATCTACCTCGTTTGTTCCTTTATTATTATGGAGTGTCATCCATCACATGAGCTCGTTGCTGATTTTCAGAATTCAATGAAATTCAGATTGAAATAACCTCTGAATCGGTAGATATGTTACAAAATCGGAAACGGTTCCATTTCTAATGAACCACTGTTTGTATTTGCAGTTATAAGAACGTAAAAAGTTATCAAGAATATAGGCTATATTGAACCGATTTCAATTCGAAATCCAAATTTGGAAAAGAAAAAATGTGTAAATATGTACCTAAATTTTTTCTTTACGAGGAATACTACTTGGATTTAGGTGGTAATCGGAATATCATAATAATATTATAATACTGTGGTTATATAAGATATATTATTATGAAGCTATATACACTGATGAGAAAAAAACCGGCCAAGTGCGAGTCGAACTCTCAAACGGAGGTTTCCGTACAATATTAAAACTAACTCATTGTGCTATGAAAACAAAATACAAAAAAAGGCGTTAGGTGTATGGGCGCCCCCTTTTAATTTTTAATATTTGTTGATACAGCGGCCATAGAGATACATAATCTCTGAAAATTTCAGCTGTCTACTTATTACCGTTTATGAGATACAGCCCACTGACAGACAGACGGACGGACGGACAGCGGAGTTTTAGTAATAGGGTCCCGTTTGGCACCCTTCCGGTACGGAACCCTAAGAAGCCACTATCATCATATATTTTTGAAACCACGAATGATTCTTGCGTTTGTCTACATGTTAGTGGATTTTTATATTGACCGTCAGTGTAGTAACATTTTTATCAGATTTATTATCCTTGGAACGCAAGTGAAACTGCGGGGTACATCTAGTCCTAACTAATATTATAAATGCGAAAGTGAGTTTGTTTGCTTATTTGTTTGTTTGTTTGTTACGCCTTCACGCCTCGACTACTCAGCGGATCATCATGAAATTTGGCATGCAGATAGCCTATAGTATGGAGAAGGACATAGGCTACTTTATATCCCGGGAACGCGGGTGAAACCGCGGGGGACAGCTAGTAATTTATAAAATAACAAATATACACCCTATACACGGTTGGGTCATATCGTCGATTGTGGTGGTGTCACGCGACACGCGACCATTGTACAACTATTGTACAAGTATTGTCACGGCGCGCCGCCATGTCACTGTGACCACCGCGCTTGGCCGCCCATACATCTGAGATGGCACCCGACTGACGCGTCTTCCGCGCTCTACTGTTTATATTAGGTTATTGTAGATCATTAGGTGTTTGTTTGATACTGACAGATCAGTCAGATACTTTATACGGGAAGGAATCTAGCTTATGAACTGCATAGTTTCGACTGATCATGGCTTAAAGATCGGTATAATCCCCTTAAAGTAGATCTTGTAAAACCCTTGTAATCGCTCTAAGAAGCGATAGCCGATGGGGAAGGAAGGTTCTCAAATGGTGCCCACGTACTAGAAAGCGCCGTGCGGGACGACTTCCCACTAGGTGGACCGACGACCTGGTCAAAATCGCTTACCAAAAAATATTGGAATCACTTAGGATCTGCCGAGAATTCGAAAAAATGAATTGCGTAGCAATATTGCTTTAGCTTCCTTTTTAGCCCCCCAGGGTTTTATTCATTGGTTTTACTAGTCTTTGTTTAAACAGTCATCTAAAACTAGAAAATATCTTACAAATAGAAAAACAAAAACGATATTTTACACGTTATGAATCTACTTTCATAATTTATATAAATAATCATAGTCGCAAATCTCAACAACATCCATAAAATAAAATGACCCGCCAAGAGCAAGCCGGCCTATGGTGGTAAATAGGGGCAATATGGTATATCTATGAGAATCACCTTATCGTACTGAAGGGAAAGGGCCACTATGACGAATAAATATACAGATAAAAATAAAGTTATTTTTCCAAACGTCGAATAAAAATGGCCGGCGGTTACACCAATGCGTAAGAAATTATCGATAACCAAGGCGTACTTTTTTAAGAATGGTTATACGTTGTTTGGCTAATCTTGCAGAGATATCTACTCATTGCTTGCAGTACTATTGTGTAAGGTAAATTTGTGGGCGAAAAATCCTTGGGACACAGTTCGAAAATACTCTATTCAAGAATCCACTGAAATAAGTTACATCTCTGTTATTAGTAAACGACTGAGAATTCGTTTTCTCTTTTATGTTCTGGTGAATATGGCTTGTCAAATGGGACCTTCTTCGATCAACTATTAGATCTATTACGCAACGGTGTAACAACAGTTCTATAAAGTGCGGATGGCCGGGGGCAAGTGGGTTAAAATGGAACATCGTGCAATAAAACACCCCTTCTGTCCATAAATATCCACGTTCGGAAGTTGGTCTGTTAGCGGTCGGAAGTATTTTTATTTTTTTTCCTCTAGTCCACTTTTATTTATCGAAGATTCACTCTCCATGGGGTGTCCCGATACTTTTATTTGTTGCTGTTACTTTTGGATAAATTTGGAATATTGGTAAAGTTTGGATATTCTATTTTTTTTGTGAATGATTTATTTATTTTATAAAAAGACTAAGTATTCCTTAAATATGTATGGTAAGAAACAGTAACGATTCAATACCTCAGTGATTTCTTCATTAAATATTTTATCAATGGGACAATTTATTAAAAAAAATACCATATTGTCACAAAAGCTACCATAGTAACATAAAATTGTATATCAGTTTCATAAAAAAAATATAACCGTATTGTAAGATCACAAAAAGGATATCGGAACACCATTTATATCCCCATGGCCGCCCTGGGCATTGTGTAAATCTGTTGCATTGAAAACAGGGAAAAATCGCCGTTTAACCCTCTCCTCCCCATCGCTCTCTGTTACAACTTACCCAAATAAATGTATCTTTTTATCCCCTCAATAAAAAAAGTTGGAGGACCTATAAATTAGAAAACGGTGAAGATTCAAATAATATTCTTCTTCGTCTTGATTTAGTGTCGGGTTTATAGGATATGTATACACAAACATATAAGTGATGGCAATATAAACTTTATTTAGAATAAAATATGAGCTTGATTGCGTCAAATCTTAGGTCTTTGATTATGTTACAGTTCACATGACCCTGGAAAGAACTGCAATTAAAATATAATATTAAAAATTGATTAAAATTTATTGAAATAAATTCGATTAAAATCATACATATTAGAGGTTGTCTATCAAACTTAAAAAATTAACGTCAACTCAAAATAAGAACCGCAATTTCGATAAACGCACCCAAGCACCAATAAAGACGACGAACGAGTGAGGAATGTTCGCAATTTAAATTTTTGATTCCAAATTCAATGGTAAGCGTGACTTTCAAGCGCTGCAATATCAACGCCCTTTTTAATAAAGTTAGACGGTGCGCGAATAAATTCGCTTGAAGCGGACGAGTTGCGCGGAAGTCATAAAGAAGCAAAGAAACTTGATTGAGTGAGAAATGGGTATTCGGTTAAAGTAATTACGACTTTATTGGGAAAAATTGCTAATGTAATGTCTTCAATAGGAGATAACTGAATTAATGACGGCGCTTTGTCTCGATTTTCTAATGTCACTTGTCGCTGAAAGCAGACTTAATTACTGATCGGGTTTGATAGATGGAAATTGTTAGGGATCTTAAACGAGGAGGTTGAATGACGTTTATGCTATTAGATGCAAAATTATTGTTATAGCTAAAAACTTGTGGTGTTTTTTTTTTAATTATATAATGAACTAAATTTACCCGAACAGCGAGTTATTGTAGGATCTTTTTTTTTACCTTAAAATATATCTCTACGTCAAGATTAATCCTTGAGAATTGTATGAATGAGTCACAAACAACCACTATTTCACATTTATAATATTAGTAGTTCTTTCGTATAAATCAAATTTAAAAACTTTTTTGATTCGTTCACTTTAAGTACAAGATACATAAAAATCACAGTCTATACAAAAAACTAAGAGAAATCATGAATAAAATGCATCAACCAGATTTTACACAATTTTATATACGACTCTATTGAATTAAAACACTATACTCAGTACAGTCTACAGGTGAAACAGACTGTAGTAACTCCAACAAAGAAACCTGTGCTTTTATAAAATTAAAAACGCAGCGCAAGTAATGATATTAAAATTCAACGCTAGCAGTGCACAGACATAATATTTGTTTTAACCAACGGTGTACCCTCATAAACTTATTAAAATATTTCCAGCTATATTTAATTAGTGTTTCTGTGCCATTTGTCCCCGGTTCACTCTGTGTTCAGGTGTATTGTTTGCAGGTTCGGGGTTGGGTTTGAATCCAATGGAAATAGTGGTTCTAAAATGGCTCAAGTAGTTATAATTATGTATAGGTACGTATTGAAGATATGTTTTAATTAGGTATTTGACTTTGTTTTTTTTACATTAGCTGCATAATATTTTTACATGGTTAGTGCTGCAGTGGTCCATCTTTTCCATAGATGGAATGTAGATATAAGATTGAGAAAAACTTTTAATTCAGAATACAACAACGCTCATCATTAGACAAAATCCTGAAAATGTAGAAAAAAATATTTACGATGATAATTCAATAAAATCTTGAGTGATATTAAATATTGTTATGTCTGAAAACATGAATTCAATAAAGAAAAAGTAAAAACGCATGATGAGAAGGAAATTTGTCCTACGATTCAGAGCCTGGATTATACTATTGGTAGTTTTTGGATAAAATTTATATAAAAAAAAATACAAAAAAATGAACAATTAGGACGCAAAAATGTGTCTTTTAATCATTTTCAATAATAAAACTAGTTCTTATAAAAAATCACTGGTTTAAATAAAAAAACAGAATATAATAAAGGAACACGTAAATCATTACCTAGTTATTTTGTCATACAAAGGTAATGCACACGTTGTAGAAACGCGGAATCGTACGTGAAACTTCACAAAAATGTTAAATAATGTGAAAATTTAAAAATAAACATTGCTTGCACACTGCTTAGTATTTTTATTTTGTGGGTTCTGTATAAATAAGTTATATTTATTGTAATTTGGTTGCAAAAGTGGTTAGGATTTATTTTTCTATGCGTAATCGAACAATTTTTTAAAGCATTCATGTTTTTTTTACCGGTTTTTTTTTTTAATTTAATTTTATACCAAATATATAATTATCTTTACCAATTAGAGCATTATTTTTTATTGAAATAAGATACCTTATTGATAACAAAATATTTACCAAATTGAAAATTTAGCATCTCGCTTCGCGAATAGCTTTTGATTTATTTTTGTAAATCGCTCGTAAAGGACTTGGCTGTCGAGATAAGAGATATTTCTATCATCGCAAACAGGCCTTTTAAACTTAACTAATAATATGTTTTATTAACCCGTTAAAGTAAGCAAGGACCCCTAAAAATAAAAGGAAAAAAGTAGCCCACGATAGGGGCGGGGGCACACCTGTGCGACTCGCATTATTTCATATTTTAGCGCGCGGACCGTGAACCTAATGATACTTTTATTTTGCATTTCGGTGTGATTGAGGACATAGGTTCTGTTTAAAATATTTTTTTATTTTTTTGTTAAATATGCTTAGAGTAATTAGCAATATCCTTTATAAACGTGAATTTAAAACATGATGCGAGTCGTAGAATTTAAAATTCCTTGTAGCGATAGTGTCTTGATACAACGACGTTTCAATTTTCAATTTATTTATTCTTGCTTCATGTAGTATGTTAATTAAAGATGTTACAAATAATAAAGTGTTATTATAAAATTCTTGCAGATTATAAAATGTGTTAAGAAAATCTTTTAATTTTGTAATAAATAAATTATACTTTTCTTCTTCCACTATACGTAAGTGTCGGAAGATTATTATATATTTACGTTGAAACAAAATTATTCAGATTTTAAAAGTAAGGTATAATATAGTCTAAAATTAATTTATTAGATACACCTAAAAGGCTCAAATTGTAGCTAAATTAAATCGTCTAATGAATTTATTTACGATTTAAAATGAAAATTAAATTTAACAATGATTGTATAAAATATCTAGACAAAGTTGAACCTAAAAACTTTATAAGCCTAACTTACACTAAACAGAAATTTTCCCTAAGAAAAATAAAACTTGAAGAAAGCTTACGCGAAAGCTCGTATTAAAAACACATCAAAGATTGTGCAGACGGCAGATTGGGCATAAACATAAATAAATGAGCTTAAAATTTAAAATTATAATGGGATTGTATCCGGTGACACAAATGTGTGGAGTTTGTTACTAACGACTTCTGCGAGGAGACGCCTCGACGTCGGACACAAGTGGAGTGGAGTCGCATATAACTGCATAAATTCCTGAAAGTAAATCTAAAATCTGAATGTCGTTCATTCGGCAATACGTGAGTGATAACTCTGGTGTTGCAAGCCTCTATAGACTACGTTATCAGCTTATCATCACATTGTCAATTGTTTTAAGCTCTATCTAAAAACCAAGCAAAATTGTATTTTTAATTCTCCTCTATCCACTCAGTCCTTTGATTGGGATTCAATTAGATAGATTGTCAATATTGTAACGATGTATGAGATGTGTCCGCTTATACGGACACAAAGCTACGCTTTTTCATTCCTTATGCGAACTGCAAACACCGACACCTATAACTTAGATGTATTAAAGGCTAGAGTAAATAGACATTTTTTGGGTAAGCGTGCATCCTCGGCCTCGTCATAACTCCCTCTGAGGTCAGTCGGAGTCGGAGGTCAAACGCAAGCCCATCATACATAAAAAATATTTTTTTTAACATTAGGTATGTGGAATCAAACAAAAACTACAATATTTATTAAATATTTTGCTGTTTTAAATATAAAAAAAATTGTGAGTCGACTCCACACCATCTCCTGTTGTATAGTTTTACCTGCCATCCCGCGGCAACTAATTGTGAGTGCGGATAAAGTATGGTGTCTAAGGTGGCCTTACTGCCGCGATTGCATCACCACTCGTGTGAAACTACCCTTATGCGTCGGGTGCTCATATTCAGCTACTGGTGTTTATTGAGCTTTGAAGGTTTTCTCAATAAATATGCAGTGTACATACATAATGTGAAGGGGTTGGTATAAAATGTTCAGTTGAACAAGCAACACTGAAAATCTCATATGCTGTGCCATATATAGCTATTATAAATATCCTGGGACGTTTTTCACACCGCTTCCCTGCTCGCCGATTTGTCTAAATCGTAAATTCAATCATTTCTAGGTCTGCAAGTCAATAAAAAAAAACAACTATTAAAACCACGAAACAACGTACTTAAAAAAAAAAAAAAAATATGCTGAACAAGTAAGGTCTCATTGGGTCTCCCCGAAACTCCTGAACAATCTCGGCAAATATTTTTTTATACGTCTAATTTGGTACGCCTCCTGAAAATTCCGTGGACGGCCTTTCGTACCAATAACTCGATCCTCAAGGAGCTTCGAATAACATATAGGCTTTCGTCGACTGTGCAGCTTCGAATTCTCAAGTTCTTTAGTCACTTCTCCAGAAACGAACACTCGATAGAGAGACTTGTTGTCCAGGGTCAGGTTGAAGGCAAACGATCTCGTGGTCGATCACCCACTCGTTGGATGGATCTTATTAATACTGTAACCCAATCTACCATGGTACAGTGTACTCGCAGCGCTACGAACCGCCAAAAATGGAGAAGCATTGAAAAAGCAGTAACCCTAGTCAAGGAGAACATTGGTGTTGAAGACCCTCCATGTACACAATCTTTTAAAACCACGACCACTCTGGCAAGAGTGCCCGACTGAGAAGAATTTGGTAAAGCATACGGCCCACTTAATGGTAAGCGTTTACCGTAGTAATAGGGACGCTTGCAACACACGAAGCATCGCTCACGCGTTACCGACCTTTCCCACCTCCCCTATGAGTTTGGCGACCTTACTTACGCGCAGGAACACAACTTTACACAACATAAAGTTATTTGGCTGCGGTATTCTGTAAGGTTTTTTTTTTTTTTTTTTTTTTTTTTTTTTTTTTTTTTTTTTTTTCGTGGGGAAATCCTCATAGGATACCCGACCGCCCCGGGGGTAGCGGCCAGGTTATGCCGGACTTGTACCGGCTAAAACCCCACGGTGGTCGCCATCTGCGCTGTAGAGGGGGGCGGGCTCTCGTGTTGAACGCGTACCTGCTCACCCCTCCAAGCGCGGCGCTTTGATAGCTCGTCCCGGGGGAAGTCTGACACCTCCCCCCAGCACCCTCGCTGTGCTATCGCACGATGAGTCGTGACCACGTCGACCCATCGTCCTCCTTGGGGTCGCTTCTGAGCGCACAGAGCCCCCGCCCTGATTGCCCACGACCCCAAAGGCCCCGTTTAGTCGCCTTTTACGACAGGCAGGGGAACACCGTAGCTGTTATTCTAAGCCCCAGCTACAGGGCAGGAGGGCCGCCACGAGGCACGTCTGCGCCTCGGCGGCGTCGTCTCCGAGCGGGATCGGCTCTCTCCCGATCCCGCTCAGCAGCCTCCTTCTGGACCATTACGGTCTCACAGAAGGAGGCTACGGCCCTCCACGCTGTATCCCCGCTCAGCATCGCCGACACGACTGCTGGCAGGGAGAGATTTCGCCCGATCAGGCCGACCAGGATCCGCCGCTCGGGTTCCCACGCAGGGCACACTGCGAGCGTGTGCGATGCGGAATCCTGGCCGCTCCCACCGCAGTGGAAGCAGGCCGCCGTCGCCTCACGTCCAATCTTACACAGATAATCACCGAAGCACCCGTGCCCGGTGAGTATCTGTGTGAGCCTGTAGGTGAGTCGTCCACCTTGTCGCTGCATCCAGGCCTCGAAGACCGGCAGGACTGCTCCAACGACGCGTTTGCGCGCATGACGCTCCTCCCGGAGCCTCGCGCGCCACGTCGCGAATGCGATAATTCGTTCCTGCCGTTTGATCGCCTCTTCTGGGTCGCCTCCACCGCTCTGACGGACGATGCGAATCCGGTCATAGACCCTCGCATCCATGTCCGCCAGAATATCAAGTGGCGGAAAGGTGGAGGTACTACCCCAATCGAACTTCTCTTTGAGCGAATAAACGCTACGCTAAACCTCTCTCAAACTCAAAATATTAACCCTATTTCTAGTTACTATGGATCATGGTAATCCTGGCTACTTCATAGTACCCTAATTAGACCACACTTGCGTCAATTGCATGTATGTACGTAGTGAAGTTATAAATCTAGCCTAGACTTTAAAACACGTAGGTGCACTAAGCTAAACGCATGGCATAGCTGTTCAGAGCTTAAAAACGTTGCAAGTTTTGAAGTCATTGTATTTACAATTAGAGATGCCCAAGTTAGTCGCCTTTATAAAATACTGGCTGTCCCCTGCGGTTTTACCCGTGTTCCCGCGATAAAAGCCTATTGCGGTGAAAGAGTTTTTCGAATCCGACTGATAGTTCCAGAGTTTAAATCATTTAAACTAACAACCAAACAAAAATCCTCCTCTGCTTTATTATATTAGTATAAATCAGCAGTTCTCAAACTTTTATGGCAACGGACCCCTTTTAGAAAGCGAAATTTTAATGGAGTCCTAAAATAATCAAATAATAGTTTATGTGAAGGTATTCTTTATTCTTATTAATATTTATTTAAATTTCTTTAAAATAATCAAACTAACTGTTTCGAATTATTTAGTTAATTGAATTTATTTTCTGAACTTGTCGTCCTGAAAGGGTCCGGCTCTGTAGGGGTCCAGAGGCTTTGCTCCGCAAAGCCTCTGGACCCCTACAGAGCCGGACCCCTTTGCGGAGCCCTTGGGCTATACCAAATAGAATTTTTTTCAAAAAATATATATATTTCTTTAGAAGTTCTCCTTATGTGATCGTAGAACCCATCAATGGGGCTTTAAACAGCTATAACTATGAAATTTAAAAAGTAATTATACTACCGGTAGACCAAAGGTTCGATGGTAGTCCATATTGAGATACAGGACCGAAAATTGTGGCATGATAAGAAGGAGGCATATTCTCAGGGCAGAAAAAATTAACGGGGTTATAATGGTAACGGGGTTAAAGGTTTCTAATGGTGCGTCCATGCTAGGTGAAGCGAGCACGAGCCGAGCCTCGAACGAACCCACAAAGAGCCTACAACGAGCACGATGCGAATCCTTTTGTTCGTAAAAATATCAAAAACTGACAATCGCGCTCGTTCGAGTCTCGCAAGCCCGTCCACGCTACGCGAATCGTGCTCGCAGTGTGCTCGTTCATGGCTCGGCTCGTGCTCGGTTCGTCAAGCATGAACGCACCATTAGATTTTTTTTTGTATTCACAACATTTTACCACATCATCTGTTAGTAAGGTGAGATGGTGGTCAATCACAAACCTACAACAATATTAAGTAAACATACTCAGTATTTTGCTAAAGTAGAACTTTACTTTTATTACTGTCAACTGCTAATTGTTAAAAGTAGTGATAATTCTGGACATAAAAATTATGAATGATGACTCAAATATACAAAAAAAGCAATAAAACAATAATTATAGCTTATAATATCGACAAATGATCCCATTAAACGATGTCGCGGAACAAGGAACACCAATAACAGCTAAACTGGACGCGGTACATGAGTTGTGGCCACTGCATCGCTCCATTAGCGATTATTGTCCAAGTTTTGCGCTAACAAACTGGACTGGGTTGCGATGTAGATCTGCTGGATGTGGCCAGATTCTGTATTTTCTTATCATTATTTACTTACCCTGTGTTTTTTATATAAATGATGTTAGTAATATTTTTTTCCCGTGGCTAATTTCAAAGTAACGTCTGATCTAAATGTCTGTTCTAACCGGTATTTCTATTAAATGTTTAGACTTTCAAAATTCAAAATCATTTATTCAAATAGACCTTCGCAGGCACTTATGAAAAGTCTGACTCTAACACTCTAATACCGGTTCGAAAGGTTGCATTTGCTGAGAAGAGCCGGCAATAAACTCAGCAATTACTCTTTTCAAAACAAGCTTAGATTCATTACATTATATTTACATTCCAATCGCACTGACAACAATTGCATGCCTATGCATTGCGCGGCGGCAAAACTGCAAAGTAGACTGAATCGATATCCTTTTGAAAGAATCATTGTTAATATTTATAATACTAAATTACAATAAAAACTACTAGATAATAATTTGCTTCTTATGTGTCTGCTACATCCTTCAATTAGTTTAATAACAAATTGGTATTAATTAATTTCTTAAAATTGCAAAAGCCAGATAATGGAAGCATCTCTAGCACAAAATTGAAACAGAATCGTTAGGGAGACGTTATCTTAAACACGGATGGAGGTAGAGTGTAGGGCATTATGAATTGCCACTTCCAGAACCTCTACATCGTGCATACTGGACACAGCGACTGCCAAATTCTTTGTACTTATTTACGCGGCTCATTATTTATTGCTTTCGTATCGACTCCAGTTTATTTGACGGTGCCAAAAGAGCGCACTATTAGTTTGCCAAGTGTTGTTCTTGTTACTTCCTGTATTGTTTCTATTTCTTTGTTATTTTTGTTGATTTTTGTGAACTTTAACATTGCGTGCCAATTTCTGTCATATAATGATTGGGATAATTACTCTGTCACATTTTTTTAAATATTTTTAATGTATGTTTAAATTATGCATTAGTAGAAAGCTACTTTCAAATAAAGTGTCTGGACAGTCCAAATGAATATTACAACTACTTTTTGGATCTGATGTTTCACAAGATCTAAAAGTTCTCTCCACTCAAAATGATACCTGAGTCTTCAGGCCTTAATTAATAGGCTTTAACTTATTAATAATGGGTCTAGTTTAAACAATATGAATTGGCCTTGGATCTATAAGCGAGATGATGGAGGCCCGATTACATATTATTTATTATATACATATTTTTACATTACTTACCACCTGACGAAAGCCAGATAGGCTTATGTATCCGATATATGTGATTTTATCGAAAAATAATCTAATAAGAAAGCAAGTACGGCCTTTGGTACTCTTATCTCTTACTCTAATGGTGCCGAACCACGAACGAGCATACTTTGAGCACGATTCGCGTAGCGTGGACGGGCTTGCGAGCCTCGAACGAGCATTCGTAGCGTGCTCGACTGCGCTCCGCCCGATTGACAGTTTTTTCACGAACACAGGGATTCGCAGCTCGCTCGTTGTAGGCTCGTTGAAGGCTCGTTAAGTACGTCCACGTTTGAAATCGCAAGCAACGAACGAATCCTGTTCGTTCGAGGCTCGGCTCGAGCTCGCTTCGCGTAGCATGGACGCACCATAATAAATCTAATATCACTATCATGGATGAGAATTAAGATAAAGCAAGTATTTTAAATCCCATGAGCACAGTAGCATTTTTTCCATGAAATTCGGATCAGCTTTAAAAATAGAAAATTTTATTGAAAATTATTTCCAAATCACAGATAGGGGATGAACTTTTTTACCCTTGAGCGAAACACTCCGAATATCCTCTGCCAATCTGTTGATTAGCTCCTTTTTATTTTTTTGGGGGTGACATTAAACATAGATTAATCGCCACCCCAATCCCACAGGAAACATCGATGGGGTGTTAGGGGGTGGAAATTATGCTACGAATTAATGACAACTTAAAAAATTCGCCCCGAGGCCCGTTGCAGACATGCACCAAATAAAGAAGGACTATAATAAAGGACAACGAAAAACTTTTCAAAACACTTTAACAAGTATATAAAAAGTCTGCCTAGGTGTTATATGGTAACAATAAACAACTTTATTTTTAGCTATATATGCTTATATCATTTTGAAATATGTTAAATTTTGATGCAGAAACAGCCAATATGGTCAGACTGTCCGATTTAAAATGATATCTTGCTTGAATTTCCTATCACTTCTTCTTAGATAAAGGCCGAGTTCCATACTTATGGCCTTCGCAGGTTTTGCTTTAACTTAATTTTTTGTTGGTTTTGTTTAAATACAATCTCAGAATGGTAAGCAATGAAGTAGCCGGAGGTGAAGAAGAAGAAGAAGAAAGAAAGAAAATACATTTATTCTGCGATAGCACACAACACAATTCCACGAACATAAAACAGTACAGCGAGCAAAAAAAAAATGAATATATATGATAAAAATAACATAATAATTGTGTGGTGTGACAACAGAAATGGCAGCGACTCAGCTGTAAACTGTAAGCCCAGTATAGGCACCGAGCTACAGCACTGATTTTCAGTCGCTGCCAAAGGTGCCAAAGGTGGGAAATTATTAACCACAAAGACTAGAAGGTAACTGGCTCCGGAACACATCAATAGGTTCTTCTTTACAGATTTTTGAAGGTGGCTACTAAACCAACCAAGATTTATAAAAAGCAACGTACAATAATCCATATTTTAATCTCTCCAAAGATCTTTATAAACTAGACGAAATCAAAAATTAGCCTAAGTGATTTTCAAATCGAAACAATGTGGATATTTTAAAGAATTTTGCATACCCCATGGTCCCAAGTGCCGCTGTACATTTTCGACATTTCTTTTTAAATGCAGTTTTTTTGTTAATCCTCGAGATGAGTTAATGGGGGTGGTAAAATCTGTACGCTTGTCATATTTGCAGATGGTTCGATTAAAATAAGTCTGTAAGAGGTATTAGGTTTAGAAGCAAATGGAATGTATTTAATAAACATAAAGAAATATTTTATAACCCTGTTAGTTGAGTTGATTCTTGTTCTACAAGACCCCAGTTTTATAGTCTTGTACTAACAAGACCACGGTCTTTAGGTTGATAAAGATATGCGTCATCATCACCAGCTTTTAATGTCCCACAGATGAGCACAGGCCTCCTTTCATAAATAAGGGGAAAGGGAAAAAGAAGTCAGGTAACATAAAATTCCTTATTTCTTAAAATTTGGAATTGATTTGGCTATGTTTTTTGAAGTACTCGTAGATACGATTGCTTTTCCTCGATTTTTTCCGGTCCTCTGCCCCTAATTCAAATCTACTCAGTATCAAAATAATCCATTTCTTCATTTCAGAAAAAAATAAGCTCGATCTTAAGAATGGAAAGATTTCCTTTCGGCACATTAACATTAATCCTGAAGCGAACGGCAAAACGGACTAAATGGTGCATGAAGGAAGCATAAAAATTAACAGAAAAAACAATAGAATTAACATAGAAAACATCTGTGCCTAAAAACGGCTTTGGATCCCCTAATATTGGTCTGCTGTGATACAATCTCGATGATACAGGACGAAAATATTCAATGAATTTTCACTCAGTAAATAGAAAAAGACGGGACAAATGACATCAATATTTTTTGCTGCATTAAAAGATTTATGGAGACTGTTTCCATGAGTTCATTCTAGCTCCAAAACACACCAATGCAGAAAAAAATAAAATAGAATATTTATATTATTTTGTTGTTCTCTCATCTGGTCAATATAAAAGTTATCACATTCGTGAAAGCCTTATCTTTTCAGTTGCTCCCATCTGCGGTTTTTTATCCAACATTAGTTGCCCCGCGGTTAGTGTACCAAATTTCAGTAGTTTTTCAGATCTTCAGAAATCACAAATCACATCCATTACAATAATAATTTCCACGTATCGAAAACTCACAAAATGTTCACATAATTTGCGACAAATAGTAGAAATTTCCATACTTAAGCAGGGCGACCGCATTGATTCTTCGCCACTCACTCCCTTGGGCACGAATTCATCCCGTAAAAAGTAATAAACATTAAAAATAAAATGGCGGATCCCCCTTGATTTTATCCCATCTCTTCTATTAAACAGTAGACACTGAGCTTAAGATTCTTTGGTAAAAACTATTTAGTAGTTCCAGATTATGGGAAACTGTTTCTTAATTTTCTATTTAGGTACTTGTTACCGACTTCATCGAATAAAAAAAGTTTTCTTTCTTTTTCAAAATACTTGGGCAGCATTCAATGTTGGGCAGATTATTCACTTTATTTATAGTAATTTTGTATCAGAAATCGACAAAATGTCGTACTGTAGCAAAATTTTATATCAGTGCCTACTTGAAGTGTTTCAATAATTTTTTTTTTTTTTTTTTTTTATTTCAAAGGAAAACTTACAGCTAGGTATACATACAAACACATTAATAGATATAAATGGAAGGCTAATTAAAAGTTTTCACAGATATTAAAAGAATAGTTAAGAATTACAGTAGAGAAGCGGACTAGCACAGTTATTATGAGTAAGTACATACATAGGTAATATATTATATATTTATACAATTAGCAATTAACAAGAAAAACAGAAGAATCAACAGAATACCTATATGAGAGATTGAGAATTTGATTTAAATTACTATACTTATATAAATGAGAAGATATACAACAAAAATAGTAGGTAGGTAGGACCTACTTAGCTACGGAAATATTTGATATTCATAAGATATTCATAAGATTTCTATATACACCTACCTACAGCTATCTACAGTGTGTAGACAATCCCTACGCTCCTAATATCGAAGACAGGGTGTTTTAATTAGGGGGGTGACAGATATAAGATTTTACGATTGAATTAATGGATTTTTCCAACTTGGAAGCGGCTAATTGTGCGTTTTACGGCATTTCATTAGATTCTTGTCGTTTGGTTTTATTAATTTCCGCCTGATCAGTGCTTAATGAACGCATTTGAAGACCTTAATGGCTTAGCGGTTGAGGAGACTTGGATTGCTTGGGAAAAAAACTGAGACACAAAGTTGGACAGAATTTAAGTAATTTAATTTAGAGTCACGAAATTGACATTTTGGAAATATTATTCAGAATCAACAAAATTTCAAAATCAATTAAACTTTAAAATTGACGGGCGTGGTTGGTTGCGATTCCGCCATCACGTCGCAGGTCGTGTGTTTGATTCCCACCCAGGACATGCATTTATGTGCATGAACATGTCTGTATGTCCTTAGTCTGGGTGTATATTAATAATGTATTTACATACGACGTATAGTATATGTATTATGGAGGTCTATCAGTTATCTTGTTTCTATAGTTACCGTAGCTTATGGACGCCGTAGCTTATGGACGCTTGTAACACCAGGGGTATCACTCGCACGTTGCTGATCCTGAGGAAATCGCTTCACGCCCTTTTCTTCTTTCTTTCATTCCACAGTCCGAGCGTCCGCGGAAGAAAACTCCCTTGAGCCTGCACAGTTCGAAACAATTCTGGTTTCAATGTGTGAGGACGGACTCCCCGTAGATAGTGGGTTGCGATCAAGTCACAAGAGAAAACTCTCCGTTGTTCAATCGGTAGAATACACATAAGGAGGCAAAGTCTCTCCTCAGACTAAGGGGCATGAAGAATGTGGATATTTATTATTATTTATCGATTATTTATTGAATCTAGTCGCAAGGAGTGGTGAGCGAAGATAGCACATGTAATTACCGACACATACAAACATAACTGAATATTGTGACAATGGTCATAGAGAAGCACTGGATGTGGTATTATAAGACGACATTTGAACTATTTGAATAATATTGACTGTGTTATAGTCCAGTTATAGAATAATTGAATCGCATTTGGTGGAGCTAATAACGTAGTGGTTATTTTCTCTTTAACCAATAGCGAATAATAACCTCGTTAGTTCCTCTTTTAGCCACCGGGCCAGATAAGTTTGTTACACTGTACCGTGTTCTCATTAGATTACTAGATGGCAATATATTTTGTATTTTGAAAATAGAAGAATTTTCTGTCTTTTATTTCCGTTGTTCATGTGTTTTATTTAAATTCCTTTTTTGCGTTAATCTTAATAAATCTATATTTATAGGGAAGATACAACCAGAAATGTTAATCGTATCAAAATTGTAGCACTATACAATTTCAGAATTAACGATGGTTATATCATGTGCCATTTTTCCAATTCAAAACCACATCCAGCCCTAAACAGAATCCTCGACAAACCCAATACAAGTAATAACAACAGCATGCTACATAAACTCCATTCAACTAACCAAACAAAGGAATATTTCCTCCATTCCCTATAGGGTTCACGTCGATAAGTGCCATAATGGCCTGCGAGGGTCTGCCAGTAATTCCTAATAAGATAATAAGGATCTCTTCCAATAGTTCTGTGGGTGCGAGCTAATGATCTGGACCAATGGGAATTAATGTCTCCGAGGACATTTCTTGCGGACTTTTTTTGTGATGTTTTCCTTTTGTCGTCTATGCTTTTTGCTGTCATAGATTTGTCTTTCATTATTGCCTTTTTCGGATATAATGATAGATGGTTTGGGAAAAGTAAACATTTATACTTTTCCTAATTAGTAGCTTCATGATTGTTGTATGTGTCACACCAAATAGAACTAATCCATAAGCCACTTTAGGTCAAGCCTGTGATCGAAAGATCCCAACCTAACTCCCCACATCTACTTATAAAACTCTAACACTGACTGACTTATAGACAATGCACATCCTTATGCGAGGAACTAGAGATTTGAAATTTGCACTAACCCCCTTACTCATAAAACGCTATTTAACTAATATACTGATTAAATGGTCACGTAAATAATGTCACATTATTTGACAATGACAATAGAGTGACGTTATTTACGTGACCCTTTAAACAGTATATTAGTTAAATAACATTTTAGGGGGTAAGAAAGGAATTTCCGAAATTTAACTCCTAAGGAAGAGAAAAGATAGCTTTCTTTATAACCAAATAATGATGGAACTAGTTCGTAAGAATTGGTTGTCTATAGTTTTAAATATAGAAAATACTCAAGTTAAAGAATTCATTTTTTGCTCTCTACTATCTTCAATATGAGCGTCCATTATCGGCTCATATCCCAAGGGTTCCTCGCCAATATTTTCCAATAACACACCATAATCGACTGTGGTATCATTACTGTCTTGGCTAACATAAATTAATATGAGTTTCCTTGCTCTAGCTACGGTTTTATGGGGCCAATGTAGGGAGACTTAATAAGGGGCAGCCATGTCGTAAGTATTGATACTTTGTGTTTGCCTGACGTTATTGGTTCTTGGATTTTTGAGGCTCATGTTTGGTATACTGGGTGGAGATTTCAAGATGGCATATTTTTGAAACCTATGTTGGGTTAGTCATGCTGAACAACTTTTACTATGGGACCAACACTGAAATTCTCAAAAAAATATACTTTTTATACATTATGTTCGCGCAAGGTTAACATTTTGTAAAAAAAGTTAATGTAATAAATTCAGCATGACTAATCCAACAGGTTTCGAAATTATGCCATCTCGAAATCTCCTCCTGTTATAAGAAGAAAGTGAGTTATTTGCAAAACTGCTTGTTTTTTCGCTATTTCGTAGTTGGTCATACAGTAAAGTTATTTAGCATGATGAACTCAACTTATGTCTTATCTATGTATATAAAACAGTACTGTAACTGACGAAGTGACTGACAGACAACGGATCGGTGATTTGAAATCTGGAGGATATTCTTTGAGTACCCTGTACCCTAGGTAACTGCTTATGAAGGCATAATGAATTTAAATCTTTGCTACTCTTTTATAACCGACTTTAAAAAAAAGAGGAGGTTCTCAATTCGAATGTTTATGTTTTTTTTTATGTTTGTTCGTGCATAACTCCGTCATATGTAGACGGATTTTCAAAATTATTTTTTGTTACAAATAGGTTTATTCCGAAATGTCCCATATAAATTTCATATAGATCTGATGATATGTTTCGGAGACAGACAACGGAACTCTTAGAAATGACAGCAAATCAACCGCCATTGCTGCTATCGCTTAAATATGTAAATATGAATTGTTTACGCAGGCCTTTACACGCGAAAGTATTTAGTATATATGAAACTAAAAAATCAAAACTAAATTAACTTATTAACAAAAAAATAAACCGCCTTCAAAGTACTCTAAAAACATAGAAATGACTCTTATCTGACACTGTTTTGAAGTCAGCGAAATATTGTCTACAGAACACGTCATGCGATTTCGCTCACTACAGAACAGTGTCAGATAAGAGTTATTTTTTACTTTTTAGTGAACTTTGAAGGCGGTTTTTTAGGGTTCCGTAGCCAAATGGCAAAAAACGGAACCCTTATAGATTCGTCATGTCTGTCTGTCTGTCCGTGTATGTCACAGCCATTTATTTCCGAAACTATAAGAACTATAATGTTGAAACTTGGTAAGTAGATGTATTCTGTGAACCGCATTAAGATTTTTACACAAAAATAGAAAAAAAACAATAAATTTTGGGGGTTCCCCATACTTAGAACTGAAACTCAAATTTTTTTTTTTCATCATACCCATAAGTGTGGGGTGTCTATGGATAGGTCTTCAAAAATGATATTGAGGTTTCTAATATCATTTTTTTCTAAACTGAATAGTTTGCGCGAGAGACACTTCCAAAGTGGTAAAATGTGTGTCCCCCCCCCTGTAACTTCTAAAGTAAGAGAATGATAAATCTATAAAAAATATATGATGTACATTACGGTGCAAACTTCCACTGAAAATTGGTTTGAACGAGATCTAGTAAGTAGTTTTTTTTTAATAGGTCATAAATTGATATTAATATCAAATACTCAGGTCTATACTACCATTTACTTATATACCTACAGGTTTGTACGGAACCCTCGGTGCGCGAGTCTGACTCGCACTTGGCCGGTTTTTCTTTTTAAAGTTAATTTTTGCTGCTCATCTCTCTTCTTAGAATTATCTTTTAATAATGATTTAATACAAACAGGTTTCATCATATACAATTAAAACGTATTTACAAAGAGCTCGAGCGCTGTATTCGTATAAAGTAAATCCCTCTACGGATTGTGCGCTGGAGATTCTGTTAATGTGTATAGGCGGATTAGTATTCGGTTTTAGCTAAGGCTGGGGTTATGCAAGATTTTAGGATTTAGTAACGTTTGCATTTTTTTTAGGGAATCTAATTAGATACTTGGATAGTCTCCATGTCTCACCCCAGGACCCTTGCTCTTTTAGTATCAGATCTGAAATAATTTAATTGTTTATTCAACCCCAAAAAAACTCTTTTTGCCTACTTTTATTTAAGTTAAATTGTAAATTTAATTTTCTCATTTTTGCTGATAAATTAATTTCAGTGAATATTTTACAGAGGTTGCATAGTAAGATTGTTAGTTAAATACCGATACAATCTAAGAAAGTCCCGTACTAACAGGCAATATTGCATTCTGAATTCTGATACAATACAGTGATACGCTAACTCCGGTTAGCGTTCCTATTCTTGAGAAAGACAGCACTACAATTTATACACTTAGTACGAAAATGGAACTGTAGATGCTGACTACATTGACCTTGTCTTTTATTTTTATGAATTATTTTTTTACACTTATTTTCCCTTGTTATTTTGACTATTTTTTTTTTTTTTATACCACTTAGGTGGCAAACAAGCATACGGCCCGCCTGATGGTAAGCGGTTACCGTAGCCTATGGACGCTTGCAACACCAGGGGTATCACGCGCGCGTTGCCGACCCTGCAGAAATCTCTTCACACCCCTTTTGAAGAACCCCATGCTGTACTCCATTGGGAAAACCACGGCGGGGAGCTCATTCCACAGTCTGAGTGTACTTTTAAGCTATTGCCTAATTTTAATTTCTAATTTTATATTTGTAATGGCAATATTATATTTTATTTGTATGAAATAAAGATAATTATTATTATTCCAAATTAATCTCTTAACTTGCGGTTAAAAAATAACAATAGATTTCTATTGTTTTCCTCGCCCGCGCGGATCACCTAACAGTCAAAGGATAGCGACACCCAAAATTAGCACCAATTCATTAAATACTTTTTTATTACTATTTGTAGTAATTACTCAAAATAAGAAAATAAATAAAATACAGTATTATTTCGTATGAACTAACCAGTTTTGAATTTTAGGATTCTCTCCATCGTACACTCAGCTTTACTTTCAGTCCAGTTTGGAACATACGAGTACATTTTTCGTCTGAAGCTTATGGCTTTTAGATTATTTGGCGTTCGCCGGCATTGCTCTCCTTTCTAAAATATTATACATTATTATACAGTATTTATGTAGATCCTGCAAAGCCAATGATTATTATTTGGTTTATATAGTATATTCTGGGACATTCCTCACACACGGTCATCTGATCCCAAACTAAGCAGAGCTTGTACTATGGAAATCAGATAACTGATATAATACATATTATTATACTACTTTTTTGTTCGTAAATACATACTTAATATACATAATTACACTCAGCCTCAGGACATACAGACATGTTCGTGCACACAAATGCATGTCCTGTGTGGGAATCGAGATAGTTGGTATCATGACCAGCCGCGTCATTTGGCAACTAGAATGATAACATGCCAAAATGACGGTTCATTTACTACTATCATGCATTATAATATTGTTTTTATTGAGACCAACAGTTTAAAAAAATGTAAAATATATTTTTTTATACCACTTAGGTAGCAAACTAGCATACGGCCCGCCTGTTTGTAAGCGGTTACCGTAGACTATGGACGCTTGCAACACCAGGGGTATCACGCGCGCGTTGCCGACCCTGCAGAAATCTCCATACCCCTTTTGAAGAACCCCATGCTGTACTCTTGGGAAAACCACGGCGGGGAGCTCATTCCACAGTCTGAGATCCGCGGAAGGAAGCTCCTTTGAGCCCGCACAGTACGAATTCAGGTTTCAATATGTGAGGATGTACTCCCCGTCGATGGCGAGAGTTGCGATGGTAGAAGATGCGAAATAATCTTAACCTACAAACATAGAACTACCGCCAATGGTAGGTCTCCACTGACAATCATTTCTTAAAGATAACTTAAACGACTATGAAGTGAAATACTCAGATGTTATAATATAATCAATAACTTATCACAAGGAACACCATACTATAGCTAAAACCCATAAGAAAAACAGAAGTAACGTGTAACCAAACATAATCTTATTTATCGCTAGGGGATGTCCGGCGTAAATGGGTTTCGATGAGCAAAAGGAGCACTTAACGCTTTGATGTCCACCCTGCCCGCACCTCCCCCTATTTGGGATAGTATTGTAGTTGACATAGTGTGTTAGAGTTAGCGAGGAGAATTGGGCAGTTAGTTCGAAGTACAACATTATAAATGCGCAATTTGGTATATTTTAGTTAATAACGCTGCAATAGCTCACTAATTTGGATGAAATGTGGTGCATAGATAGATCATACATTGGAATAAAGTATAACATACTCGTATCTTAGAAAAAAAATAGATTCTTTTGAGAACATAGTTAGGTAAATACAAGAAAAAATTAACTTATCTTTCTTAGTTGACATAAGATTGCATAAGATAAGACCTAGATAATTAAGTCTTATATGATAAGACATAAGATAAGACTTAGGTAATTAAGTCTAATTTTATGAATATTCGAGCTGTCTAGAAATCGCTATCTCTTATATAATGTATCCATTGCCTTAATATAACGTGTGGTTGGCCAGAAATTCTTTCTTTGATTATAAGTCCGCCATTAGACTTATTTTTCCGCTAATATATGATTTAGAGGGCAGACGTTGTCCTACACATGTGGCTTAGCCCTTAATATGGATAGGGTGCTTATGACATGCGTGTGGACACTAAGGCTGCTTTTCCAACCAGGGATGTGCTGTGCTATGCAGCTATGCTGCGAGGATGTAATAGCTAAGCTGTGAAACTATGTGACCGTTTCCACTGATACTAAGCTATTTAGCGGTGCGAGTAAGATGTGCTATGAAGATGCGCCGCCGCCGCAAAGTAGCTGCGCGAGGAAGATGCGCAGCTCGACCTATGCGATACACCACTCGCGACACCAATAGCACGCATTCATAGTACGCATCCTTCCATAGAATTCAAAATTCAAAAATCATTTATTCAAATAATAGACCTTCGCAGGCACTTATGAAAAGTATGACTCTAATACTCTAATACCGGTTCGGAAGGTTGCATTTGCTGAGAAGAGCCGGCAATAAACTCAGCAATTACTCTTTTCAAAACAAGCTTAGATTCATCACATAATATTTACATTCTAATCGCACTGAAAACAATTGTTTGCCCCGGCGCGGCGGCAAAATTACAAAGAAGACTGAATAAATATTTAACCTGTTAGCTCGCGAATTTATCAGTTGACAACTCCCTAGGCTCGCCGGGGTTCGCGAAATTACGTCAAATTAGCAAATTTGCGAAATGGCGCGCCGCCCCCGCGGTCATATAATCATAAATATCTACGTATTTACAGTATTAATCAAGAAACAGTAACTTATAGCGTCATTCTGAATACATTTTCTTATTGGAATCTTATTGGAATTAGAATGAAGTATTACAAGATTCCAATAAGAAACCTGGAAAAAATGACAACTGTAAAAAAACGGCACTTCATAAACATTTCGAGTTTGCACTTCAAGACGAATAACTCTGTCCACATATTACACACCTTTATATCAACACGAATACACGTTCTATCTAATTAATACATTTGTTTTACTTGTCTCAAATAAGCATCAAAGAGAAATACGATGCTAATGTAAACAATCGCGAGCATAACGTAAACAAACCAATTTTTTTTTGTGTGCGTCTATTGTTCTCTTATTTTATGACTTTAGTGTCGGTGTTGCTGTTTTGTTCGTAAGATAATGTGTCAAACTCGACGAATGTTACAAGATTTAAATAATAATCGATGATAAAAATAAAAAACGAGGTAGATTAGTGTGTCGATATCTAAAAATAGACCTCCATTTTCATGTCATCGTACACACACTTCGTAAATGAATTTCAAACCATTTTTGATTGTAACACCTTTTATGAGTCCCTAACTTTTATCTCTTAATGTTATAGGCATAAGGTTCAAAAAAATATTTGTTGATAAAAGCCGTTGCATTACGTGAATTTGAATCTCGCGCCGCGACTCAAAACAAAATGAAGTGTGATTAGTGATATTTAACGGATTGCCTGTAAAAGGTGGGTGATATGTGTAGCTTATTAGTTTATCTAACCATTTTAATAATGATTTATATAAATCCTGATGTGTGAAATAAAATTTTCTTGATTATAAACACGTGAGTACTTGCGTGTTTAGATTCAAGGAATTCTAATAACACACATCAGTAATTATATAAATTATTACTAAAACGGTTAGATAAGCTAATATTCTATACAAATCACTCAACTTTTATAGGAAATACGTTAGTTTATCACACTTACACTTTAATTTTAGGCTAGCCTCGGAGCGAGAAAACGCATTCAGCCGTTTTCCACAAAAAATTGACGAAATTCCATTTTTTTTGTACTGGTAGTAACATAATGCGCCCTACAAACGGTTGCGCAATTTAATTCTCTTTATTCACATACCAAACACGTGAGCACTTGAGTACAATACCCAACGCTACGATGTTTACAAAAAAAAGCAATTAAGTGAAATTCGAGCCGCCATTAGCGAGGTCCGTACGGACCTTGGGCGAGCCAGCTGCGGTCGAACTGTCAAGGTCCGTACGGACCTTGCGCGACATGACAGGTAAGTAAATAAATAGCAAACTTAAGCAGACCAGCCCCCACAAGCAGCACCTGTTCACAAGTATGACGCGTGTCATATAAAAAACATATCTTAGTTGAATCCGTTTCCACCAGTGCTAAGCTATGTGCACCAATGAATATGATTGGTGGATATCAAACGCATCCATAGCAACGTAACATAGCATATCTCTGGTGGAAAAGCAGCCTTATTAATAAGTAGATATGTTTAAATTTTTCTGTACATTTATTCGACATTTAAATTATGACGGGACAGTTGGTGTGGTTGCTTAGGATTCGACCTATCACGCTGCAGGTCGTGGGTTCGATTCTCACCCAGGATAAGCATTTGTGTACATGATCATGTCTGCATGTCCTGAGTATGGGTGTAAAGTATAATAAGTATGTATTTACAAACACAAAGTAGTATATCAGTTACCTGGTTTTCATTACAAGCTCTGCTGTTTGGGATCAGATGAAGAATGTGCCAGGATATTTATTTATTAATAATGATGACGTAATTAAAGTTGAGAGTAATTTGGTGATTACATAGTTGAAATAATAATAATAAATGAAGCGCTCGTGGTGTAGCATGATTAGCCGTTCTTAATCGATCGGCAAAGTTAAGCTACGTCTGTCTTGGTCGGTACCTGGATGGGTGATCGCCTAGTGGTATTTCAAATCGAGCGTTTCCGTGCTTCGGAAGGCACGTAAAGCCGTTGGTCCCGGTTATCACTTAATTGTGATAGTCGTTAAGCTGGTTGGATGCCTCCTAGGCGGCTTGAAAAACTCCAACAGTAGGTTGGCCACTAGCCTACCTCCACCGATCCGCAGTGGGCACGCTTGGTGGAGTATCTGCCCATTCCCTTTCACCCTGATTTGTGAAAGGAGGCCTGTGCTCAGCAGTGGGACATTATAGGCTGATGATGATGATAGTTGAAATAATTTCGATTTTTATGTGATTTTTATCAATATACAAGTGCAGTGGTTACCAAGTTGCGGTCCGCGGGCCTGGTCCTAGTACGGCCCGTAAAATATAGATTCAATTTATTTATTCAAAATCAAAATCAAAAAGTCATTTATTCAGTTTAGGCCCTTATGAACGTTAAATTGGTACATACAGTTGAATTTACCACCGGTTCGGAATACACTTATACTGAGAAGACTCCGGCAAGAAACTGAGCAAGTCTTATTTTTTTATGTGGAAGATTATTTATTGCAATTGTTTTCACCTCAAAACTAATAAGAGGGCACAGAACCTACCACCAGTTTGGAGGTCAGCCTTCAACTGTAATAAATGATTAATAAAATTAAAATAAAATATTTTGATGATAAATCTCTTTTCTTGCAATTATGTTAGGAAATTCCCAATTTTCGAACAGTAACCAAATAAAATCAAATCAATAAACAAAACAAACAGAAACTAACAAGAATCGCGAACGGACCCCAATCATGGAGTAACAAGCATTCCAAACGCTCGGGGGGTGAGCAGAGAGGGAAATTACATCACCTCCGTCAAGTCAGTTCAGAAATCGATGCTAGTATTTAATTAAATTCAAATCAAATTATCTTCGAAGACGACCGTCTTCAGCTAAGGTTTGAAAGTATATAGAGATATTTGCACCACAACGTTTTAACATAATATTTATTCAATGAGTTGTCTCGCAGTTCCTTGTTTTTTTTTAACCGACGTAAAAACGGATGAGGTTTACAAGTCGAAGCGTATATTTTTTTTTATTTTTTTTTATGTATGATCACGCATAACTTTTGACAGAGTAGTCCGATTTTGATAATTCTTTTTTTATTGGATAGGGTATACCTCGAAGGTGGTCCCATATAAATAGGGATAAAAAATACCTACCCTAAGGGTGGGAAAATAGGGATGATTTATTGTTCACTCACAGATTTTAATGCTGAGTTGTGTATTACATTAAAAGAAATCAATAATTAAGCATGTAGTAATTAGAAGAGTATAGCCACAAAAAATTATAATATAAAAACTTTTTAACAAAAAATAAACCACCGAAAAAACTGAAAAGCAAAAAATATTTTTGAATATAACTTGCTAGAAATGTTTAGAAGCAGCCCCCAATACCGATGCGTCCAAATATATAATAAATTACCGAATACTTTAAAGGATATAAGTAATGATAATATATTTAAAAATAAGCTGAAGCTAATTCTAATAAACAAATGCTATTATAACATTAAAGATTTCATGGATGATACATGGTAGAGTATATGTTAGTTATTAAGCGAATAGATATTAATAGAAGTACCTAATGGTCAAAAATACGCACAATATTAATTATAATAAGTTTTTGCCATACTCTAATAGTTATGCTGCAGAAATACATTATGAGTAATACTAGTAAAGTATAAAGTATAATTACTTTTATTGTGTGCACATTGTGCATTAATAAATAAATAATAAATAAGATGTTTAGTTAATAAGTTTAAATATATTAATGTAATAATTATTATAATTATATGTATTACGTTTTCAGCAAACTTTAATGTGTGATAATAATTATATAATATTTAGGTAATAACTTACATTAATAAAATGTATAATCATTACCTAATTATTATAAGATTTTGCAACACCCTAACAGGGTCTATGTATACATAATATACTGTATTGTGTTATGTTGTGTACATTGTGCAATAAATAATAAATAAATAAATAAATAAATTTTATAAGGTTTTGCAGTCGGGCACAAACCAATAACATAAGCTATTACGACAATACGACATTAAATGAAACCACGTAAAGTACTCATGTATACGATCAACTTTTACTATGGGACCGGGGGCTCTACCGCGTAACTTTGGTGTTAATCGTAACGAACACCATTAATTAATTAGTTCCAATCAGGGCCCACGAATGGTCATCGTCGCAACATACCGCGTGCGAATCATTTGATGAAATAATTAATGGTGTTCGTTACGATTACCACCAAAGTTACGCGGTCTACCGCTATATATTTAAATTCGAAAAAATGAATTGCGTTAGCAATATTGCTTAGCTTCCTTTTTAGACCAACATTACATTTAACAAATATTACAAAAAAATACATATCTACGTAGGTTATTGGTTTGTCCCCGACTGCAAAACCTTATAAAATTCAAGTTATATTCAAAATTATTTTTTGCTTTTCAGTTTTTTCGGTGGTTTATTTTTTTGTTAAAAAGTTTTTATTCCGTATGCATGCGCGGACGCGTCTTTTAATTAAAGGAAGCATTTATAAATTCTTTTGTAATTTTTATTTTCTCAAAATAATAGATTTGGAATTAGATATTTGTACCAAATAGGTAATAATGAGGATTGATAGCGATTGTTACTCGTTGCTTTTTCCATGTCGTAATTATTATTATCCCATTATTAATATCCTTTTTAACGTCACTTTATAAAACTTGACAGTTTCCTTACCTTTTTTATATATTGCATAAAATCAGTGGTACTGTAATAACAACTCTATATAAATGCACCTTCTGTCAGCATTTAAGCGGCAATCGAGCAAGGAGCCGCCTTCAATCAGCAGCGTGTCGCCCGTGACACCTACTGAACCGGCGTTTTGCATGTTCGATTTACATTTCACATGCCACGCGTAAGGGACCCTGAATTGGGAGTTATTACGTAACTTATTTGATTAACAGGTCGCGGATTCTTTAATTGAATTCAATGTAGAATCTTAGTACAAGCCGTTTTTAAGAAAATATCTTGCTGGCATGTTACCGAATATCAGACATTAAATAAATAAATATCCTGGATCATTCTTCATACTGGGCTATCTGATCACTAATTACCTTCTATTTTCTTATGTATCTATTTTTGGGTTTAAATTCCGAAATGTGGCAGGTTTTTTACTATGTAGTAATTTTTTTTTACTTTTTTTTGTTCAACGTAAACCCACCAATGTATTAGAGTGTAATTTTTTGTATAAAAAATATTGCAGTTAACTAACAAATTATAATTATTAAGTTTCAAATAACAATACAAATGAAAATAAAACAACATATAAATAAACAGAAAACAAATCAAATAGCGAAATCTTTGCGTAACTTGTACATAACAAGTTAAAAATATTCCCAAGTTGGTAGGAAGTTATTATGAACTCGTACGAGTAGGTACATGCAGTCTTTGACGCTGTATTGAAAATGGGGAAAACCGGCAAGAAATTAATTGAGCTCGAAGCAAACCAGACTTTTCAAAGAAAACCGACTTTCGAACCATATTAAACCTTACACTGGTATTTTAAGGTTGGAAATCAGTTTGGAAATGGTTTTAAAAGTCCAAAGCAATATCCCAAAGAACGTTTGAAAATTTCGGTAAAAGTGCACGCTAGTATAGAGTGCAGTTGTTTATTTGAAATAATCTTCGTGTTTTACCTACGAAATGAGTAAAAATTACATAAAAACTTATATATTAATTACACTTATTTGGAACCAATAGAATTAATTTAAAAAAAAAATATGTAAGAAAGACGAAAACTTCCAATTAGTCTTGTTCACCGTTTAAAATTAGTAGGCCCTGAGAATGTCTGAAAATATGATCAATTTGACAAAGGACATAGGAACGGATTATGGATTTGATAAGTATATTTGAATTTTAAACATAAACTGCATTTTTACCTCCACTTTAAAATGTCGAAAATGGAACCCAACATTTTGTACAAGCTAAACTATATTTAAGGCTATGTACACATCGACAGACCTGTATAAAGTGTACGCTGGAGATAGATTATACACCCACATTAAGGAGTTAGCCTCGGGCAGTGCTTCTTTTTAAATGAAGAGGAAAATTTTAATTTCCTATCGCGTACCCACTGTAGTGGTGGGATGTATTTATCGGTGGTGTGTTGTTGTCGATGGAAATAAATGTTTAAAAATTAAAAAATATGTATCAGATTTCTGACACAGTTACAGCGATCATTGCATGAAACAAATTGTTAGTAAAAACTTTCTGATGAACTCAAAGAGATTGTATATTAAGATTCTCTCTTTCTTTAACTATCCATTAGATAAAAATTTTTTAACGTAACATTTCTTATTGTGATCGCACTTTTTCATTTCTATGTATTATTAAAACCGTAAAACACTGACCACTCCCACTCACACAACAAAAAACTCCCATTCAATATTTTTTACTCATTCATCTGAACTATGCGATCTATCAGTTTGACATCAATATAAAATAATTGAATAATGTAGAACAAGCATGTATTGAGAGATGACATCAGCGTGAGAATCTCGACACCAAACTCATAGATCGCCATGAAATTGATTGGATCGTATTGTGCAGACATCAATTTGTGCATTTATTATTCGCTATCGCATTGTTGGTCGATCGTGTCATCACTTTTATTGGTTGCCACCGCTAATTTATTTAGTAGTTTTGCTTTTAAATTATGTCTATTTGATCTATCGTGTAAGGTGAAACTTATTAAATGTTTGTACCGTGTGTTTTGTTTACTTGCTGTGCTATTTTGATTGATATTGAATTTTAGTTCAATCGGTTTTAAAGTTTTCCTAACCTATATTTTTTTTTATAATTTGACATATTTAAAACTACAATCTTGCTGAGTTTCTTACCAGTTTTATTTTTTACTGTACTAAAGGCCGTGTTTGACCGCAATCTCACCTTCGTAACTGATGTGGCCAAAGGTGGAAAGCATAGAAAACTTAGAAGGAACTGGCTCTCAAGTGCAGCTGTCGGAACACACCGATAGGTGCTTGGTGACAGATTTTCAACTTGAGGGTGGTAGCCAGCCAGGTAGGCACTACAAAGTACACTACCATGGTGGTATCACATATTATGTTGGTAAAACTGTGGTGCTATGGTTTCCTCGCAATGTTTTCCTTCACCGAAAGCTCAAGCTCATTGCAGGATTCGAACCCGGGACATTCGTTTCGGAATCCGACGTTCTTTTTTTTATTTATTTTTTTATTAAATGTGCTTGCGTTTGGCCCCTGACACGTCCATAAGGGACGAAGACGAAGACTAAGATGGGACACGCTTACCCAGAAGGAACCTATACACTCTGGCTTTGAAAGTGCCTAAGTTGTATGAGTCAGGAAACACAGACGCCGGAAGCAAGTTCCACTCCCTTGCTGTCCGCATTATAAATGAGAACGCAAAACGCTGTGTCCGTATTTTCGGTATGTTAACAACGTACGTGTGAAACATTTCCCGGCGTCTTGTGGTTCTGTGTAAGAATGGGGATGGTGGAATTAGGTTGGACAATTCCGTCTCCACCATTAAGCTATCATCGCCTTAAAGTTCTTCATTCTACTCAGTTGAGGACTGACTTCCTAACCTGTGGTAAATTCAATAAATGTGACTTTCATAGTACCTCTCTAGGACCTAAACCAAATTAACGGTTTTATCGATAATTTTGATATAGCATCACTATACCAAACCTCCGTCGTTAAAAATATTGCTGTTTGAACGCAGAGTTCGCTTAGCGTTTTAATAAATTTGGAAAATTAAAGATTCATATCGGATCCCCTTCACTAGTTAATACGCCCGGTTCTCCCTACAAGATAAAGATATTAATGTTGCATTAGGGTGGGCACTTGAAACAAAAATAAAAAATGGCGAATATCGTAGACGCTTTGATATAGTCAGGTGGAAAATTTCAGTTTGCTTCGGAATGCATAATAATGTAGATGTTAGTAAAATAAAAACGTGTTATTATTTTATTACTCTATGAAATTGTATGATCTCAAAGATATGTTATGGTAGTACAGATTTTTAGCTGTTCCTTCATCAAACGCAAGATCTATTCTAACTAAGATTAGTCTAAGCATTTATTGAACAGGGAAGGTAGATGACGATTGATAAGTAGATATATACGCCCGATTCCAATATCCAACGATGTTACAATTACATTTTGACATTTGACATTACATTTTTCTCATAATTAGTGTCAAAATTTGATCCAAAATCGCAGAATAAAGGATGGATTTCATATAGACATCGGTGATAGGTTTTCGAATCAGTCCTTTAGACGGATTGTCGATTATTTAAAAGAGGAGAAACATAGCGAGGAGGTATAGAGATATGCCTTTTTTTCAAATATGTCAAGGAGCTTCTACATTTCGTAGTTGATCCATAGGCACATGATTTTTCAAGATGATGACGTGGACAGGCTCAACAACTCCATTATTATTACCATATTTTAAAATGTGTCTATCGTAAATCTCTTATAAAACCGGCTTCATACAATTCAATTATAAATAAACAACATTAAAAAAAGAAACATGCAAAAAAATTGCATCTCACCCTCTAAATTCGTTAGTTGCTTAATGAAAAATCGATTTTAGAGCGCTCCTTGAGGTGCTATCATTTTTAATTCCCCTCCTTCTCCTTCCTAGAAAATCGAAGAGCCATCCCATCCGCTTGATTGCCTGAGCTTCATTTGATATTTATTTTTAATTAGGAAAAAAGGCGACCGGCTCACTTGGCGTTGCTAATTATTTCGAAGCTTATCTTAAGGGATGATTTATTCAAGCCGCCAACGGTTTTTTAAGAATGCTTTTTTTTTCAATTTTATGGACAGATCACAAGGGGTGTTGATTAATTAATTAACTAATTTATTTGGAAGTGGAAGAGCCTTTTATATATAAATAAGGCAAAAATGCAGATGCATACGGTTACACCAACAAAACCAGTATGTGTGGCAACTCTTGGTTAAATAAAACTATATAAATTAAAAAATACTGTTTAGATAAAATGCCTTATAATGCTTATTTATTGTGAATAAATAATAATAGCAATAAACTATTTATGTAAAGTACAACACTACTTTACGTTACATAAAATATGATATAGGTGATGTTTTCAACCCGCGGCCTGCACCAATAAGCGACAAAGCGTTAATTAAAACGACAAAACAAAATAACCGTTCACTTCAGTTGCAGTCAGAATTCACACTATTCCAATGCGAGAATTAATTAAATACTGCCTAACTACACGCACTTGTAATTTCATGCTGGAAACGACGCAATTAATAATAGTTACGTCAAAGATTATTGTAAGACTGAACGTGGTCCGAACGTTGGACGATCTCAGAGATAAAGCGATGTACTCTATTAGATAGGTATAGAATTCTTCTTTTTTATTTTATTGTAATCACTAGTTAAATTGTTAATTATTTCAAGATGTCGCATACCAAAAACCTAGTTCCAAAAATCCAAAAATTAGAAGAACTTTATATAAACAATTTTAAAACTGTTTTTTAACAAAAAATAAACCATTAGATTTCAAAGGCTGAAGCCATCATAGACGGTCTGCAAGTTACAATATAACCTTATTGTTTAGTAATTTATTAGTAGATAGTAAAATTATTTATAACTAATTTAAAAACATCATACTTAAATCAGCTTTATTTACAACATAATAAGCACTGAATACTTACTTTCACAAAGCTGTAATGTGCGGAATTAATAAAACTAATATCGTATTTTGTGATATTCTGTATTTACAATAAGTTTGCGGCCACATCCAGCTAATGCCCTATCAGCGGCCCGCTACGGTAGACAGTGCGGGCCATAAATTGAGCGGCGCTGTCAATTGCACGCGCCCGCCAATAGTTGCGGTTGCGCCTCGCCCGTTGCCAACGTGTGACCGTTTGTGTAACCGGCTTTTTATACCATTTTATATTTACAAATTAAGCTCTTTTATTCCTTTTTTTGATAAAACAATTACATGATTACCTACGTGTTTTGAACTAACTTATGGTATATTTTAGCATAATAATATACTGTACTATTTTGGTTGTCCTTGAGAACATTATCTTTAGCGCGCGCGGATATAGATCATGTTTTTCGCTCCCCACTCTCATAGCCTCGGTGGCGCAGTAGGCAGCGCGTAAGTCTCATAATCTTAAGGTCGTGAGTTCGATCCTCACCCGGGGCATATCTTTTGAATTTATTATTTTCATTGTTTTTTGCTGTTCTATATTAAATTTACTAGCCGTAGCCTGGTCAACCACTTATTTCAAGTATTTTCACATTTGATTGAATAGTTGCATGTTACTAAATTAAAACTATAAATTAAATCATTTGACGTCACGGATTAACTTAATATAAATTAAGACAATAAATAATTGACAATTGTAAACATAAATAATTATTAAATAATATTATATGTATAATAATTAATATATGTTAAATATATAAATATTATCATTATAAAAACTTATCACATGCTTTTCCGTGTAAAAAAGTAGTAACACGGATAAACGTGCGATAAGTGCGGTTTTTTACACACGTGTAATAAAATGTCATAAGTACGATACGTCTGCCTTTATTGCAGTAGTACATTTAAAAAAATGTACTACTTAAGGCACACGTATCGTAATTTTTTTTGTATAGCACTGAGGTTTCAAACAAGCATACGGCCCGCTTGTAGGTAAGCGGTTACCGTAGCCTATGGACGCTTGCAACACCAGGGGTATCACTCGCGCGTTGCCGACCCTAAACATAATACTATTATAGCAGGTACCTACATTCTCATTAGTTCTTTCAAAATCAGATGTATAGATTACCTCATACTAGCAAACTAACTACTTCTTTAAATCCACGGACACGTCCATACTAAAATTTCTGCCCAATATGGGAATTGAACGCACGACCTGTGGTGAGACAGGGATCTTACCAAACACACCAACCATACAATATAAAAAAACCTGCCGTAGCGCCGCCGCCGTGGCGCATACGCATCAAGCATCTCATACTTGTTACATAGCGAAATCAATTGATATGTGAGTCACAGTGATCCGCGGATCGGATCGTCGACAGCCGTTTAATTACTGTGAGAAGTCTTTTTGGGAACTTTTGATGACCCATTTTGGATAATTAATTGAGATAGTTTGTAGCATTTTAATTGGTGTTAATCTTTATAGATCGATGGGTTCCGGGTATATAAAACTACTATATTATATATTATGAGGCTTTTTATTAGTAAGAAAATAATTGTTAGTATGAAAATTATGTTACTAATTTCAGAGAGGGGTATAGAGCGTAGCGTTTATTCGCTCAAAGAGCAGCTCGACTGGGGAAGTACCTCCACCTTACAGAATACCGCAGCCAAATAACTTTATGCTGTGTAAAGGTGTGTTCCTGCGCGTGAGTAAGGTCGCCAGAGCTCATTGCGGAGGGGGCAAAGGTAACCGCTTACCAACAGGCGGGCCGTATGCTGTCGAATAAAAAAAAACTTTAGTTATAAAATGGACTCCATACATATCTAGGGATAGGGATGTTACCAATGGATGGCAGAAAATGATTACACGAATTGATAAGAACATATGAAATAGAATTTTATGTATCTAATTAGTATACGTAATCTAATTTTCGAACCGCATCTTCATCAGCCTATAATGCCCCATTGCTGAGCACAGACCAAATCAGGGTGAAAGGGAATGGGCTGATACTCCACCACGCGTGCCCACTGCGGATCGGTGGAGGTAGGCTAGTCGTCAACCTAATGTTGGAGTTTTCAAGCCGTCTAGAAGGCCTCCAACTAGCTTAACGACTATCACAATTAAGTGATAACCGGGACAAACGGCTTTACGTGCCTTACGAAACACGGAAACGCTCGATTTTAAATACCACTAGGCGGTCACCCATCCAGGTACCGACCACGACGGTGGTAGCTTAACTTGCCGATCGATTAAGAACGGCTTATCATGCTACACCACGAGCGCTTCAATCACATTCCAGCATACTAAATCGATCAGTCAAGTCAGAACAATAGCAATACCACCGAGGATGACTTCATCACAATCACGGCGCCAAATTAGTCGGCGCGTGATCCCCATTCCCAGTTTAACCCTATCGATATTGTCGCCAATCGGCATACATCGACAATCTCCGGCCATTGAGAAAGCGATACAAACGATACGATCACCGCTATATATAGAACCGGTCAATATGTCGGCCAGTGATCAGGAACAGTGATCATCAAGTGAGCTAATAATAGAAAATGCATCAGTGATCATGCGATGGGCACATGACTTTTATTGATGGTGGGTTTGTGGGTCGGTTCTGTTTAGGTTGTTTTTTTAGTTGGGAAAGTGTTGTTTGCTACTTTACAGCAAAAATTTTTATTTCTTCAACTTTTTTTCTGCCCAAAAATAAAACTTCCATGATAACATTTTCTGCGAAGAAAAAAAAATAGGTGTGAGTTTTCACCGATAATTTCAAATACACAACAAGGATAAACTACGTGTACAACTTAACTTTTGTTTGACCACAATCTCCCCAGGATAAGTGATTATATGGCCAAAGGTTGTATTTAGGCACACAAGAGAACTTGTTCTCAAGTGCATCTGCTAGGACTTACCGTTAGGTGACAGGTTTTCAGCATGAGCGTAGTGTCTAGTTAGGTGGCCACATCAATGGCAACGCGCGAATAACACCCCTGATATTGCAACTATAGTCGTTTTTTTTTGTTCCAATTGACCCTAATCCAAAAGTTCCGGCTAATGAACGTTTATAATATACATATTAACTAACCTTTATTAATTTAACAAAATTTACTCTCTTTACCAAATACGAAATTGACGAAACAGAAACAGACCTCGTGAAATCGATAGCGATCAACATTAGACTAGTTGTACCAATGAATGTATCAAATCATACCTAGCTGAGTTAATGGCAGTTAGTTATGTCACTCATTTGGCCAGTTGGCGCAGTTGGTTAAGACGTGGAGTCTTAACCTATAGCGCCGCAGGCCGTGGGTTCGATTCCCACACAGGAAATTCATTTGTGTGCATGAATATGTCTGTATGTCCTGAGTCTGGGTGTAATTATGTATATTAAGTATGTATTTACAAACAAAAAGTAGTATATGTATTATATCAGTTATCTGGTTTCCATAGTACAAGCTTTGCTTAGTTTGGGATCAGATGACCGTGTGTGAGGAATGTCCTAGGATATTTATTATTATTGTTTAAAATGGCTCAATAACATTATAATAGTTGTTTATTATTATTAATATTAAAAGATTTTCTGTTTAGGCTGTTAGGTATTTTAGGTCGCATCTTATGGTGCGTCCAAGCTACGCAAACCGAGCACACATGGAGTACGGATTCGCTTAGCCTCGAACGAGCATTCGTCTCACCCTCTGCGCTCCGCCGATTGTCAATTTTTTCAGGAACACAGGGATTCGCATCGCGCTCGTGTTGTTCGTTGTACGTCCACACTTGACATTGATATCAAAGAACAAAAATACAAGCTCGGCTCGTGCTTGGTTCGCGTAGCATAGACGCACCATTAAAAACTGAATTTTAAGTATCCTTCTTTACAATTCTAAAAGATAAGTTACCACTATAGAAGAAGAACACATTTTTTTTAATTTTCGTCAAGAGTTCAAGACATAGAATTTTTCTAAAACTGACAACTAAGATAAGTGGTCTTAAAGCTGAACATGTTGGCAAAATTAACAACAACAAATTATTACTTGAGTTTACTATCAGATTCTGTAGTATATCCCAACTAGCATAATATTAAAAAAATTGTATCTTCAGATATCTTATTCAATAAATATTAATCCTTAATTCATAGTGTCATAAATCAGAAAGCCAAAAGATATGAGGAACATTTTAATTTAAAATATCTTTTAAAAAGTTATAGATTTATGTTTGTCGACAACTTTTAATTACTAAGTTTTGTTTTTGAGATCGGTAAAGTTACCCCTGGACATTGATATAAAATATACTAGATACACAGTAATGAGTTGATAACTAAAAATTACACCCTGCTTGCAGTTATGATATTGCATTAGCGCCCTATATTTCTTTTTCATACATCGTAATCGGTAAACAAGCTTAAGGCCCGCCTGATGGTAACCGGTTAACGTAGCCTTATAAACGCTTGCACCACGTGTGTCATTATTCACGCATTACCAACCCTTCCCCCTCCCCATTAAGCTCTGGCGTCCTTACTCATGCGCAGGAACACACATTATTTGGTTGCGGTATTGTATAAGGTGGAGGCACTTCCCCAATCGAGTTGCTCTATAATGATAGCTGTAGTAGTGACGTCGGATACCGAGACGAAGGTCCCGGGTTCGAATCCTAAACTGAGCTTGAGCTTTTGGTGAAGAAAAACATCGTGAGGTAACCATAGGGTACTTTGTAGTACCTACCCAACTGATTCGCTACCACTCTCAAGTTGAAAATCTTTTGCCAAGCACCTATCAGTGTGTTCCGACAGCTGCACTTGAGAGCCAGTTCTTTCCAGGCTTTGTGTGCTTACCACCTTCAGACACATCATCACTTACAATGGTGAGATAATGGTCATTCACATGCCTATACCTACACAGTAAAATAATGCTATTTTTTTATTTGGATTTGGTGTTTAATTATTATTATTATAAACCAACTCCTATTTAATTTGAATAAAGTGAAGTGAAAAATAAAGACGCTACCCTAAAATCTAAGTCACTTGATGGTTTCATTGTATATCCGTTTTGTTAGTAAAGAAATTGCACTTTTTTCAAGCGTGTGTGGTCAATCTAGTATTTGTTACATCAATGCCTTTTAGGCAAACATCAGACATTTTAATGTTCTCAGTTTGACCGAAATCGGGAGAAAGCAAAGTTTTTACAACTGTCCAAAGGATTTTTTTATTTGTATTTTCATTGCCAAACTTTGATCATTTTTTACTTTTAAATTGTGGACAGGTTTTGTTGGGATGCTGATTTTGGTTGTAATGAAAAAATATTGGTATTTTTTGTAAAGCATAATTTTTATTGCAGAAACCTTACAACTTATTGTTTTGCTTACGAATCATAAAACAATGAAAGTTTCATAAACATGCAACAACATCATTTTTAACCGACTTCAAAAAAGGAGGAGGTTCTCAATTCGGTTGTATTTATGTTTGTTACCTCATAACTCCGTCATTTATCAACTGATTTGGATTTTTTTTGTCTGGAAGGGTACATTTCCCGTTTGGTCCCATTGTCATCAGATCAGGATTTGATTACTTCTTTGTGTACTTTGAAGTCGGTTTAAGTTTTTTGTAAAACAGTCCAATTATTTAAACGTAAATACACGGACTATCATTATAGGTAATTTATATGTAGGTATAGTTTCTACATTCAAAACAAGGTAACAAAAAATAAAAGGTGCAAATTTGTGATCTGTTAATTTCCTCCTAAATCTAATTAATAAGCTCAGAAAGGAAACCGTTCGCATTGAGAGATAACGGCCGGGGAACCGAACCCGCGACCCAACTGGAATGATTCCACTTTATCGCTTCGGGCTATAAATTAGGTGAAAAAAGAAAAGTTTGGTAGACAAGGGTGGGTTGGAGGGTACCGTGAAAAAACGGTTAATATACATACATTTTCGTTTAGTTAAAAAATAATCATACTTATGTTTATGTATATTATGTCCACTCTTATTTACTTATTAAATATTTATTCAGTCTTCTTTGTAATTTTGCCGCCGCGCCGGGGCACGCAATTGTTTTCAGTGCGATTAGAATGTAAATATTATGTGATGAATCTAAGCTTGTTTTGAAAAGAGTAATTGCTGAGTTTATTGCCGGCTCTTCTCAGCAAATGCAACCTTCCGAACCGGTATTAGAGTATTAGAGTCAGACTTTTCATAAGTGCCTGCGAAGGTCTATTTGAATAAATGATTTTTGAATAAATGATTTTTGAATTTTGAATTTTGACTCAATATGAGGAAATCTGAAATTATAGAAAATAGAGAAGTTCTAAGAAAACTTGAACCTTGAGAACACTACATACACAATGTTATTTTATTTTAGAGCTTAAAAGAACGAGGTCAAATCGTTTTGCAAATTGACAGATTAACTAATTGTTTATTTTGTAAACATTGTTATTAAGTCTTAGTTAATAAATAAAGCTCAAGCTGGTCGCAGCGGAAATGACTATTGCTATGGATTTTGCTATTCTCATATTTTCCTTTGCCAAAACCAACCCCGCCTGTAGACTACCAGAACTACTAGTACTCAAATCACGACTGTAATGTCATTATGGTTTTTACTGTATTATCTTTCCCTGAAAATTCATCCCATCAAAACTCCACTGCCACTGGCGCTTCGACGCCATTGAATTAGTAGACTAACAAAACTGTCACATCTGTAAAGTTTTACACAACTGATTATTCACACAGGAACTCGGTATCAAACAGTTTCTATACTCCAGCTTAGTGTAATATACTCCTTCTATAGTGTAGGCTCGCATCCACTTTCTTCAGACACGTGTCGCGGAGATGTCTCCATAGAGCGATTGGTGGTGCAGAGTAAAGTGGTTATGAGAGAGGTAGAGCATAGCGTTTATTCGCTCAAAGAGCAGCTCGACTGGGGAAGTACCTCCACCTTACAGAATACCGCAGCCAAATAACTTTATGTTGTGTAAAGTTGTGTTCCTGCGCGTGAGTAAGGTCGCCAGAGCTCATAGGGGAGAGGGGATAGGTCGGTAACGCGTGAGCGATGCTTCGTGTGTTGCAAGCGTCCATATGGCTACGGTAACTGCTTACCATCAGGCGGGCCGTATGCTTGTTTAACGACTTTGTTGTATAAAAAAAAAAGTGGAGGGTACCAGAGCACGTGCAAGATCACCCATGCGATGGACCGACCAAATAAATGTCGCAATAGGATAGTTCATTGGAACACCGGACATAAGCCGCTGATCTACGCCTTTCTAAATCTCATCTCATCTGAGCTGAGTTTGTTCAATATTTGTTGTGTGCAGTTTCCTGTAACATATCTCTGAGCAATGAACATTATAGTAAAACTTTGAAGTCTAAATAATGATAGGGTTTGAGTGAGACGGGCCAGCTGGCGCGGTTGGTTAAGACTCTGGTTAAGATTCCACCTATCGCGCGGCAGGTCGTGGGTTTGATTTCCACACAGGACATGTATTTGTGTGCATGAACATGTCTGCATGTCCTGAGTCTGGTTGTAATTATGTATATTAAGTACGTATTTACAAACAAAAAGTAGTATATGTATTATATCAGTTATCTGGTTTCCATAGTACAAACTCTGCTTAGTTCGGGATCAGATGACCGTGTGTGAGGAATGTCCCAGCATATTTATTTAGTAAAAGGTTAATATCAGAATGCCAGTATTTTTATACCTACAACATTTAACTACTTAAACATAATATTGATGTAACGTTAGGCGGACAGATCGCGTAAGAGAAAAAAATATAGTAAATTAGCAAGTGAAGTGAAAATATAATGTACCCTCATTGAGCGGTGACACGTTATGTTTAATTCAATTAACTTCGAAGCAAAAATTTGGGTATTTTTGAGTAATTTATTTTGAGCTGATACTTATTATATACCTCATACATGGTCTTTTATCCCTTTTCGGATAGTAAAACTTCGGATATTAATAATACCTTTTCCGATATATGTTGTAAGTATAGATGATCAGTGAGACAAAAATAGGACAAGAAGACAAATGTACATTCACAAAAATATCTTGGGTAGGATTCGAACTCCCGAATATCATATTAGCTTTGCCAACCCTCCCTCGTCAAGCTATCGTTTTTAGCTCACATTTAATAAATATCAGGTGGAGAAGATTATCAGACATCAGTCGCAAGAATAATAAATTATTATAGACAAGAACTCGTTTATTTCATGAATATTTTAGATCTGCTCTAAAAATGATAATCCGGCCGATATATTCAAATTATAAGTACATAACAAACAAAATAACATTATTGTGTATTTACAGCTTTAATTAAATGGAATTCTTAGTAGGTAGCTTCATTTTTAACCGACTTCAAAATAAGGAGGAGGTTCTCAATTCGGTTGTGTTTTTTTTTTTTTATGTTTGTTACCTCATAACTTCGGTATTTATGAACCGATTTGGAAAATTATTTTTTTGTCTGGAAGGGTACACTTCCCGTTTACCGTTTACTTCTTCGTGTACTTTGAAGTCGGTTTAAGTTTTTTGTAAAACAGTCCAATTATTACATGGCTAACTGTGCGGACTCAAAGGAGTTTTCTTCCGCGGACGCTCAGATTGTGGAATGAGCTCCCCGCCGCGCGCCGTGGTTTTCCCAATGGAGTACAGCATGGGGTTATTCAAAAAGGGTGTGAAGAGATTTCTGCAGGGTCGGCAACGCGCGAGTGATACGCCTGGTGTTGCAAGCGTCCATAGGCTACGGTAACTGCTTACCATCAGGCGGGCCGTATACTTGTTTACCACAATTATAAAAAAAATACACTATTTTTTTCTAAACAATAATCATTTGTTTAATATTCTGTTATGTACGTTCTATGTAAATTAACCTTCAAGGTATATAAAATATAGACACACAAAATACCATCAAAATCTCTGGATCTATAAGACAAAGCTTGGAATTTGGCAGGTAGGTTGCTAGGGTATAGGCATGATAAGAAAAAAATACATAGTTCGAAACCTCAAACTTGTTATTTTTTGTGTACGAACGATAAAACAGAGCCCTATTGCTGTCTGTCTGTCTATCCGTCCTTATGTCACAGCTCTCTATCTCTAGCTCTAGATACAGAATTGTATCAAAAAGTCATATAGTTTGGGCCCTGGTAAGACACTAACGAACCTTAAATTGGTACATACAGTTGAATTTACCATCGGTTCGGAATACACTTAAAATACGAAGACTCCCGCAAGAAACTCAGTGATTTTTAATTGTATTTTTTTTTTTTTTTTTTTTTACTGTGTATAGGCCTGTGTTTGACCACAATCTCACTATGGTAAATGATGATGTGGTCGAAGGTGGTAAGCACACAAAGCCTAGAAGGAACTGGCTCTCAAGTGCAGCTGACGGAACACACCGATAGGTGCTTGGCGACAGATTTTCAACTTGAGGGTGGTAGCCAGCCAGACGGGTACTATAAAGTACCCTACCACCGTGCTATGGTTTCCTCACGATGTTTTTCTTCACCGAAAGCTCAAGCTCATTGTAGGATTCGAACCCAGGACCTTCGTCTCGGTATCCGACGTCACAACCACTGAGCTATCATCGCCTTAAAATAAAATTAAATATTACGACAATAAACCTTATCGGGCCCATGAGGAGTTTCTTGTGTCACTTCTTCTCCTCATACGGGACTATTCCGAAGCGATAGAATTAAGTTGTTTCATTGGTTACACTACGCCAACCGAATCCTGATACCAAGGAACCTCAATCGTGGTGTTTCTATCGCTTGGCTGTCGCTAATTACGTGATATAATGACTGTATTTTTTTTTACCACTTTTTGTGCCACTATTCATGAAATTGCCCCAAGCAAAGTCAGAGACATAACTTATGATGAAATACACCTATAATTCTTTCTATTTTTGCATATAATAATTTGTCACTTTAATGGCGAGTATTAAATAATACGAAAAGCAAAATCAAGTTAATCCAGTTTTTTTAAATCCTCTTCACTATTTTATTCTTTTGAAATCTGCATAAACGTTTAATCGATAAATCAGACCGGTCGTTTAAAAATAATAACATTTGACTGAATTTCTAAAGGCTTAGATAAATATTAACGTATTGTGCTTTATTATTAAAATAGAGTCAATATGAAAGCAAGTGACTGGCATATAGATGACAAAAATAATTCGGAAAAGTTTGAGCGGAAGTTCTTTTTGAGACACGACATAGTACGTCATGGTATATGCTGACCAAGGGTGCATCGGTACCTTCCTAGCGACGAGGCTACGTGCGTCACGGCCGCGACACGAGGCGCGGAGTCAGCAGTATCGACGGAAAGTTTTCGCAACCCATTTCCACGATTCGACTTGATTTAATTTTATTTGAATTGTAAGACAGACACGCATTGTTAACCTAACATCGGTAGCATTCGCACCAAAATTAGAATAGTCTCTTTTTATTATAATTTGACTTTTAAAATTAAATATAGTTTAAATATTTTTGGTTTTTTTTCGATCCTTCGGCTGGGGCCTACGTAATTGGCGCAGTCGGTAGGATATTCGGAAAAATAGCTAGGGTCGCGTTCTCATATCGAATCGTCCTGATTGCTGAGTGCCGCTAGCAGTACGCCGCACTGATCCGAGTACCTGAAAGAACCTGGGCTCATCGCCGGAGGAAATCCAGACATCGATTGCGAAAGGAACCAAGAAATGATATCCATGTAAGTACTTGAATTGCTCCTGTACTTGCTTATCCTTCTAACTTTAGTCCTTTTATAGTTTTATATACCTATTCCAAAATTTTCTATCGTAGAAAATCGTCCCAAAGTCCTGCACGTAGTAGGCAATCGCGTAGGCATTTAGTAGATAGTTCTAGGCAAGTAGATATTTTAGATAACATGGACCCCGAATCAATTTTCAAGGTTTTACGTCCCGTGCCCGAGTTCGACGGTAACCCGAACGTATTGACGCGTTTTATACATCTATGTGACCAATTATGTGCACACTATTTAAAACAAGAAACGGGTCATGAGCTAACCAATCTTTGCCTTTTAAATGGGATCCTCAATAAGATTACCGGGGCCGCCGCACGAACTATTAATTCAAATGGAATTCCCGAGAATTGGATAGGTATCAGAACTGCTCTCATTAACAACTTCTCTGACCAAAGGGACGAAACTGCCCTGTACAATGACCTTTCTCTCGCTACGCAAGGTAATAGTACACCGCAAGAATTTTATGATCGCTGCCAAAATTTATTTAGCACTATCATGACATATGTAAGTTTGCACGAAACAATTCCGACAACCATTGAATCGAAGCGTACTCTCTATAAAAAGCTGACTATGCAAGCCTTTGTTCGTGGACTTAAAGAGCCGTTAGGCTCACGCATACGATGCATGCGTCCTGATAGTGTGGAAAAAGCCTTAGAATTTGTGCAAGAGGAACTTAATGTAATGTACTTGCAACAACGTAATGATTCTTTGCCTGAACGTAAAATTAATACTGCACCTAAATCAATGCAGTTTCAATTACCAGTACAAAAATCATTTGTTCCCCCTGCACCCATGTACAATATGCCATTTAATGTGCCATTCCAGAGACCAACTCCTCAACCACAACCCCAACAAGCGTGGAAACCTAATTTTCCCATGAACCGACCTCATCAAGGTCCTTCACGTACCCAACAAATGTTCCGGGCGTTGCCGCAATCTTATAATCCTCAATATAATTCATTTAAAATGCCTCAACGTAATCAGCAGCAAAATACAGGCCCTAAGCCTATGAGTGGTGTGAGTCATTATGTAGTTAAGCCCCTACCACCTACTGGTCAACCAGGGCATGACTGGACGAAGTCAGGTAACCCGCCACCTAGTAATTATTTTCGATCTCGCGAGATGAATTTCAACGAGTGCTTAGATTATGATGGTTATAATTATTATCAGGATAATGAGCCTTACTCTTACTATTCTGAGTGTGATTATAGTTATCAGTACCCGGTAGCTAATGAATCTGATGAAACCCAATATTTTACTGACTATAATGTGACGGAACAGACTGACGAGCATGTAAATGACCCTAATTCCTCTTCTAGCTGCCCCGATCAGGATTTTCATCAAAGTCAGATTTCAAGAAAATCAAAATAGAAGTTAATTTGCAAACGCAACGGCAACTCCCTTATATCCAGATTTCTAACCCTCCTTTAAAGTTCCTGATTGACACAGGAGCTAATCAATCCTTTATCAATCCCGAGGTCATTGAAAATTATTTTCCACAGGTACCTCTCAATTTTGACCCTTTCGAGGTAACCAATGTGCATGCAACTACTCGTAGTAACTATTCTGTGTCATTACCGTGTTTTACTGAATTTCAGGACTCTGACTATATTAAACTATTTGTGTACCGATTTCATGATTACTTTGACGGACTGATAGGACTTGACTTGTTAGAAAAATGGGAAGCCAAAATTGACCTCAAGAATAAAATATTAATTACTCACAACGCGACAAATCCCATTCACATGTATAATTCGCGGAATTTAAATTTGTACGAAGATGTTATACCGGCTAATTCCTCGAAATTGGTACGCTTACCAATTAATATACACGACGGCGAGGCTTATATTCCGGAGCAAATGATTTCCAATTGTGTTATTAGAGACTGCATAACGATAGTAAAGAACAACCGCGGTATCTTAGAAATATCAAATCCGTCGCCGCACGATATAATATTCTCTATGAATCAACCGTTACTAGCCGAGGTTCACACTAACGAGTGCACGCGCACCGACAGTCAACGCTCGCGAGTCGATGAAGTATTATCGCGATTACGAACGAACCATTTAAATGTCGAGGAACGCGCGAACTTAGAATCTTTGTGTGGACAATATGCGGACGTATTTTATATAGAAGGCGAGTCTTTAACATTCACGAATAAAATTAAACATCGGATTCGAACCACCGATGAAGAACCGGTTTACACAAAAAGTTATCGGTACCCGTACGTTCATAGAGATGAGGTTAAACAACAGATAGGTAAAATGTTAGAGCAAGGAATTATTCGACCTTCCGAATCCGCTTGGAGCTCTCCTATATGGATAGTACCTAAGAAAACCGACGCGTCCGGCAAGGTTAAATGGCGACTGGTGATAGACTTTCGTAAAGTCAATGAAAAGACGATAGACGATAAATACCCAATACCTAACATTTCTGACGTATTGGATAAACTAGGTAACAGTCAGTACTTCACTACCCTCGACCTGGCTAGTGGATTTTACCAGGTCGAAATGAGCTCTGAGGACATTCCCAAAACTGCGTTCAATGTAGAACATGGACATTACGAATTTTTGCGTATGCCCATGGGATTGAAAAATTCTCCGTCTACTTTCCAACGAGTGATGGATAATGTGCTCAAGGACCTCCAGAACACTGTCTGCCTGGTATACCTAGATGATATCATCGTGTTTAGTACCTCGTTACAGGAACACATGGTAAATCTCCAGAAAGTTTTTCAAAAATTGCGAGAGTCTAACTTTAAAATTCAGATGGATAAATCAGAATTTTTAAAGCTAGAAACCGCATACCTAGGACATATCATTAGTCGCGACGGAATCAAACCAAACCCCGATAAAATTTCCGCAATACAAAACTACCCCATACCTAAAACTCCTAAGGAGATAAAGCAATTTCTGGGTCTAGTTGGGTATTACAGGAAATTTATTCCCGATTTCGCTAAAATCACAAAACCCCTCACTAACTGTTTGAAGAAGGCCAATAAAGTTATTTTAGACTCCCAATACGTAAATAGTTTTGAAAAATGTAAGATCCTTTTAACCAACGACCCCATTTTACAATATCCAGACTTTAATAGAGAATTCTTATTAACAACAGATGCTTCTAATGTGGCCATTGGTGCCATTCTATCCCAAGGACCCGTAGGATCAGACAAGCCTGTGTGCTATGCTTCCCGAACACTCAACGATAGCGAAGTAAACTATAGCACCATAGAAAAAGAGCTATTGGCTATAGTTTGGGCTACCAAATACTTTCGGCCGTATCTGTTTGGTCGAAAATTTAAGATCCTTACGGATCATAAGCCGCTTCAGTGGGTTATGAGCCTTAAAGAACCGAATTCACGACTAACTAGGTGGAGGCTAAAACTTAGTGAATACGACTTCACAGTCCTATACAAAAAGGGCACTGCCAACACCAACGCCGACGCACTTTCCAGAGTCGAGATTCATAACGAGGAGATAAGTTCTATCGCAGTTAATCCATCAGAAAAACCAGTTAGTTCTGTTAATGGTTCAACTACAGTCACAGCACATACAAGTCACGAGAGCCCTATCCTCGAAATACCAATAACTGACGACTTATTAAATAAATTTCACAGGCAACTTATATTGACAATAGTAGGTGACGTAAAACGACGACCGACGGCTACTAAGCCATTCGACACACATACTAGGACGTGCGTACAGATATCTGAAAATAACTTAAGTGATGACGTAATGAGTGCTATTAGAGAATACGTAAACCCTAAAGTTAAGACCGCTCTTTTAATAAACCCACCGTTACGTATGTATGATATAATTCCTATAATTCAAGAGAAATTTCGTAGCTCAGCGATGAATTTAGTTTTAGCAAAAAGAGAAGTCGAAAATGTTAAAGAGTACCTTAGACAACAGGAATTAATTCGAAACTACCACAATGGTAAAACAAACCATCGTGGAATTAACGAATGCTTTTTGTCTCTTTCGAACAGATACTATTGGCCTAAAATGAGAGAACACGTAACTAAATTTATCAATGACTGTACATTATGTGGTCAAGCTAAATATGACAGAAATCCAATTAAGCAGCAATTTAACATAGTACCACCAGCAACAAAACCGTTTGAGATAATCCACTTAGATTTGTTCACAGCCCAGAATGAGAAGTATTTAACATTCATTGACGTTTTTTCTAAATATGGACAAGCGTACCATCTTCGAGATGGAACAGCTCTTAGTATAATTCAAAGCTTATTACATTATTGCACTCATCACGGACTTCCATTGACTATAGTGACAGACAATGGGACAGAATTTACGAATCAGCTATTCTCTGAGTTCACTCAACTACATAAGATTAATCACCACAGAACATTACCCCATGCACCTAATGATAACGGTAATATTGAGAGATTTCATTTGACCATCTTAGAACACCTTCGTATCCTTAAGCTACAAAAGAAGGATGAGCCTGTGATTACTCTCATGCCTTATGCTATTCTAGCGTATAATAGCTCAGTGCATAGCTTCACGAAATGCCGACCGTATGATATAATTAACGGACACTTTGACCCGAGAGACCCTGTTGACATGGATCTGACTAAACATTTATTGCAACAATACACACAGACTCACCGCGATCAGATGAAAACTGTCTATGACATGATTAACGATACTGCATTGCATAACCGTACCTCTCTTATAGAAAATCGTAATAAGAACCGTGAACCGGAAATAGAATATCAACCGGATCAACAAGTATTTATTAATAATCCTTTTGCTACTCGACAGAAACTCGCACCACGTTATACTCAGGACACAGTCCTCGCTGACTTACCGATTCACATTTATACATCCAAAAAACGTGGTCCCGTAGCTAAGTCTCGTCTCAAAAGAGTCCCTAAATCAGCAAAATTGTTACAGGTTCCTACTGACTCTGACCATGATGACAATGCTGGAAGCCCAGGAGATAAAACTTGAGAGTCTGGACGATGGCCCTGGAATTTTACCGTTCAAACTAGGACCGACTAAACTTATAACTCATTATCATACGTTTTTACAGTACATAGAACTTGAAAATATTGAACATCAAATTAATAACGTACAGACTCAACTTACTGACTTTAAGAATCGACTTGAAAATGACACTTATTCATTATATGAACTTCAGATTGAATACTTAACTATTAAAATGAAAAAAATTCTGCTTTACTTAAATACCTTAGAGCCTAACCGTAACAAGAGAGGTCTTGTAGATGGATTAGGTTCCGTTATTAAGAGCATTACTGGCAATCTTGATTATTCAGACGCGATTAAATTCAATAACGCTATTAAAATACTAGAAAATAACCAAGTAAAAGTAACAGATGAATTCAATAATCATATTAGCATTAGTAAAGATTGGATGGCACAACATAGTAAAATCATAACGCAAATAGTTCAAAATCAAGAAAAAATTAATTCTACTTTAGAGCTACTTTTAGATAAAGATGCACATAAAGATACGAGTTTAATAAAATATGCTAAGTTTGCTCAATTATTAACAATTATTTCGGAAAATACAGATGATATAATGGCAGAACTTTTAAGATTAGAGAATATATTAAGTTTCGTACGTGCATCAAGCACACATAATTCTATCGTAGGTATAGATATATTAGGTAAAATGGTAGATAAATTAGAGTTAATTTACCCTAAAGGTACTTTACTAGGATTAGACTTAAGAGAATACTATGATATAATTAAACCGGGTTACTATTTTTCAGGCAAACGTATAGTAATTACTTTGAAATTTCCTATTGTATCTCCTGAAATTTACGACTTATATAGGTTAGCTATCCTTCCTAATAAAAATAACCAGTCCATTCTACCCCCATATCCCCTTATAGCAAGTAACAGGCAAGCTTTCATGTACATAGAGACAGAATGTCCGAAGTATAGTAACAAGTTCCTTTGCGAAGAAAATCCGAGTCATCATGCCCGAACACAGGCAGACTGCATTCAGAATCTAATCACCAACCAATCTTTGGACGCGACCTGCGAGATGACCACAATAAAGCTATCTAAGGAAGCCGTAGATCGACTGGACGAAAGACATTATGCCATTTCTTTCCCTCACCTAACGAAGATCCACACCATCTGCGGGCATGAAAGTTACAACACCATGCAAGGTAGTTTCCTGGTCACCATCCCAACCAGCTGCTCCTTGGAGACACCAGAACTCACCATCAGCAATAGTTATGACAAGATCGAAGGACAACCACTAAAAATTATGAAGATTTCAATGAATGCTGAAAATGAAAGTATCTCACCACTGCCACATATCCAGTTGAACTCGATAGACCTGAGAGATCTACACGAATATACAGATAAAGTAATGCTGCAACCAACTGTACATCTGGACCGTACTTCATCAGACGTTATATTTCACACTACAATACCAGTCTACACGATACTAATCAGTGCATTTGCACTAGGAGCTGCCTTCAGTATTCGTTACTACATATATTCAAAGATGAATCAAACTACTAAAGATGAAGTAACACACTATGAGGATGCTGAGAAGCCAGAACCCCCGCCGAGAGTACCGGCAACATTTTCTCTAAAAGTTCTAAAATAGTTGCCGTTCTGAGGGTGGAGGTGTTACGACATAGTACGTCATGGTATATGCTGACCAAGGGTGCATCGGTACCTTCCTAGCGACGAGGCTACGTGCGTCACGGCCGCGACACGAGGCGCGGAGTCAGCAGTATCGACGGAAAGTTTTCGCAACCCATTTCCACGATTCGACTTGATTTAATTTTATTTGAATTGTAAGACAGACACGCATTGTTAACCTAACATCGGTAGCATTCGCACCAAAATTAGAATAGTCTCTTTTTATTATAATTTGACTTTTAAAATTAAATATAGTTTAAATATTTTTGGTTTTTTTTCGATCCTTCGGCTGGGGCCTACGTAATTGGTATAATATTGCATTTTATTATTATTTATTATGTTTACTATTTTTATTTCGTGATCCAATGACCTTCATCCTATTTGTTCATTTGTTCATTACGCTTTGCCTTAACTACCAATCATCATGAAATGTGGCATGCAGATAGCCTATGGTATGGAGAAGGACATAGGCTACTTAAACCGGGATCGCGGGTTAAACCACGGACAGCTACAGCTAGTCTTTTAAAAATCGAACACGGATCCAATACGTCCTCTTAGTGTTAGATTCGCATCCCCTGACATCAATAAGATACGTTAAATTAGGGATTCGTTAACTGAGCGAGAGCTATCTCTTCCCTTACTTCTACTATTGAAGAGATACAGCCAATAACAGCAACTCTAAGTAAATAGTTAAGATAATGGACACAAATACCGGGACAATGTTAGGGACCATATAACATTAAGTCTGTGTATTTGTCGTCGCCTTGGTTGTAGGACCAATTAGCCTCATCGCTGCCGCTGCGGAGACCTCGTCAATGAGCTCGGCCACCATGGGCTTTCGTGCTCCCTAAGTGCTGGTCGAATATCACGGCACTCGGCTATTAATGACATTATCCGCAGGGCTCTTGTTGTCGCTAACGTGACTTTCGTACTGGAACCAGTCGGTATTGCGCGGGGCGATGGCAAGAGACCGGATGGTATGTCTTTGATCCCTTGGAGTGTCGGCAATTCGCTGGTGTGGGATGCCACATGTGTCGATACACTCGCGCCATCTCACTTACCGGCGACTTGTAAAGCTACAGGGGCAGCGGCGGCCAATGCGGAAAATTCAAAATTCAAAAAATATGCATCGATTGGACCCAATTATATTTTTATGCCTTTTGCGGTCGAGACCTTGGGAGAAGCTCGCCGTTTTGCTCGTATCATGTCTTCAAAATTGATCGAGACCTCCGGAGACCAGCGGGCGGGGAGCTTTTTCCGCCAACGCGTCAGCTTGGCTATCCAAAGAGGAAACGCTGCCAGCCTTCTGGGAACCTTGCCGTTAATCGGAAGCAGCGGCAGGCTTGAGGAAATTTTCTATATATAGATTATATTTTGTAAATATAGATTGTATTTTGTACATATTTGTTGTTAAAATTTATTTGTAGAAGATAATGGATAAGAAGGTTTATATTATTACTAGCTGTCCCCCGCAGTTTCACCCGCGTTCCCGGGATAAAAAACCTATGTCCTTCTCCATACCATAGGCTATCTGCATGCCAAATTTCATGATGATCCGTTGAGTAGTTGAGGCGTGAAGGCGGAAAAAACAAACAAACTCACTTTCGAATTCATAATATTTAATATTGTTAGGATTTCGGTAGAGCTGGGCATATGGAGGGGATTTACTCGACTGGTCGCAGGCCAATTTATTACCTATTTACTTGGTCCTAGTTTGCAAATCCAAATGTCCAAATCAAATTCCAATTCGAATTCAAATTATTTATTTCAAATAGGCCTTCGCAGGCACTTACGAATCTATTACTTATTGTGTCCGATTGTGTTGAGTGAGTGTTATTTTTAATGTTTTTTTTTGTTTTGTGAATGGTGTTTTGGGTAAATACTTTTGAACACTACGCTTACCGGAATTTTAAAATTACTTAATTTTATGTTTTACTCTATAAGTGAATATTGCAGAATTTTGAAAAATAAACTCTTCATTTTTATTATTTTCTGTAAATAGGATAAACTGACTCTCGGACAGAGAAAAATGTGCAGAAAGGTTTCATTAATGCGTAGTTATTTAATAAACCCGTGTGCGTGTTTGTCAGTCAGTTAGTTTGATTCGTTACACATACACCAAGCTTAATTAGCTTAGATTTCAGTGTTAGTCCCATGGTAAAAGTTGTTCAGCATGACTAATCCAACATAGGTTTCGAAAATATGCCATCTCGAAATCTCCACCCAGTATAGGAATGGCAGTATTTCGGCATTAGGTAAAAGTCCGGTTTTAACGTTTGAACAACCGTTCGGTAGCTTCGATCACGTTTATTATTTATATGCGACCGTGACGGTCCGTCAAACACTAAAACCGGCCTACACATTTGAAAATTTAATGACGTTACAACTTACCCATGGTACTAAAAAAAATATTATTATGTTAAATATCTTTATAACTCCGATATAAACGTGATTTTCTATGTAAATAAGTAATTATGCGACGGTTGACACGAGACCAGAACCTGATATTTTTACCGTGGAGTATTTTAATTATGCAGGTTTAATATTTATTATGTGTATATTTAATTAACATACAGCAGGTAATTTTGTCGTCAACATTGGTAAACACAAAACTATTTTTAAAATCTTTTATTTTTTAAAATTCAATCTATATAACCCGTTGTCAAATTCCAATCTTCTACTATATAAAAATAAGTCGGGTTTTCCTTCCTGACGCTATAACTCCAGAACGCACGAACCGATTTCCACGGTTTTGCATTCGTTGGAAAGGTCTCGGGCTCCGTGAGGTTTATAGCAAAGAAAATTCAGGTAGGGTAGGGTAGGGTAGAGTAGGGTAAGGTGGGGTAGGGTAGGGTAGGGTAGGGTAGGGTAGGGTAGGGTAGGGTAGGGTAGGGTGGGGTGGGGTAGGGTAGCACCATAGGGTAGGGTAGCACCACGCGAACGAAGTCGCGCCGGGCAGCTAGTAATATATATATACTAGCTGCTGCTAGTCTGCTCGTGGCTTCGCCCGCGTGGCCTACAGGAAACAAATGACATATTTTTCTACAACAATAAAAGAAAACAAAACAAAACCAACTTCATCCCGCTTCGAGGGTGGAATTATTAAAAACGCTGAGATACGTATAAATTAATTTTCAATCTTCAGCCTAAACACAAAATTTGAAGACCCTATCTTCGAAACTGACGGACTATCATACAAACTTTCATCCCCTATTTTACCCCCTCAGCGGTGGAATTTCGAAAAACCCTTTCTTAGTGGATACCTACTCTTCACAAAGAATACACCCTCCAAATTTCATATCTCTAGGACCAGTGGTTTAGGCTGTGCGTTGATATATCAGTCAATCAGTCAATCAGTCAGTCAGTCAGTACTTAGAATTTTATATATTTTATATATATATAGATTGGAATAGCCATCACCCATTATTAATTACTTGAAATCTATTTTAGTACCACAACTATCATCTACATTACGCACGATTCTTTTTTATTTTTTCAATAAAAAAAAATAAAAAAAAACTACTACTTTTCTTCTATCTACCACCATGACATGGGCGACGAAACTATTGTCAGTGAGATCAGAATCTAAGCTTGTTTTGAAAAGAGTTATTGTTGAGTTTATTGCCAGCTCTTCTCAGCAAATGCAACCTTCCGAATCGGTATTAGAGTCAGACTATTCATAAGTTCCTGCGAAGGTCTTTTTGAATAAATTATTTTGAATTTGAATTTGAGTTGAAGTTCTGCAAGAACGCAATGGCTTTTCTTTCTATTGGGTTTTTAAGTAGAAATAAATTGTTCATGTGGATATAAAATTTTGATTTATTTTAATTCCACAATGATGCCATTTAGTCAATAGTAATAATGAATTTAATAAATTTTAACAAGTATATTAAAACGTTTCTGAATGTAACTTCCAGCTCTTAATCTGCAGTGGAACATGGACATGCTACTTCATGCTAGGACTTTGCACTGGTGCATCAACGGTACTGGTTCCTCAACTAAGGAAGGAAGCAAATTCAACCGCAGCTGTTAGTGAAGAAATGGCTTCTTGGCTGCGTAAGCTGTTTCTATTATTATTGACAATATGAATTTGTTTTGCTTCTATAAGATTATTGGGATCACAAAATTTATCAAACTGTAATTTATCAATAGATTCGTTGTTAGTCTTATTGTCTACATCTTAAATAATTAGATCCTCATTGATAATGATTTGTTTATTTTTATACTAACGTAAGCTACAGCTTGAAAGTTCATATCTCAACTTGACAAACTTTATCCTTTCATTGTATATCTCTTTTTTTTCAGCGGCCGTTTTCAGTTACTGTGGACTACCCTGGGTTTTTATTCTACCAATAATGATCACTTATATCGGACGGAAGATTCCTCATATTGTCGTTTGTGCCTCAACCCTTCTAGGTTATATTGTTTTCTACTGTAGTCAAAACTTAAGTCATATAATTTTAAGTGAATTGCTACAAGGACCTCTTACTGCTTCCTTTTTGACCATCTCATTAGTTATAATCACTGAGTATACATCCTCAAATTACAGAGGATTATTTTTAACAATCAAAGCTGCTACGTTTTTCTGGGGTATTTTAGTCTCAAATACAATTGGCACATTTTTTCATTGGAAGAACATAGGATTGCTTGGTATCATCTGTTCAGTATACAGTTTAGCTACAGTAGTATTTTGGCCCGAATCTCCGTATTGGCTGGCAGCTAAAGGACGTTATGAGGATTGCTCAGCAGCACATCGATGGTTGAAGGGATCCGATAAAGCATCTGAAAGGGAACTTGAAATACTTATCATTTCTGGACAAAGTAGCTGTCGTGCTAAAATAACAATTTCGAGAGACAGTATATTAGAGTTATTTAAAGTTATATTTCGCAAGCAAATCTATAAACCGATATTATTGTCCGTTTTAGTTTGTAGCCAGTATATATTCTCAGGTAAATTAGTTTGTACAGTATATTCAATAGATATAATAAAGAAAATTACTAACAATGAATCTACTGCGTATAATGGAATGTTAATTTTGGACGGCGTTACAGTTTTCAGTATGTACGTCGGCTGTGCATTTGCAAAGTCTTTTAGAAGACGAAGTATACTGTTAATAACATCATCTATAGGCATTGGGTTCTTGTTTTCAATGTCATTATATTTGTATTTAATTAAGTTATCATTAATTACTGAGAATAAGTATCTATCTGTCATATTGTTATCAGGTTTTTCAATCAGTATTGGCTGCGGCCCAATGATAATGGCTTCTTCAATTACTGGAGAATTATTACCTTTGCATGCAAGGAGTATATCAATATGTATTATAGCATTAACATATAAAATAATTAATGGAAGTTTAATGAAAGTATCACCATATACTTTTGAGGTTCTTGGATTACATGGAGCTTTTCTTTTATACGGTGTATCATCGCTGACATGTTTAATACTGGCTTACATTTATTTGCCTGAAACCAAAGATAAGACTTTGCAAGAAATTGCTGATAGTATAATGGGTGGAGAATTAAAAACTGTTGCTGAAGGTAAGGAGTTGATGCCTTTGAAAGAGTGCGAGGCCAAAATTAGTATGGTACCCACAAAGAAAAGTAATTTGCCATGAATATTATGTTACAACATGAAATAGTATAGCTGCTGCCTGCGCAGAATGCCTCAAACGGCGCAAATATAGTAACTTCGATAGCAGTTACTTATTTGAGCCGTTTGGGGTACCTAGATACATTGGGTCCATGGGGGCCGGCGGCCCACTGCTTTTTCCGAGGCATTTGTAAGCGCCTGGTCGAAGCGTCGCGTGACCAGAGGGCTGGCGAATACCTCGCTAAACGCATTAGTTTAGCAATACAGAGAGGTAATGCCGCCAGCGTTCTGGGCACGCTACCACTCGGCAGCGACTTGGATAGGTTAGCCTATTTATAAGTTTTTTCTGTTTTTTTTTACCTTAGTTTTTTGTTTTAGTAATTATTTAGATTAAGTTATTTAATATAGTTTTATTTATAATGTTTTGATGTTAAAATAAATATAAATAGTTTAGTTTAAAATACAAATAAATATCTGTTTTGTAAAAAAAATGTGCATCGCATATAAATTATTGAAGATTTTTTTAATTTGTCTTATTCTGTTTATATTTTCTTGATTTTCTCACTTATTTTAGTGCCCGTTTTGTGTTGCAATGTTTGTTTGACTTCATGATGTACTTTGATTCATTAAAATATCTGCTCGGGACAGTCAGAATGCTAATTGCCAAATATTGAAACGCCATTTACATCGAAGTTGTGGTTTGACAGTTTGATTGTATGGGAGCTTCTCAAGTTTATAAGACCCTCCTAAATTTTACGGCGTTTCATTATTTGTTCAAAATTGTATCAATTAATGTGTAAATTGCATAAATTATTCTCAATGTTAAATTGCTTTAAAAAAAAAGTTAAAGGACGTCCTGAAATAGCTGCTCCTCATATTGATTGTATTGTATACTAGCTGTCCCCCGCGGTTTCACCCGCGTTCCCGGGAGTCTATGTCCTTTTCCATACCATAGGCAATCTGCATGCAAAATTTCATGATGATCCGTTGAGTAATTGAGGCGTGAAGGTGTAACGAACAAACAAACAAACTCCCTTTCGCATTTATAATATAATATTATATATTTTAATATTATATTAGTATGGATTTATTGTATTGTATTCTGTATTTTGGTTGTATTTGTATTTAAATATATATTAATAATGCTGATAATGATCATCTTTATATAACTGTGTGGGAAAACTGTGTGTATGTGGGAAATTAGGTCTAGCATAATATCTGCAGCGCTGATTTTCAGCAAGAACCGAAGAACGACGCTATTCGCTCCCACCAGTAAAAAAAATTGGCATCCAGTAAGTACTTACTACATATTAAAACTATCGAAGTATATAAAATTAACAAACAGTCATAAAACAATCATATTTTAATGCAATAGGGCTATAATTATACTCTTTGCTTTAGTGCAAAATGCCAGTGCCTATTTCCCATACAAAAGAAAAAAATAAGTATATATCTTTGATTAAGGATAGGTACATCCAGATTGAGTGTCGAAGCTGTGCACGCGTCGATAAAAATAGCCCCTAACTGTTAGGGGCTAAATCAAATAAAAATAAATAAAATTGTAAAATAATGTTTAATATTTAAATTTCTCTCGATTTTAATGGGAATATTTCAACAACTGCTATCATTATGAACGTCACTATGACAAGCAGAATGACGTAGAGGGAGCGTAAAACGTAGCTGTTACGCGCAGCAACATATAAAAGTTGGCCTGTTTTATATATTCGTGTAGTATGGCGACGTTATTTCTAGGTATATTTATTTCTATGGTATATATGTATAGATATGCTAGGTCTCGATAAACCGGTAACACATCATACTCTCGTTGGCTATAGTTAGTATACCAGTACCGTGATAGATAGGGATTGTTCCGCGATGGATTAGATTCAATACAGAATTTATATTCTAATTGCACTGACAACGATTGCATGCCCTTGCGCGGCGGCAAAACTGCATCTGTAGGTCAGGTAAATCAATTTTTTATTATTTTCTTTATTTCTGTAGTATCGCACTTCGGTGCATGCACTCGGTTATCCAGTATGGTCGGGATAGGAAAACAAAAAGCCTTACGAAAATAATAACATTATCATTTTAAATAATTAATTATTTTTGTTCTTCAAAATTATGAAAAGTGAAATTATTGAAGGAAGTGACGAAAATATTGAAGAGAAAAATGACTCTGAGAATGTAGAGTGGAAGTTCATTTTAAGACAGGTATGTATTTTCTTTAAACTAGTACCTCTCTTCCTGGGTATAACCTAGATACAATATATTCAAGGCTGGAAAGAATTGGCATTTGGATAAGAGTGCTACATCCTCGGCCTCGTCATGACTCCTCCTGGGTTCAGTCGGAGGCAAAAAACAAGCCAATTTGACTTAAAAAACCATACCATTACTAGTGCATAGTTAAGGGTGGATATTTGAGACGGATCAGTAAGGAAGGGCAAACTACCTTAATCGATGATATCACGCGAGTATTTTCTTAGGACTGTCCCACACTTTTTAACCTACTTCAAAAAAAGGAGGAGGTTCTCAATTCGGTTGTTTTTTTTTTTTTTTTTATGTTTGTTACCTCATAACTCCGTCATTTATTAACCGTTTTGGAAAATTCTTTTTTTGTCTGGAAGGGTACACTTCCCGTTTGGTCCCATTGTCATCAGATCAGGATTTGATAACTTCTTAGTGTACTTTGAAGGTTGGTTGGTTTTGGTTTAAGTTTTTTGTAAAACAGTTCAATTATTGAGTTACTAATATCGGCATTTACAGAATTGGATAAAAAACTTTTCACATTTATTTTTCTAACAAAATGTATTGGAAAAGTATTTTCCAATTTGTGACGTTTCTACACTAACCTAACTTGGCCCCATACAGCCTTTTGATCCTTGTCGGGGACAGACTTCTTAGATCATATTCGCATGGTTTCAACCCTTAAGGTACCCTGACCCGTCTCAAATGTCCACTCAACGTGCGTTATTTGAAATAGAAGTAGTAATAGCAGATATGGTCTAAACCTATGGTATTAACCTAACATCCATGCAGACCATAAAGCCACGTCACTAAATGAGTTATGAATCTGAAAGTGGATATATGGGAAGAGGAAGACCGAAAAAGAGATGGATGGATTGTGTGAAAGATGATATGGGTAAGAAAGGAGTGGATGCTTGTTAGCAGTGTGCCGTAAGTCTAGGTACAAGTATTTAGAATAAAAAAGACAAGATTGGAAGTGTATTATAGAATATAGTATCGTCAATAATATGAGCCTGCATTTATATTAAAAAAATAATAAAAAAAAATTTTTTTAATAATCTGGCAATTAATATAAAGTTGCGCTCCTTCAAAACATGTTTTTACTACCATAGTTTGTTCTTGGTGTAGGTAGAAATAAATTTGGACCAAGACGGTAGGAGAATCCGGAGGGAGATCACGTGTGGGGTTCCACAGGGGTCGGTGTTGGGCCCATTGCTGTGGAACCTCGCATACGATGCGGTTCTGCGTGTCAATCTCCCCGCTGGCGTAAAAGTCGTTTGCTATGCGGACGACACATTGGTGGTCGCCAGTGGGGATACCTTCGAGGGGACCAAACAGCTCGCCGAGCTTGGGGTGGAAGTAGTCGTCGCCAAAATTCGCGAGTTGGGTCTGGAAATAGCGCCTCATAAGACCGAGGCCGTCCGACGCTGTAGAACGAAAGTATACAGCGTCCAGCGTCAGATGGCCCTACGGATCGTACGGGGATACCGCACAATATCCTTTGAGGCGGCAACTGTGCTGGCTCGCTTTCCACCGCTTGACATTCTGGCGGATATGGATGCGAGGGTTTATGACCGGATTCGCATCGTCCGCCAAAGTGGTGGAGGCGATCCAGAAGAGGCGATCAGACGGCAGGAGCGACTTATCGCATTCGCAACGTGGCGCGCAAGGCTTCACGATGAGCGGTTTGCGCGCAAACGCGTTGTCGAAGCAGTCCTGCCGGTCTTCGAGGCCTGGATGCAGCGAGAAGGTGGTAGACTCACCTACAGACTTACACAGATAATCACCGGGCATGGGTGCTTCGGTGATTATCTGTATAGGATCGGACGTGAGGCGACGGCGGCCTGCTTCCACTGCGGTGGAAGTGACCAGGATTCCGCATCGCACACGCTCGCGGTGTGCCCTGCATGGGAACCTGAGCGGCGGATCCTGGTCCAAGAGATCGGGCGGAATCTCTCCCTGCCAGCAGTCGTGTCGGCGATGCTGAGCGGGGATACGGCGTGGAGGGCCGTAGCCTCCTTCTGTGAGGCCGTAATGGTCCAGAAGGAGGCTGCTGAGCGGGATCGGGAGAGGGCCGATCCCACCTGGAGGCGAAGCCGCCGGGGCGCAAACGTGCCTCGTCGCGGCCCCCCTGCCCTGTAGCTCGGGCTTAGAATAACAGCTACGGTGTTCCCCTGCCTGTCGTAAAAGGCGACTAAACGGGGCCTTTGGGGTCGTGGGCAATCAGAGCGGGGGCTCTGATTGCCCAGAAGCGACCCCAAGGAGGCGATGAGTCGATGTGGTCACGACTCATCGTGCGATAGCACAGCGAGGGTGCTGGGGGGAGGTGTCAGACTTCCCCCGGGACGAGCTATCTAAGCGCCGCGCTTGGAGGGGTGAGCAGGTACGCGTTCAACACGAGAGCCCGCCCCCCTCTCTATAGCGCAGGTGGCGACCACCGTGGGGTTTTAGCCGGTAAAAGTCCGGCATAACCTGGCCGCTCCCACCCAGGGCGGTCGGGTATCCTATGAGGATTTCCCCACGCAAAAAAAAAAAAAAAAAAAAAGGTAGAAATAAATTGTTAGGTCTGCGTGTAGGATATTGGTTCATATTATGGTTTATGAACCAATATGGTTTCGACGGGCCAGCCTAGTTGGCGCAGTTGGTTAAGATTCACCTTACGCGCCGGAGGTCGTGGGTTCGATTCCCACACAGGACATGCATTTGTGTGCATGAACGAACATGTCTGTATGTCCCGAGTCTGGGTGTAATTATGTATAACAAAAAGGAGTATATGTATGTATTATATCATCTGGTTTCCATAGTACAAGCTCTGCTTAGTTTGGGATCAGATGACCGTGTGTGAGGAATGTCCCAGGATATTTATTTATATATTTGTTCGTTTTAAGTGGTCTGACAAAATATATTTTTATTCAAGATTTGCCATATTAGTACACAAGTTTTAAAAGTATATAGGTAAGAAAAGTACATTGACCATTTTATTATGGGTCATTTTCAAGACTTTTAATGCTGAGTTAGTAGAACATCTCCAAATGTCTACAAGATAGTCCAGGTGAGGTTTAAAAAGAAAGTAGTAGATAGTAAAGCGCATGAGGAAGGTACCGCAATGCCTCTAAGTGAATCCAAAAGTGATAATATTTTGGTTCGTACACTATTAATCTGGACCTTCCAAGTCAAGCCTCTATGTAGAGTTAATAATAGTCTCATTTTTAGGGTTCCGTAGCCAAATTGCAAAAAACGGAACCCTTATAGATTCGTCATGTCTGTCTGTCTGTCTGTCCGTCCGTATGTCACAGCCACTTTTTTCCGAAACTATAAGAACTATAATGTTGAAACTTGGTAAGTAGATGTATTCTGTGAACCGCATTAAGATTTTCGCACAAATATAGAAAAAAAACAATACGTTTTGGGGGTTCCCCATACTTAGAACTGAAACTCTTTTTTTTTTAATAAAACCCATAAGTGTGTTATAGTATGTAGATAGGTCTTCAAAAATACTTACTTTACTGAATAGTTTGCGTGAGAGACACTTCCAAAGTGGTAAAATATGTGTCCCCCCCCCTGTAACTTCTAAAAGAGAATGATAAAACAAAAAAAAAATGATGTACATAACAATGCAAACTTCCACCGAAAATTGGTTTGAACGAGATCTAGTAAGTAGTTTTTTTTTAATACGTCATAAATTAAAATTCATATCAAATACTCAGGTCTATACTACCATTTACTTATATACCTACAGGTTTGTACGGAACCCTCGGTGCACGAGTCTGACTCGCACTTGACCAGTTTTTTAGCCAAGAGAGTGTTCATGTTATAAAAGCAGGTGTCATCCGCATAATATTACCTGGCCGTGAAGTCAGACTTGGCTGATACTTTGACGTATATTAAAAATAACAATGGCCCGAATATGGAACCTTGAGGAATCCCAACACTGATTTGCTCGGAACTACTTGCTTACTTGCGACCTTAGCGTGCTAATTTGCTAATTAATGTCGTCAGATGTAAGGCTATAGTTGAAAACAAATGATAGTATGGCAAACCGTTTAGTGCATTATTTATAGCACGTAAAGCCTGAGGCATAACAAGATATACAAGGTGAAAATGCTGTTTAATAAATCTTATTACAAAAAACCTTATAATTACGAAGATAATATAATTACGTTTTTTTTTTTTTTTTTTTTTTATATTACTTTTAAATTTCCATTTTTCATACAAATAGTGTATTTTTAACCGACTTGAAAATAAGGAGGACGTTCTCAATTTGGTTGTATATTTTTTTATGTTTGTTACCTCATAGCTCTGTAATTTATTAATGTAATTCTTTTTTGTTTGGTAGGGTTCACTTACCGTTTGGTCCCATTGTCATCAGATCAGGATTTGATTACTTCATAGTGTACTTTGAAGTCGGTTTAAGTTTTTTGTAGAACAGTTCAATTATTTTATTAGTATTGTCAAAAAAAATAAACGGTTTGAAACTCATGGGTATAGATTCTAGGGATACTGGCAAATTAATTTCTAAAATATATGTATATAGTGTTGTGTATGTAAATCATGCTACATAAGCAAAATCTACTAAATGTGTTTCCCACATCCTTGGTACTTCATTTCTAGGTACAGTCGAGGACATAAATATGTGTATACACTTAGTAAAATTCAACAATGGTTTCCTCTAAAACTACTGATTGAAATTATGAGATATTATGCAGGCAGAATCTTCTAACATATACTATTATGATTTTTGTAATATTTTAACACATGAATGTTAAAAATGCGAGAAAATCGCTTTTGAATTTCAAAAAGTGTATACATATTTATGTCCTCGACTGTACTACTTCAACTATCTGTCTATACATTTAAAAAGTTAGTTAAACAAAAATTGTGTAAGAAAGGGTACTATAAATATTCCGACTTTTTAGAAGACAAGAACGCATTTGAATGAAGTGTTCGCTTTACAGGCTATTTCAATTTAATTATCTAATATTGTCAAATTTATTATAAGATAATTAAAAAATATATATCCTTGCTGAGCTTCTTGCCGGGAGTCTTCTCAGTTTAAGTTTATTACGAACCGGTGGTAAAATCAACGGTAAAAGTGCCTTACAAACGTTACATTTGTAAGGCACAAATGTAACGTTTGTAAGTGCCTTATTAGGGCCTATATTGAATAAACAATTTTTGAATTTGAATTTTGTGGTATCTGAAATAAAAATGCGAGTTGCATTACTTAGCTTCTGCTTTATAATTTTTTCAGCTTTTAATCTGCAGTGGCATATGGACATGCAATTTCGGGCTAGGACTATGTGCTGGTGCACCAACTGTACTGGTTCCTCAACTAAGGAAGGAAGCAAATTCAACCGGAGCTGTTAGTGAAGAAATGGCTTCTTGGCTGCGTAAGATATATCATCTATTAATTCAGAATTATGTTATTTTGCTTCTATAACTTTTTGGGATCACTAAATTTATTGGACTGTACATAGGTCATTAGATACGTTGCTTACTAAATTTATGTTCAAGTCCCATTGGTCCGGTGCTTCTGCTCTTTTTTACGGGGCAGATGGGAAAGATAGTGCTATCGGCCTCGGTAGTCCCGTTGTCGACATTTAACGGGGAGTATGGCACGGATCAAGTTTTAGTTGCCTGTTTGGTAATAGTAAAAAAACCTATATTGTTAGCTGAACTGGTTACCAGGATATCAGAAGTTCTTAAGTGATAAGCTTGAGTAAATAAAATGAATTAAGGATAGAACTCACACATACTGGCTTGATTCTAAAATATGAAGAGATCACTACCGCTCCAATAGTAAAAAACATAAATGCTTTTTCTGTTTTTTTCCTATTTCCTTATCAATACTATAGGCTATCTGCATGCCAAATCGGTTGAGTAGCTGATGCGTGAAAGCTTAACAAATAAACTCACTTTCGCATTTATAATATTGGTTAGGATTAACTGCAAGAATATTATTTATCAATGTAACTTGGATAGTAATCATTTAGCCTTTCAATTTGTACTTTATTTTTATTTTATTTTTTTCAGCGGCCATGTTAAGTTACAACGGAATACCCTGGGTGTTCATATTACCATTATTGATCAGACACTTCGGCTGGAAAATTCCTCAAATTATTGTTTGTGCGACAACTCTTCTAGGTTTTATTGTTTTCTTTTGCAGTAAAAACTTAACTCATGTAGTTATAAGTGAAATCATACAAGGAGTTCTTAATGCTGCTTCTTTAACTATATCTTTAGGTATACTAACAGAGTATACATCATCAAAATATAGAGGAATGTTTCTAACCATCAAATCTGCTACGTTTTTCTGGGGTATTTTAGTGTCAAATACAATTGGCACCTTGTCTCATTGGAAAAACATTCCATTACTTGGTATGATTTGTTCAGTGTACAGCTTATCTACAGTAGTATTTTGGCCCGAGTCTCCATATTGGCTGGCATCTAAAGGACGCTTTGAGGATTGCTCAGCAGCACATCGGTGGTTGAAAGGAACTAATAAAGCTTCTGAAAGAGAACTTGAAAAACTTATCAGTGCGGAAAAATGTAGCAGTCGTGTAGAAACTAGAATGTCCACAGACAGTGTTTTTGGGTGGTTTAAGATTATGTTTTGTAAGAAATTTTATAAACCTATACTATTGTCTATTTTAGTTCTAAATCTGTACACATTCTCAGGAAAATATGTTTGTACCGTATATGCTATAGATATAATTAAGAAAATTACCAACAGTGAATCCACAGCTTACAATGCGATGTTAATTTTGGACGGTATCACAGTTTGCAGTATGTACGTTGGCTGTGGATTTTCAAAGTTATTTAGAAGACGAATTTTGCTATTAACAACATCGTCTATAGGTATTGGGTTCTTGTTATCAATGTCATTATATTTGTATCTAATTAAATTATCATTAATTACTGAGAACAAGTATCTATCTGTTATATTGTTGTCAGGTTATTCAATCAGTATTGGCTGTGGTCCAATGATAATGGCAATTTCAATATCTGGGGAATTATTACCTTTGCAAGCAAGGAGTATATCAATATGTATTATGGCATTAACATTTAAAACCGTTAATGGAACTATCGTCAAAGTATCGCCATACATCTTTAAGGCTTTTGGATTACATGGCGCTTTCCTTTTTTACGGACTTTCGTCGATTACGTTTTTAATATTGATTTACTTTTATTTGCCCGAAACTAAAGATAAGACTTTGCAAGAAATTTCAGATAGTATAATGGGTATAGAATTGAAAACTGTCGCTGAAGGTAAAGAGTTGATGCCTTTGAGAGATCTAGAGGCGCAAATTAGTATTGTACCCGCAAAGAAATGTAACACTCCATGAATGTAAAATTAATTGACACATACTCGTGTTTTATATCCTAACTTCCTAATTATTATTATGAATGCGAAAGTGAGTTTGTTTGTTACGCCTTCACGCCTCAACTACTCAACGGATCATCACGAAAATGGTATGATATGGAGAAGAAGAAGGCTACTTTTTACCCCAGTAATGCGGATGAAACCGTGGCGGACAGCTAGTTTTACAATTAAGCTTAAATAAAATTAAATATGTTTTAGTTTCGAATAAATATTATACTGATCATTAAAACAAAGAATTCGGAACTGTCCTGATCCTTGCTGTCGATTGAATTATTATAAATCATGCTAGATGGCGTTGTAGCATTATTTTTTAAATTATCCTTTTCTTGATTAAGGAGTGAATCTGTGTAGCACATAAAAGAAGAAAAGGAATCTATGTTTTTATATTATTAAGGTTGCCAACAAGTAATGATGATGGCGACGCGCGGTTGCCATTGACGTAACGCCAGAGGTCACACCTGGAAGGAATTTGAAGAAGGAGGTTGAGGAATTTGGGAGAAGGGGAGGAGGAGAAGTGGAAAGGATAGTATTTGGCTCCACACCGCTGGTCTCTGCTCAATGCTCGCACATTTAAATATATAATTAAAAAACACCTGTAACATTCCTCACACACGGTCATCTGATCCCAAACTAAGCAGAGCTTGTACTGTGGAAACCAGATAACTGATATAATACATATACTACGTTTTGTTTGTAAATACATACTTAAACATAATTACACTCAGACTCAGGACACACAGATATGTTCATGCACACAAATGCATGTGCTTTGTGGGAATCGAACTCACGAACTGCGGCGCGATAGGTGGAATCTTATCCAGAGTCCTTACCAACGACGCCAGCTGGCCCGTCAATATATATACTGCAATTAAACTAGACTCCAAGTAGCAGCTCTCCGCCCGCGCCGCAATGTTAGTGAGGCCAAAATATTAACTGGCACTGCCAGAGGAGAAACAGTCTTCGTGTCGCGTATACCATTATTCCCTAATCACCTTCCGTTTGACTTTAAAATATTGCAGTTCCCAATCAAGGTTTATTTCGCAATGTCTTTTAATAAATCACATGGACGAAATCTGAAATTTGCTGGAGTTCATTTGCGGCAGGACTGTTTCTCCCACAGCCAGTTTTATGTGGCATCCACACGTGTGATTTCACACGTAGTGTCGGGAAATAGTCATGAACAAAGCTCCTAAACCTATTGTAACTTTAATTCATATCTAGAAAAAAAAGTCGCGGGCAAAAGCTAGTATCCTTTATTTTTGCATACTTGATAATATCAGATAAATCCAGTTTTTTTACTTTGACAAATTATTTATTAAGCTATAGAATATGCATAAGTAGAATATATATACATTCAATCGGTCAACCAGATTGGTCGCGCTAAAATTAAATAAACAGGATTATCTTCTATTAGTACATGTGTTACAGAAAAGCTTTAGCTCGATATTATCTTATAGTTATCTGTGGTCAATGATATTATTATAAGAATCAAAAAGTGAATAATGGAAGCAAGTGAACAGAATACAAAAATGAAAAATGATTCTGAGAAACTAAAATGGAAGTTTTTTTTGAGACAGGTATGTATTTTATTTTTATTTTAAATCATAATAATTATATCCGATATAGAAACCAATAAAATAATTATGTCATTGAAAAGGAAAACAATGGATTTTACAGTAAATGATACATGAGTAGTTCATTCTCAATTATTCGTAATTTGATTATTGTAACTTTTAGTGTCCGTTTATTCATTTAAAATTAGTAAATTAATTTATATTGGAGTAACTGGTAGGTAAAGTTCATAAGTTTATAGTGATTTTGAGCGATATAATACCTACGCTGTGACATACAGACGAATAGACATGACGAAACTATTACGGTTCCTTGTTTGATACATTATCCCAAAATCTGACTGTCGGTGATAAACGAAGAGTAAAAGAATGCAATGAGACAATTTTTAATTATTTCGAATGTCCCTCTGTTTGTCTGTTTTAACGCAAAAGTTTTATCGAAAACTTCTGACGGGAAAAGGAATAAAGAAATATAATGGTGCGTCCACGCTTGGCGAACCGAGCACGAGCCGAGCCACGAACGAGCGCGATTCGCGTAGCGTGGACGGGCTTGCGAGCCTCGAACGAGCATTCGTAGCGTACTCGACTGCGCTCCGCCCGATTTTCAGTTTTTTCACGAACACGGATTCGCATCGCGCTCCTTGTAGGCTCGACTGCGCCAGCCAAGCCGCGGCCAAAAAGCTATCTATAAATAAAATTACATTCGAATAAAAAATAAAAAAAATTAAAATCTTTTTTTTTTTGTTATCTAAAAATAGTATGTTATTGCTAATAAATGCTGACATTTAACAATGTCACTCATACATCCTCATACTAATAAAAAAAAATTAGATCATAGATTTGTGGAAGATTTTTTGCTCAGTTCTAGGGTGGGCAACGCGAGAGATACCTGCTTACCATCAGATGCGACGTAGCTTGGTTGCCATCTAAGTGGTTAAAAAATAGATTTTAATGAAATTTGGTACAAGGATAGAAAAGTCTGGAATAAATAATAAAACAATTGCATCGAAAGAAAATATTTGATCCTTTGGGACACGGGCCAAAAACCAATATTAAATTTCGACACGATCAAGTTTTTTTTTTATCAGAAGGTTGACAAGCATGTACCACAAAATTTTAATATTGACCTTTTTTAAATATTCTTGAATGTGTGTCCTTCACTTTAGAATATGATTGAATACTTAAATTATAGCTGTTTAGGGTTTCGTAATCAAGAGAAAAAAAATTGAATCCTTATAGGATCACTTGGTTGTTAGTCTGTCTGTCCGCCTGTCAAGACCCTTTTTCTCAGGAACGCGTAGAGGTATCAAGCTGAAAGTAATATTAAATACTCAGGAGCAGTGAAAAAATCAAACTTGCCGCATATTTTGACGATCGCAAGAGAATCAAAACCTATATGGTACTTCCATTTGACCTAGAATTATGAAATTCGGCAAGAATATTTTATAAAAAAGTAAGCTCAAGTAAAGCAAGAAATCCGAAAACCGTAAAATTATAGTTACAAATAAAAACTTTATCGGAAAAAAGGGGGAAAATCTTCGATACTCGATTCCTGTGATGATAAAACTATTTACAACCCTACAAGTCTTTACGGAACCATCGGTGCGCGAGTCCGACTCGCACTTGGCCGGTTTTTATTTTGGTTTTTGCTGCATTTACAGTAAATACTAGTTCTGGTTTTTAAAAATAATTAAATAATAATTTAGAAAAATATTTGCTCTAATTTTAATAATACTCGCAGTCGATAACCAATTTTGGGTATAACTGAATTTTAAACAACAATTGGCTACTTGACAGTTTTCGGAAAAATATTTTAAAATTTACATACGAGTATTTTATACCCCTTCTTTTTATCAAAAAAATGTTATTTACAAGTTTTTTTTTTTTAACATTTCATTTGAAATTCGCGCAAAAACAGCTTCACAAAAAACAAAAAACAGGTCACGTGACATTTGTCAGGTGTGACGTCACATCAAAATAAACAAAACTAGAGGTATGTAACGCGTACCGCGCGTCGAATTGAGACCATACGCAGTGAGCGTGCGCGCTTATCGTGGACTATAGGTACAAATTGAGCTGATCTGCGAGCTGAGTCATTGAACCAGCTCACACACCTGAGCCGTGAGCTGTTATGCAGCTCGCGTATTTTTGATGAGTTACACACCTCTAGTTAAATCTGACGTCCCAAACAAACCATAGATGCTCAATCCCGGCCGCCCGGGTTTCGGTTCTTGTAATCCACAGATAAAAAAACTCACTTTTTATTTCCTAAAATAAAATATTAAAAAAATATTACTATGCAAAAAACATATTGTGTAATTATTGTTAACCTATTAGCTATCATATCTAACATATTTCATATTTTTTCATTATAACTGTCAAGTAGCCAATTGACCATCGGCAATGAAAAAATGAGTTTTATTTAACACTAACAGAGATTCAGTAGCTTATTCCTTGTCAAAGTTAAACGTGTAAAAAGTAAGCTTTCTGACAAGCAAGCCATTTATTTTATTCTGTTAACTTCATAGTTTACAAAACTAGGGAAAATTTAAAAAAATATCGCAACGTCGGTAAATCATCCAGTCCTCAACTATAGACCCATTGCTTAAACGACCTTAAAAATTTAGGAAGCATGCCTACTTTATTATTGAAGCATTTTAAGTAAACTAATTATTAATTAATTAATTTTATCTAAATTAATTTGTCTAATGGATATAATTTTTTAGCTTTTAATCTGCAGTGGAGTATGGACATGTTACTTCATACTAGGACTATACTATGGTTCAGCAACTGTTATGGTTCCTCAACTAAGGAGGGAAGCAAATTCAACCGAAGCAGTTACTGAAGAAATTGCTTCATGGCTGCGTAAGATAAATCATTTAATAGAAAGTTTTAGAAAAAGTTATTAAATAATACTAAAATAAAAAAAATATGATATAGATTTTTTAAATTATTAGTACTGTAATATTTATTCCTTAGGATTGATTTTTTACAACGTCAGTTAACTTTATTCGGTGAATAATTTTTAATTTCATCAGATGTTCTATACAGAACATGTCCGATGAATAAAAGTGACGTTACTTTTATTCATCGGATAAAATATATCTGACGATGGAAAAATGGACCCTGAATCTGATATTTTATATTTTTTCTTATTTTCAGCGGCCATTCCCATTTACAGTGGACTACCCTGGACTTTTATTTTATCAGTAATGATCACCTACACGGGACGGAAGATTCCTCTAACTCTTACTTGTGTCTTAACACTCTCAAGTTTTATTGTTTTCTTCTGCAGTGAGACCATAACTCATATAATCATAAGTGCAATTCTACAAGGTGCGCTTACTGCGGCATTTTTTACCATCGCAGTAGTTGTAGTAACAGAGTATACATCCGCAAAGTATAGAGGAATATTTCTGGCCATAAAATCTGCTAGCTTTTTTTGGGGTGTCCTAGCCGCAAATACAATTGGCACCTTCTTACATTGGAAGACCATTGCATTGCCTGGCATAGTTGGTTCAGTATATAGCTTAGCTACGATATTTTTTTGGCCCGAGTCTCCATATTGGCTGGCAGCTAAAGGGCGCTTTGAAGACTGCTCAGCAGCACATCGGTGGTTGAAAGGATCTGATATAGCTTCTGAAAGGGAACTTGAAAAAATGATCAACTCTGAACAAAGTAGCACTCGTGTAAGAACTAGAAATTGCAGTGAAACCATTTCGGAGTTCTTTAGGATTATTATTTGCAAGAAATTTTATAAACCTATACTATTGTGTGTTTTAGTTTTATGTTTGAAAATGTTCACAGGAAAATTAGTTTGTACTGTTTATGCTTTAGAAATAATGAAGAAAATTACTGACAGTGAATCCACAGCGTACAAAGCGATGTTAATTTTGGACGGTGTCACAGTTTTCAGTATGTACGTCGGCTGTGGATTTGCTAAGTTATTTAAAAGACGGACTATACTGTTTACAACGACGTCTCTAGGCATTGGGTTCTTGTTTTCAATGTCATTATATTTGTTTTTAATTAATTTATCATTAATTACTGAGAACAAGTATCTATCTGTTATATTGTTGTCAGGTTATTCAATCAGTATTAGTTGTGGACCAATGATAATGGCTTCATCAATATCTGCGGAATTATTACCATTACATGCAAGAACTGTATCAATATGTGTTATAGCAGTAATATCTAAAATAATGAATGGAAGTTTGATAAAAATATCGCCTTATATCTTTAAGGGTCTTGGCTTGCATGGAACTTTCTTTTTTTACGGTCTCTCATTGGTGTCATTTTTAACACTCGCTTACTTGTATGTCCCTGAAACAAAAGATAAGACTTTGCAAGAAATATCTGATAGTGTGATGGGTAGAGACGATAATGTTGCTGATGGAAATGAGTTGATGCCTTTGAGAGGTCGTGGCGCTAAAATCAGTATTGTACCCGCTAAGAAAAATAATTGCACTTGAATTTTATTATTTTTTAAATTCTTAATTTTACAATAAGAAATGTACTTATCGTAATAAAGAATTAGAACAAAATAAAAAGATCTTTACCGATTTTTTTTTTTAATTTACCTACGTTAATCAAATTAATCTATACCTACACGTAAAACAAAGGCTAGAGTTTGTGGTTTTATGATTTTATACTAATCCCTATGTATGATATTTTTGTTTTGATAATAAAAAAATAAAAAAACTGCAATCCTTTTTTATATATGCAAATTCTAATCAAAAGTAATATAATATTTAGGACTAAGCTCTAATTTTATTATAATTATGTTATATACAATTTATCTGACGATAAAACGTTGAGATTGTATTAGAAATTCGGATCATTATACCTATAGAGTGACTGGTATTTAGTAAACGATAGACACAATATTGTACTCGTGATAACAAAATTAAATAAAAACTGATGATGTATTCTATGTGTATTCTTATTCTTGTTAGGTACTAAATATTATGGGCTCATTAATATGCTAAGTAAATTAAAAAAAAAGATTGGGAAAGTTGTTTGTTATCATGAGTACAATCATGTGTCTAAGTATCGTTTACTAATTACCAGTCACCTTATACAGGTTGTTTTTTTTTTCTAGCTAGTAGTTTAGGTATAGATTATTTTGTTCTATTGTGACGTAGAAGCAGAAAACAAAAAAAAAAGAAATAATTTAATTTTTACGAAAATACATGTTTTTATTTTATTTTTATAATGGCATTTTTTTTCTCCAAATTCACTCTGGGTTCCTTTCAGGGTTTTTCTCTAAGACGTTTAGATCAGAAGTTGCCCTCACTGGCTGGAAAAAAAATCACTGTATAGTGATTTTTTGGGGCGTAACAATAGTGATGTGCGATCAGTACCTATATTTGATATGAGATTAATATTTTTGTACAATAGCCAATTTTTTCTTGCGCATTATTAGTGGAAAAATTATAACATTGTTGATGTATATTTTCAAATTATTACCAGTACTAGTTTTGCAAATCATTTGTTTTTTTCGCAGTAAAATAGTTTATTTGATTTAAAAATTACTAAATTGAAGGCTGATAAGTTAATTGATGCGCATAAAAAAATATGCCTTTTTAGGGTTCCGTAGCCAAATGGCAAAAAACGGAACCCTTATAGATTCGTCATGTCTGTCTGTCTGTGTGTCTGTCTGTCCGTATGTCACAGCCATTTATTTCCGAAACTATAAGAACTATAATGTTGAAACTTGGTAAGTAGATGTATTCTGTGAACCGCATTAAGATTTTCACACAAAAATAGAAAAAAAACAATAAATTTTGGGGGTCCCCATACTTAGAACTGAAACTCAATTTTTTTTTTCATCAAACCCATAAGTGTGGGGTGTCTATGGATAGGTCTTTAAAAATGATATTGAGCTCTCTAATATCATTTTTTTCTAAACTGAATAGTTTGCGCGAGAGACACTTCCAAAGTGGTAAAATGTGTGTCCCCCCCCCTGTAACTTCTAAAATAAGAGAATGATAAATCTATAAAAAATATATGATGTACATTACGGTGGAAACTTCTACCGAAAATTGGTTTGAACGAGATCTAGTAAGTAGTTTTTTTTTAATACGTCATAAATTGAAATTAATATCAAATACTCAGGTCTATACTACTATTTACTTATATACCTACAGGTTTGTACGGAACCCTCGGTGCGCGAGTCTGACTCGCACTTGGCCGGTTTTTTAAAACATGAGACGACTCAATTTTATGAATTGAATTAATAACCGTGAATTTTGTTAGCTTTATAAATAAACACATTTCCCTGTAAAAAAAAATATTCTAGTGGTAGATTTCTTCACTATCTTTTGTTTCTCAGCCACAACTTTCTATCACTATCTCATAAATAATAAAAATCCCTAAAAGTTGTTTCAGAGCCATCTAGTGTTGAATTGAGATACTATAATCACAATTTGCGTTTAAAGTCATCATATTTTGTAGACAAACGATTGAACATGTAAATCATGCTAGATGGCGTTTTAACTTATTGTAACAGTTACTTTTTTGTTTTAGAATTAGATTATGTTTCTGTTGCTTGTCCAAATAAATAATCGTGATTTATTAATATTTTTGCATTAAGCAATAACATTATTAGATTTGCTTTAAATTATTAATTAATTTACCATACTTAAAACAAAATAAAACATACATTCTGAAGATTTTGAAGTCTCAAAAGTCATGTCACACTGGTGAATATTGACATAAAATATGGTATATATTATTATGATTAAAATTTGATTTTAGTTAGGTACATCACACAAAGAAAAAAAACATTCCTATTAATTATTTTTGTAGCTTTTTTTTTGTTTTTTTTATATTATATAGGTTTGCGCTTGACCGCAATCCCGCCTGATGGTAAGCGAAGATGTAGTCTAGGGTGGAGCGCGCGTACCCATAAGATGCCTGTTCACTCTGGCCTTGAATAAACCCATGTTATAAGCGTCTGGAAACACGTTGTCCGGGAGAGCATTCCACAAGTTGGCCGTGCGTATAAGGTAAGAGGAAGGTATTCGTATCTCTGACATGTGAATAAAAAACATATGGTTTTTCAAATTATTTAATATAAAGAGAATCACAATTAAGCTCCTTATTTTAATAGTTAGTTATTACAATGTAATAAAATAATGGTTAGATTTATTAAAAAAAGAGTAAAAGGACAATATACATCACTAAAACGTAACGCATTATTTCATTATAATATATCTATTATGTAAAAAATATTACCATGTTTTCATCGGATTTTGATATTTAATCAAAATCCGAATTTAACACATACATTTCTGAAAAAAAATAACAATAATTCTGTTTTATTTACTTGTACAAAAATTGGCTAATTTACGTGATTTTATGGGTTAACATACTGTATATTTCTTCTATAATGTTTAATGCAAAACATCATTTTAATTGTCATTTAATGAATAAGTGACTTTTTTTTTATTATTTAATTTTGATTAATCGACCTCAAACCGACCACTGTTTTGTGAATTTTTCCTGTATGATGTTTAGTATATTACATATTTATTTATTTAAGTGTGTCTGTCATTTGACGTTTAAGCGGTATGAACAAAATACAATGTAATGTTGTGAAACTCGTCTGTACAATGTATGCATCGCTTTTTACCACGTTCATATAAAAATGATGAGAAAAAATAAACGAATTTTAGAAAAAAAAATCAAATTATTGCTTTTGATTTCGGCTTCGTTCTGTACAGAAATATATTTCAGTTCAAAATCAATCCTAAAATAACAGCGTAACATAAGAAAACTTTTTAAACAATCAAATTTCGCATTAAATAAAATAATAAAAATAGAAGAGAAAGAAGCTCATTCATTAGATCATAATTGAAATGATAGTTCGTGTTGTGTATTAAAACTTATAAAAAACAGTATTTTAACTGTAAAATCAATAGTGATATTGGCAAAATTTCGTATACGGCCTCTTTAATCATAAGTAAACCTGAAGTTGATTTTATGCCAAGCGGATTCCATGTTTGAGTAACTTTTTATAATATCATGAAATGTATAACAATAATATAACATTGTGAAGTGCAAACGAATATGATGACCTGAATAATTATTTATCTTCATTTTTAAAATTCAAAGCAAATTTGTTTTGTGACGTTCTATTTATTATAAAAAAATATGGATACAATAATTCTAAACTTACACAGTCTGTAATTAAATGATCAGACGCTGATAATTGTTAAGAGTGACGTTTTTTCATTGAGTTTTTATTAATATTTCCTAAAACATTATTCAACGTGATTATTAATAATTGGTCTTAATTTAGGACATTGAACGGACGTCTATTTATGAAATCACACGGCACAATGTATTTTCTTTTGTTTTGGAATATTTACAGTCCGCAATAAATAAAAATAATTATTTTTACCATACAAATTTATTCGCTCTTTTAATTATCTATTAATTAATTCGACACAAATTTAATAGCTTAAATAATGGTAAACCATTAAACCGACTTAACTAGTAAATTAATAATAATAATGGTAAATGCGCTATAAATAAAATACTTTTTAAGGCCGAGTCTTAACTAGCTTGGATATGTGCAGGCTTGGATATCTTTTAAGCGTCAAACATTATTTCCGACATATCCCAGCTGGTAAATGAGCAAAACCGTCACAACGTTAAAATCATTGCAAAAACGACTCAACTTTTTTTTAGGTTTTTTTTTCATTTTTTTTACAAAACTTCACCATTGTTCGTTTTTTCATCGTATCATGAATATTTTCCTCCTTGACTGTTCTGCCGGCCCCATCCTGCGTTTGTCGTGGGTCTGTTAATAAAAAGGACATATTTATTAAAGTTTTTTTATACTACTGTCGGTATAAAAGCGTATGCGTAGCCCGCCTGATGGTAAACGGTTACTGTAGCCATATGGATGTTTGCAACACACGGGGCATAACCCGCATTACCGACCCTCCCCCCTCCCCAATGAGCACTAGTGATCTTACTCACGCTCAGAAACAAAACAAAGTTATTTGGCTGCGGTATTCTGTAAGGTGGAGATTAAGAGCACCTTGACTGGCGAAGTGCCAGTCAAGGTGCTCTTTGAGCGAATAAACGCTACGCTCTCATAATGTTGTTAAAAATATTATATTTAAGACTGTTTTCTTTAATCATTGGATTGGACAAACCTATTAGGAAAGGTAGGCGCCACCCCAGTCGGCGAGTGCGGCGGAGTAGGCGGCACGAGGTTGGTCGCCGGATGATACACGCGTGCCGACATGCTCATTTCATCTACAAGAAGAAACGAGAAAATGTTATATATTTGTGCGAGAACACAGCATAGGAATCGGAATAGGTTAATACCTACTTATGAATCTTAATAGAGCAGTCAATCCGCCATACTTTTCATACAAAAGCTCTGTATTGATCATGGCGTTGTTAAACATTTTTCGATAGAGGTTTTTAACAAATTGGCATCTTGTGCATTATATCTAGCCGTGTATCTAGGCAAAAATAAAAAAAGTGTAAAACAAATTGAGTAAAAGCCTCCGAAAAACAGCGTTTTTGCACAAATTTTAAAAGTAAAGAAAACATCTAGATACCAGGCTTGCAAATGTATTGGAGATTCTAAATAACTAACATATTTTTCAGAAACTTGTATGATTTTTTCACAAGTATACTCCTGGAACAAGTTTTATGATATGCGACTGATAACCGATGGCTCTGATGCTGTCTCCCTTTCTTCGCAGTCAAACATTACGTTGGATGAAAGTACAAGGTTTTAGGCTATACTTGCGTTGAAGTTGCGTTGGCCATGAAGGGCTTAATACTTACTATTCGAGAAGGAACGGACGTATGCTGGCTTGTTGTAATCCTTTGTTGGAGGCATCTTGGTTCTGAAATGAAAGAAAACACTTAATAAATAAAAATCCTGGGATATTTTTGACGCAGAGCTTATACATTGGAAACCAATATACTATTTACAGCCAGATCAATCGAAAGAGCCAAACATTTCCGACTTTTTTGGAGAAGCTCACTTTTGCATGAATAATCCCCTTGCACTCATACTCACAGACACGTTAATTTTGTTTAGGGAATGTTTGGCTCCTATGATTGGCCTGGCTGCTCAAAATGTATTGAAATAGTTCCCTGAGTTACATATACTGGGTGGAGATTTCGAGATGGCATATTCTCGAAACCTATGTTGGGTTAGTCATGCTGAACAACTTTTACTATGGGACGACAATGATTTCTCAATTTTGGGTTTACTGCGTAAATCAATCTCAATGAACTTCTTTAAACTGGACTTCATTGAAATCTCTTTATCTGGAGTTCGATAACATTTAGACCTGAAGCGGGTCACCAGACGAGTCAATGGATAGCTTTCTTATCTCGTTTGATTTCCACGTGTTACATTAAGTTGTAACCCCGCAGATACCTCAGAGACGCGGGTCAATCCGCGGGCGTACACTAGTATGAATATAATACATAATTGTGCCTTCATCATACCGAATCTTCCCGCCCCTAGAACATCAAACATAAAATATGATATCAACGCATAAGCCTCGAATCTAAGACATTAATAATAAACGAATAACATCGTCTTTATCTCTTTTGGCCCAACTTCGCTTATAGACGATACATCTTGCACTGATTACCCCATTAAGACCCTTGCACACTGTGCAAGGCGCCTTTGAGACTGACTAAGAGACTTATTTATTTTGGATAAGTCTCTAGTACTTATTCTTTGAGATGAAGTAAGTAAGATGTCTCTAAAATATGAAACCAGGTTGGTATGTTTTGTCCACCAACGATACCCTGTTTACCCCCTTTGGGGTTGAATTTATACCTACCTACCTTAAATCAAGTTTATAGGCTTTATACTGCATGTGATTACGTGATTAATGTGATTAGTATTTTGCTTATATGTATAAATATATAGAAGAGTTTTTAATGTATTTGTCAAATAACAGTACATAGAAGAAGAAGGTAGATCATAGAAGAAGATGAAGATTAATAATGGTATATCATATTTACTAAACATTTCAAAAAAGACAATTTTCTACAGAAGGAACAAAAATCTTTGTTTGGTATTAATTATTGTACGCGCAACATTATCGTTATTTGCTTTTAATCTGCTATTGCCTATTATTAGTCTGGTATAAAATTATTTGCATTGTATCACTATTGCACTGCCTCAGTATCAAAACAATAACATCTAAGACTTGTACATCGTACAGTCCCCTTTACGATACATTTATTAACCAATTTTTCCCTTGAACGGTTCAGTCTTAATGCCCGCGATATAACGATAATGCAGAGCGATACTGTATTGATGACAGTGCCTCACAACCTTAATGCCTTAACTCACAATATGCCAGTGTAAAATGAGACATAAATCTCCCCGAAAACGGTCCAAAATCACTTCCAAAACATTCTAATAAAGTTAAGTTCGATATTTTCACACAATGTTCTCCATATTTTTGCGCGATAAATACTACGTCATAAGTCAAAAGTTGTACAAACAAAATGTTATACTAAGTTTAAGTAAATAAGGTTCATATTAGCTTTTAGTTATGAGAAGATACGTCGTAAAGAACGGATAAGATTGTATCTTTAGCTGATGTCTGAACAGATTTATTTCATAGAAGAAAAAGAGAACCAAAGGGGGGTATTTGTAAAATTGATTATGTTTGACGTTCTTTTGATATCCCTTTGGCGTAAGACGCGACTGAAAAACGCCGGAGCGATTGATTTTAATTGAATACTTAAGCAAAGGGATTATTCTGTATTCGTTGAGCTTACAGGCGATTAGGTGGGTTTCAATACAGGGTTTTTGATAAGGATTTTCTATCTTTGACTGCTCCTTTTGACTTCATTGTATTTTATGGCTAGTACTGCAGGCTATCCTCCAATGCGTGGCTATATCACATTTTATGCAAAGATGAAAAACTATTTTTTAGATTACAGTACGCCAATACTTTTTCATTAATTTTTAGAGAGGTAGAGCAGAATTACAGAATACCGCAGCCAAATAACTGTTCCTGCGCGTGACGTGAGTAAGGTCGCCGAGCTCATAGGAGAGGGGGGAAAGGTCGGTAACGCGTGAGCGATGCTTCGTGGGTTGCAAGCGTACATATGGCTACGCTAGTACCGCTTACCATGAGGCGGGCCACAGACTTAGTCGTATAAAAAAAATACTCTGTGGCGTTTCTGCCACCGGTTAATATTAGGCAAATCACGGAAACGGCTAGTCTAATTATGATGGATTTTGTTTTCTTTGTTGTTTTGTTTTTCGTTGCCAAGCAAGCCAATATCCATTGCTACACGGCCGCTGTAAGCACAGCGCCGCGGCTCCGAAGACGTCACTCTAAGGTGCAACGTAGACGACAGACTTTTTGTGCTTAGGAGTCTGTGGCACACAAAAAAGTCCGTCACGGATTTTTCACAGATTCAAAGCATACAACACAACGTACATTACATCTTCGATCATTCTATCGGCGGAACTCTAGCTACGGACCCGGACGTACAGTAGTACCCAACTGATAAGGCGCGTCGTGAATGTTCGTTCGCACAGAAAAGAAAGTATGGCCCGAAAATAAACGAAAGTATGCTTAAAACTTACAATCAACCATAGACCACTATTATAAGGTTCATAATACACTGCAGCTGTTAGTTCCATCTCACTCGCAAGTCACGCCCCTCCGCACGGCGCGCGCTAACATGGCGGCAGTTGCCGACCAATAGCATTTCCCACGCTTAGAAAATGTATCTTCTGCGCAGGTACATCGGTAAGCCATATCAGTTAGGTACTACTTGTACATGCTATGGAAATGCAGAGATTGCGATATATTATTTTGTACTTTAAATACAGAAAAGGAAGAAAAAATAGAGATTAGGGTACATCCTATTCTTTCGCAGACTTTTTGCGCGTTCGTGTGCATTACTGCTTAGAATTGTATAGGTTCTATTTTCACAGAAAGCGCTGCACCTAATTCTAGTTTGCTGCAATCTTCTGTAAGGTGGAGTTACTTCCCCAGTTGGGCTGCTCTGATTTTAAAATTCGTTATGCCACTATAAACGAATGTCCAGTAAACCAAGGAACGGATTCCAAAATCTCTGTCAGTCAAACAACATCTGATTTTCAAAAGTACCAGGGCGTAATAGCACAGTAGCAGGATAACTCAGTATTTGTGTAAGATAGCAACTGTATCGGAACGGTGCTTTCACGCTCAGCACTGTGTGGAAAGTTCGCCATAGTTTGAGTTGCGCTGTTTTATTGGTCATAGTGTGGAATGGCAATACTTAATATTATTAAACTTTTTTTTCAACACACTCGCTCGTAATGTGACAGTTATTGCACCGTTTTTAGTATCTTAATGCAGCTTATTACGCACTTAAGTATAATATTGTATGCGTTTAATGTAATAGTTTAAATTAAATCAAAAAGTAAAGTAAGTATTGAGAGAGTTAGAGCGTAGCGTTTATTCCTTTGCAGTTTTACCCACGTTTTCTAGATAAAAAGTACCCTAGGTCCCCGTTGGCAATCTGCGAGTGAAATTTCATCGAAATTAGTTTAGAATAAATAAGGATATTGTTATTGATGAATTAAAATTTGTATTTTTGTATTATCTTTTTTTGCAACAAAAAAATAATACAAACCATAATACTAGTTCATACATATACTCGTACATACTTGTAAGTAATAAAAATATATTTTTACTGTATCTATTTAATTTCTTGCCCTTATCATAAATCAATGAAGTGAAGTATACACAGGATATTCATTTCCTTTCTATTTCCTATTGCTCTGATGTCATGACTTAATTACACAACTCATTATCACCAGGGACTTCGCAGTTACACCAGTGCATAGGTACTTGTTAATGATAATTGTACAGTAAAGTAATAAATAATGACAAACGAACGACATACAGACTAATGACAATGGTTAAAAATGTGTATGATATTCTATTTACGGTTTTTTGAAAGTGGCGAATACGATTCATGGGTTTACTAATTACACGAGATTTTAGACACATAATCAGATTTATCAGTAAATTTCATTTTTTTTTTAAATGAATGAAATAAAAAAATATTATTTATATAAACACCGGGCGACACGTTTCTCTTTATCGCGAATCAAAATCAAAAATCAACCTGTTCTACTGGCAGCCTTTGGGAACCCTAAAATGATGATGATAGAATTCAGAGAGAATATTTTTGAATTGCCAGCCTTACGTTCTACTTTGTCCTTGTTGTCTTTTCCCTTCCAACTTTACTCACGCGCAGGAACACAACATAAAGTTATTTGACTGCGGTATTCTGTAAGGTGGATGTACTTTCCAGTTGAACTGCTCTTTGAGCGAATAAACGCTACGCTCTAACTATCTTCTCTTATTTATAGCCTTGTGTTTAAAATAATAGCTAAATAATAATATAATATAATAGCTAAAATAATAGCGTCTGGCTGGCTACCACCCTCAAGTTGAAAATCTGTCGCCAAGCACCTATCGGTGTGTTCCGTCAGCTGCACTTGAGAGCCAGTTCCTTCTAGGCTTTGTGTGCTTACCACCTTCGACCACATCATCACTTACCATAGTGAGATTGTGGTCAAACACAGGCCTATGCACTGTAAAAAAAAAATAGCATATTGCAATAAAATACAGCCAAAAATTAAATTTAAATAATGTCCACACGTCTCCAACGTGCCCACCACATTGTTCACTGCACTAGATGCAACTCTCGTATCTATTTATTTATGTATTTACTTACCTACCATCGGCGACAGCCATTTTGCTTATCAAGCAACGTACACAACGAGATGAAATGCATGTTTGTGTATGAATGGGAACAGAGATGTTTGATTGTTAGGAAAACTGTGTTTTGCCAACGTAGGTACCTTACTGCGGTCTCCTTTTTAACCGACTTCAAAAAAGGAGGTGGTTCTCAATTCGGATGTTTATATATATTTTTTTTTATGTATGTTCGGGCATAACTCCGTCATATGTAGACGGATTTTCAAAATTCTTTTTTTGTTCGAAAGGGGTTTATTCCGAAATGGTCCCATATAAATTTCATATAGATCTGATCTTGAGTTTCGGAGACAGACAACGGAACACTTAAAAAATGACAGCAAATCAACCACAATTGCTGCTATCGCTTAAATATGCATTGTTTACGCAGGCCTTTACACGCGAAAGTATTTAAGTATATATAAAACTAAAAATTCTAAAATAAATTAACTCTACTTTATTAGCAAAAAAACCGTCTTCAAAGTACACTAAAAACTAAGAAATAACTCTTTGACAGCACTATTTATATCTGTTTATTTCTATTTATAACAGGGGTTCCCAAACTTTTTCGTATTTTCGTTATTCAGTTACTTATTTGAACCGACCTTCGGTATCCGACGTCAAAAGCACTGAGCTATCATCGCCTTAAAACATATATGAAGTAGGTAATGTAAAAATAAAAAAAATTAAGGGTAATGTAAGAACTTAAAGCACTAGCAGCTTAAGGAAAAACATTGTGAAGAAATCTGTGCAGTTAACAATAAGAAACAAGTTTATATAAAACCGGTCGATTCAAACGACAGATAACAATTCTGTGAAAGTTATTTCTTAAAATCAAGGATAAAAGAGCGATTTTAAAGCGATATCGTCCGATTCTGTGTTTTATAACTAACCTTATATTCAGTACTGTACCTCTTTCTAACAAAGAATATAAGAAAAGTGTACCTACTTAGAAATGTCCTGACATTATACTTTATTTCACATAGGTCGCAAATTGAATCGCCTTCAAAGTTGGTTACGTCTACCCGCAAAAACGGCAAAGACTAATTTGACAGCTTTAAATATGTTCTATCCTTTTCCAATAATGTTTGAAAGAAAGAGATGTGATGTGATTAAAATGAAGAATACTTCTTTATTTATAAGTTATTTGAGCTTGTTATTCCTGGGGCTCTACCGCGTAACTTTGGTGGTAATCGTTGCGAACACCTTTAATTATTTCATCCAAAGACGTGCACGCGGTATGACGCGACGATGACCATTCGTGGGCCCTGATTGGATGAAATTCATTAATGGTGTTCGTTACGATTACCACCAAAGTTACACGGTAGAGCCCCAGGACTAAATATCATGGTGATGATGAGCCAAGGTCAAATATCTGGTTCCATATTATCGTTCTATAATATTATAGTTACTAGGGTGCAATGAAAAATGAAGTGATGGCGGTTATCAGTTTTGATAAGGATTCGATAATATTATCTACAACTATATATTGATTAGACAACCGCAAATCGGACCCATTTATTACTTATAAAAAAATGTATTTTAGGAAATATTGAAGAGCTACAAAACATCTTTATCATATAGTTTTTTTTTATTTGTATTTGACTATATTTTTTTTTTATACAACTAAGTCGGTAAACAAGCATACGGCCCGCCTGATGGTAAGCGGTTACCGTAGCCATATGGACGCTTGCAACACACGAAGCATCGCTCACGCTTAACCGACCTTTCCTCCTCCCCTATGAGCTCTGGCGACCTTACTCACGCGCAGGAACACAACTTTACACAGCATAAAGTTATTTGGCTGCGGTGTTCTGTAAGGTGGAAGTACTTCCCCAGTCGAGCTGCTCTTTGAGCGAACAAACGCTATATTCTACCTCTCTCAAAAAAGTCTCTCAAAATACAAATTCTCAAGAAATATTTTAAAAGACTCAACAATAGTAGGAAAAAACCGTCTACATCGAATTTAGACGCCCCGATCCCACAGAGAGAGTTCTAGAGTTCTGCGTTTCACGTTGACAAATCTATGCGGCGCCTTTAAAAGGAAAAAAAAACCGGTCAAGTGCGAGTCAGACTCGCGCACCGAGGGTTCCGTACAAACCTGTAGGTATATAAGTAAATGGTAGTATAGACCTGAGTATTTGATATTAATTTCAATTTATGACGTATTAAAAAAAAAACTACTTACTAGATCTCGTTCAAACCAATTTTCGGTGGAAGTTTGCACCGTAAAGTACATCATATATTTTATATAGATTTATCATTCTCTTATTTTAGAAGTTACAGGGGGGGGACACACATTTTACCACTTTGGAAGTGTCTCTCGCGCAAACTATTCAGTTTAGAAAAAAATTATATTGGAAACCTCAATATCATTTTTGAAGACCTATCCATAGACAACCCACACTTATGGGTTTGATGAAAAAAAAAATTTTGAGTTTCAGTTCGAAGTATGGGGAACCCCCAAAATTTATTGTTTTTTTTCTATTTTTGTGTGAAAATCTTAATGCGGTTCACAGAATACATCTACTTACCAAGTTTCAACATTATAGTTCTTATAGTTTCGGAAATAAATGGCTGTGACATACGGACGGACAGACAGACAGACAGACAGACAGACAGACAGACATGACGAATCTATAAGGGTTCCGTTTTTTGCCATTTGGCTACGGACCCCTAAAAAAATGTATGACGTGTGATCGGTAGCGAATATTGCAGAACTCTAGACTGCTTGCTGTGTGCACAATAGAGAACGCAGAACTCTAGAACTGCTCTGTGGGATCGGCGTCTTATTAAAGTAACAAATTACACGAATTCAAACATCTAAAGCTTTATCCCGTAATCCTGACAATTTTTCTCTATTCCTCTTCATTAGTTAAAAGAAAAATATAATTTAATTCGCCAATAGGACCCCCTTTGACCCCCCAAAAAGACAATCACTAATTACCTCCGTAAGTAAGCCATACAAATCGTCGAAAATGTTTTCTAATTTACAAAAAAAAGCGAAAAAAAATTTTTTGCTCGCCAAATGAACTTATTTAGCTCAAGAGGGATTTAATAAAGATTTTTCACGGGTTCTCCCAGTTTCGTCGAAGTTTTTAGGGGTCCGTTGCAAATGAGTTCTAGTGAACCGTTACAATGTATTTGTGTTAAGTTTGTGTCAAGTTAAGTAGTTGTTTTCTAATCTAAGAAATATTAGTCAGGTGCCGATTCTGTTGTAAGTCGCACTAAACTAATTTTAGTCACATCACATCTATTTCTTTCAAATATTACTGAAATAGGATAGAACATATGCTGTTAAATTTATTGTTAAGAAAAATAGATAACGTAATTTGTAATTTTAAATTTTAGTTAATTTTCAATTTAGATTTAAGTTGTTTCTTGTTTTTTACCAATACACTTGAGTACAGAAATAAACTTTTTTTTTTTTATTAGTACTTATGCAAACACGTAATCCGTTTGCATTAGCCTATAGATTATTATGACTAACAGTCTTACTCTTAACTATAGAGATCGATCTGTGCTCTTAACTCATTATTTAATTAAAATACTGCTTAGGTTATCATGTATTTATCGACCACTTTAATTTCAATTTCATGTAATGAGACATTATTTAAATTACCATTTACAACTTTATTTATTAACGGAAAAAACTACAGACTGTTATTTTACAATGAATTATAAAGTTTATAGTAAATACCTAGTAAACAATAATTGTCATCACTGACTGATTTGCTGACTGACAAAATATACTATACTTTTAAATATGAAAAAAATATATTGAATTTAATTTAGAAAAAAAGCTGCTGTTTTTTTAAAGTGTTAAAAACTGTTGTTTAATTTATAAGTATTCTAGTTGTTTTAAAATGCTGAGTCCATATCTTACCAATAAATGAACGTGACAAGAATAACAATAGAAAACCAAGCGCCAAATACTGCTAATACAGCCGCTGCATATCAATCGAATGGTGAAATCAGCACGTTATTTTTAAACATTTGTTTCATACTGTTTCATAAACAATTGTTTCGAACTGTGCGGGCTCAAAGCAGCTTTCTTCCGCGGACGCTCAGGTTGTGGAATGAGCTCCCCGCCGTGGTTTTCCCAATGGAGTACAGCATGGGGTTCTTCAAAAAGGGCGTGAAGAGATTTCTTCAGGGTCGGCAACGCGCGAGTGATATGATACCCCTGGTGTTGCAAGCGTCCATAGGCTACGGTAATTGCTTACCATCAGGCGGGCCGTATGATTGTTTGCCAACTTAGTGGTATAAAAAAAAAACAGTGAACTGCGTTCCCAAATTCCAACAAAACCATATTTGAAGAATCATAAGAAAAACCTTTCAACAGTACCTACTCTTATCACTTTAAGTCTAGACTAGAATCGACTAATATTATAAAAACGCATTTTCTCGTACTACGGAACACCCAACCAAAAATACGATTCGCACATCACATTTTTTTCGTCCTGCGTCTTTTTCACACCGGGCGACTAATCTGGACGATATTTTTCGCGTCCCAGATTGAATTACTGCAGGACAAACGCACCTCGTTCGTTGAAAAAACGCGAAAGCCGAGTTCGGATTATTAACAGATAGATGGCCCTTGATTAGCGAAGCGAGGTGTAATCATGGATTTGTTAAGAAATACGTATATTTCATACGGTGTCGTGATTTATTTGGTAGGTAAATACTTTTTATAAGTAACTAGCTTTCCGCCCGCGGTTTCACCTGCGCCCCTTCTTTAAAAGGGGGTAAAGAACCCTACCCTAATCTACCCTACCCTACCCTAACCTACCCTATCCTAACCTGCTAAGCTTACATTAGAAAAGATTATATTGTCGTTAAGTTTTCTTAAATTTTCTAAGTTTCTGAGCAGTTTTCTTAATGTTTTTTAATGTTTGTAAGAACCTTCTCCTGACAATTAGAAACACAAAAAAAAACGAATTAGCGAAATCGGTCTAGCCGTTCACGCGTGATGGCGTGACCAAGGGAAATAGGTCTTCATTTTTATGTATATAGATTTTTCGTGCAGAGCTCGTGGTGGAGCATGATGAGCCGTTCCTAATCGTTCGGCAGAGTTAAGCTACCACCGTCATGGTCGGTACCTGGATGGGTGACCGCCTAGTGGTATTTCAAATCGAGCGTTTCCGTGCTTCGGAAGGCACGTAAAGCCGTTGGTCCCGGTTATCACTTGTCTATAAGTTAGTTGGAGGCCTCCTAGGCTTGAAATCTCCAACAGTAGGTTGACCATTAGCCTACCTCCACCGATCCGCAGTGGGCACGCGTGGTTTAGTATCTGCCCATTTCCTTTCAAAGGAGGCCTGTGCTCAGCAGTGGGACATTATAGGCTGATGATGATGATGATGAAGTAATTTTTCATGGATTATACTATTTAAAATGATATTCAGAGCTGTTGCATAAGAAAATGGCAGTGAAATTCATTGAAAAAGGCTTCCGATTCCTAAAATTCAAAATTCAAAATCATTTATTCAAATAGACCTTCGCAGGCACTTATGAAAAGTCTGACTCTAATACTCTAATACCGGTTCGGAAGGTTGCATTTGCTGAAAAGAGCCGGCAATAAACTCAGCAATTACTCTTTTCAAAACAGGCTTAGATTCATTACATAATATTTACATTCTAATCGCACTGAAAACAACTGCGTGCCCCGGCGCGGCGGCAAAATTACAAAGTAGACTGAAAAAATATTGAATAAGTAAATAAATAGCAAACTTAAGCAGACCAGCCCCCACAAGCAGCACCTGTTCACAAGTTATTAATACATAAACTAGAACACTTAGGATTTCGTGGTCGGCAACTAGAACTTCTAAGGGATTACCTGAGTAATAGGTTTCAATGTGTCAAAGTGGGAGATATAATTGGCGAGGGAGTCCCTGTATCGTACGGTGTGCCCCAAGGGAGTATTCTCGGACCCTCTCTTTTCCTTGTCTTTATAAATGACCTTTGTAAATTACAAATTGAGGGTGGAAAGATAATATCCTTTGCTGATGACACAGTTCTTTTATTTCAGGCTGATACATGGGATAAGGTATTTGACTATGCTCAGCGAGGTTTTAACTTGGTGTCTGATTGGCTGCGAAGTAATGCCCTTACATTAAACGCTTCAAAGACCAAATATATAACATTTTCACTAAAAACTATTACCCTTCCCGAATCTTGCCAGTTAACAGCTCACGTTTCAAACTCTTGTCCACCTTCGACGTGTTCATGTCCTAAACTCGAGAGAGCTAGCACAATTAAATACCTTGGTGTGACTATGGATGAGCGGATGTCCTTTGGTCCACACATAAATCTTCTTTCACAGCGCGTACGTAAGCTGATAACTGTATTTAAAAATTTACGGGGTGCTGCCGATGCTCACGTCATACATTTGGTTTACTTTGCGCTTTGCCAGTCGGTTCTAACGTATTGTATTGCGTCCTGGGGAGGTGCTTGTAAATCATATATGCTAAAACTCGAAAGGGCACAAAGGGTTTTATTAAAAGTGGCTTCTTTTCGACCGTACAGGTATCCCACTAGACAGCTATATATGCATTTTGACGTTCTTACGGTGAGACAACTGTTTATTCTGTTGTCAGTTCTTAACCAACACAAGTCGGCGGAATTTGACAGATCCGTGCTTACAAAGCGACGCTCAGACAAGGTTTTCGCTATCACACATTTTCGTACTGCTTTTGCTCAAAAACATCAATGCTTCTTTGGTCCCTACCTCTATAATAAAATAAATAAACTTACTGATATCTATGCTCTCAACTTGTTCAAGTGTAAAAAAACCTTGACTCTTGATACGCAAACACATAAATACATACACCCTCACGCACGCACTTTTATTTTATACAAGATTATATGGTATCTTAAATCGAAATCTGTATTTTATAATGTACCTATAATTCTTATTTTATTCTTTTATTTATTTATTTTTAATTTTTCCTTGTTTTTGGCATGATGATACCTGCAATGAGCATAAATTATCCTTGTTTAAATTTTATTGGAAGAGAATTGGTGCCTATATTACAGGTTTTTACCTAGTTTAGGCATCAATGCTTATTTTTTTTTACGTGACTGTCTACATTGTTAATGTTGAATTGTCTGCCGTAATGTGTTTGTCTTTTTATTTAATGCAATAAAGAAATTATTATTATTATTATTATTATTATAAGTATGACGCGTGTGGCAGCCATCGCCCTCCTCGCCATATTGGAGGGAAGTGAGCGACCCAATATAAAAAAGTCATGATTTTTATTTATTTATTTAGGTCTGCCAACAGTTGTTACACTAATACATTACATTTAAACAAAATACACAAAAATTTAAACTATGAGCACAACCAATTATAGACATGATATATTACAACTAAAGTTCAAAACAATCAAAAAAGTTCAAAACAAACAAAAAAGCTTGTAAATTACTTAACTTTAAATTTTTTCATAGTTGGTACCATACTATTATTGTTCAGCATGACTCAGGTTCCACATATTATGTAATTTATTAGTTATCTGGTCTCTGTCTAGCCTTCCTTAGAATAGAATCAAGATAACAATACTACCATTATCTAGCCTTGTTTGTTTTGTGTATTTTATTTATATCTAAGTATAATCATCATCATCATATCAGCCCATGGATGTCCACTGCTGAACATAGGCCTCCCCCATTGATTTCCACTTCGAACGGTTCTGGGCCGCGGCGCCCAGCGACTCTGACCAGGTCGTCGGTCTACCCAGTGGGAGGTCATCCCGCTCGGCGCTTTCCAGTATGTGGTCGCCACTCGAGAACCTTTCTTCTCCATCGGTTATCGGCTCTTCGAGCGATGTGGCCTATCCATTGCCACTTCAGCTTACTAACTCTACGAGCTATGTCCGTCGTTTTCGTTCTCCTACGAATGTCCTCATTTTGGACCCTGTCACGTAGAGAAATTCCGAGCATAGTTCGCTGAGCAACTCTGAGCTTATTTATGCGGCCAGCAGTAAAAGACCGTAACTAAGTAGAATACAATTCATCAACGCGAAATCTTTTTTCTACAAAGTTAGTTATAATTTTCTCTTGATGTATTGAATGTAATTTGAGTACTTTCTTTGTATTGTTAAACAAAAAGAATATTTTTAATCAGTCGAATGCACCCTTACATCTCGAACATTAATCCAGATTAAAAAAGGCGGCACATCAAACAAAACGCTCTCACAAAGGGTTGCTCTAACGCCAAATATTAAATTACTCAATATTTCATACCGATACTAATTTCGCTATCTTAACCCTTTGCCGGCCGCGGTACGACAGAAAATATTACGTAAAAAAAGAAAGTATCCCAGAAGAAAAAACGTCCCTGGCTTAATTGACATTCTTTATGAGCGTCAGTCTTGACTTGAGGATATTTTTTAATTAGATATATTTTATAGCCTTTTTTTCGAAAGGGGAAAGCGCGAATAAAGGGTTAACATTTGTTTGAGCCCAATGAGGGAGGCGGGGGGTCAATATTAGCCTACCTCGGTAATCAGGCGGGAAAAAAATGGTCGATTAGACCCCCTTTTGTGACGTTAATTTAAGATCATTGGTTGGGCCTACGTGCGCTTGAGGTGGGCGACATCGTACCCCTTTCTTACTAAACTGTCTTTACAAATGGGGTATGCAAAGGATCGCGATAAAGGGTTATTTTTTTAAGTCAGACTTGTATTATTAAAATTTTGTTTATTGTCCGTATTTTTTCGGTTTTATGTTCCTTTAGCTGGATATTTTTGTAGCCAATGTATTACTTTAATTATGCCTAGTGGAGTCTGTTGCAAAAAAAATAAGGCATTGAATTAAAAAGTTGTCGGTTTGACTCCAATTCTGAATAGATCATATTTTGCTAAAATAAAAAGAGTCCTATGTTTTATTCTACGATAATTCGCTATATTTCATCCAGATACATTCGGCTATAAAGGCATTTTTGATTAAGAAGAAGCACGAACATGAAGAGACAAGAACACACAAACTGATTCACTTTTAGGACCCCGTACCCAAAGCCAACGGGACCCCATTACTATACATTTTTAATATTTGCTAAAAAGATATGTTTAAAAAGTAACAATAAAAAAGAATTAGACGTCACAAAATAAACAGTGACGATAATATAAGGAAATAACACCCTGAGATGGCGGGTGCCTTTAAAAAAAAAATACCCCATTACTAAGCCTCCGCTGTCCGTCCGTCCGTCTGTCTCTCTGTCAATGAGCTGTATCTCATGTACAGTGATAGTAAACAGTATGTGAAATTCTATTTCCGCTATAACTAATAATAACCATACAAGACACGTCTTTTCGGAACCCTTCGTGTGCGACTCCGACTCGCAATGTCAGAAAATGTCAGAAAGGCGTCCTCTTATGGTAAGTAGTTGATAAGTATTAACAAATAGTTTTTTTTTTTAAATATAGTTTATGAAACATATTTTTTTGGAATCTTGGTTAGTCATACTGTACAGACAGGTTATTGACCTTTAACATTTCAATTCGTGATGAAAGAATCCGTTTACGCAACTTGTTTGCAATAAAAATCGAGGTTATACCCATAGAAATAAATATACCTAGAAAGAACGTCGCCATACTAGACTAATATACAAAACAGGCCAACTTTTATAGGCTGCTGCGCGTAACAGCTACGTTTTACGCTCCCTCTGCGTCATTCTGCTTGTCATAATGACGTTCATAATGATAGTAGTTGTTAAAATATTCCAATTAAAATCGGGAGAAATTTAAATATTGATCATTATTTTGCATTTTTATTTATTTTTATTTGATTTAGGCCCTAACTGTTAGAGCGTATTTTTATCGACGCGTGCACAGCTGCGACACTCTATCTGGATGTATCCTTAATCAAAGGTTATACCATAGGTCGTTGACTCATTTTCTTAAAACATTTAGGAACATCATCACTTGGCTCTACCTATCCAGTTTTTCGAATCCGACTGGTAGTTCCAGTGATTAGCCCGTTTAAACAAACAAACAAAAAAACTCAAAAATAGATACCTAAATAGTTTAGATTTGCGAAAAGATTTTATTCACACTATTTTACATTAGTGGATAAAAGAAGCATACAAGCGAAAGAGAAAATATTATAGAGAGGTAGAGCATAGCGCTTATTCGCTCAAAGAGCAGCTCGACTGGGGAAGTACCTCCACCTTACAGAATAAGTTAGGATAGTTTGAATCATAGACTTTATAGGATTTGGCTACGCTATGATTAGGATAGTAGGTTTTTTGTAATTTAGTGATCATAAAATTCAAAATTCAAAATCATGTATTAACCGACTTCAAAAAAAGGAGGAGGTTCTCAATTCGTTTGTATTTTTTTTATGTTTATTACCTCATATAACTCCGTAATTTATTAACCGATTTAGAAAATTATTTTTTTGTTTGGAAGGGTTCACTTCCCGTTTGGTCCCATTGTCATTAGATCAGGATTTGATTACTTCTTAGTGTACTTTGAAGTCGGTCTAAGTTTTTTGTAAACCAGTTCAATTATTCAAATAGACCTTCGCAGGGACTTATGAAAAGTCTGACTCTAATACTCTCGAATAATAACATCGCACAGTCATTACTCGTATACACTATACAGTCATTAAGTACCTACGTACATAATAATACACGGCAACGACCGTCTACCACTGATTATGTGAATCATGATCATAACAAAGAAAGGATGCAGGATTCCTCGCTGCACGTTATTTCTTAGAACTGCATTTGGTATTATGGTCTAAGGATGTAGTTGTGATAGAACATTTTTTTAAATGAACAATGCTGACGAGGACTGTTGCCAATACGTTTGGATTTCCAATATGTTTCCCACCTTTTTGAAGCCTAAGGCAGCTCGGCCTTCACAAGGTCCCATCATGAGACATCGACGCGGAAACATTTGTTGTACCGATAATCTTTTCCTCCCATGGCCTAAATGACGCGCATAAGTTTCTCGTCCTATCGCCTTGTTCAAAATTCAAAATCATTTATTCAAATAGAACTTCGCAGGCACTTATGAAAAGTCTGAATCTAATACCAGTTCGGAAGGCTGCATTCGCTGAGAAGAGCCGCCAATAAACTCAGCGATTACTCTTTTCAAAAGAAAATTAGATTCATTACATAATATTTACATTCTAATCGCACTGACAATCACTGTGCCCCGGCGCGGCGGCAAACTACAAAATAGACTGATCTATATTTAATAAGTAAATAACAAACTTAAGCAGACCAGCCCCCACAAGCAGCACCTGTTCACAAGTATGACGCGTGTGGCAGCCATCGCCTCGCCATATTGGAGGGAAATGAGCGACCCGTCACACGACACGCCGCCGCAAGAAATTCTGTATTTATTTGTATTATACCTACGTATTTATTTTTTCATTCACAAAGGTTTGTACGAGAGCAAATTATTATGTTTTGATACTTCTTTGCGTGATACTATCGAATAGATGGTAACAGGCCAGTTGGCGATTCCACCTATCTCGCCGCAGGATATGCATCTATGTATCATGTCTGCATGTCCTGCAGTCTGGATGTAATTATGTATATTAAATTATGTAAACGTTAACGCCCTTATCAGACGTCCAGCGAACTTTGACGAATATAAAACAACAATGGAAAACCGACAGACATAGCCAAAGCCCTTCTTATTATGCTATTACTATGCTTGTTTTTTTTTTAAATCGATCCAATTTTGGAGGAGAAAACCGGGATTACGTAATAGTGGTCCAAGTTGTAGTTGTCTCTATCGCCCTCGGGCGGGATAGCTCGGGCACAGCGCGACAGCAATAGATATGTTAAAACCCTATTTTCTAAATTTCATGCAACCATCCTTTCCTCTTAATATTTGAAAACTATTTTTTAAGGCGACGATAGCTCAGTGGTATTGACGTCGGATACCGAGACGAAGGTCCTGGGTTCGAATCCTACAATGAGCTTGAGTTTTCGGTGAAGGAAAACATCGTGAGGAAACCATAGCACGGTGGTAGGGTACTTTGTAGTACCCGTCTGGCTGGCTACCACCGTCAAGTTTGAAAATCTGTCGCCAAGCACCTATCGGTGTGTTCCGTCAGCTGCACTTGAGAGCCAGTTCCTTCTAGGCTTTGTGTGCTTACCACCTTCGACCACATCATCACTTACCATAGTGAGATTATGGTCAAACACATGCCTATACACAGTAAAAAAAAAAAAAAAAAAAACGGTGATCGTACTGTCGTGTATCATTTTCAGCATAGGCTCTCGTCATTTAGATATCTTTATGTGATCTTAAATTAAGATAACTAACCAGATGTGAGTTTTAAATCAAGTGCATAAGATGTAATTTTGATTAACCTTGTGTTCATTTGTCTTATCTCTAATTGATTAGGATGTTAGTCAATCGTAAATACTAAATCGAAGGTTATAATTAAAACCCTGTTTATTTAATTATATTTATAGACTCATTAGCACAAGGGTATTCCTTGACCTTGACCTAGACATTGCTATTAGGTATTAGACGATGATTCATTGAAATTGGGTCAAATTTGACTACTTACCCCTTTACTCATAAAGCGCCATTTAACTAATATACTGATTAAATGTTCACGTAAATAATGTCACATTATTTGACAATGACAATAGAGTGACGTTATTTACGTGACCCTTTAAACAGTATATTAGTTAAATAACGTTTTATGAGTAAGGGGGTTAAGGTTTAAGGGACATTAGGTATTTCAAGGGTGTAAATCAAAGCCAAGGTCCCTATGCTGAATTTGGTGACGTATGACACTTTTCTAGATTTTAGGGTTCCGTGTCTCAAAAGGAAAAAGAACCCTTTTAGGATCACTCATGATTTATGAATACATAATATTATGTGTACACATAATATGAAGTTCTGTGACCCAAAAACAAATGTGTAATGTAAATAAATGAATTTGGAATATGCAGGCCAAGCTTGGGGTACAAATTAGAAAAATTAAAAAAAGTCTTGCAAACTTTGTCGTGTGAACAACAATAAAATGCTTGTTGTAAGGGTTATTTTTTTAAACTAGATGCAATTTTAACCTAATGCTGAACCTAGAAAGAAGACTACGGTTTTCAAGTATCATGGTAAATATGTCAATAATGTGCGTACATACTAATACTAGCTGCCTCGCGCGGTTTCACCCGCGTTCCCTTTCCCTTCCAGCCTATAATACTCAGGGATAATGTAGCTTCCTATTAGTGAAAGAATTTCTAGAATCCGACTGGTAGATCCAGCGATTAGCCCATTTAAACAAACAAACAAAAAAACTCTTCCGCTGTATTATATTAGTATAGATTTGCAGTTGGAATGTATGAGAACATTTTATTCAATTACAATGTTAAATTTATACGGAACCTCATCACGCGAGTTCAACTTGCACTTGTCCGAATTAATTATTTTCATTAATTACATAGAAAATACACATTATAGAAACAAACATATTCATTTTTTTTTCCAACGAAATATTTAATTTAATTTCTTGATGCGAAAATTGTAATAGTTGGGCAATCAATATTATTGCGAATTGATATTATTTACGAGTTTTCTCGAGATATATATACTTTAAAATTAAAAGAAAATATGATTTCATTTATTGAATATTCTGATTTCTGTGTAACAATGATTTTGTTTTTTTAGTAAAAACCTGAGTAACTGTAACTATGATTTACCAAGTTTGCGTAAATAAATTGCTAGATACGTAAAATATGACATTGAAGTGTATGACTATATTATACTTGCAATTAATTGTGGTTGGGATTAAAAAATAACGAGTTCTTGTAAAATATTGTTTGAACTAAAAAGGCAGCATGCTACGTTGACATAAGGGTCTCTCTCTTCGCTATGCGTCTCTTTTTAACACAGATATAGTGGGCTGTCAAATCTGCCATCGTAACCAGCCGCTAGATTTGTATGTCAAACAAACTGAAATCTGAAAACCGAAGAAAAATTTAGATTATAGTCTGATTGCAAGTGCTGTGTCCTTAAGACCAGGGGCCAACCACGGTCTGTTAAAACAGTAATCTTATTTGTCTTCTATCCTTTTTCGACGTCGGATGTCAGAAAAAGACGTAACACAAGTAACGTTATTATGGTTTTAAGATATGGTTTTTGGCCCCCTCTTTCATGGTTTAACCAGCCAGTGACGAAGAGCAAATAGAGGGCCACAAAAGGGGCCTAGTGCGGGTAATAGCACTTCACATGTCTTCGAATCTGACTTCTCATCAGTCTTGCAAGGTTTTTTCTCCGAAAAGCCGTGTATTTATAAATCAATTCATCATAGAGTCACTAACCTGGGTAAGTGGTAAAAAAAGCCGTTAATTTATTCCGCTATGTTATTAGATTTGTGTCACGATGCCAAACATATAGACAAAATTCAAGGACCGTTAATGTACCGACACCGTGTAGGCGAGTGTGTGGGTGCTTTATCATTTTATATATAAGCAAGTACTTTATGTTTCATGTCAAATTCGTTTTGAATGTATAATGAGAACTGTCTTAAATCTAAAATGTTTTTTTTTTTTATTTCTGGGAAGTGAATCTGTCTTATGGGAAGATTTTGCATATACTTTATAGATCAAGATTGTCGATCCCTTAGAAAAGTGTATTCATTAGGGCGAACTTAGGCTTCCATTAAATTATATACGGGAAGAAAAATACAGAATACGAGATGGTTGGATTGAGTGAAAGAGATATGAGTAAGAAAGCAGTGAATTCTGGTATGAATTCTGGTAAAGCATAGGGTTCTTCAAAAAGGGTGTGAAGAGATTTCTGAAGGGTCGGCAACGCGCGAGTGACGACCCTGGTGTTGCAAGCGTCCATAGGCTACGGTAACAGCTTACCATAGGCGGACCGTATGCTTGTTTGCTGCCTAAGTAGAAAAAAAAATGATTGATAAAAAGCCGAATGGAAGAAGCGTACATATTGCGCCGACCCCACGTAAGTAAAGAAATAGGGCACGTATATGATGATGATGACTGTATATAAGTATAACAAACGATGTCAAAGTTTGCTTGAAGAGAACTGGCTCTCTAGCACAACTGACAGCAGACTGATGACAGATATTCCAGTTAAGAATAGTAGTCAAACAGGCGGGCTCTACAAATTACCCAAACGCTATCTGTATGCTAATATTTCCCCCAATGATAACCTCCCTATTTACCCCTGAAGCTAATAACGTTACTACAAATAACCTAACAACACTTATTTGTTTATCAAGGACCGACAAATCAAAACAAGTATTTACCAGGTTTATCCAAAAAACCAGATCCATAATGGCATCCTTCTTGGAAGTAAACAAAGGGCCAGCATTACTAGCTGATTCATTCGCTAAAGATGCAGGTAGAAAGTTGACCGTGACTCATGACTTGACCGTCAGTCAGCTGTTTAGAATTTCCTGTAATTTCCCAATTTACACAAGTATTTTTTTTTTTTTTTGTAGATACTTTTACTTTTAGATTACTTGTAGATACTATTAAAAATTCGTGTAAAAAAATACATTTAAGAAACTAATAAACTGTGCAGTACCGATAGATATGCTCATAGCTAGTGTACTTTTCACATTAAAACCAGATTATAAACAACTATACCATACCGTACGAGATACGAGGTACCGATGTACGAGTAGTAATTATCTATATTCACCCTATAATAGCTCATAAATTAGTATAACATCTAATTAATCTATCCTTTTTTAATTATTGATAGACCTATATTTGACTATAATCTCACCATGGTAAGTAAGGATGTAACCGAAGCTGGTGAGCACACAAAGCCTTAAAAGGAATTGGCTTTCAAGTGCAGCTGTCGAATAATCGATAGGTGCTTGGCGACAGGAGTCCTGGTAGTAGTTGGAAATTAGCTTAAAATACCAATTTTATAGAAGCGCTAATGACTTATCATCTAAGAAAGGTTAATCTGATGTAGTGAAGTCGGATATGAAAGCAAGTGACCTATTGAGGATAGTAAATGACAGTAAATCAGATGAAATCTATTTAATGGAATAGTTGGCTTTTTAGGGTTCCGTAGCCAAATGGCAAAATCTGTCCGTCCGTATGTCACAGCCACTTTTTTCCGAAGCTATAAGAACGATAATGTTGAAACTTGGTAAGTAGATGTATTCTATGAACCGCATTAAGATTTTAACACAAAAATAGAAAAAAACAATGAATTTTGGGGGTTCCCCATACATAGAACTGAAACAATTTTTTTTTTTAATAAAACCCATAAGTGTGGGGTGTCTATGGATATGTCTTCAAAAATGATATTGAGGTTTCTAATATCATTTTTTTCTAAACAGAATAGTTTGCGCGAGAGACAATTGCAAAGTGGTAAAATGTGTGTCCCCCCCCCTGTAACTTCTAAAATAAGAGAATGATAAATCTAAAAAAAATATATGATGTACATTACGATGCAAACTTCCACCGAAAATTGGTTTGAACGAGATCTAGTAAGTAGTTTTTTTTAATACGTCATATATTGAAATTCATATCAAATACTCAGGTATATACCATTTACTTATATACCTACAGGTTTGTACGGAACCCTCGGTGCGTGAGTCTGACTCGCACTTGGCCGGCTTTATTTAGTAATAAGACAATTCCAATTTCAAATAAAAAACAGAAGACGATCAAAAATTTATTTCCTTAAACATAAAATAGAGGAGTTCCAAAAAGTAGAAATGGATAAGGCGGGTCCAATATATAGGTTCTGTTTAACCTCAGAGTAGATAAATACTACGTACGTTTAACTAATAGATTGGTTTTGCAATGACACTGATTCCTTTAAAGGTTGAATAAAACATGATTCTGGCTTGCGCTTGCTAGGAAATGTAATTTCCATAGAGTTATGGTGGATATCCACTAGGGATGCGTAAAATTTGTTTTAACCGACCGATATATTGAACTAAAGTATGAAATCGAAGCGTTCCTAGAGCACAGTTTATCTGCAGACGTAGCAAATGTTGAATTTGAAATTGGCAGTAAAGTGCTTTGAAATAGAATAGATTTTAATTTGATAAAAGAAAATAAACATACGACATTAATTTCAAAAGCAAAAGAATTGGAGCCAATTTACTACAAGTCCATTAACTTATCTTTACAATATTTTCCTTAATTTGTGTTGTATGGATGAAAATATCCATTGTTAAGTCGATAATATTATGATTTACATTAATTTTCCTGTTGACAATTTTATAACATACTGTATTAAACAATAGCGTAGGTACGGGTTAAATAAAGTAATGAAATTAACCGAGTAGTATGCTCACGCGCCGAGGGTTTAATATCTTCTTCTTCTTCATTATTACAGTTCTCATCTTCATCAGAAGAGGAAACTATTTAGAAGTATAAAATAGGAAGATCATCACCTATTTTTATTATGCACCTTATACACCTTCCACCCTGCTATATGTTCCAGGTTAAAGGACCTCATAATTATAATAGTTTATCTGAAGGCTTCTGAAACTGTAAATCAATACTAATGTTTTTGTAAAGTAGAAAAGTTTGTTTTTTATTTTGATTTACGCTAATCACTGGAACTACCAGCCCGATTGAAAAAATTTCATCGGGGCATTATCCCCGATTGATAAATTCTACTTTTCATACCGGGAACGCGGGTCAAACCGCTGGAGTCAGCTAGTTTGTGTAATATTCTCATAAATTTCCACCTGTATGTACCTACAATATAGCAACATCAATATATTTCAGATTCAAGTTTGAAAAATGCCATTACAAGTTGAAAAATGTGTATTACAAATTCATAGAGGCCAGTCTTATGACCGAAGCATTCTCAATAAATACGTGGTGTTTCCTCAAACAAATTATGCAATTGTGCAAACTAAATGAATTCTTGGATCACAAGTTGCTATGAATGTCGGTCTCAGCAAATTGCTGACTCAATAAACACATGCTCATCACGTAATACTTTATAATCTGCGCTTGCGACGCGAACATCACCGTACTCCGTAAGTGCATTGCAATCAAAACATTGTTATCGACTATCGATAAATATAATGTATGTAATATGACGAAGATATATTGTATTGACTCAGTTTCCAATGAAAACTTACGCATGGATTCATCATTGACCTTTTAGTGAAGATCGGGAGGAAATCTACAATGGGTTCATGCCATGAATAGAAATGCCATAGAAATTAAGCCCAAATTATTCCACCATGAACTTCATGGTGGAATAATTTGGGCTTAATTTCTCCACACGGTTAAGGAAGCCAGATGACTTTGGAGTGAGAACAGATATGACATCAATAATAATGATTATTATATAAATGCTAAGGGGATTAGCAGCAGTATCAAAGAAGACTGAATGATCACCTGATAATTGAAATCATATAACCGCTTACCATCAGGCAAGCCATAATGCTTGTTTGCCAGCGGTATGAAAACCTTAAATGTCCTGTAACCTTTTTTGTCCTGAGTCTATGCATATTAAGTATCTATTTACAAACAATAAGTAGTATATGTATTATATCAGTTGTCTGGTTTCCAAAGTACAAGCTCTGCTTAGTTTGGGATCAGATTACCGCGTGTGAGGAATGTCCCAGGATTTTTTAATTATTTTTATTTATTTAAATAAACTGCAGTAAAGCCTAAAATTAAAATTAGGTAATGGTAAGACCAGCAGTAAATGCAGTTAGAAATAAAGGACCTAATTGAGGACCCTGTAGAACCAAAAGTGTAACTTTAGAAGTGGCGTATCTCCTAATGAAATAACTATACAATTTAGTCCAAAGTATCCTTAATCTACCCTACTGTCAGACAGATAAGATAGTGGTTGACCAACATGATTAAAGAATAACAATTAAAAAAGGCACTGCAAAAAACATTCTAATGCAAAATGGCAAGTTGAAAAGAGAAAGTCAATATTCATTATTTGCCATTAGTGAAAGTGGGTCCGTTACTGTACTGATTCATAGTAAGACAACGTAAAAACCTAATGTTTTTAGTATTGAAATTGGACTTATTGCAAAATACAATATTTAGATGATGATTAAGCCGTAATATTAGGAGTTTGCGGCACACAAAAAAGTCCGTCACGGATCAAAGCATTGTGTTGTAACAAGGTATATTACATCTTCGATCATTCTGTCGGCGGAACTCTAGCTTGGGACGTACATGCTATGGAAATGTAGAACAAGAAGAAAAAATTTAGATTTGGGTACATCCTATTCTTTCGCAGACTTTTTGCGCGTCGTGTACGTTTCTGCTTAGAATTGTATAGGTTCTATTTTGACACACACTGCACCTAATTCTAGTTTGTCTAGTCTAACTTTCGGTAAATGGCGATGATGATAATTTTAATTAGTTGCTATGGTAACGTTTGCGGGTATTAATTTAAAAACAATATTTTTTGAGGAATAATTACGGATAGTTCTATGGAATACATTACTCGCATTATCATTAATTTGAACTAAATTGTTACCATTACCTGACTGTAATAAAACTGTACTCGGGGATTCCCAGATTATTCCTAACCATAAAAAAATACGTTTCGGGAATATGTTGTTGTCTGTTCATACTGTTAGTAATTTTCGAGTAGGTAATTTTTTACCTGCGCAGGAGTTGATTTGTTCATTGTGAAATAAAAAAGGTTCATCATAAAAGTCTTCCCTTTCGGTGTTTAATGTTCATAGATCGTTCGGTCAATTTAGAAGCCAGAGCTCCATATGGAGTGGTTGTGCTTTTCTTATGCGACTTAGTCGGTAGACAAGCATACGACCTGCCTGATGGTAAGCAGTTACCGTAGCCATATGGACGCTTGCAACATATGAGACATCACTCAAGCGTTGCCGACCCTTCCAATGATCTATGGCGACCTTACTCATGCGCAGGAACTCAATATAAAGTTTTTTGGCTGCGGTCATCGATATATTATCTTCGGGTTACGTATGTACAAGACAACATCGTGAAAGTGGCCGCTTGGAATATCAATAAAACAAAATTATGTCACTCATGAATGAATGTTCTACGTTCAAACGTGGACCTACTGAGACTGAAATAGCGACACCGTTGTCTTGTTTCTTCGGTCGATTTTACAGCTGTCACCCTTATTCTAGGGTAATACTATTTCGATGGCTGCGGTATTCTGTAAGGAGGTACTTCTCGAGTCGAGCTGCTCTTTGAGCGAATAAACGCTATGCTCTATCTCTTTCATTGTGCTGACTTGTATACCAAATGCTGCCCCTCCCGTTGCCAGCACAGCAACATCTTTCATCACCTATTCTGGGTGTAAAGAGCGTCTGAGATGCTTCGGGCTTTGCATCATGCGGGCCGGCACAAAAAATGAAGTATAACCACATTAACAAAACAAGGTAAGACTAGCAAATGCTTTTTCTAGGTATATTTATTTCTATGAGAAAATGTTTTTAAAAATAGGTTCGTCGCACTTTGCGGTGGCATAACATTGACTGCTCTTGATAAGTGATAACGAAGGTGATAACAGTTATCATTGTAACCTATTTAAACATAACATTATTTTAGATGAAGGTTTTTTTGTGCAGTCTGATGTGATATTTAACTACTCAAATATTCTTTATATCCTATGTTCGCACGGTTTCATCCGATTTCCTAAAGGATCCTATATTATCACGGGATAAAAAGTAATCTGTATGTTATTCCAGGGTATGATCTATCTAAGTTTCAAATTTCATCCAAATCCGTTCAAGTTGACTGGTAACAAACTCAAACATACACAGACTTTCGCATTTATTGTAAGTAGACTTGAAGAAAAAAAATATGCCACTCAAAAATGTAGGTATAGTTGCAAATGTAGCAATATAAGTAGAATCATAAATACTCTATGGTCCTCCTCCTTCCAATGCTTCAGGATGCTAGTGGCTCGAAGATCGTGATAATCAATGGAGGAGACCTTTGTTCAGCAGTGGACATTTTCTGTCCAATGAAGACACTGGTAGAGTAATTTTGATAGTTTCTTGTTATTAAGATTTGTGTTTAAATTGTAAATAGGCAGCTATTTCTTGCCTGACCTTTAAAAATATCCTTTTACTTTACTCTACATAATAAAGTTATAGGTACTTGAATCAAAATGGCGCTCAAATTCCGATTGTAAAGTAATTTATATTATGTACCTACTCCAATTTAAATGATACTGTAATTTACTTTCATGTATTGTTTGCAATCTCAGATGTGAAAAGTATTTGTATTTTTTTTCACCTGCTCAAGATAGTTATCATAATATTGAATAATTTAATTGCTACTGTGAAATGAAAAGTAAATTACAACTCTAATAATAATTTTAAAAATAGAACTCAAAGTTTGTCTTAAAATTTCAAAATTGGTCAATTCCTATGACAAGGTTTTGCAAACAATTGAAGATGTAGTCTAAAAAATAAAGTTCAAAAACCTCAGTCTATGAAAAACACAGTCATGACTCCCGCTAAGTTTAAAAATAAAACAATGAAAGACACTTACAATTTTGAGGTAGATACAGGAACAAATCCAACTATTCGCACTGGCAAGTAGCACTCAAATTAAAAAGTTACTTTTAAAATATAGAAACACATAACAATTTTAAATTTGGAATCGAAGAAGTCTTCGATTGAACGAACGGTACGCAACTGAATGACCATTTGGCAAGATACATTGACAGTAATGTTTACTTCGACATAGTTATAACGCGCATTTACAACTTATTTTCGACTGTACCTACCTTGAAATAGAGTTCATGTCAATACATTTCGGTATAGAAGTGCTGTGTCAAAATGAAAGAACGTCAGCTGTATTGAGGTCAGTGACGTCTTTTTTCCGTGGCAAGATAATTTTGCGGAAGCGAGTTAGCTAATTACATATTGTCATGTGGCAAAAAGAGAAAAGAGATATTTTTCAAAACGTCATCGAAGAATTAGTTGTCTGTGGTCAGTCTTATTTAAGACAGTTAATTATTGGTAATACAAAATAATAGAACGGGTCAGGATAATTTATGCTTCACTGCGCCTGCACATACCAGATTTTATTTTATATTGCTCTATTGTACAAATTAAGTCCAGTGTAAGTAGAGCAGGAGTTCGGTTCCTAGTTGTTAGTATCGATAAAGAATCATATGACATCTTCTTCTTAAAACGCTGATGTGATATATAAGAAGCTATTGGATGCAAGCGGCTTGCCCATCGTGCCAGACCAGTTGTTATAGAAATCCATGATGATTATGATAATGAATCTACATGCCCATCTCAAGCCTTTGCTTTAACTAGTTGAGTTTTTTTTTTCGGCCCGCCTGATGGTAAGCGTTTACCGCAGCCTATAGACGCTTGCATCACCAGGGGTGTTACTCGCGCGTTGCCGACTCTGCAGAAATCTCTTCACACCCTTTTCCCCATGCTGTACTCCATTGGGAAAACCACGGCGGGGAGCTCATTCCACAATCTGGGCATCCGCGGAAGGAAACTCCTTTAAGACCGCACAGTTCGAAACAATTCTGGTTCCAATATGTAAGGATGGACTCCCCGACGATGGTGAGAGTTGCGATGGTAGAATGTAGCCGTGGGCATCATCTTAAACAATTCTTCAGAACACTGTCCGTTGTACAAGCGGTAGAACACACATAAGGAGGCAAAGTCTCTCCTCAGACTGAGGTGCTCTAAACCGCTTGTGAGCTCGGGATCGTCTACAATTCTAGCAGCACGTCGTTGAACCGAGTCTAAAGCTCCAAGCTGGTTTCCAACAAACAGTGTAATGAAACACAATCTAAAAGCCATCTCAATAACTATACATCCAACTAAAGTAAGAAGGTATATCAAACTTCAAAACAATTGTCCACTCAAGTTAAGGGAAAGTTTGCTAGTAGCGGTTCCGCATGTAAGATTATGACGCGTGGACGCGCTAAATGGCGTCACAGACTGAAACTTCCACTGGACACTATTGTTGTCTGTGGTTGACTTACATGACTGGACGTAGCTCTATGATTTAGAATTGCAACACTGAAATTAAAGCAAGAATCTATTCAATTTAGTAAACGTACGTGACCATTTTGAACGATTCGAAAATCAAAAAAAAAAAAAAATATTTCATAATGCCAACGTTTTCTTTTCAATAAATACGTCATCGATGTATTGTGTACCTTAAATCATCATCATAATCATCATCATCATCAGCCTATAATGTCTCGCTGCTGAGCACAGGCCTCCTTTCACAAATGAGGGTGAAAGGGAATGGGCAGATAATCACCACGCGTGCCCACTGCGGATCGGTGGAGGTAGACTAGTGGTCAACCTACTGTTGGAATTTTTCAAGCCGCCTAGGAGGCATCCAACTAGCTTAACGACTATCACAATTAAGTGATAACCGGGACCAACGGCTTTACGTGCCTTCCGAAGCACGGAAACGCTCGATTTCAAATACCACTAGACGATCACCCATCCAGGTACTGACCACGACAGACGTAGCTTAACTTTAGCGATCGATTAAGAACGGCTAATCATGCTACACCACGAGCGCTTCAAACCTTAGAGTGTTGTTAAATAGTACCTTAAATACATAGGTTTAAATCTTAATACACATAAATATGTATGATAGCTTAAACATATTGTTCAATTGGAATTCTAGGTACAAGTATTTTACTCAATAGGTAAAATAAAAAGACAATTAATCCAGGTAATTTGCATGAAAAAAAGTTTAATAGATGACTTGATAAATGAACCCTTCTCTTCGAATTCCAACCGATGGACTCCCAAAATTGACTTGTAAACGATCCAATTCAAGTTTTTTTCCACCCTTTTCACGTCTCAGCCGAGTTTCTAATACAAATTGGGTGTTAAATTGGTTGACTACGTGACATTTTAATATTAAGGGGTGGGAAGGAGTGTAAAAAATTGTAGCCATCCGTTTAGAAAATTAGTTTCCGTATTCGAGTGTCTTGATATTTACAAGTATCATTGTATATTTGTTTATTTCATTTAAAATTTGTAGAGACTTATTTTTAGCACCATTACACCTTAGAGATGGACGCGTGTGGCCGTTATTAAATCTATCTTTTGACTATATATCATCTGTTTTATAATAGGTTGAAGTCACTTCACCAGAGAATAGCCTATTGCTTTTTGTGTTGTTTCATGATCAGTAATTAAACATCGTCTTCAGACTCGTTAATTTCTTTTTCACTGCTTGACATTTTTTTTGAACCAAACCTGATGGACCATCTGCCTCTACCGTACTTCGATTTTCTGCCTCTGTAAGTGCTTTTCTTTCGATATATTTTCGTTTTCTAGCAGAAATTCTCGAAAGTCTTGATAATTTACGAGTGTAATATCACGAGTATATGAACTGAGATCCACAATTGTAAAAATATTTTTTTTTATCTTCATTTATTTTACACGCCTCTTGAACGTATATCTCGAAGTCTATTTCATACGTTCTGGGCCACTTACATATCTGGCTTCCGTGGAACAATACGAGAACCCCACAATGGCGTCAGCTTGCTCTATTCATTGACTAGGCGTTCAACTTGTTAGTACAACTTTAGTTGTTTATAGCAATCGTGGACAGTGGTGAGACGATTTTAAAGGTGTTTTAAAATAAATATAATTTAAGAAGGACTGTACGTATGGTTCTATGGTATCATTTACCTTGGACCATTTATCATTTATCTTTAAGGCGATGATAGCTCAGTGGTAGTGACGTCGGATACCGAGACGAAGGTCCCGGGTTCGAATCCTACAATGAGCTAGAGCTTTCGGTGAAGGAAAACATCGTGAGGAAACCATAGCACGGTGGTAGGGTACTTTGTAGTACCCGTCTGGCTGGCTACCACCCTCAAGTTGAAAATCTGTCGCCAAGCACCTATCGGTGTGTTCCGACAGCTGCACTTGAGAGCCAGTTCCTTCTAGGCTTTGTGTGCTTACCACCTTCGACCACATCATCACTTACCATAGTGAGATTGTGGTCAAACACAGGCCTATACACAGTAAAAAAAAAAAAAAAAAAAAAAAATCAAAAGGAGTGGAATTTTAATAAGTTTTTCAGTTTTCAAAAAGGAGCATGTGCAAAAGGTTTTGCTGTTCAAAACAGATAATTCTTATTTGACAGGACAAAATTTTTTACATCCTTTTCTTGTTTTTTGTTAGAAAGAGACATAGTGAGATTAAAATTAGTTTAGAATTAGGACAACAACAACAGAATTAGGGCCATTAACATGGAGAAGTAATATTACCTACTTTGGTAGTTTTTCAATATAATGAGAAGTCCACAGTAAAAATGTTTTAAAACTCCGGGCCCCTTGAGCTGTTTGTCGCAAAGCTCCGACCGGTCTTTCTAACTTGAAGGCAATAACAATTTGACCAATGATTGGAAAGTACGGGAAAGAATTTACATACTTTGCGAACATTTTATAAAATTGCTAACTTTATAAAAGACGAAGGTACCCAGCTAATCATATTGAATATTTATTTGAATAAGCTACCATGACGATTATTTTAATTCGTATTTTTTTTTCTAAAACAAAATCTATCGCGTAGTTTAAAATAGCTAACATAACTAACATACAGATATAGGGACATTTTTTTATACTTTTTTTAAACGGCTTAAAAAAAATACGGTTGTAATTTTTTTTTATGTTTGTTACCTCTGAACTCCGTCATTTAATAACCGATTTGGAAAAATATTTTTTTGTTCCGAAGGGTTCACTTCCCGTTTGGTCCCATTGTTATCAGGGGCTCTACCGCGTCACTTTTGTGGTAATCGTAACGAACACCATTAATTATTTCATACAATATTTTTTTTCAATTATCGATATGCAATTTGGTTACTTTAGGTTCTAAAATAGGACATAGATAACGTTTTTCCTGGTAAATATTAGACAACTTGGGCATGCAGGTGAAACCGTGTAAATAACTATCACAATTCCACCTCCACGGTACTCCACTAACACTAATAAGTAATAATGTGATACTCACAAAAGCCTAAAAGTTTTTTTCCATTCTGCCGGGGTCTTTATTTTGTAAAATAAAAAGTATGTATGTATACCTACTAATGTTTTGGAAAAAATAGCCAATATATAGTCAGATTGTTAAAAAAAAAAAAAAAAATGTTACCTTGCTGAGTGTCTTGCCTGTTCTTCTCAGTTGAAGGCCGACTTACGAACTGGCGGTAACTTCAGTAGCTTTGACCTTCATAGGTGCCCTTCTAGGGCCTAAATTGAATTTTTTACTTTGAACCTTTGACTTTAAAAGAGTTTAGCTTGGGGTTCTTCAAGAGGGTATAAAGAGATTTCTACAGAGTTGGTAACGTGCTAGTGATACCCCTGTTGCAAGCGTACATAGGCTACGGTGAGTGCTTACCATCAGGGGCCCAAGTCTGCTATTTTTTTTTATACAACTTAGTCGATAAACAAGCATACGGCCCGCCTGATGGTAAGCGGTTACCGTAGCCATATAGACGCTTGCAACACACGAAGCATCACTCACGCGTTATCGACCTATCTCCCCCTCCCCTATGAGCTCTGGCAACCTTACTCACGCGCAGGAACACAACTTTACACAACATAAAGTTATTTGACTGCGGTATTCTGTAAGGTGGAGGTACTTCCCCAGTCGAGCTGCTCTTTGAGCGAATAAACGCTATGCTCTACCTCTCTTAAAATTGCTATTAAAATTGTGTTCCAATGAACTATCAGTGGCTACAGTTTTGATAGCCTACTAACACAGTAGCGTCATAATGGCGCCATAATAGCTTTCCGATGATTTTCCACTGAAACTACAATCGTGCCACAATGATCTTTTAGTTATCCGTTTTTGTTCGTTCATTATGAAACCGTATTTAACGGTATGTTCACCCCACAGTGATATCTCCCATTATTTGGGGATTTTTACGACGAAAAGTGAGTATCAGTGATATCCCGTCGAGACTGACTTATTGCCAAGTTCACTTAGTGATTTTATAGATGCTATCAATCCCGTGTATTCTTTGTTTTTATAGATTTTTTATGGCGCCGATAAACGTTACCTGGTTTGTGGATCATCCATATCGTACCATGAGGGCGTAGGGATGAGGCCATAAATAGGTTTTATATCCAATGAAAATATCAGTGCGACTTTAGTGGAAGAATTGATTAACACTGAAAATATTAATCGTGACTTCCAACTGTTTTTGTACAGTTCGATTTTTCAGTAAACTTAACGTAGTAATTAAAATTATTTTAAGTAATAATATATGAGTTCTAAGTAATAATAAATGAACTGAACTGAACTTCTTAGGTTAATTGTGGTTGTGCAATTTTGCTATGAAATTACTAGTAGGAGGTGCAACAAAATATTATAAGATACTAGCCGCCCGGCGCGACTTCGTCCGCGTGGTGCTACCCTACCCTACCCTACCCTACCCTATTTAAACCATCCAGGGCGCCACCCAAACGCATACAAAAAAAAATCTTTCAAGTCGGTCCAGCCGTTTAGGAGGAATTCAGTGACATACACACGTACAGTAGAATTTTATATATGAAGATAAAAGAAGATAATTTACCTGTAATGGAACTACCAAATACCAGCTGAATGTATTTGACTCGATGAACTGTCGTACAACTAATATAAAAAGACATTTGTTATTTCACCCCTTCAATAAGAATACCATCCTAATATGATGGTTCTATGAATTAATAATAATAATGTATTCTTTTATTTGTAATAGATATTCATTTAATGTATTATATTAATCTGTTACAAATAAAAACGAGTCTCAGTTGCAAAGTACCTTCATACTGAAAAAGCCTACAGTCAGCCACGCACGTGCGCTCGTATGAAAGGGCTTATTCGTTTACTACACTGTCGATCCGCAGTCTGTCTGTTTGTGGCACTTTTATCACCGACACCTTACCGCCTTTGATGTGACGATGCACTACCTTCAAATTATTTTATTGTTTACCTTAGAAATGTACCTACACATTTTTTTTGTTTTTTTTATACGACTAAGTCGGTAAACAAGCATACGGCCCGCCTGATGGTAAGCGGTTACCGTAGCCATATGGACGCTTACAACACACGAAGCATCGCTCAGGCGTTACCGTTACCCCCTCCCCAATGAGCTCTGGTGACCTTACTCACGCGCAGGAACACAACTTTACACAACATAAAGTTATTTGGCTGCTGTTTTTTGTAAGGTGAAGGTACTTCCCGAGTCGAGCTGCTCTTTGAGCGAATAAACGCTATGCTCTACCTCTCTGAAAATGTTATGTTAAATGTCTTATGCTTTCCTTCAGCAGCTATAGATTTATAATAATACTAGTCTCAGTGGTTTCACCTGTGTTTCAAGGATGCAAAACCTTTACTCAAGGATAGCACAGTGGTAGCTTTCTATTAGATAGGATTTTCTTCTTTTGATTCGGTGTAGATATTATTTTACTTCTAGTTGAAATAATAATTAATCTCTTCCGGGATCTGTGTTTCCCGACACCTACAACCTAGATGTATTCAAGGCCAGAGTGAATAGGCTTTTTCTGGGTAAGCGTGCTACATCCTCGGCCTCGTCATAACTCCTCATGGGGTCAATCGAAGGTCAAACGCAAAAATAAAAAAAAATAAAAAAATCTATTGAGTAGGCAGGGGTAGATACAAATTAATCGTGACTTCCAACTGTTTTTGCACAGTTATATTTTTACAGTAAACGAAACGTATTTCTAAGTAATATTAAATGAGTTTTAAGTAATAATAAATGATTAATCAACGAACTGAACTGAACTCATTTAAGTTAATTTAATGGTCAAATTCAATTGGCTCCATTTTTACTGACCAAAGCAGTATGGATTATCAATTTTTCGGTTAGGTTTACCGATTATGTTTTTCAGTGTTAAAATCTAGATTTCATAATAATCTTACACTGACTTTATTATAGGTAGGTAAGGTACTTAACCTGACAAATTCACAAATCAGCCCGGCAGATGGCGCTGCAGTCGATAATATAACCTAGATACCGACTGCAGCGCCATCTGCCGGGCTGATTTGTGAATCTAAACCATCCAGGGCGCCACCCAAATGCATAGAAAAAAAATCATTCAAATCGGTCCAGCCGTTTAGGAGGAGTTCAGTGACATACACACATACAGTAGAATAGATTTAACTCCCTGGATGGTTTAGATAGGGTAGGTTAGGGTAGGGTAGGGTAGCACCACAGGGTAGGGTAGCACCACGCGAACGAAGTCGCGCCGGGCAGCTAGTTCAATATAAATTTTGCAAAACAAAAAAATAACAAAATAAAATTATAACAATAAACAAAACCTCACATATTCATTTCACATCAAAATAATGTCATAAACAATATAAGCACAATTTGTCGACAATATGCCCACCTTTAGGGAACTAGGGTGCCCAAGTTATGCCCCATAAACCGTACGTCCCCCCCACCCCCCATCTGGATTGACCACACTTTACTACCGGAAAATAGGTGGTATAAAGTTTTTATCATGCCCCTCACATTTGAGTCTTGATATTGTAATATATTTGATGTTAAATGAAAAGGAAAATTACATTATGAATAATTCAATAGTTGGAAATCGTTTAGGATTTGCCCCTTGTCCTTTTTAACCATTTTCCTAGTTTTTTTTTTATTTGACTTTGATGTTACTCATACATGAGATTTGACGGCTTATTCCAATAGTTAGAACTAGTTGATTTATCACATTAAAATAAGTAATTTAGAATTTAAAGATTGTTAGAAACTATAGTGATATATAATATGAATGGAGCGACTATACAAGAGTACGTGCTGTGAGCTCGGGTATGTGCAACGCTCCCTTGAAACGAAATGCGCGTTCATAATAGAGCCTCTCAGTCTGAGGAGAGACTTTGCCTCCTTATGTGTGTTCTACCGCTTGTACAACGGACAGTGTTCTGAAGAATTGTTTAAGATGATGCCCACGGCTACCTTCTACCATCGGAACTCTCGCCATCGACGGGGAGTCCATCTTCACACATTGAAACCAGAATTGTTTCGAACTGTGCGGGCTCAACGGAGCTTCCTTCCGCGGACGCTCAGACTGTGGAATGAGCTCCCCGCCGTGGTTTTCCCAATGGAGTACAGCATGGGGTTCTTCAAAAGGGGTGTGAAGAGATTTCTGCAGGGTCGGCAACTCGCGCGTGATACCCCTGTTGTTGCAAGCGTCCATAGGTACGGTAACCGCTTACCATCATGCGGGCCGTATGCTTGTTTGCCACCTAAGTGGTATAAAAAAAAAAAAAAAAAAATTGGTCTACTAAATAAAATACATATGATGAATGCCAATTTCTCGTTTTTTATCGACAACAAATGACATGGAACTCATATCGACCTTTTTTCTCACAGTAAATCCCTAGTGTACGATATATCTTATACAAACTGCTCACGCTAGGCCCAGGGCTATCTCTCTATTAATATATTCACTCTATTGCTAGAAACTAATCACTGAGAGTCGCCATATTTTTTCAATTAACTAATATTTTTTCATAAACAAGGCTACTTTTCGGGGTCGGAATAAATACTTGATATTACATAATTATACACAGACTCATGATATGCAGACATGTAAATCAATTTCCTAGGTGGGAATCGAACCCACGACCTGCAGCGTGATAGGTGTAATCATAAACAACTACGCTAACTGGCCAGTCAACATACGAACTGTATGCAAAATTTCGTGGATTAAGCGGTGTGGTTTGAAGTGTGCGTTTATGTTCAGTAAGTCAACTACAAACTTACTCTGCGAGTCTTTATAGCACATATAGGATTTCCTCATATCAAGACCTTACTTAAAAAAATATAGTTCATTAGCCCCGCCATATTCCGCCACTGTCACTATAGTAGCCGGCCGCGGTTTCACTCGTAAAAATCCGTCACGATTCTTCACAATAAACCACACATCCGTATCCACGCCAAATGCTTCCTACGTGATACTGTTTGGTCTTATTGCGTTGTGATATAGGAATGTTTAGACATGGCATTGGTATGTTTTTTATTACTTTGAATAGTTTTGTGTTTGAACGCAATCTCACAATGATTATATAGTGATCTTTTATTTTAATTTAAGAATCTGCTAAATACAAACTGGTGATTCAGTATTCGGTCATATTTTTAAAAACTGTACAAACATTTTTGAAACCTCATACTTTACTCTATATGACATCCAGACTAGTCTACGAATTTAAAAACGTCGAAAACCATTATTTATTTAATAGACAAGGAACATTGGCAATGAAGTTGTTGGATCGTGTCAGAATGTCATTTTTATAGTTAAAAATAGCTTATTAAATTAAATGTTTCATGGGATTTATTCTGTTTTCATTTAAGCGAACCCTAACTACCTGTCCCTAAGGGAACTGCCACAATGGCCTGATCTCAAACATACAGAGTTACTTTCGTATTTATAATATTACTAGCTTTCCGCCCGCTGTTTCACCCGTTACCCCCTTACCTACCCTACCCTACCCTACTCTACACTAGACACAAAATCTTTGCTTGTGTTTAGATCTATCTATTCGATCGTAAGTCTACCTATCGGCTTTTACGCGCGCCTAGGTAAATATAAAGGTATAAAAGTGACGAATGCCGGGTACAGTTTGAAGGATACAGACATCCGCCATATTATATAGCTTATATTATATTATAGGGTATAGCCGGAGAAATCTCTGTCATAAGTGAACGTGGCATGAATTTTATGCGGAAAAAATATGTTACGGTCATTTTCTGGTTGCCGTACTAAAAGTTGTTGCCTTGATACTGTGGATTTTAGGGTTATTACTAGTTTCTGATTAGGTTATACAGTGATGTTTTATTACTGAGGCTTTATTATGACATGAAAATCAAGGTAAATGAGATCTCTATGCTGATTTATCTTGTAGGGAATTTAGTCGACGAAACTTAATGAAAAAAAAAAAACTTTATTTCGAGGATTATTCGAATTTTATTTTGTTCTAAACGTTCGTAGCATATCGCTTGGAAAGTGATAGACGACTTTTATCCAGGGTATAGTGACTTCAAAACTATTGCGTGGTTTTACAGCACACGCTCATAACAAGCAATATGATACCGTATTACCGAAATGATTAAAATCAGAATAGCAAAACGAAGGTCTCAAAACAAAAGATTGACCTTTTTATGCGATAAGTATTTTTTTTCTTTTTTTTTATACCACTTAGGTGGCAAACAAGCATACGGCCCGCCTGATGGTAAGCGGTTACCGTAGCCTATGGACGCTTGCAACACCAGGGGTATCACGCGCGCGTTGCCGACCCTGAATCACGCGCGCGTTGCCGACCCTTATCACGCGCGCGTTGCCGACCCTAAAAATGTAAAAGTATGTGCATCTGCAAACTAAAAACTTGACAAACTCCTAAATTATTACTTTTTTTTACTGTGTATAGCCTGTATTTGATCGCAATGTCACCTTGGTAATGATGTGGCCGAAGGTGGTGCACACAAAGCCTAAAAGGAACCGGCTCTCAAGTGCAGCTGTCGGAACACACCGATAGGTGCTTGGTGACAGATTTTCAATTTGAGGGTGGTAGCTACCATCAGTGGCGTAGCTACCTAGGGGCTAGACGGGGCAGTGCCCCGGGGCCCCCAAGCTCAGAGGGCCCCTCGGACGACTTACTAACTATAAATAGTTGTTAAATAATTGGACTGTTTTACAAAAAACTTAAACCGACTTCAAAGTACACGAAGAAGTAATTAAATCCTGATCTGACAATGGGACCAAACGGGAAGTGTACCCTTTCCGACAAAAAAATAATTTTCCAAATCGGTTCATAAATGACGGAGTTACGAGGTAACAAACATAAAAACAAAAAAAAAACAAAAAAACAACAACAAAAAAAAACATACAACCGAATTTAGAACCTCCTCCTTTTTTTGAAGTCGGTTAAAAAGAAACGCAGAACTCTGAACGCGGAACTCTAGAACTCTCTCTGCGGGATCGGCACCTAATATTTCGCATAAAAACAAAACCCTTCTTAAGGATTATCATGACGGACAAGATGGCGGAACATGATATTTCTTTTTTTAATGTGTGAGTTATTGCTTCAGGTGTAAAAACGAGATGGCTTGATAAAAAAAAATATAGTTTAGTTGGGGCCTTACATGGACCAGTTTATTTTTTGCCCCAGGGCGTTTGGTTACCTAGCTACCTACGCCACTGGCTACCATCATATGCTATGGTTTCTTCACGATGTTTGCCTTCACCGAAAGCTCAAGCGTATTGTAAGATTCGAACCCGGGACCTTCGTCTCCAATCTCACTACCACTGAGCTATCATGGCTTTTAACAACAACCTCAAAAGCAGCCAATTCCAAAGCGCTGAAAAATCAAACACCACTTAACATCACTCGCCCCTATCGCCAAATTTACATTCTCCATGTGGAATCGACGCCATTACCCCCAAACACAAGTCGAGACATGCTTATCTAAAAAAAGACATCAATAAAGCACGTCGTTTAAGCGCCCTCAAACCCCATGGCTAAACACATTTGCCATTACATGTGTGCCGCAGAAAAAGATCACATTTGATATACATCAAGTATCGAACGCTAGTCGTTGAGGTTCTTGCGAGGGAGGGATGTACGGGAGGATGTTTCGGATGGGAGCGACGCGGTTTGTCTGTCTGTCGGTTACTATGATTATAGCTGCTCGGATTTTGACGCAGTTTCAATTGTACACTAAGGGTTTCATTGGGACATATTGGTGCCGATTCTGTTGTAAATCGCACTAAACTAATTTTAGTCACATCTCATCTCTTTCTTGCAAACATTATTTAAAAAGGATAGACCATATTTAAAGCTGTCAAATTAATCTTTGCCGTCTTATTTTGCGTGTATTTAAGCGTAACCGCGATAGATGGCGACTAAATTTATATTGAAAACAAGCATTGGACTAATTTGACAGGACTAAACTTATGTTACTTGTTAGAAAGAGAGACATAGTGAGATTAAAATTAGTTTCATTTTAAACTACAGAATCAGGGCCAGTATACGCTTTATATTATTGCTTGTGACTAAAATAAACTGCGCATTGATCGTTTTGGTATTACAAGTCAAAGATACAGTAGGCTTAGTGCGAGTTACATAAAACAAACCGAATGACTTCGCACCAGCGTTTTCGAGAATTCCTTCGTCACGTCGTTTAGTGCATAAGTGCGAGTGCGAGTGACAAGCTAGGTATTTGATTCAAGTGGTGTTTTCTCACTGTGAACTGCGTTTGTTTTTTTTCTTATATTGGCAGCACGTTTCGTCTTCGCAATAAGCCGGCTAAATTAAATACAAAATTTTGCTTATGCTATTTGAATGTAGACGTTGTATATCAAAACTACTCGGGTAACGCGTAGCGTCATCGCGTCACTTTGTTTATACAAACCATGGACGAATAAATATACAAACTATTACAAACCGAATTGTAGGTACTCGTATTGCCAAAGAAATATTAGTTACTATGTCGTATCGTATCATATGGTTATCTCATCTAATATAGTAGTCATCCGTGAAACAAACTTAAACGAACAGTGTTAGTATCGTTTATGGAAGCTAAGTAAAGATATTTACAAAATATTATGTTTGAGTTAAATAATAGGTATATATGTAAGATTCTTGGTTTGAGTTCCTTGCTGAAGTAAAGTTGTGGTATATTTTGTATGACTGTGTAGGTACTTATCGCTAGACATGGAGATCTTAGTGAATCAACAATCAATGCAAGGCGTAGGATGGTGCAAATTAAGCTTTGGGAGGAGCTGGTGATATCAGTTCCTCTGTGTTGAACAGTGATGAGAGTGGTGATAGTAATACAAAATTCACAAACAGGAAACGGTTTGCAAATACATAATTTTATACGTACTAGTACTACTGTATTAGGTATCTATTATTATTGGTTGAGGGACCGGGTTATTTTATTTTTATTTTGGATGTTTTCGTCACCCTACCCGTCGAAAACATCCTCCAAGCGAAAAAAAATCGTAAAATCATTATTTTCTCCACTCATTACAATACCATTTGGATGAAAATAAGTTTGTAAAATATGCTCTCACTGCAAAAATCACCGTGACAACATTAACATGCTCCCTAGTGAGACGTTGTCGATATCATCTGTCAAAGGTGTCCAAATTACCACTCGCACTCGCAAAACAACGTTCACGCTCGTTTCTTTGTTTACTTTACTTGTTATTCGATGCTTGCTATCGAAAAGGCTAACATAAACAATCTCGCACTCGCAAATTATGCTTCACAATTTAGCCGCTAGGCGGCGCTGTTCCGACGCCATACAAATTTGAGTTAACGATAGTGACTATCGACTCGTTAAGAAAACTCACACTAAGCACACAGGAGCTCGGCTGGAGAAGTACCTCCACCTTACAGAATACCGCAGCCAAATAACTTTATGCTGCGTAAAGTTCTGTTCCTGCGCGTGAGTAAGGTCGCCAGAGCTCCTAGGGGAGGGGGGAAAGGTCGGTAACGCGTGAGCGATGCTTCGTGTGTTGCAAGCGTTCATATGGCTGCGGTAACCGCTTACCATCAGGCGGGCCGTAAGCTTGTTTAGCGACTTAGTCGTATAAAAAAATATACCTAAGATAGACTTAGATACCTTGGCTTTGGTGCAGTCACCGACATTGGATATTAACTAACTTCAATCAAGTAGAATACAACATGTAAAAAAAAACACAAGACAAAAATATATATACTTCAGTGCATTTCAATCGCGGATTATTTTTTATTGCATTTTCGTTTTGAATTAAATACACAATAAAAATAAAATATAATCAATAAGCTTGTGTTTCTGATAAAGGTGTTTTTTTTGTAGTTTATAAAATCAAGTCACGCAAGAAAATGATACCGTATATTTTCACCGAACTACGAAATACCAAGACACGCATATTTCAAACCAAATCAGGCCCTATTCCGAACAGAATAAACCACAAAATAGATTGTGCCACTTAAAATATAAGCCATTATTAAGGCGATACTATCGAAAAGAAATTGTAAAATAAAATCAAATGTAATTTGTGGCATTCGGTCTCAATTTGGTCGGAATCGCTACTGGGTGTCACTGCCTCGAGCGGTTGTTGTATGACATGTATGGAAATTGGAATTTTCTTTTACACAATTGGATGTTTGCCCTTAAGTGAGATTGAATTGGGTTTGTTACGTTCTTTTGTGTTTCTACGATTGATATCTTGAGACATGTGTCGTTATTTGACGAATGTAATAATGTTTTCTGAGTAAAGAAAATATGGATGAATTCCTCAAGGTACAAATTCCTCTGACAAGAATTTCTTGTCCCGTATAGTCCAGTCTCATCCCAAATATAAAGTATCAATGAAAATACTTATTTCAAATAAATATTCTTATATCTTTATTGCATAATTACAACCTTAGACTACAGCTATATTAAATTAAATCTGTTTATAGAAATGTTTTCCGAGGGTGCTTCTGCTGTCGATGGCAAGGTTGACAGCGTTTCATTTTTGGATGGACCCGTTAAGGCTGCTTACCACCAGACATGTGCTATGCTACGTTGCTGTGGATGCGTTTGATATTCACCAATCATATTCATAGGTGCACATAGCTTAGCACTGGTGGAAACGGATTCAGCTAAGATATGTTTTTTATATGGAAGGATACGTGCTATGGATGCGTGCTACGGATGCGTGCTACGGATGCGTGCTATGGATGCGTGAGCGCCTCCCCACACCGCGCCGCCCTCGCCGCTTCCCTACTATCGATACATCGCATAGCTCGAGTGCATCTTCCTCGCGCAGCTACTTTGCGGCGGCGCATCTTCATAGCACATCTTACTCGCACCGCTACATAGCTTAGTATCAGTGGCAACGGTCACATAGTTCCAAAGCTTAGCTATTACATCCTCGCAGCATAGCTGCATAGCACATCTCTGGTGCAAAAACAGTTCGTGGAAAAAACTCCCCGCCCGGTGCACTTCTTCGAACTGAGAAAAACATAATAATATTTTTAAAGTTAGATTAGAATAATATTCTCAAATGAAGAAACGCGACATATATTTCAATCTTCGCAAATCCTATTTTTCAATTTCACCTCCAAAACAAAAGCATAAAGTAGAATATTCAAAAAGAAAGATGCAAGAAATCGAGTAGCAAATGTGAAATAATAAATTGTACGCAAACATAACAAATTCAATATAAATAGTTCGGAGGGCTCCGCGCATCAAAAACCCCTCTCCTCTACTACATTTATCTGTATTAGGCTTGGTAGGAGTACAGCGGGAAGTAGCCAAGAATGTTTTTAATTTTAATAATTTACTTTTTTTTTATCTCACATTTTTATTGGTAAAAACAACTTAAATCTAAATTAAAAATGAACTTACTATTTTACGGCTTGACTTACTTACTATTAGTTATACAAAGTCAAAAGTAGCTGACACTGTAATATTGTACCACAACACAGTGTTCATAAAAACATTCAAGATAATGTGACTGGATTATTATTAAAGGGTACCAACGTGACCATTTACTTTTGGCGATGACTGTACGTTTAATTAAATGTACGCAGTTAAGTAGTACCTATCCATATTAGTAAGTTGAATTCGTGAGTCTATCTGTTCTCTACTTTCCCCAAACTTACTTTTAATTGCTTACTATAAAAATTGCAGATTGGTGGCATTTATGTTTATATTTTTTTTTATACGACTAATTTGGTAAACAAGCAAAGTAAGGTAAGCGGTTACCATGTTCATATGGATGCTTGCAACAAACGCGGCATCGCTCACGCGTTACCGACCCTTCCCCCCGCCCCTATGAGCTCTGGCGACCTTACTCACGCGCGGGAACACAACTTTACACAACATAAAGTTATTTGGCTCCGGCATTCTGTAAGGTGGAGGTACTTCCCCAGTCGAGCTGCTCTTTGAGCGAATAAACGCTATGCTCTACCTCTCTCTAACACGGCTATAACATAACACAGCTACATTTTTATCACGTGTATTTTTGTTTTTAATCAATTAAAGAGAGGTAATTAATTAGACTGCAATACAGACTAGGCTAACTGTCCCATAATATTAAGCTAGTACAGTAGTACCCAACTGATCTGTCGCGTCGTGAATTTTCGTCCGCACAGATAAGAAAGTATGGCCCGAAGATTAACGAAATAATGCTTAAAACTTACAATCAACCATAGATCACTACTATAAGGTTCATAATACACTGCAGCTGTCAGTTCCATCTCACTCGCAAGTCACGCCCCTCCGCACACCTGGCGGCAGCTGCCGACCAATACATTTCCCGCGCTTTGAAAATGTGTCTTCTGCGCAGGTACATCAGTAAGCCATATTAGTTGGGTGCTACTGTACTGTAGTGTATAAAACAATAGAAAATCTTTCTTGCCTCCCTCCCGCATAAAACCATTCACAATTTAAAAGAAGCAAATCAATGTCACGTATGATACATGCTGTAGTGAGACATCCCGACGTATATACATCATATTATGTTGAATATGATATATATACGCATATATATCCCATATATCATTGGGATTCCTTCCACAATGGTCCGGGTAAATGTCAGTTTGATGGCTCTTCGTTTCCACCTGGGTGGGACCGTTGGATTTTCTTTTTCTTTTGTGTAACATTTATGTATTTAAATTCGTGTTTGTAAGAAGGTAATTTGAATTGAGAATGTTTGCAGTTGGTAATCATGTAGTTTAGTATATCAGTTATCTGGGGTCCATAGCACAGGCTCTGCTTAGTTTGGGATCAGATAGACGTGTGTGAGGACTGTCCGAAGATCTATACATATATAATTACTTGTCCTGTCTGATTCACCAATGCAGAGCCTAAACCGCAAGCTTAAAATTTTGCATACGGGTTCGTTTTATAAGCATCCACTAAGAAAGGGTTTTGGAAATTCAACCTTAAGGAGTTGAAAAGAGGGCATTTTGATTGTATGAAAAATCTTATTCCTTGGGTTTATACACTTGAAACTTAGCACGATTACTTACCTAAATAAATGGTTAAATAAATCATTATTAGTTTTTCAAATCCATGAAAACATTCTCCTTAGGTGCCGATCTCAGCGAGTGGTCTAGAGTTCTGCGTTCCGCGTTCACTGTTATCTATGCGGTGCGCTTGATCATTGCACACAGTGACCGCTGCGGTCAAGGAGCACGCACTTAGAACTGACCGCAGAAATCGCCCGCTGTGTGATCAGCGCCTTAAAGTGTCAAATTCTATGAAGAAGTAAAACAACAAAATTTAAGTTCAAAATATACGATCTATAACTGAAAAGATAAATTTCACATTCCGTTTAAAAGTTCCATCAAGTAAAAGCTCGCCAGTTTCCGCAGCGGAAGTAGTCGGAGTTCGGAATTCAAATTCGAAAAATACGCTTCTTTCCGCTTCCGGCGTTTGATTCCTCCTGTGATACGACGTTTCCTCCGCAACGATATTTGAATGTGCATTCCAGTAAATGTTTAGAGATTTTACCTTATTTGTTGCTAGCTATTCCCCACGGTGTCACCCGCATTCCCGGGTAAAAATGTATATGTCCTTGTCCATACCATCTATCTGTATGCCAAATTTCATGATGATTGTTTAAGTGGTTAAGGCGTGAAAGCGTAACAAACAAAAAAACTAAAATTCGCATTTATAATATTAGTTAGAATATCGTATCAATAATACTCGTATTTAGTTAGTAAGGTCGGGTTTCGAATACTACAATTACCTTATCTTTCGGTGAAGGAAAACAGGGTGAAGCACATCAACCAACAAAAGGGACGGTGGTACTTTTTAACACTCGCCTTCTGACACAAAACATCTATGATGTGGGATGTCCACCACCTTCGGATACATCATCACGTAGGATATAAAAATTAAAACTTAGCCAAGTTTTGAGTCGGATTAAAATCTTATTAAAAACTATAAATTTATAAAAACAGGCCTTAGATGTATTTCAAATAAATATAATTAGTTTCAATTCATATTAAAAAAATATAAGTATTTTAAAAGCTTTAAAAAAAACTGGGATGAATACGTTGACATTAATCGAAATAACAGTAGAAGCACGCTCGACATCGTTTGCGTACACACGCCTTCTGCAACGAAACATTGAATACAAAAATTGGAAAATTATATCAGACATAAATCTATGTTGAGAACATATTTGTAAGCGTTTTAAAGATAGATAAATTCACCAATATTATAGAAGCGAATTTTTTATAACTGTTTATCACACAATCGTATCGACAGAAGGATTTGGTTGGATTACCCTGTCCTGAAAACGGAGCGGTTTCAAAAGAGCTTCTTACCACAAACGATCTGGCTGTGGAATGAGCTCCTCGCCGTTGTAAGGGAGTACAGCATGAAGTGGAAGGTGTGAAGAGATTTTTCAGTTTGCAACGCCCGATTGATACCCTTGGTCTTGCAAGCATCTAGTTACGGTAAACGCTTCCCATCAGAGTAAAAAAGCACTAAAATAGACAGAAAGACAGCTTAGCTTAGTACAGTAAGAGGCACGTGTCTTGAGCACACATTGGCGCAGTTGTTAATTTTTCGGTCTGTTTGCCGGAATGAAGAAGGAGCACCGAGCTGCACATGATTGGTTCGTCAGTCGATGCTCGTCGTCTATTGGATTCTCGCGTGTCATTTGTCTACTGTGATTTGGCCAAAAGTGTAGATGTGCGAGTTTGCCCCCACTACTGCCTATCTGTGCTCAACACTCGTGCCTCATACTGTAACATGGTAGAACCCTTTAAGGCAAGTCTATCAAAATCCTGGTTTAAACTATATCCGTCACTCTCTAACGTTATATAACAAAAAGAGCCGGGGTTATCTCAAAACATTGGTTTTGCTCGACCATCTTATGTAAAAGCAGTAAAATTCCCAGTCTAGTTTTATTTTAAATATCAATTTCCGTTACAAAACATGGCAATACACAGTTCGTCCCTCGAAAGCGCTTCGAAAGTTATTATTAAATGTTGCATGTATTAAAATTTATACTCCCCTTATTGATATCTCAATTTTATTGGAACTTTGTAAGGGATTGTACAATTTTTCTCCAGTAATCGTTCCCGTGCCTTATGGTACGTGAATTTATTCTTACATTTCTTGTGGTTGATCGAGTGAGGGGATTTCTCGATCATAAATTGATAGGTATTTATGCTGTATTATATCAGATATTGTGATGGGATAGATGTTTTTTTTTGCATTTTTCTGGTTATCACATTTGAACAAATAGCTTGAAATAAGTTTTTTGTTATAAATGTCATTTTTAATAGAAGCGTTTTACCTGAAAATAAAACGCATATTAAATACTTACCTTATTTGAAACCTTATATATTGAGAGCGGCCTTCCTTGTTTTCTGCTCTATACTTCCTTCTTTGTCTACCCTAATATTGCCGTCTCGCTCGCACATCTCCCCACCATCCACCCAGGCAGAGCGCGAGCTTGAGCCACGCGCGCTATCTCGTCATTGAGTCGAAATACCAGGCAGAACTAAAAATTAAGGTTTCAAATAAGGTAAGTATTTAATATGCGTTTTATTTTCAGGTAAAACGCTTCTATTAAAACTTGACCGTTATTTGAAACCTTATATATTGAGACGTGTTTGTTATCGCCTGGTGAAAGTGGATGCCAATGTGATTTTATGCTTGTAGCATAAAGTTATTTGTGACACAGGTAAGTACCTGTGATTTCTCCAGTATAGGTCATACGCGTACAGACTTCTGTGTGAGTCTGAAGGTATCGTGAGAGAGAATAGGTATCAAAAAATACTAAGATGTGCGAGGTACTGTAATTTTATTTATGAAGTACAAACGAAAATATGTAGGTGTGCAAATATTATGGTATGTAAACATGCTAGAAGCAAAGATCTTAATCAAATCATTGATGAGTATAAAAACATGTATCGTATATGATTGAAAAGCAACATTCAAGTATTTAATTAATCATGCGAAGATAATATAATCCCGCGATTAGTGGCTTATTATCAGCTATTTAACTGTCTGAAAGGATTGCAGATCTCTAATGGGCATGTGACCAGATTTAGTGGATCTGAACTGATTATGCCAGCACCAGCGATGAAATATTCTATTTCGCACCCTGTTAAAGATGTAGCAGGTCTTCTCAATAGTTGGTGCATTTTGCTGTGTTACGTCTATCGTATAAAAGGTGAATACAATCTGTACACACAGTAACGGATAGCTTAATGTTTTGCTACAGTCTATGTACCGACATTATTATTCTCCGACACGCGTAGGTACATCATATATTATAATCAAAACGTTAATTACATACAGTACATTTTTACTTTCATGTGGTATTTTGTTATAATCACCAGCAATATTACTGCATAAACATTAACCAGAAATATAAGTTCTAAAGTCCGATCAAAAGTAACATCATTACTTTTACCTGTTCTAAAACTGGACAGTGACGTCATGTAGGTACAAGGCTATTTAAACAAAGTATACAAGGTTGAAGGCAACCTTAACACATTACAAAATTAAGACAACGCTGTCAGTCTGGATATACATAATTCGTTACTTAAATTTTAGATATGTTTCTAAAAATGACACGAGGCAATCGACTATCTATCGTATCAATATATCCAAAATATGTCCAACCCACACATGAGAACTCAAAACTGCATAAATTTGATACCACTGACTTATTCAGCATAATGAACATTCATCTAAGTAGTATAAGAAGCAGGTAGTTAATAACTTTATTAGTACAGGAGTCATTGTGACAAATGGACTACATATGTTTGTTCATTTTATTTCAAACAAGCTACGGTTAACAAAGATGCCATGATTACAACAAGCGATCCAATACACATATTTCTATAATTCCAGACCATCTTATGGTACCTACTTGGAGGTAGAAAAACCGCCCATGTATAGCGCTGTATTGTGAATGGGGCTGCCAAAATTCTGAACTTGAGGTCTGCCCTCAAAAATACTATGAATTACTTACTAAAAGTTTGTTTCGAGCCAATTTAGCTGAGGTAGCATAGCAGTTTAGAGATTAAACAAAATAGAGGGTAATTTTATACTAGATGGTAATTCCACGAGTAAGAAAACAAAGGTGCTTTTTTCTTCTTAAAACATTTATTCATGCTTTAGTCTAAAGACAAAACTTTCAACTAAGTACATTACATATTATTGTGCAGGCGTATCCGCTGTGTAAGTGCTCCTCTAACAGTAGTTGGTAATCAATAACAATAGACGAGGATCTAATATATGAAAGAAATTGGAATGTTACATACATATGACGATGATACGGTTCATCAGATGATTGTCACCTCATTCCGAACATCGGTGACGTTTAATTTAGATTTTGTCATGCTTTCGAGATAGCGATCGAGATAGGAGTCCTTTGTTATTGCAATGCAAAATTTTCTGGGCTAGACAACCAACAAACACTTTCCTTAAAACTGCTCGACTGTTTATTGCGTTTACAGGCTTCATCTGATTATATATATCAATAGGAAATGAGATGGCGGTTGCAGTTGAATCAAAAAGTATGCTGAATCACGGTAGTGCAGACTCTTTTAGGATATTACAAAGCTCGATAAGTTAATTAGACCGATTAGGCTCTAAGGTGATTTTGAAAGAAAATCAATAATATTTCTAGTATTCCATTGAACCCCCAAAAACACTGCGAGAGTGGGTAAATTTGTCAACATAGTGTAAGCTACACAGAGTAGCTATTACAGAGTAGTACAATTTTATTCATTCTTGTTTTAGAATTAAAACATAACGCCTTTGGTAGGCAGGAGAAAGTCATTCAAATAATCGATAATAGGTATTCCTTATTCCCTATATGTTTGTTACCCAATTGGTTAAATTAAACAAACAACTTTTGGCTGAGACAGAAAGGTAGGCAAGTTATCTATGTATAATATTGTTGCCATTATTGGTCATAGATTCGTATGTGTGTCGCACACATTTACTAATGAAAACATGCCTGAGATCTGAATCTTGCACAACCAGTCGGGGTTGAAATAAATCAGCGATACGGTAAACATTTAATCCTTAATCACACGTTATGATAGGTCAGTCAGAGCCACCACTTTTTAGCATCAGCAGACTATGTTCAATGGTGCTGGTTTAACTTGATATCTGATACCACAGTACTGAACCAAATGACTTGACATTACCAACGGTTTTTGGTAAAACAATACGCATCGACCGTGTTTTATATTATTTTCAGTATAAAAACCGGGGGTGCTTAGATGTCACCCTGCTGGTGGAATAGAATTTATTGTCCCGCTTTGAAATTATTAAGTGTCAATCTTTAAGCACCTTGCGGGTATGGCAAGACCCCTGCGAGGGTTAAATATATAAGAACAAGTCCGTAAGCGCACCACATCCAAGTCAGGTACTTAAGAGTAACTGTAAGGGTAACATGTTACAGTTGCTTGCCCCTGTGAGATTTGATAATGATGGGAAATATGCGTAGTGGCATCTCAGCATAGAACTTGTCAAATGTACATTTAAAACCAACTATTCCCATGTGGGTGGTTATATTAGAGGCTGTGCGACAGAACATTTCATCTCCTGACCTTGCATCGGTTGATTTAGATGGCGATTGTGAAAAGAGGTACAATATCTAGGTAAAGTACCCTGCGTTGAGGGTATATATTTCGAGTCCCTTATCCCTACGAGGCAGGGCTAGATTAAAAATCTGCTTTGACCTGTTTTCAAAGCAAGATCCTTTAATTTTTATTAATTGAAAAGCAAAATAGGTTTTCGAACACCACGCTGCCTTTTTAATCCTTTCTTCATTACTGTGCGTAGAGACACACCATCCAAACATAGTACCCTGCGAGAGTGTATTCTAAAGTCACGCCAAGATTTATATGCGTGAGGCGCGACATTCAAATGACCCTGCGAGGGTCCATTGTGATGTATTTGAAACCACATTCACTTGAAGGGTCCATTTCAAGTCATCTACCCCTGTAAGAGGTGAATTATGATGGAAAATGTGCGTACGGGCAGAAAATCCAAAAGAATACCCAGCGAGTATACATTTCTGCCCCTGTAAGCGGTTGATTAATATGGGGAATGTTTGTACAGGCATAACATACAGGAAAATACCTCACGAGGCTACATTTCAACTCATCTGCCCCTTCAAGGGGTTAACTATTATTGGTGTACTTGATTATTATGGGGAATGTGCATACGGAGTAAGGGCACAACATCCAAGAGAATAAATACCCCGCACATTTATCATTTTTCAGTCAATGCCCCTGCGTTGAGTTAATAATAATGGGGAATGTGCGTACCGGCCCAACATCCAAGAAAATACCCTGCGCGAGTACGTTCTGAGTCACCTGCCCCTGCGCGGGGATAAAAATAATGGGGAATGTGCGTACGGGCACAAGATCTAAGATAATACCCTGCGCGGGTATGATTTGAGTCACCTGCCCCTGCGCGGGGCTAATAATAATGGGGAATGTGCGTACTGGCACAACATCCACGAAAATACCCTGCGCGGGTATGTTTTGAGTCACCTGGCCCTGCGCGGGTTGGTGTATGGATCAGCTCAGACAAGCTTGCTAAGCAGGAGCATTTGATCCTTTTTATTAGAAGCTAAAATGTTTAACCTTTTTTAAGCATTGTAACTAGGCTAGCATAAATGGCAGGCGAAATCTTCTGGTTAGCGGATCACGATTCCTCATTTGAATAATTTCAGTACAAATAAGTTGTAATAATTCTGATTCACTACATAACACTTTCAATTCTTTATTAAATTAGAATCACCACTTCATTGCAGGAACCTCAACAGAGGTTTATTTAAGTAACTAGTAACACACATGCTAGAACAAAGGTTGTTACCGCGGCAAATTTCATTAATATTTAACTATATAATAAATTTACACATGTTATTTAGACGGCACTTCACGGCACAACTAACCTTTCCGACACTTTAACTGCCTGCGGTCATTATTAATTTTATTTTAGATGCGAGAATCAGATATCATTGGATTTACTTGAGGAGCTTAAAGAGTACTACTCGACCCATTGTTACGCTGCCTTTTAGATCATTTTTGCTCAGGGCAATATCCGTTATCACTATTCGCACGTTGTTATTTATACAGTTAGCACTTGATGTAATTTAAATATTAATGTTCAACTGTGAACAAAACAGCAACTAACCTAGGAAAAACCAAGGATAAAAAATTAATAGAAGCAAAATTATCAATAAAAAGTGGGTAGATTAAATAATTTAAGAATTAGTTGTTCAAAGACATGAACATAAAATATCAAAATTAAATTGAAATATCGAACGGTAAAACCGTTAAAATCATATATCATTATTTTAATAAATTAAAAAGGTACAAAGGTATATAAAATATATAAATAACTTACGAGTGCCTAGGCTAGGCTAGGCACTACCGTCCGTTGCAGAAAACAGGACGCCAATGACGAGATAGCGCGCGTGGCTCAAGCTCGCGCTCTGCCTGGGTGGATGGTGGGGAGATGTGCGAGCGAGACGGCAATATTAGGGTAGACAAAGAAGGAAGTATAGAGCAGAAAACAAGGAAGGCCGCTCTCAATATATAAGGTTTCAAATAACGGTCAAGTTTTAATACAAGCTTTTTTTGGTGACTGTACTCTTTGTTGTCTGTACTTGCATTGTCATCCAAAAAGTTCTCATCAAGACGAATCAAACGAGCCCAAACTCGATGGGGTTATGTGGTTTTATTACGGAGTTCCTATGGCCACCTTCCAGCTCCATCATCAGATCAGCTCCACGTGATCATAATATTGCATTGTCACGCGATTTGCATATTCGTGCAAAATTTCTGCTCAATCTGAAACCGAAAAGTGGGTCAAATTTAACTTGCAAAATTCCATTACAGACAACGGGACAGGTGAAAGTAAATAGCTTGTAAAAAAAAACACTGCTTTTTTTCAGTTTTTCTCAGTTTAGGCGCCGATGCCACAGCGAGCGGTCTACAGATATTTGGTATCTTTTAGTAGCTTCTACCTTAATAAGTCCTCATAGACCTCGAACGGCTTTGACTTTGACTTGCAAATCAAGAACATAATCCCCAATTTAAAAATGAAATAAAACGTACAAGCGAGGTACACAAATATACACCAATTACAATACAATGAAAAGTGTTAACACATTTTCTTTCTTCACCCCTCATTTAATACAGAACACCCCATACACACCCCAAGACACCCCATCGATTGAGCCTTATAGATATGTATCGAGTAAAAAACGGCGCCTTGCCGTCAGCTCGCGGAATTGCCTCAATTCCGACACAACCAATTGCTTCAGAAGTATAAGGGATGCTGGGCAATAAAAAACATTTTAACAGTTTCTTTTGATATGGAAATTTGAGTATTTATATATCGATATCTATATTGTTTCAACGAATAATGGAAACAATATTATTTTGGATTAAGATTGGCTTTGATTACCAAGTTAATTTACTTAAACTTCTTCTTCTTAGTCGTGCACTCTTGGCCGTGACTTATTTTATTTCTATGGATTGTCCCTTTCGCGCATGACCGGTGCATTTGAAAAGTTCCTCCATTTTTGTCTGTTTGTGGCGTTTCGGGAACATTCGGTAATCGTACATTGCGTGGCGTTTTATGAGGTCTAGCCACCTGGTTGGAGACCGACCACGTGAACGTTTGCCTTCAACTCGACCTTGCATGACCAACCTCTCCATAGAATCATGTTTACGGGTGACATGTCCGAAAATGTTTAGGATTCGTATCTGAACAATCGATGAAAGTCTTTGTTTAATAGGGAGCTCAAAAACATAAACAAGAGTGGTTGGTACGGCCCCTGGGTGGAAATTGAATCCAGCATTACAAATTATTAAAAATAGGTACCTTAACTCAATACGCCTAGTAGGACCTCCATTAAGAACAAGCCCCCCCTCAACATCTGTCGAAGTGCAACGTAAAGTGCAGTACACACAGTAGCTGATGTAACAGTCACAGTGGCACCCAATGTCCTATCAACGGCCATGTTGCACTGACACACCCGCCGCAAACTTCATTACGCGTCACCCGCGTCAAACTTCAGATGCGTTCAGAATGACAGCGATTAGCGATCCTTGAAAATATTGGCACATTCTTCATGGATTTTAAAGTCAAATGGCTCTTTGGCCATCAGAAGATGAAACGTTTGAGGATGATAATAACATCACTCTCTCCCCGCTTGCAATATGACAGTATCTCATCGTGTTTAGTGGACGCTATATCGCTAATGCTATGCAATAAATACATTCCACGCTTGTAATATGACAGTAGCTTATTGCATGCCGTTATCACAAAACGCCGATCTTGTGCAATAAAGACACCATCTAGGAAATATCCCTTTAGAGTTGGTAGTAATATTGAACAATCAAATTCCGAAACTAATCAGTGATTTGTCACTGATTTTGAGCAGTAAGGACCACTCGCTGCATCGTGTGTCAGAGGCTCGATTCTCGTAACAAAACTTCAACTATATCGTAGCGACTTCAACGTTTAAACTGTGTTTTTACTATTATAATGTCAAAATTAACGATTGAAAAATGATCCTATACACAAATACACGTTTGAATGTTTCACGAAACACACTCGCTACGACACCGCTGACGTTTTGTTACGAGAATTGACCCCCAGTACCCCGAGTGTAAAGAATTGACGTTTGTAAACGCTTACTAATTAGTTTGCGTTTACGTCACTTCTCTATAGGAATTGGCACAGCGCCTCTAGCGGAATACTCATGATACTAATTTCTCCCATACAATTTTTTTGTTAAGGCAAACGAATTAGTAAGCGTCTACTAACGTCAATTCTTTACACTCGGGGTACAGAGCGCGTTGTCGGCGGTGGGAAATTGGCAGAATATATTTCAATCAAAATGAACGTCATTGCGCTTCTTTGCGTTAATTGTTCGATAAAATACGCGTATCGCTTCAAGCTCCTACCTAACAAAAGCTTGACGCTTATCGCATGACATTTCACGCGCATATCGAACGCTATGACGCTATCTTAAAACGCCGATCCTGTGCAATAAAGACGCTTATCGCTTCACGCTTGCAACATGACAGCAGCTCGTCGCACGGCGTGTCACGCGTGTAGCGGACGCGATGACGCGTTGACGCGCGTCCACCTAATTGTTAATTAATTCGCTAATGCTAATATTGCGATCGGTGATGGATGCGAAGCAGATTTATGCGTTTAATTGAGACCTCGTCGGCGTTTAGCGATCATTTCCGCGTTTGACAATGACGTCCGCGAGTAACAAACATAAAAAATAAAAAATACAACTGAATTGAGAAGCTCCTCGTTTTTTGAAGTCGGTTAAAAATATATACTGTCCTTCAATATTTTTTGCAAGCAGACTGTTTTTCAAATACTTATTGCCGACCAAAAATCTGACTTCAAAATTACCAAACATACTCGACTGGTGATTTTTCATGACAATCAGGCAGACCTTCTAGCATCTCGGACCGGACAAATTTTGCATTACACACGAATTATTTAAATTACAATTTATGTAGACTTGGCTTAAGTTTAGTCAACTTTCCCTACGCTTTCTCTCAATGGAAAGAATGATTGAAGACTTTAAATTGACAAAGATATATTCACGCATCGTCTCCCTATTTCTTAAGACATAGTTGACGGATCGGAAGCTTGCAGTCGATCGACGTATTAAATACCCCGTGACAAATTTAACACTCGCACGCTCGACGTTGTTTTATAGCCGGATTCATTCCGGTTCTGGGGGCCTACCACAAGCTCTTAAAACAAGGTTAAAATAACCTTATTTGTGTTTTGTCTTGTTTTGACGCCGGATGTCAAAGAGGGACAAAATACAAATAAGGTTATTTTAACCTTGTTTTAAGAGCTTGTGGTAGGCCCCCTGGTATAAAATATGTCCATGTGACGGGTAAGTGGTAATAGATAACATAGGACTTTAAAAATGTATTTAGGCTAAAAGATACATAATTTGACTCAATGAATGATAGATTCAAACAAAAAGTAGTATATGTATTATATCAGTTATCTGGTTTCCATAGTACAAGCTTTGCTTAGTTTGGGATCAGATGACCGTGTGTGAGAAATGTCCCAGGATATTTATTTATTTATTCTTTTTAGTATGAAAAATAAATGTAGAAAAAAAAATTTTTTTTTTCAAAATTCATCCCGTAACTCATGCTGGTAATTAAAATAGAATGTGTATTGTAGTCATAAATTGAGTAAAAAATGAAGCAACAGCCTATTAAGAAATAAAAAATATTCCTTATCCATTTCATGCATGATCTTTTCATAAAACAGTGTACTACTATGGTAGCAATTAAGTATATGGCCTATCTGACGGTAAGATAAAGATAAAATATATAATGTTATTTATTGAACACACAGATACACACACACAACGCAATAATAATAAAAAAATAAACAGCATAATAACATACAACATATACAAAGTAAAAGACGTAAAAACAATACAATAAATTAGTGCAGCAGCAACTACCATTATTGCATTAGTAAGCAGTTACCGTTAGCCTATGGACACTTGCAATATCAGGCGCATCACTCGCTAGTTGCCAAAATATTAAAACTAAATCAAATTAAAATATACCCAACACTTTCACCGCATTCGTACATTCTCATACCGCCATGGCAGGTTTCGGATGATATACAACCCTTAGCGGCTTCAGCGCTTATTGAGACGTGAACGAATGAAATATTGGCTCGAGCATTACCCGAATCCGACTTTGATCCAGTGATAAATATGGTGCGAATGTGACGGTCTTACCGACCCGGGTGTGTATTGGGAATTTTAAAATGGTGTTGCGTTTGGAGGGTTAAATATGTGAGTATTTTATTCGTGTTTATAAGCGATATTTTAAATTCGTTTTTGAACATAGGTACTGTTTTTGTTCCAAATCTAAAATATTTAAACTTTATGTTGGGTAATATTTATAAATACCTAACAAGTTGGGTTAAAAATGATGTTTAATTATAACAACTCTAAGATTATGTTTCTCATACAAGAATACACTTAGAACAAAATAGAAAAAGTTAAAGAATAAAATAACATTCATAATATTATGTACTTTTGAATAGCTTTGGCATACAATAAGATAGTTTAAAACCAATAGATATCGAATCTATCTGCGGAAACTGAGCATATAAGTAATCAGTAAAAAGTAGGAGCTCCTAACGGAATAAAAAAAAACTCCCAATAATAATACCTTTTTAACATCCTAATATCTCAAGTCACGCTTGAGGGCATTAAAAGCGGTCAGAATATTAATACAAAAATGTTTTTTACGTCCCCCCCCCTCATTAAGATCGCCAAACAAACCGTGACAGAAGCGTAAAAGTATTTCACAAAGATGCGTCATCAAAGTCTAAACATTTATTATGGCGGATAAAGCTTTGAAGGCCCCGAGTTTTTAATATCAACCGTATAATAAATAGGTTAACATTCGCTTTATGAAGGAAAAACCTATTAACGAACGGCGAATGTATCAGGGGGTTGATTCTGTAAACAGTAGATAATTGTATGGTAATTGGAGGATAAATGGTAATTTACTGTTTTATCGATTGATTTTGATTTTATTTACTCCATATCATTTAGTGGCTATATATATATCTATGGATCAATTATTATAAATACCTTACATGAAAGTGTGTAAAAATCAATGGCCAAACATAAAATTGTTTGGTTCATAGTTTACTCTACATTAAAGAAAATATACTACTGATAAATACTAATGTGTTATTACTATCTTTCATCTCAATACAACTAATCGATGTTTACCTAAAACTAATATGAATTTCTCAAAAATCTCCCCTGCATTTTGAGTCGATCGAGTGCGACATATCGAAAGTGTGAGAATCGGGCCCCTAGAATAGCCACCCCCCAAATGTTGTGTAAACACCCCCAAAGCGAAACGCGACAAAATAAAATATCTATTACTATTAAGGATAACGACAGCCCGTCTTAAACATGACTTAATATCAGTTGGGAAAAAAATTAGCCTCATCAGCTGGGACGCGCCTGGTTTTATGTATATTTTTTTTGTTAGATATTCCGCATGCGTTAAATTAATGTCATTGTTGTAATCGACGCGGTGGGATAAGAATTACGAATGGTTTTGATGATGGGAGCATATATTTTTAAATATTTGTTCCTTTTTTTTCACAATTAGAATTTGGAATGGGTACGTCAATTATGTAAAAAATATAAGTATGAGCAGTGCCCACGTTATTTTCTTTTAATTTATAAGTGTCAAATAAAGACCTACCCCCTTATTCATAATCGCTTTTTAACTAAATCAGTGTAATAGTGTCCTCCGTCTCACTCTTTCGATCACCAAATGTCACGTATCAGATAAAGGCTTCAGAATTTTAGCTAATCAACGTTTGATAACTTTATTATGAATAAGGGGGTTAATTTGCAACAACGCATTTGCAAAAACAATTTTGAAATTTCAAACGCAAGTCAATACACACTAAATAACAAATCAAGAATTAAATCGCGATAATATTCGCATTTAATACGGTAAACAAGTTTTTTTTATCGAAGTACCCAATAATAGTATACCTAGAAACCCTATGAATTTACCCACAAAATGAACGTATATACTGCGTGGAGATTTCGAGATGGCATATATTCGAAACCATTGTAAGAAAAGTAAAAAAAGAAATTATAATTCACTATTGGTCCCTTAGTAAAAGTTGTTCAGCATGACTAACCCAACGTAGGTTTCGAAAATATGCCATCTCGAAATCACCACCATCACGTGTATACGTATAACCTAGTCAATGCTAGTGACGCGCATATTAAGGTTTCTATAACGTATTGTCTAAAAAAAGATATAATAGTAGGTACCTAACCACTAACGGCACTAGTTTGAGAACAACCATTTATCATTCCGCGCGCAGTATATGCCGCCAATGAAAGAATTACGTACGGTCTGAGTAAAAAAAATAGCAAATTCGAATTTGAAAATGGAATCAGAATAACGTTGCGCCGGGGCACGCAATTGTTTTCAGTGCGATTAGAATGTAAATATTATGTAATTAATCTAAGCCTGTTTTGAAAAGAGTAATTGCTGAGTTTATTGCCGGCTCTTCTCAGCAAATGCAACCTTCCGAACCGGTATTAGAGTATTAGAGTCAGACTTTTCATAAGTGCCTGCGAAGGTCTATTTGAATAAATGATTTTGAATTTTGAATTTTGAATTTTTGAATTTTGTTGAAATATCATTAAAAAGACAAAAGAAAATGGTGTCTTGAGTAGATAGAAAAAAAATAAGTACCTATTTTTTGTTATATTTATTCAAAAAGACATCGTGTGTTGTCTTTTTGAAATATTGATGATAAAATTTCTGAATTAAATTCTATTTATCATATAAAGCCATTTTTTATCAATAAAAAACTAAATATTACATACAATATCTCCTGAAAGTATTGTATGCATTAGTAAATGTATATATCTTTATATATTTTTATAATTCCTATTTTAATTTTTAATTAATTTCCTAATTTTAATTAAAACATTATTATTTAGAAGTTATAATAAAGGTACACTAGGAACTTTCAAGGCCAGAGTGAGTAGGTTTCTTCTGGGTAAGCGTGTTTGATCTTAGGCTTCGTCATCGCCCCTTATCGGCGGGTCAACGCAAACGCAAGCACATTTTATAAAAAATAAAACTACACTGAGTGAAGAGAACCTTGTTACTTTATACATTCTGACGTTACCAAAGGGACGTTACATAGAAACTTGCATCATTATCGAGAGCTCATGACGTGTGTCCACGTCTTAATCGACGGGAAAAACTCAGTTTGTGTCGACTTCAGTGCCTTTACTACTGTAATTTTATTAATCTCGATGACAAAGGTGACTCGTGCCTATAGAATTTATGGCCAAAAAAAATACTTATCATATATTTTTATAAAACAGGCCAGTTGGCGCGGTTGATTAAGATTCCACCTATCACACCGCAGGTCGTGAGTTTGATTCCCATCCAGGACTTGCATTTGTGTGCATAAACATGTCTTCATGTCCCGAGTCTGAGTGTAATTATGCTGCCCCGCGGGTGATCCCCTTAAATTTAATTCCTTTCTTAAAACTGACCTATGTTATTACCTGAACGTATTAACCTGGGAAAGTTGTAGATACCTAGAATATCTGGATAAAATTGAGGGTTAGAAGCTAATATAATTCAAATTCAAAAATTATTTATTCAATTTAGGCCCTGATAAGGCACTTATGAACGTTAACAAACGACTCTACATTATGAAGTTCTTTACGTTTTTTTTATGAGCCCCCCTATGAGCTCGGGCGACCTTACTCACGCGCAGGAACACAACTTTACACAACATAAAATTTTTTGGCTGCAGTATTCTGTAAGGTGGAGGTACTTCCCCAGTCAAGCTGCTCTTTGAGGGTATAAACGCTACGCTCTACCTCTCTCAAAAATCGTCTATGGACTCAAAGCAAAACACTAAAGGTATCTATGTAACGTCAGAATGTATATACGAAATACATCACAATAGAAGTCACCTAAAAACTTACTCACTTCTTACTCACCTAAGATTGCCTCGGTGAGTTCCAATAGTATCACATCCCGATAAACCCACCATAATCTCTCGTACATTATTTATAGACCCAAACTTTGTTATTGTTTTTCGTTGTAAGTGCTATAATATTTTATATATTACGAGTAACTTAGCAAACTTACTTGGAGTTAAGTTGTAACTTATGTTTTCGGATCATTAGTGATTTAGTAGTTTTGAAAGCGTTTATTGATATTTACTGTGAAATTCTTACTTGAAAATATATCAAAATACCACTAATTTCAAAAAGACAACTTTAAAAATTCACTGAATCTAATTTTTTCGTGTTTTCTGATATTCATTTTTATTTTCATAAATTCGTATATTTTGAGATTTATTGTGTATTTTCGGTGGTATTTTACCCAATAAAGATCATCCATGTGCACCAGTGAAGTTAAATGAAATGGTTTATGTGTATTTTCAAGTTGTCTCAAAAAGTCCGTGAAGGGGTTTAGTACAATGACCACCATTGTAGTAAAACATGTCTTTTTGGTGTCTGCCTGAGGACTAAGAAAGTGATAACTATTGTGACTGGAAATTATAATAAAAATCGACACCCGCAGAAATAAGTCCCAATTTGGATTTAGTTGCCAAACTTAAACTGAGAAGAAAATTTCGGGATGAAAAATTCTAAATTCAAACAATGGTTATAATATCCTGGGACATTCCTCACACACGGTCATCTAATCCCAGACTAAGCAGAGCTTGTATCATGGAAACCACATAACTAATACCTATATGGCTATCTAAATCATCATCATCATCAGCCTATAATGTTCCACTACTGAGCACAGGCCTCCTTTCACAAATCAGGGTGGGCGGGAATGGGCAGATACTCCACTACGCGTGCCCACTGCGGATCGGTGGAGGTAGGCTAGTGGTCAACCTACTGTTGGAGTTTTCAAACCGCCTAGAAGGCCAACTATCTTAACGACTATCACAATTAAGTGATAACCGGGACCAACGGCTTTACGTGCCTTCTGAAGCACGGAAACGCTCGATTAGAAATACCACTAGGCGGTCATCCAGGTACCGACCACGACGGTGGTATGTTCATGGACTTGGTTATGGACATGTTCATACACACAAAGGCATGTCCTGGATGGGAATCGAACCCACGACCTGCAGCGTGATACGTAGAATCAAAGTCTATCGTATTATATTTTTTATTTAGAGTCCATTTATCCTTATTGCGGAAATAAATCATTCAAAGCACATCTCATACGCAACCGATAAACCATTGTCAAAAGTTAACACAAAAGTAAACAAAAAATATTTTCACTAAAAATCAACCCTTTCACCGCGACGGCACGCAATTAAATCAAAAATAGACCGATGAAAACGATCGCTTATTAAAATTGACAGCCGCGGCGCACCTGTTACGAAGGGTTAAGCCGGCTGGAATTGATTCATTTAGTTTCTGTACACGTCATTATTTAAGCATTGGAGGGTTGGATGTGTAAGGGAAAAGTTAAGTCAATAATTCGAAAAATATCATTTTGTTATTCAATTTCTACCTATTTTATTATTTTATCCTATACTATTAAACGAACAATATTTGAAGCGCTCGTGTTGTAGCATGATTAGCCGTTCTTAATCGATCGGCAAAGTTAAGCTACGTCTGTCGTGGTCGGCACCTGGATGTGTGACCTAGTGGTATTTCAAATCGAGCGTTTCCGTGCTTCGGAAGGCACGTAAAGCCCGTCCCGGTTATCACTTAATTGTGATAGTCGTTAAGCTAGTTGGATGCCTCCTAGGCGGCTTGAAAAATTCCAACAGTAGGTTGGCCACTAGCCTACCTCCCCCAATCCGCAGTGGGCACGCGTGGTGGAGTATCTGCCCATTCCCTTTCACCCTGATTTGTGAAAGGAGGCTTGTGCTCAGCGGGACATTATAGGCTGATGATGATGATGATGATTTGTACAATATAAATATTCTGAGGAAGATGTTCGGAAACGGAACAATTGATAAAAAAAAGCTATATCTCAGCTTAATCAAGTGTAATTTAAAAAGATAGAGAACATGAAATAGAGTATAGTTTGACCAACAAACGATATCCCATGGATAGTTAATAAAAACATTAGTAATTTGTGAAATACCGTTCCAGGTCCTAAGTAAACGTATAAATCATATAATTACAGCGAATTACACACATTGTAATATCGTGGGCGGACCAAACAATATGAGGGGATAAATATTTATTAAAGACCCGAAAGTGTCCACTATTGGGTCACGACATAAATGTGGGAAACGCTTGACCTGCACTAAAGATTGGAGGTGGCAGTTTGGAAGATTGAAGAAAAACTGCACTTATTATATATATATATAATAAGTGCGCTATATATTTTTTTTTTTTGTGTTTGGCCACTGTATTTTTTTTTAATTATGGCTTATTAGGGGGGCAATACTGAAATGAAAATAAAATTCAAACATAAAAAAAAAACTCAAAGAGGAAACGCTGCCAGCCATCTGGGAACCTTGCCGTTAATCGCAGAAAAAAGAAGGAAATTTTCAATAATATAGATTGTATTTTGCACAATTATTTTTTGTAAATAAAAAATCAAACCTTAGATAGGTTTGATTTTTGCCAAAAAAAAAAAACTTCAGTTTTATAGTATAAGTTCATTGATGTGATGGATAATGTCAGTATTTTTTATCGAGGTAAAAAAAAAAGTAAGAATTACTGGTACCTGTAATTCCGGAGACACTGCAACAAAACTATCACTCATTTTTAAGAGCAAACTTACATATTCCTACAAGAAACTTCATTGTAGAAGCTTTTTATAACCACATTTTCTGAAAAACAAAATTTTTACGTGACTTTATTTTCAGTTTTTAATCACTTCTTTCATCAAGCTGTATTATGATAACTGGTGTACTGTGATTAATATTATCTGCTTTAATCTATACTTCTATTCTATAATAAAGCGGTAGAGTAAGCTTTAAGCGCGCTAGTCTCTGAAACTACCAGTCGGATTCGAAAAATTGTTACACTAATAGAAAGCTAAATTATACTGGAGTATAGGTTACTTTTTATCCCGGGAACGCGGGTGAAACCGCGGCAGACAGCTAGTCTTTAAAATAAACAAACTACTTATAAGCAATCATATACCACATCCACACCAACAACCCACACATCACACTTGGTCAAGCGGTGTTAAAATATGTAACCCTCGGGGCAGTGTCGGGTACTCGTTCACCCGGACTGTCATAGCGCCTATTTTATTATTTAACACTACATTGCCTAGTTTGCTTACCCTTACATGGCTTCGGCCTAATAAAGATATAGTTATCATTCAATATGGGTGTTGTTAGGACATAGCTCGTAGAGTTAGTAAGCTGAAGTACTACGCTCGAAGAACCGATAACCGATGGGGAAGAAAGGTTCTCGAGTGGCGACCACGTACTGGAAAGCGCCGAGTCTCAAATACAAAAAAAATTGCATGTTTGAAAACGTGACTTTACCCTTTAATAATATACAAGGGAACACAAAATCTTTTTGGAACGTGCCCAATACCATTTACCTATACTAATCATTAATCAAACCAAATCACTAGCAAAACAACAGTTAAAAGTCAATTCGATCGCGTGCGTTAACTTTAACCCGTAGTTAAGTTAACCCATTATGTGTAACGAGGTACGCCGATAGATAATTGCTTCATGGCAAGGGGTTAAAAGCTGATAATGTGAAATGATTGGTGGCACACCCAGGTGATTAGGGGAAATTGCTTCATTGTCATTTACAATATTTGGTCATTAATGATTTCGTTTGGTCAACAATTATTTGTTTATTGGAAAGAAGCTATGGAGCATTTTGTTTTTGTCAACTATTTCCCTATAATATCAATAGATTGTGGTAGTAACAAGTTATAAATCTGAGTTACCTTTTTTTTATACCACTAAGGTGGCAAACGAGATATGGCTCGCCTAGCGGTAAGCGGTTACCGTAGCATATGGACGCTTGCAACACCATCGTGCGTTGCCGACCCTGCAGAAATCTCTTCACACCCTTCTTCAAGAACCCCATGCTGTACAACATTGGGAAAACCGACGGGAGCTCATTCCACGGTTCGAGTCCGCGGAAGGAAGCTCCTTTGAGCCCGCACAGTACGACACAATTGTGGTTTCAATGTGTGAGGATGGACTCCCCGTCAATGGCGAGAGTTGGTGGAAGGTAGCCGTGGGCATCAGCATAAACAATTCTACAGAACACTGTCTGTTGTACATACGGTATACACACATAAGGAAGCAAAGCCTCTCCTCAGACTGAGGGGCTCTAAACCGCTTGTGAGCTCGGGATCGTAGACAATTCTAGCAGCACGTCGCTGAACCGAGTCTAAAGGGTCAGGCTGCTATCCAGATGCCCCCCCCCCCATAGATGACAGCTTCTAGCTCCTCTTAGCTACCTACAATCTCTGCTTAGCTTGCATACAGATAGAATATGAACAGAGTGACTATACTAGAGTATGTGCCGTGAGCACGGGTATGTGCAACGCTGTCTGTAATTAACTGCGCGTTTGAACGACTAAATACATTATCGTCATTTTTTCTGACAGTAAAACATAATTGTATGATATATTTATGAATGCATCTATATGCCAACTGCTCACGCTACAAACAAGCTACAACAATAATTTATTTTAATTATAAAAAAAAAAAAAAAAAAAAAAAAAAGATGAGTTGAGTTTGTACCATTGTTGAAATCATACTAATAATCATAAGAAAGTTGATAGAGTTTGTCACTAAATCATGTCATAATAGTTAAACGGATTTAAATTAAACTCGTTATTTAGATATACCATATCGTAGAATAAAATATAGTATACATTTTATCCCAAAACAAACATAAAATCCAAGTAAAGCCACGGTACGGAAATGATATAACAATTTCATAAAACTTTCAGTGTATTAATTCAATAGAAGCCTCATGAAAGCCATAACGACTCGTTAAATAAATGAAAATACTGTGCAAATATTAGTAAGTTTGTATATAATGTTACTATTTCCCATAAGTCAATATTGTGGCAAGCCTCGTGACCGGTTTGTGTAAATAATCAACTATAACAAACAGTATTATTTTGTTGAGATATAAAGATGTATTGAAGTGGTATCAAATAAATACTACCGAGCCCAGCGTGTTTTGCAAAATCATCATCGCAGCCCATAATGTCTCACTGATGAGCACGGGCCTCCTTTCACATATGAGAAAGGAATGGGCAGATACTCCACGCGTGCCTACTGAAGATCGCTCAACAACTCACTCTTCTGTTGGAGTTTTCAAGCCGCCTAAGAGGCCTCCAACTTGCAACGACTATCACAATTGTGATAGCCGGGGCCAACGGCTTTACGTGCCTTCCGAAGCACGGAGCTTTGCAAAGCGTTTTTTGTACTTTTTTACTGAGCTACTAACGATGGGCGATTGTTACTAAAAACAATCGAATTATTCGATTGTCCAATTTATTCGAATCATTCGAATAACAATCGACATCTTTCGATTGTTCATAATACGCTTCGTGCGGCACCGCGCGTGGCCTGTGCCGTGAGCTAGCTGACCGTCCGCCGAATGAATGAATGAATATATTCGCCCTCGCGCTCACCCGTCGTTTGTGCATACTATTGCAACCTGCGTTGCGTGCGTCAATGTTCATTCGAAAGGTCGATTGTTATTCGATTGTTTATTCGTTGGAACGAATGAATCGACAATCGAATGTACAGTTTTACAATTATCGATTCTTTCGATTACTTTTTTTGGAACAATCGCCCACCGCTAACACAGACAGACAAACAATGATTTTTATATTTATTAATATTAGTATTGATCGATATCGAAATATTCTAATCTTGATTTCTTATCTCGGCTGTTTAACTTTACTTTTTACCTCTCACGGATCATCATATAGTTAATCTAACCGTATAAAATCGTCTTTTGTTTTGCGATCCACGTCGTAATTTGTGCCTTCGTCGTGCCATTTCGTTCTTTATCATAATAGCAATACGGTGCAAATTCGGTTATGAAACCACGTACCATAGAGATCACTTACAGATACCATATCATTAAAGTTACTAATAGGAATCGCTATCGCTTCTAGTACCAGATATTTCTACGTGACCCGTAACAAGTTCCCCAGACGACATCGGCTGTACGTAACGTACCCTAGTCAACTATTAAGAATTTTTAATAACCGTTTCAACTGATCTTCGAACTCGATAAAAACTGTCGACACGCAACTTTGAGCTAATATTGAACTTGTTTCTGTTTACAGTTGAAAATGTTGTTTTGTTAAGTAATTTTAAATAGATTACTTACTGGCTGAGTAACTGGAATTTTCAATTTTCCTGGTGTAGAAAGTTTGTATGGACATGAGGATGTTTGTTAATCTTTCATGCAAAAACTACTGAATGGACTTGGACGAAATTTGGCACACAGATATAAATTCCGGATTAACTTATAGGATACATTTTATCCCGGGAAAAATGCGATACCTTGGGTACGCGGGTGAAACCGCGGCTGTCCCCAGCTAGTAAAACATTATTTTTGTTATGACCATCGAACAACTAACCCAAAGAAGCGCAATGACGTTAATTTTGCTTGCAATCTATTCCGCCAATTTCCCACCATCGACAATGCGCTCGGATTGTCTAATTCAAGCACACATGCGCTCTGATTGGCCAAGTCAAGAACACAAGATGCAGTGATTGGTCGTTGGTTGTTCAAAATCAGTGACAAATCACTGACTTGTTTCGGAATCGGATTGCACGGTATTACTACTCTAAAGGGATTGTTCCTCGATGGTTATGACGGAAAACTGATATTCCTGAACAATATTTTACGATAAAAAAGGTAATTATAATAAATTAAGTTAATAATAACTTCAAATACCATAACATGGTATTTTAGTCTGTGAGTTATATAGGGTGATTGGTAATTAGTAAACGATACGATAGCTTAACTCATAATTTTAGAATTAACTCACTACTTTCTTTATAGTACCGAACGATGCTTCCAATAAAACTACCATAATTTCAAAATGATACAAAAACTCAACCTCCATTGCTATAAACACAAATCAATGCGAATAGGAACCACAGAGTAGCCAACGAGCAGATAAATCACTCCCCTCTAAAATCGAACGCACCCCCCACTCGGCGGCATCTTCATAAGAATTGATGTGCCATATAAATCAGCCACCGACGTCTGTCCGTGTGTTCGTACACTGAAAACGCCCAAACACTTGACTAATAGGGATTTATGTGTCGCTACACTGTGTAGATGTATGTACATATTTTAGTTACCAGGTTTTTATTTTGGTGAGGTATTTTTTTTTTCAAAAAAAAAAACAAAATTTAATTTTATCCTTTGAAGTATACAGAAGTTACATTATTATTTTTTCATTTACTCTATTTAACCATGGGAAGTGATGATGTGGCAGAAGGTGGTACACTAAGCCTAAAGAGAAACTGACTCTCAAGTACCTACACCTGCCAAAACGTGCCCGGTGACAGTTTTTTTATTAATTTTGATTCAAGTTTATTTTTTTCGTACACGCGACTACACATCAAGCTATACATTCCAGTATACGCGGATCTCACATTGTATAGGATTTCCGTATAATGAGAGGTCACTTTATATTGGAAATGTATAGCTTGATCTGTAGCCGTGCGTACTACAATATTTCTAAGCATCTATCTCATTAGAAATATAACTTCAAACCTATAAAGGAACTGGCTCTCTGGAAAACCTGCTAAAACCTACTAAATATGCAGTATCGCAGTGTGTACGAGTATATTAGCTCGATGAAGCATTAGTGAGGGGTCACATTTTTACCTATCACACGCATTTTCCGATGCTCGATTCGACTAATGGATGCTTTCGCTAGATTTTCAGAACTCTGTATGTGGCATTTAATTTTAGTAAATACAAAATTGCTTTTGTTGTATTCTCATATTCTCGTTGTAATTGTTCTAATATCAAGCATCAGACTGGTCTGTATACACAGATGCTATAAAAGTCATCATAAGTTTTTCTTACTACACCATCAGTCAAAGTAAGTCAATAATGCACCTTTGGTGTTTTAAGGCCTTAAAATAATAGAAGATCATTCAGTTTTATAGTCTTAGTAGATCACGGATATTTTTGATATTTCTTTAAAACTCGTACAAAGGTTTACAAGACCGCATTATATTAAAAACTACTTTTTTTAAAATGTCACATACCCAGTTATCTTTTACACCAACCACTTCAGCGTTGTTTTTCGCGGTTTTGACATGTTGTATATCTCTGAAAAATGTGCCAATATATATCTCTCAATTAGAAAGTGTGTGGCTAAGTGAAATACGGGCTTCGGCTTTTGGCTTTCGACAGGTTGTTTTTGATTTGCTTTTTTGCGTACGTGTCAGATTTTCATCTGAATTTATTGGGTCACATGAGTGCGATGGCATATTTTTTAAAGATAAATGTGTGTAAAGTGAAAGGGGATGATAAATGTCTTCTTGTATGTTGGAATGGTATGGTATGTATTTTTCTTTTTCAATCTTTACCGAATTTATGAAAAAATATGTTCTTCAACTAATCAGATTAATTTAATTAAATATCGTTAATTTCTCTCATTTGGTAGGTAGCAAGCAAGAGATTGATTAAAAAATTTTTACAACAAACACAAATCAACATTGATAGTGGAGTGTTGATGGTGTGGGATGCCACATGTGTTGATACTCTCGCGCCATTTTACTTACCGCCGAATTGTAAAGTTGCAGGAGCAGCTGAGGACAGTGCGGAAAATACAAAATTAAAAAAATACGCGTCTATTGGATCAAATTATATTTTAACGCCTTTTGCGTCGAGACCATGGGACAGTGGGGGTCCGTAGCTCGCCGTTTTGCCTGCGCTTTGTCATCAATATTGATCCTCCGGAGACCAGCGGGTATGTACAAAATACAATCTATATATATGGACAATTACCTCAAGCCTGCCGCTGCTTCCAATTAACGGCAAGGTTCCCAGAAGGCTGGCAGCGTTTCCTCTTTGGATAGCCAAGCTGACGCGTTGGCGGAAAAAGCTGGCCCGCTGCTCGATCAATTTTGATGACAAGGTGCGAGCAAAACGGCGAGTTTCAGACCCCCACGGTCCCAAATTATTATTTATTTATTAATTATCATTAAATATTTAATGAAGGTTTAGATTGGAAAGCACACAATAAAAAAATCGTGCAGCGTGTATAATGTTGCTTTTCTCTACAGAAAGATGAACAAACTATTTGAAATAACTTTCGTTACTACAATTATTGAAAGGGACTTGTTTATAACAGATCATTTATTTTATAGTTTAATTTTCTTTACCATATAATCTTAAAAAAAAGACACACTTCTGTAGATTTTATAAACCAACTCACACAAATACGAACGTCTCGTATACCCAAAACAAAGCCAAGACATTTTATATGATCCCCTTTGGTCTAGTCCAAATGATTGATCCGTATAGATTACCAACCGGCTGATTTCAGTATGGCGTGCTCCCGAACAATCTACCTTCGAATGAGGTGTACGAAATAGCCCGCATTAGACGATCGATACTAATCGTATTGATTTCTGTTTGGTGCCTACCGTAGATGACGACTTGCACTACTATAAGTAGTGTTATAATAGTAGGTACATTATGATACATGTGTGCAAAGTTGGATATTAATACTCGAGGCGGTATTGAGTGATAAGTGAGCCGAGCGAGCCGACGTTTTTTAACACACATGCGAGGAAAAAAACAGACTTGTATTTTTTTAAGTAGATTTTTTGATAATAATCAACCACAATGAGAACGTTAACAAATATGGCGCGCATTTTTTTTTTTTACAGCGTTGATCTTGCTAACTATTTTAACCACCGCTATGTTAGCGAAGCCCGCGCGCCACACATGACATAAGATGGGCATATATCAACCAAAACACGCGTCAACGCTTCGTAGTATCCGCCATAATTAGCTGAGGTGCGTAGCTCCGCCAAAAATATTAATTCTGCCATAATGCGCTATTATTTCCTGTAGGAAACGCAGTCAGGAGTTGAGCGTTACTCAAGGAGGGATTTCCTTTCATCGATGAGTCTACAAAACTTTATTTAATTGTGATATTTATAAAAATGTATTCAAGATTATACTAATTTTAGATGTAAACGATAAACTCTGATACTACTGCAAAATTATACATACCTTGCAGGCAATGTACTCACTTTATTTGTACGCAAGGTAGCGACCGCAACTCCGCACGTAATGTATTGCGTTCTTTCACATTCGTCGTGACCCAAAAACACGTGCATCGATAGTGTTGTTCGATCAATATCTATAAAAGTCATATTTTTATCAATGATTTGAAGGCAATAGTTGAAAGTTATATCAATTTCCGCATTCATCTGTTAAAATTAAAAATAAACCATTTTTCTTCGATGACGTGGAAAAACCATGTTGATCCGTTGATGAGTGAAAGGGCAAACCGACAGACACTTTCGCATTTAAAATATTAAGTAAGAAACTAAATCTACCAATACCATGCATGACGTCATCAACTCTACCAATAGTCTCCGAATATATACAGCATGTTGCCAATTAATAAAAGCATCGTAATTCTAATAGCTATAGTGGCTATAGTACAGCTAACCTCCGGACCTCGTGGAGGGAGTCACGGACGATTACACTGGCGCGACACTATACATACACGCTGTATAATATGTAGCTCTTGTCGTGGTTACCTGAGACTGTTGTGAATTAGATTTTGAAATTAGAGCGGTTTTTTGATTGTCAGTTTTTTGTTTTCTTTTTTTTATATGGAAATGATTATTTACAAACACAAATGATTGTTACTATTTAGAATTTTGTTTATATAGAGAGATTCTTGGTAAAGGAATGAAAATCATATTTTAGTTTTTGCTGTAATAATCTTCCTTGGAAGCTCGATGAGGAGAGCGAGATTTGCGAAACAATAAAAAAATTTAATATAAAAAAACAACTGACGATCAAAACACAGCTTTTCTAATTTCAAATAATTAAACCGGCCAAGTGTGAGTCGGACTCGCGCACGGTGGGTTCAGAACAATATTAAATAAGTCATCTTTGCTGTGACAATCAAAAACGTAAAAAATTTACGTTTTATTGTTGTTATATTGGCAATAGAAATAAATATTCTGTGAACATTTTAGCTGTTTACCTATTACGGTTCATGAGATATAGCTCAATCTCAGACAGACGGACGGCACCCTTTGGGAACAAAACCTATAAATTAAGCACTTTTTAATAATCACATAGCTGTACTAAATACATTACTAAAAACAGAATCACCCAACCGTATCCCATAATCATTACCCCAGATCCAAGTCTGTAACCTCATCAACCGGAGATCTGAAAAATATCCACAAATTGAGGCCAAAATAAACAAGCCCGAATATATTTATAGGTAGGTACATAGGCTGAAGTAACGGCACATCACCGTCGGCGAATAATTATTCAAATGTTATAGAGCAATATGCTGCGGTAACGATAGCAAAATAATCAGTAGATATTAAATTAAAAAGAAAAAAAAAAATTTTTTTTTTTTTACATACTGCGATTTATTGACAGTTAAGGTGCCCTATGTCACTTGAGTTGACATAAGGATTTAAACAATACCACAATCTAAATCGGCTCAAGTATTTAGAAATGAAATTGTAAAAATGATATGGACTCGTATACAAACATTATGACAACTGAAAACAATGACATAAAAATGTTTGTTACATAAAATTACTAAAAAGTTGATCAAAAGAAAAGTGTAGATACTGATGAACGATGCTAAAGCAAAAGAAAGCCAAAGAACTGGTACTGATAGTGTATTTTTCTTTTTTTTGACACCACTGTGAAATGAGCATACGGTTACCGTAATCTAAAAACTCTAAAAACTACCTAATCTCATTACAACCTTCTTGAAGAACTCCATGCTGATTCCCTCGAGCATCAAAATCAAAACGTTATGTCTTCAGTTTAAGCCCTGGTAAGGCACTTGTAAGCGTCCATAAGCTACGGTAACCGTTTACAATCAGGCGGGCCGTATGCTTGTTTGCTACCTAAGTGGTTTAAAAAGAAAAAAACTTATGAACGTTAAGTTGTTACAAATAGTTGAATTTAGCACACCGGTTCGAAATACACTTAAACTGAGAGGACTCCGGCAAGAAATTAATTTTGTTTGTGGAAGATCTTTTACAAACGTTTTACGTTTGAAAAGATGATTGTAAAGAATATTTTTTTTGTTTTTTTTTTTTTCCTATAGAAGACTTAATTTTATTTAAATCATAACTATGATTATTCACATTAATTATGCTTATTCATACAATTGTCACTGAGCCAGAGTGGATGCAAGTGCAGAGAGAAACTACTACAACCATACATTCTTGTCTTCCACGTAATGAGTCATCCACGGTAAGAAAACTCCTTTGCAACCCCACAGTAGAGACCATTTTGGCTCCAAAACGGAAGACTACTTTTGCTGTCCCTCCAAGGCAGAGCATTATCGAGGCCGATCTCTCGCAAAAATATGATTATCGCCCACCACATTACCACATTACTGACAAATGAGATACAACCGGAGACGTACAAGCGGACAAATCATCATTTATTATAGTAGCCTTGTGTGGCTTTACTTACGTACGTAAGACTCAGTACCGAGTCAGGAGAAATACGTTGTAATTATAAAATGGTATGAAAAGTATAGGTTTCTTTTGAATTAAATTAAAGCGTAAAAGGGTCGAGTGGTGCAGTGATTAGATACCTGGGTTGCTAGGCAGGTTATAGGTTAAATTCCACCGTGAACTAACATTTGTTTGCATTAACTTATCTATTTGACCTGAGTAGAAATATCAAATAATAATAATAAATAATAATATCCTGGGACATTCCTCACACAAGGTCATCTGATCCCAAACTAAGAAGAGCATACACATACTACTTTTGGTAGCGGTTACCGTAGCCATATCGACGCTTACTTGCAACACACTGTGTGTGGCTTTGGTATTGTGTAGGTACTTCCCCAGTCGAGCTGCTCTTTGAGCGAATAAACGCTGTGCTCTACCTCTCTAGAAGGCCCGTTAATTAATGAAATGAGAATGTTATTAATTTACAGTTACTATAAGTATTTAAATAAGCTGGTTTCCATATGCAGCACTCTGCTTTATTTGAGATCAGATAACCTAGTATGAAGAATTTCTCAGGGTATTTTGATGATGATAAGCGGTTCCCGTAGCCATATGGTCGCTTGCAACACACGAAGCATCACTCACGCGTTACCGACCCTTTCCCCCTCCCCAATGAGCTCTGGCGATCTTACTCACGCGCAGGAACACAACATAAAGTTATTTGGCTGCGGTATTCTGTAAGGGAAGTCACAGAGTAAATATACTACGAGTCAAAAATCCAATCAAAATCTCTGCATATTATCGATTCCTTATGTGCAGATGAACATATTTAATAACACAAGATTAGAGAGTTACGCTACGACAGATAGGTGCTACGAGTTGCTACGGCTGCTACAGAGATGACTCTACGACGGCGATCCGATGTCTCTTTAATCTCATAGTGCCTTATTGAAGATTGTACGATTTCATGTTATCAAAATTACCTATGACAATTTTTATAACCATTGTAATGATGCGATTGCAAAATAAAATGCAAAAAAACAAAGCCACATAAATACTATGAACCCCAGCATCCATCTGCACCAATCATTTGTCTCCACCCTTCATCCTTGCATTGAAAGAAAAAACAGCTGAAGAGTATTCAATCTTTCAACCGACATAATTATCGCAGATATCTACACTGAGCCGACGCAATGGCTTAGAGCCGCTGGAATAGACTGAGCGTGCTTTTTATTTTATTTTGTTATTTTTACCTTTACGGTAGCCAAGTAACATATATTGTAACACCAAACCAGGCTATAAACATATCTTGTAGTAAAAGAGTAAAGAGAAGTAGAATATAGTGTTATTTCACTGAAAGAGCAGCTCGACTGGGGAAGTACCTCCACCTTACAGAATACCGCAGCCAAATAACTTTGTGTTGTGTTCTTGCGCGTGAGTAAGGTCACCAGGGCCAGTAGGCACGATGGTTGTTGACAATCGTTATCGTTAGTAAACAATCAACCTGTATGTCCAAATCGAAATATCACGTGATTTTTAACAATATCTTATGTCAATCCCATACAAAGTTTGATTGTTTACTAACGATAATGATTGTCGACAACCATCTTGTCTAGAGGGGCAGAGCTCATTGGGGAGGGGAAAGGATCGGTAATGCGTGAGCGATGCTTCGTGTGTTGCAAGCGTCCATATAAGTACGGTAACCGCTTACTATCAAACGGGTCGTATGCTCGCATACAGATTTATTAGTATAAAAAAAAACCTAATCACTTCCACATATAATAATTCACTGTGCCGCCCCCTCAGGCGGTGAAAAGGGGGTATACAGGGTGTTCTGTCTCTTGAAAAAGTCTCAATAACTCGTCAGCGTGGAAACCGCCGAATGACATCGTTAGTCGAAGTGGCACGAAGAAAAGGCGAACTATCTACTTACCCGACGTTACACTGATGCCTATTGGTTGTGCGTACAGGGTGGTCAATGTTTATGCCCATTGATTTTGGCCATCTTTTTAAATTAAGAATAGAGTTATCTTAAGAATGAAAACCATTTATTCTGAACAAGAAAGAATACAATTAAATGTTGATAAATAGAAATGGACAGCGACTGTGAGCTACAGTGTGATCGAAGAAAAGGCCGCATGAGGGTCTTCAAAAAGGGTGCAAAGAGATTTCTGCAGGGTCGGTAACGCGCGAGTGATATCCCTGGTGTTGCAAGCGTCCATAGGGTACGGTAACCGCTTACCATCAGGCGGACCGTATGCTCGATTGCCACTTTAGTGGTATAAAAAAAGCCGAGTAATGATTTGACTTTCAAAAATAAACCAAATAAGTACCGTCACTATAAGAATATTATATGTTTAGGGTTTCGTACCGCTAAAGGAATAAAGGAACTCTTATAGGATCACTCGTGTCTATCTGTCTGTCCGTCTGTAACAGTCGATTTCGAAAAAATGCAGAAAATAATAATTGTTACTAATAGATTACAGGAAAACCAATGCAAGTCTATGGTCTTCAAACGACATGGTAAATGTAATAATAATGTGTGTACAAATTTGATTTGCAGTCGTAATGTATGGGTAACATGTTTATCAACTACAATGCTATATTTGTACGGATTCTCTACACGCAAGTTGACTCGCGCTTGTCCGGTTTTTTATAATTGTGCAACAATTATATTTTTTTTAGTTAATATTTCTTGCACGCTGATTATTATCAATTCGAAAATGTATGGAAAAAACCCGATACCCGAAAATACGTAAACGGTCACATACATACCTAGGCACACACTTTCATTTGAAACGCATTTTCAACCCTGTCCCCATTGTAAGGAAATACCTATAAAACGAAAAAATGATAAAGCAACACACTGTACAACCAAAGTATTGGCTAGAAACGAGCTTGCGTAAAAAAGTCGCGACTGTGTTCATTTTGCGGACATTCCACTAACACCTTACTTTCAATCTTACGCTTTAGTAATAAAGTCGAATATAGCGTGTGTTTTAATGGTTGTTATTAAGGACACACTCGACTCGATCGTGTTTACGCATCAATTGTGTACGAGTGGCGTACGCATCTTGTATTGGCGAAGATTTTTATAATACGTTAGCGTAGTTGGATATTTTCTTACGTAATTTGTTGACAGGCCAGTTAACGAGGTTTGTTAAGAGGAAAGGATGGCTGCAAGAAACTAGAAAAATAGGTTTTTAACATATCTAATGCTGTCACGCTGTGCCCGAGCTATCCCGCCCGAGGGCTATAGAGACATCTACAGCTTCGACCGATTATACCTATTTAAATTAGACGAAATTGCTATTTCGTTATCCTCGGTTTTCTTCTCCAAAACTGGATCAATTTAAAAAATATATATTCAAGAATCATAATAAGAAGGGCTTTGGCTATGTCTGTCGGTTTTCCTTTGTTGTTTTATATTCGTCAAATTTGTTCGCTGAACGTCTGATAAGGGCGCAAAAAAAGTTTTTGTGATTTTAGAAGGCTCCTAATTCTTATTATATGGAGAAAAACACAACCGAGGGACATACAGTGGTATCTACAGATTGCATGGTAGAATAATAATATAATAATAATAATAATAAAAAAAAAAAAAAAAAAAAAAAACCGCTGACAGTGACAGTCGCCTTGATTTTTGTAAATACAATTTTAAATATTTATCTTAAATTTTTACACCGGATTTACCCCAAATATTTTATATTACACAGTAACAAATATGGCAGCAATAGTAATCAATAAATTTGGCAATATTTATTACGAAACCATGAAAATTAAATAACATTTATGTCACTATGACAAAAAGATAACAATATAACAAAAATGATAACAAGATCAAGGCTAAAAGGAACAGCGGAACGCACAAACGCACGCCCACCACCCTCGCCCGCCTCAGCCAGCTCCTCGCCACCTTCGTCGGGCGCAAATTTCGCCACTGCGCCTGACACCAGCGAGTCGAGCGACGAGCGCGGGCCGTCGCCCCCGCCGCCGCGACCACCTGCGCGACGAGGACGGCCACCGCTGCCGGCACGCTTGGGACCTGCGGGACATCCTGCCCCGCGCTCGGCCCCCGCTACCGGTGGTATAGTGCGTCGCATGCGGTGGACACAGTCCATTAATGAAAACTGCATGCGCGCCTACTATAGGGCTACAGAGGGGGGAACCAACCTGTCCGCGTATCGTGACCGGATGCTGCTTCTGTTTCAGACCCTTGAACCAACCATCACCGTGACCGCGCAACGCCTATCGGATCAGGTGCGGGCCATCCAGCGGCTCAAGAGGCTGGATGACTCTGTACTTGATCGGCTACGCTTGGAAGTGCTACCTGCTCGCTCTGCCTCTACTTTGACGCGGGATCCACCTGCTGTTTCGCCGATTCCGGTGCCGATACCAGACCAGGCACCGGGGGCGGCGCCGGTTGATCCCAGTGCCGACGAAGAGGACTGTGTGAACAGAGTAAGCACTCAAACCAATGAGCATTTGAGGAGGACTTTGGAGGAAGCGATTGTGCTGTATAGGTCCGCACCAAACTCTAGGCCGCGAATACCACGCTTGCCCACAAATAAACGAAACTTGGCGCTAATGGGAGCCCTGAACGCTTTACTAGACCCGTATCTACGGGCTAGTGAAGATTTAGTTGATACCCACTCAATTCTGTACTGTGGGGCCATCGCGGCGTGCCGTGTTGCTCGTGTCAGGCTACCTGTTCCTGACCGAGCCACGCGGACCGTCGGTGGTGCCCCCGCATGGCAAGTGCGGATCGAGCGGCGTATCAACACGTTCAGGACTCTCATTGCAAAGCTGATTTGCTTCAAGGAGGGCAATAATCGCCCTCGTGTCATGCGCTGTGTCACCCAGGCCTTTGCGGGGACTGATATTAGACCCCACGACTATATGGCCTGTGTCACAGAGCGCATTGACTTCTTGAAGCAAAAAGTTTATGCGTGGGCAAGCCGTATTCGCCGCTACAGAGAGCGTGTGGATCGATTCCAACAGAATCGCTTCTTCCAGAGTGACCAGAGGAAGGTATACCGAAAGTGGGAGGGAACCGACCAACGTGTGTTGGATGGACAGCTGCCGGATACTACTGCTATGATCAATTTCTGGCGTAGTATCTGGTCAATGCCTATCCAACACACCGAAGGTGACTGGATAAGTGTTGTCAAACGTGAGTGTGAGTCCATCGAACCAATGGGGGCCATTACCATCAGCCCCATTGACATAAGTTGTGCGATCCGTACGACCCAGAACTGGAAAAGTCCTGGGCCGGATGGATTGCACAACTTTTGGATAAAGTGGTTTCGATGCTCACACGAACGTTTGGCAACGCAATTCCAACAAGCCCTTGAGGATGGTTCCCTGCCAACTTTCCTTACAACCGGTGTAACTTCCTTGCTCTTTAAGTTCGGTAGTACCACGGAAGCGAAAAACTATCGACCCATCACGTGCTTGCCTACACTATACAAGCTCCTTACATCTATTTTGAGAGCAAAAATTAATACGCACATTGTTGCGAATAACATTTTGGCCTCCTCTCAAAATGGATGTAGGGGTGGGTCCCGTGGTACCAAAGAGCTCCTCCTCATCGACACGACAATTTGCCAACAAGTCCGGCGGAATAGGGGAGCCATCTCCGCTGCCTGGATTGATTACAAGAAGGCCTATGATTCAGTGCCTCACTCATGGCTGGAGAGGATCTTGGAACTGTATAAAGTTGATACAGCTCTAAGATCCTTCTTGAGCGCATGTATGAGGCAGTGGATCACAGTTCTTCGTCAACCAGGTGGTGGAGATGGCACCTCTGGCCCGCAGGACTTTATAAGGATTCAGCGAGGTATTTTCCAGGGTGACAGTTTGAGTCCTCTGTGGTTCTGCCTAGCTTTGAATCCGCTCAGTACACTGCTGAAGGATTCAGGACTAGGCTGCCGGCTTCGAAGAGGGGGTGAGGTCATTTCTCACCTGTTGTACATGGATGACCTTAAACTATTTGCACCAAAACGTCAAGATTTGTTGGAGCTACTGAAAATGACTGAAGTTTTTAGTAGCGCCATCAAAATGGAGTTTGGTGTAGATAAGTGTGCGGTCATGCATGTACAGCGGGGGAAAGTCGTAAATTCAACGAATTTACAGCTTTCTGAGACAATGTCTCTCAGATCACTCTCCGAAGCAGAAACCTATAAGTACCTTGGTATGTCACAGTCGTTGGGTATTGTGGACGGGGACATAAAGCGGGCTGTGAAGGAGCGCTTCTTCTGTCGCCTGACAAAAGTACTGAACAGTCTTTTGTCAGGTGGTAACAAGGTGCGCGCCTTCAACGCCTGGGTGATGCCCCTGCTCACGTACTCCTTTGGCATACTAAGGTGGACTCAAACTGAGCTGGACGCCCTGGATAGGAGGGTCCGTCTCCTGCTCACAACGCATCGGATGCTACACCCACGCTCGTCTGTTATGAGACTGTACATCCCGCGTAAAAGTGGAGGCCGTGGCTTTTTAAACGCCAAGAACCTCCACAACCGCGAGGTGTACAGTCTTAGGAAGTATTTCCTTGACAACGAGTGTGGGATGCATCGCGATGTGGTGGCAGTAGACAAGGGCCTCACCCCGTTATCCTTGGCAAACGAGAACTGGCGCAGACCAAAGGTGCTAAGCACCGAGGACCGCAAGGACGTATGGAAGAGTAAGGAGCTACACGGGCGGTTCTACAGGGCCCTAACAGGGCCCGATATAGATCTGCTCGCGTCGGTGAACTGGCTACGCTTCGGTGACCTCTTTGGGGAAACCGAAGGTTTTGTCTGTGCAATTGCGGACGAAGTTATCAAGACGAATAACTACCGGAAATATATCCTGAAGGACGGTACGGTCGACATCTGTCGAGCATGCCGCCGTCCCGGAGAGTCACTCAGGCATATTATCTCCGGTTGTTCTCATCTTGCTAACGGCGAGTACTTGCACAGACATAACCTAGTAGCCAGAATCATTCACCAGCAACTTGCTCTTCAATACGGCCTTGTAGAGTCCGAAATACCGTACTATAAGTACGCACCTGCGCCAGTTCTCGAAAATTGTCGGGCCACGCTCTATTGGGATCGATCTGTCATCACGGACAGGACTATTGTAGCCAATAAGCCTGATATCGTGCTGACAGATCGATTGAAGCGCCGGGCAGTGCTCGTCGACATCACCATCCCCCATGATGAGAACCTCGTGAAGGCCGAGAAGGACAAACTCAGCAAGTACCTTGACTTGGCTCACGAGGTAACCGCCATGTGGGATGTTGATTCGACGATCATTGTTCCTATAGTCGTTTCGGCGAACGGTCTCATAGCGAAGAGTCTCGACCAACACCTTGAGAGTCTCTCGCTAGATGGCTGGGTCAAGGGTCAGATACAGAAAGCGGTACTTCTGGACACGGCGCGCATCGTCAGGAGGTTCCTCTCTCTGCGGCCCTGACCACCGGTAGCTTGGGACCTACCCCGCTACCGGCGGGACTCTAGAATTAGGTTTTTTATAACATTATTAGTTTTATAGAAGTATTGTAAAAAAAAATAGTCGTATTTGTTTATGGGATTAGGTTTTTTTATAATATTTTTAATTGTAATGTTGTAAAAAATATATTTTTAAGACAAAAAACTAAATAAAGAGATAATAATAATAGTTTTTATTTCAGCCAAAAAAGCCATATTTTCAATACAAAATACAAAAGTACCTATATAAAAATAAATAAAATAATATAAGTTATAGATCTAAGGTCATGTCACTTTTGGTTCTCAAGCTGGTGCACAGATAGCCAATACCTATATATAGAACTATCTAAGCCTACACTCACCGCTCGGAGTATGCTGTTACCAGAGCAACGCAATCTCTCCCAAAAGGAGGCTATACGTGCCCTCATCACAGCAAAAAAGTCGGGCACCCTCGCCTCAGCAAACATGTTAGATGCGCTGCAATATCGCGGTAGCCGCATGAGAATTCGTAGTGCGTCATTGTACTGCACTCTCATGGTACTGTATGACTTCCGCGTAAAATTTGTCCAGAGTTGACAAGTGTAGAAACACTGGCAGTAAGCATTGAACAGAGTCAATTTCACCTCATCACTACACTTGCCAAATCTTCGCGCTATCATATTGCATCGAACCGAGAGTGCCCGTCTCTCTCGCTCGATATCTTGGTCATCCTTAAGGTCAGATGTGAGTATATGGCCCAGATATCTGAACTGCTCTACTACCCGAACCACCGCGCCGTCCAATTTCACTTCGGGCACATTCTCCGGACCCTTCCCCGACTTAAATATCATCGCTTCAGTCTTTTTAACATTATACTTCAGTCCATGCGCATTGACATAATGCTCACAGACTGACAGCAACTTTCTCAAACCTTTGATTGAGGGACTGAGCAACACCATATCATCGGCATAACTGAGATTATTAACACAAATCCCCCCTACATGACAACCAATGCCGGTCTTCCTCAGCTCCTCAATCAAACCATTGATGTAAACATTGAAAAGGTTCGGAGAAGTGAGCCCGCCTTGGCGAACACCGCATTCTAACCTATAATTGTTAGACGTCGCGTCACCCCATTTTACACAGTTAGTCTGGCCCCCGTACCAGTATCTCAACAGGTCAACTATATTTTCCGATACACCCGAGCCGAGCAGTTTAGTCCAAAGAATTTCATAATTCACCAGATCATTGCTCTAGTGTCATTATCCAGAGAGGAAACTGAGGATTACGTTTGTATGGAACAAACGCCACCAGCATTTCCTCTTAAGACTCCGCCTATCACTCCACAAAGCGTAAGTTCGATACCCAGGACATGCATTTGTGATCATGAAATGCATGTTAGTCTGGTTGTAATTATGTATATTAAATGTGTATTTACAAACAAAAATAGTAGTACATCAGTTATCTGGTTTTCATAGTAACTTTAACATAGTAAGTTTCCTCTGCTTAGTTTGGGATCAGATGAATGTGTGTCAGAAATGTCCCCGGATATTATTATTTTTATTTTAAACACAGGCACTTCAGTAAAAGACGAAAATGAACTTGTCCTCATATATAGGTATGCAGTAACACAGCAACAGAATATTGATCTCCATATTATACATGCAGAATTGTGGAGTAAGTCACTCAGTTCAAGAGTACTGATCGATGCAGGCAACTACACTGGGTACGTTACACATTAAGGTCACCGTGTGGCCTTCGTTTTGGCACAACGTGGTAGTACATATTAGGTATCCTAGGTATAATAAATGTCGAAGTTTAGTCTCATCTCACTATTCTCACCTTTCCACTCACCACTTTTTTTTGTTTGTTATTCCGCCTTCACGCCTTAAGAGGATATGCTGGTGGCGTTTGTTCCATACAAACGTAATCCTCAGTTTCCTCTCTGGATAATGACACTAGAAAAGTGATTATTTTACCATGCAATCTGTAGGTACCACTGTATGTCCCCCGGTTGTGTTTTTCTCCATAAATTAATTATTATAAGAATTAGAAGCCTTCTAAAATCAAAAAATCTTAGCATTTTTAACGCTCTTATCAGACGTCCAGCGAACAAATTTGACGACTATAAAAAATCAAAGGAAAACCGACAGACATAGCCAAAGCCCTTCTTATTATGATTCTTGATTTTTTTTTCTTATCATAGCACTTTTGGAAGAGAAAACCGGGGATTACGAAATAGCGATTTCGTCTAGATTTAAATAGGTATAATCGGTCCAAGCTATAGTTGTCTCTATCGCCCTCGGGCGGGATAGCTCGGTCACAGCGCGACAGCAATAGATATGTTAAAAACCTAATTTTCAAATTTCTTGTACCCATCCCATAATCTTAACTGCTCAACTGTAATCATGAAATTTGTCATGCCTATGATATAGAAAAGGACACAGCCTCCCTTATTTACTGGAAACGCGGATAAAACCGCGGGAAATAGCAATGTAATAAATATGAAAGTTTGTATTGATGTGAATTATGATTTTTGAAGTTTGTCACTCTTTCACGCAAGAACTTACTGACCAGATTTGGATGAAATTTGGCACACAGACAGAATATGTTATGTATTAAAACATAGGCTTCTTTTTATCCCGGACGAACAATAGTTTCCTCAGGAAGGAAGGTGAAACCGTGGGGCGGGAACTAGTCCTGACATCCTTACTATATATTTATTTGTTACGCTTTCACGCCATCATCACTAAATTTGGCATACAGATAGATTATGGTATAGAGAAACGTGGGTGAAACCGCATGGGATAGCTAGTACATGATAAATTACCATGGTCTGTACGAGCACCTAAAGAACTCTTAAAACAAAGGCAGCATCGGGTTGGTATCGGGTCGTCGCGATCGACACAGCCGTCACGCGATCGTAAACAATCGGTTGCAATATTGAATGCACTGCACCGTTGGATGCCGGCACAAATTGATTTACTGCATTCTTTGTTACGGCTGGGTTTTATATGGAGATGGACTTCGTAAATGAAAATAAAAAGTATTTTTATTAAACCACTTCAAAAAAGGAGGAGGTTCTCTATTCGGTTGTTTTTTTTTATTTTCATTTTTCTTACCTCAGAACTCCGTCATTTATTAACCGATATGGAAAATTATTTTTCTGTTTGGAAGGGTACACTTCCCGTTTGGTTCCATTTTTATCAGGTCAGAATTTGACGACTTTTTAGTGTACTTTGAAGTCGGTGGTTTGTAAAACAGTTTTCAATTATGTATATTTTGTTTGTTTGATCAAAAATTGTTTTGATTTCTGGAACACGGTTATGGAATTAAAAGTTTTTAGGTCACATTTACTGAAGTTACCACCGGTTAGGAGTTTGACTATCCCGACATTTAATTTACTAATAAAAGTATACTATTTCATTTCATATATCAGTAATCAAACGAATATTCAAAAACAAAAAGTCCCTCTCCACACTTCCCTACCGAACGAACATCCCAAGAATGTCACAGACAAGTTGCATTCATACAGTCTTATCTACATTGTCTATTGGATGGGAAGTATATATTTTTGCTGATAGCGCACAGTTACCTCGACCTTCTAACTAGATTTATTACTTCGGATTACAATAGTTGTTTTGTTAGGGGTTGCTTTAAAATGGCTATCTGACTTACTTTGTATTTTTTTATGGTATACAAATGACTGATTAATTTGTGAGGCTACGTCATAAAGATAGAAAGGGAAAGAAGACATTGTCTTATTATTGTTTTAATAGTCAACGATTTAGTATAGCAATACAGAGAGGTAATGCCGCCAGCGTTCTGGGCACGCTACCACATGGCAGCGACCTTGGTAGGTTAGCTTATTTATAAGTTCTTTCTGTATTTTTTTTTACCTTTCTTAGTTTTTAGTTTATTATTATATAGATTAAAATATTTAGTATAGTTTTATTTAGAATTTTCAATACTACAAAACTAAATATGTACTACGTACTAATTACTATTAAACTAACCTTGTTTTAACGACAACTCATAAAAAAAATATTCAAGCTACAAACAAGCATTGATTGTCAATGTATTATTTATTATTATTGTAAACGTCTTGAAACAAAGTGCACAAACATAGTTTTGACGACTAAATACATATAATGAATGCCAATAGGGATGTTTCCTGGGTAAAAAATAATAATTCTAATTAGTCGGTCAGTTAGATTATCAAAAAATAATGGACACGTATTTTTTGCTTTACCAAATCATTAACAACTGACGAAGATAAAGCGCGACTAAGTTCGGGAGTGAGGGCACGTGACGTCACTTGTTACTAAAACGTGTACCACACCGTGACGTCACGCGGAACTCCGACATACCATATCCTCGTATTTTTTTGTTTAATTGACAAAAGAAAAAATACGTGTCTAATAATTTTTGATAATGTATATGACTGACTAAATAGATTTTTTCAGGAAACTAGCCCATTTAGAATTATCGAGAACAAAATGACAAGGAATCCATATCGACATTATGTCTGACTATATATAGACACTGCTCACAATTAGCAAGGTAACGTTGTTAACGCTATCACTCTATATCTATGGTTACTATACGACTGCAAAGACTACAGGTGCTACGAACTACGATATAATAAAATATGACACTCCAAAATTCAGCTTCTTGTTTTTAATTTTGCATCTCCCTTATCATTGAGCTTATTTTACCACAGAGTATACGATTTCTTACAATGGTTTTCCGTCACTAAAAACACTACACACTCAATCCTATGGCTCTCGGCACTACTATTAGACACGTTTGATAAATAGTTGATTAATTCAACTCAAACCTAATGAGCTCAAACTAAATAAATATATATCTGGAATTTGAACACACAATTTCGTTACCTAACATACAAAATTAACAAACATTGGCCCAATATTTAATGTCCATTCGGCCAATAATCGAATCCCCAAAAGAAAACCAAGTTACCAGTAAGCACGCGACCGTGTAACAAATGTTTGTACAGTCCAAGGGGGTGGGCATTGCAATATTTATCTACCCCCGGACAGTAGTCAGGTTTTATTGGGACACTGGTCTGGTCACTTCGGAATTTGCGCTATTTATTTATTGTACCGTGGCACGGGCCGTGACATATGTTGCGGGCAGGCAGCGAGACAAGTGTTTGCAAAAATATGCTTGTATTTATTTTGATAGATTAATGCAATCTATTTTTGAGCAGGCGACTTTTATAAATAACTAGCTTTCCGCCCGCGGTTTCACCTGCGCCGCTTCTTTACCCCCTTACCTACCCTACTCTACCCTACCCTACGCTACCCTACCCTGCTAAGGTTATACTTCTCTATATCTCTTAATCTCCACCCAGTATAATTAAACCCGAATTAGAATGCAAATTATATTTAAAAAAATGTGTTTTTAATTTGAAACATAACGCCTGAAAATAAAACATAATTTTCAAATAGTTTCAAGTTTTATTCATTGAATACATCAACCTCACTAAATATGAAGGGAATGCAAAACTCTCCATATTATCAATACAATTCAAGTCTCCCTGAGTCTCCTAACGACATTTGTCTCAAGTGTAACTTTTAACAAACTTTTCATTTTCAGGCCACCTCACAGAAAAATAATTGTTTTTTTTTCTTCGAACACTTTTGCTCCCACATGTACATCGTAGTATATTAAACGGCGGAGAAGTCGGCGACTGCTCGCCAGCATTTGGTTTTTATACACCAATACTTTGTCGCATTCTTGTATATTGGCTAACATGTACTTATAAATCTACTAGAACTACCATTAAACACTTTTAATTGTACATTTATAATTTATTCATTTGGTCATGAAATATAGAATTGTTATAACTACTGGACTAGTTATTTTATTCTTTGTGACCTACGAACAAAGGGATGGAAAGCATGTTTTTTTTTTAATTCATTTTATCCATCAACTATAACTAAATAGGTACAATGTATAGAAAAGTAGTTAAATTAAGTAATATTCGAATCTTACTTAGTAAATAAACAAAAAACAGGAAGTTTTATAGCAGGAGCTGTCATAGTCTCTTAAGAGACTCAAAGTTCCTAGTGTTGTAAGTTTGTGGTTGTTGCTCAATTTGAAAATAAAATAGAGTAGGCGTTCTGGCCCGCGGGCCATTCGTGAGTGGGTAAAAAAATTTTTTTTTTTATACAACTTAGTCGGTAAACAAGCATACGGCCCACCTGATGATAAGCGGTTACCGTAGCCATATGGACGCTTGCAACACAAGAAGCATCGCTCACGCGTTACCGACCTTTCCCCCCTCCCCTATGAGCTCTGGCGACCTTACTCACGCGCAGGAACACAACTTTACACAACATAAAGTTATTTGGCTGCGGTATTCTGTAATATGGAGGTACTACCCCAGTCGAGCTGCTCTTTGAGCGAATAAACGCTATGCTCTACCTCTCTCAAAATGACTAAGACCCATAAGAATACAGTTTTTTTTATTAAACAAGCATTTGTCAATAATAGTCGACCAACTGAATTATCAGACCCAGAATCAAACGGGCCCAATCACGATGGGATTACGTCGTTTTATTACAGAGCTCCCATGGCCACCTTCAGACCCATCATCAGATCAGCTCCTTGTCATATTTGAATACAGACAGGTGACAAAAAGCTTGTAAGAACCTATAACATGGCTCAAATAGGTTAGCAATACAACCTGTCTATAAATTCGTAAGTCTACATTCCTCAAGAGTCTGTCTGGACAACTAATAAGCCTACACTGGGCTAATAAATCCGGCATAATGTCCTCTGGTCGCCTTATTGATTCCTGCCATTTGGGGACGCGGCCTGTTTTTCTGTTTATCTCGCAGTGTTGACTGTCTAGTGAAATATATATGAGTAATGTACTACACTTATCTATTATTGTAACTACACTAATCACTTTCATATATTTATTTACAACAAATATGTACAAAATACAATCTATATTTACAAAATATAATCTATATATAGAAAATTTCCTCAAGCCTGCCGCTGCTTCCGATTAACGGCAAGGTTCCCAGAAGGCTGGCAGCGTTTCCTCTTTGGATAGCCAAGCTGACGCGTTGGCGGAAAAAGCTCCCCGCCCGCTGGTCTCCGGAGGTCTCGATCAATTTTGAAGACAACTACTGTAACTACACTTATCTTCTACATATATATCTACATACACACACACATATATATCTATCTACTTATTGTAACTACACTTATCTTCTAGTAATTAACATTTATTTACTAATAACAATATTATAAAGAGTTAAGTTTAAATGTAGAAGATTTGGGAGCCAATCTATTTTGAGTAAAAACCAGCTAAATGCGAGTCAAACTCGCACACAGAGGGTTCCGTACAATAATTTTAACTAACTCAACTTTGCTATGAAAAGAATAACAAAAAAGAAACGCAAAAAAACTGCCAAGTTCGAGTCGGACACGCGCACCGAGGGTTTTTTTTTTATACAACTGATGGTAAGCGGTTACCGTAGGCATATGGACGCTTGCAACACAAGAAGCATCGCTCACGCGTTACCGACCTTTACCCCCTCCCCTATGAGCTCTGGCGACCTTACTCACGCGCAGGATCACAACTTTACACAACATAAAGTTATTTGGCTGCGGTATTCTGTAAGGTGGAGGTACTTACCCAGTCGAGCTGCTCTTTGAGCGAATAAACGCTATGCTCTACCTCTCGGAAACACCTAACTCTCAGACCTCTCAGAAGATGTGATGTAACTATACTGTTTTCGGATTTATTTCTTTACTTGTGCTACATGATATTCAAAATTCAATATTCAAAATCATTTATTCAAATAGACCTTCGCAGGCACTTATGAAAAGTCTGACTCTAATACTCTAATACCGGTTCGGAAGGTTGCATTTGCTGAGAAGAACCGGCAATAAACTCAGCAATTACTCTTTTCAAAACAAGCTTAAATTCATTATATAATATTTACATTCTAATCGCACTGAAAACAATTGCGTGCCCCGGCGCGGCGGCAAAATTACAAAGTAGACTGAATAAATATTTAATAAGTAAATAAATAGCAAACAGCACCTGTTCACAAGTATGACGCGTGTGGCAGCCATCGCCCTCCTCGCCATATTGGAGGGAAGTGAGCGACCCGTCACACGATGCCGCCGCAAGCATGGTCTTGCTTCTTGCCAAATTTCATGATTCTAGGTCAGCGAAAAGTACCCTACGGTTTAATTCCTTTGCGATCATCATAATATTCGTCATAAACGGTCGTATCTTTTGATTGCGTTAACTTAGAAGTTTATTTGTTTCACTGTTCGAAGGGATTGAAGACAGACAGTATTTTGATATTAATTTCAGCTTGTTACCTCCACGCGTTCCTGAGAAAAAAGGTCTCGATAGACGGACAACAAAGTGATCCTATAAGGATTCTGTTTTCTTTATTCCGAAGAGTCAAGGCCTAATCTTAATAAATAACTTTTGATTTTGATGTTTGAACCTGTGTGCAAAGTGTCGAGTTTCTAGACTTTGCGGTATTAGCCATGGGTGCATCCATTATTAAGTTTCTTTTTTTATACAGGGTGTAACGAAAAGTGCATATACATTACAGTAATCCACTTTTTTGGTACTATGCACATAGATCGCATAACATAAAATTTTACATTAATACTAGCTGCCCGGCCCTACCCTAACCTACCCTATCTAAACCATCCAGGGCGTCACCCAAACGCATACAAAAAAATTCAACTGTACGTGTGTTTGTCAATGAACTCCTCCTAAACGGCTGGGCCGATTTGAATATTTTTTTTTGTATGCGTTTGGGGATGGTTTAGTACACAAATCAGCCCGGCAGATGGCGCTGCAGTCGATAATATAACCTAGATACCGAAACGCATACAAAAAAAAACATTCAAACGGTCGAGCCGTTTAGGAGGAATTCAGTGACATACACACGTACAGTAAAATTGTATATATAAAGATTAGCATGAGGTTCGCAAAATGATAATGACCCTCATTAACCGGTGACATGTTGGCTATGATTTTAATGCAGTAAACTTGAATTCAAAAAGTTTTGAGTAATTTATTTTGAGCTGAAACTTTTTATACAGAGTCTGTACCTGATGTAGTCTTCAACCCTTTCAGATGTATATACCCTTTCTTTTACACCCTATAATAATATTGATAAAAAAATATATATTATGACAGCTCCTATACTACCAATGTCACATCAAGGGTGTTCCAATTGCATAACATTATAATAAATATAAATTTTAATTAATCGCCACCATACAACTGTACTATCGGTTAAATAATTTACTAAATGTCATATTGTATCACCGCAATTGCATGTTGAGTGTCGTTTGTAGCATATAATAGTTATTGATAGGGATGTACTTGTATCGATTTTAAAGGGTATTATTATCGATTTAATTTTCAATGATTATAGCCTCCTCCATGTAAAAGGGAATATCTTCCGCCAGGCTGGGACATCGTGCCTGGGGACCGCGGTCCAACAGTACACACGGCTACCGATCAAGCTATACATTTCCAGTATAAGCTGATCTCGCATTGTACACGATTTCAGTACAATGGGAGGTCAGCTTATACTAGAAATGTATAGCTTGATCTGTAGCCGTGTGTACATGTCGGACAGTTGTATATATGCAGATTCTCGAGTAAACTTCGCAAGCGCGATGCAGGATGTGGCGCCACGTCATCTATCTTTCCGTGTGTGAACTATCTCAGTGTTACTGATAGATGTGGCTACTTAAGTATCGACGTAAGTTTATACAAAAGGTCTATAGTATACATGTCATCAAATGTATACAAAATGTATGGGTGACTTTTGAATAGCTTTTAAACATAAGGGGAAAGTAATAAAAAACGAGAAGGCTTTATACTGAGCTAATAGCCCACACTGTCCCACATCTGGACTTATCGGTCAGTCAGAATGTCTTTCCTTGAGTTTTTTTTTTTTTTATACGACAAAGTCGGCAAACAAGCTTACGGCCCACCTGATGGCAAGCGGCCACCGCAGCCATATGCAGGCTTGCAACACATGAAGCATTGCTCACGCGTTACCGACCTTTCCCCCCTCCCCAATGAGCTCTGGCGACCTTACTCACGCGCAGGAACACAACTTTACACAACATAAAGTTATTTGGCTGCGGTATTCTGTAAGGTGGAGGTACTTCCCCAGTCGAGCTGCTCTTTGAGCGAATAAACGCTACGCTCTACCTCTCTTAAGTAAGTAAGTCCTACTTGAAGATATATTTCGAAAGTCAAAGTCAAAGCCATTTATTCATTTTAGGCCTTAGTTAGGCTCTTATGGTCAAAGCTGTTGAAGTTACCATTAGTTCGTAAGTTCAACTGAGATATTAATATTTATACCCCCCATAATGAATACATACCACACATATGTGCAGTTTTGATTTTTACACGTCGCAGTCGTTTATTAAATAATTTATTAAAAATATTAAACAATAGGTAGTGAAACCAACTAATAATACCCAGTTTCCTCAACGACAAAAAAATAAGCATAATAATGCAAATAAATCGAAAATCACCAAATTTCCATCCGAGTCGAGTTAATCGAGCGCGCGTCGCAAATAGTCGATTAATTCAGTCCCAACACTGTTGACGATAAATACTATACAGGTTGTTCCAATAACGAGTGGTCCATTACCTACGTCGTGAACATGAATTAATGTTGATTTTATTCCGCCTGTATATATCGTTGGTCGCCATTTTGAAAGTTTACCGTTAATGTTTGTCTGTATTTCTGGATATTTGTCGGTAATTTTAAGGAAGGACGTTTCTGAATAATTCGGTATATTTCGGTGAAAACAGATAGGTAGTTTTAATAAATTCAGACCAATATCATCATCATCATCAGCCTATAATGTCCCACTGTTGAGCACCCGCCTCCGTTCTCAAATCAGGGTGAAAGGGAATGGGCAGATACTCCACCACGCGTGCCCACTGCGGATCGGTGGAGGTAGGCCAGTGGTCAACTACTGTTGAAATGAATGAAATAATGAAATGAAATAATTTATTCATTCAAATAGGCCTTCACAGGCACTTATGAATAGTCAAACTCTAATACTCTAATGCACGGTTCGGAAGGTTGCTTTTGCTAAGAAGAGCCGGCAATAAACTCAGCAATTACTCTTTTCAAAATCAAACTTAAATTTATTACATCAGATGTTTCCTGTAGAGCGAGCGCTACACCCAAGCATTTTTATCATTTAAATATTCGGTAATATTGAATGAATGAATGAATGAATGGTTTATTTGCGAGAACATAGGTAGGTACATTAGATGTTATCAGATACAAGATTCACTATATTCAACCTTTCGGTCATGCAAATTTTTGAATGTTAGAAATTAAGTGAATACACAACAATAACAAGAAATCAAAAGCTACATTCAAGATAATCAGTAACACAATAAATTAAAATTAAATACAATCAATACATTAAATTAACATACATACAATCAATAAATTAATAGCAAAACAGTCAGAGTAAACAATATTAATATAATTAATTTTATAATTCAAAATAATCATTAATGGAATAAAAACATCTGTTACATAACCATATAAAAAGTTTTCTATTAAATTCTGTATAACTTAGACCAGCATTAGATAACTCTTGCGGTAATTTATTATATATTTTGACTGCCATAGTATAGCAATTTTTATCACACAAATGAAGTCTATTTCTTGGCAGAACTAATGGCTTTTGTACAATTTTGCGCCTTAAAAGAGCTCTTTCATCTTTCTCAAAGAGTGAAGGGTTATTTCTTACAAATTTACAAATTTCAAATATGTAGAGAGACGGAACTGTAAGCAGCTTTTGTTCTTTAAATATTGGTCGGCAAGAATCTGTCCATTTGAGATTGAATATAGACCTGACACATTTTTTTTGTGCTATGAAAGCTCTTTGGACATCCGTTGAATTTCCCCATATTATTATCCCGTACCTTAGAACAGAGCACACGTGACTATGGTATACTACTAAAGCTGTTTGAATGTTTGTCATATTTTTTATTTTACGAAGTGCAAATACGAATTTATTAATTTTCTTACACACATTATCTACTTGAGCTTTCCAATTACAAAATCTATCAATAACTATTCCTAAAAATTTTATGTCATTAACTTCATCTATTGCATTATCATTATATTTTATAGCTAAACCATTGTTATTCTTTATTTTACTATTATTTTTATATGTCAAGATCTCATAAATTTTGTTTTATTCGTATTTATTTTCAAATTGTTAGCATCTAGCCAGTCAACGATATCTTTTAATGCCTTGTTTGTGGCGTTTATTGCATTTTCAGTAGTTTTCTCTCGAGTCAAAATGGTAGTGTCATCTGCAAATAATATTGTGTATTGATTTGTCGAGTTTGGCATTTCATTTATATATATTATAAACAATATGGGGCCCAGGATGCTACCTTGTGGTACGCCGTAATGGTTTACTGAGTATGACGACCTGAACGTTTCTTCAGTGTTCGTTTCAGAGCAATTTTTTTTAATCTCCGTACATTGTTGTCGATGTCTCAAGTAGCTTTCGAACCATTTGTGTGCCGGTCCTCTTATACCATATTGTTCTAGTTTGTGCAATAATCTGTCATGACACACCATATCGAATGCTTTGCTCATGTCTAAGAATACTGCTACCGGGATTTCTTTTTTATCTACTGCGTCGAGAATTTCTTTAACATGCTAATGTAGTGGACTTCTTTTTAACGAAACCATTTTGTTGCTCACTTATGACATCATTTTTCTCTAAAAACTTCAGAACCCTTGTAATCATCACTTTCTCAAATAATTTTGATAATATAGGAACTAGAGTAATTGGTCTATAGTTTCCTGTCTCAGAACGAGGACCTTTTTTATGTATAGGCTTTACCACAGAAAATTTTAAGCAATCGGGGAAAATTCCATTTTCTAAAGATAAATTTATTATGTATGTCAAAGGTTCAGTTATAGCAAATACATTTTTTTTCAAAATCTTCGTCGTTATATTGTCATAGCCTGCTGAGTTTGTGTTTCGCAAATTCATTATGGTTTTATTAATTTCCATACAGGTGGACTGCAATACCTTATAATATTCAAGTTATATGCCAAATTCTATAGATTAAAAAGCTTGTTTTGCTCTTTTCAGTTAATTTTTGGTTTACGCAGTCGGGTTTTTTGTTTCTTTTATTCTTTATAATATTTATACTGTAGTTTTCTCTTCGTTACAAATGACCTTTTTAGGCCTTTTGTGATCCATTTCGAATGTATAGAGTTACGATTCATTTTAATTTTAATAATTGGAAAACATAGATTGAAAAATAAGCATATATCTTCGTGAAATAGTGAAAAAGCTTTATTAGCATCCGATTCCAAGAATACATCGGAAAATGAGAGTTCACTAAGGTAATAATTAAATTTTTCTTCATTTTCTTTACATGAATCTCTCTTGTATACGAACCATTGTTTTCGAGAATGATTATCCACTGTGAGCTTTACTGATAAACTTTGTCCTGTATTATGATCCGAAAGTCCTATTGTAGTAAGCCTTCTGTACTAAAGCGGCCTTAATACATTCCTTAAACTTATGTGACGGTAAATTCAAAATTTTATTAGGGATTTTATTATAAAATTGTATACTCAGTCCTAAAAATGAACCTTGCACTTTTTGGAGTCTATAAGCAGAGGTCACAAGTTTATGCTTATTTCTGCGTATTAAAAGAGTGCACGTCACTTTTTTTTACAAAAATATTAATATTCTGATGTACAAATAATATATTTGCATAAATATACTGCGATGCTACTGTGAGGATACCTATATGTTTAAACTTATCTCTGAGGGAAGCTCGAGAACTCATATTATAAATAGCTCGCACTGCTTTTTTTTGCAAAATAAAAATCGTTTCTATATCAGCAGCTTTACCCCAAAGTAAAATGCCATAAGACATAACACTATGGAAATAACTAAAATAAACTAATCGAGCTGTGTCTACGTCTGTTAGCTGTCAAATTTTTCGAACTGCATAAGCAGCTGAACTGAGCTTTCCCGAAAGACATGATATTTGGTTGCCCCATTGAAGTTTCGAGTCTAAAGTAATCCCTAAGAATACTGATGATTCAACAAGACCTAAAGGTTCATTATTTATCATTAAATTACAGCCTACTTTTTTAACATTTGGTAGTGCAAATTTAATACATTTAGTTTGAGATAACAGAGTTGGAGTTTTCAAGCCGCCTAGAAGGCCTCCAACTAGCTTAACGACTATTACAATTAAGTGATAACCGGGACCAACAGCTTTATGTGCCTTCCGAAAACGCTGGATTTGAAATACCACTAGGCGGTCACCCATCCAGGTACCGACCACGACGATGGTAGCTTAACTTGCCGATCGATTAACAACGGCTTACCATGCTACACCACGAGCGCTTCCAAGAGCAGCAGACCAATAATTCTAAGTATAAATAAATAAATATCTTGGGACATTCCTGACACACGGTCACCTGATCCGAAACTAAGCAGAGCTCGTACTATGGAAACCAGATAACTGATACACAACAACAGTAACATATACTACTTTTTGTTTGTACATACATACATAATAACAGCCAGACTCACAGGACATGCACACATGTTCATGCACACAAATGCATGTCCTGTGTGGGAATCGAACCCACGACCTGTGGCGCAATAGGTGGAGTCTTAACCAACTGCGCCAACTGGCCCGTATATGTATATAAGTATTGATGGTACGTCCATGCTACGCGAACCGCGCACGAGCCGAACCACGAACGAACAGAATTCCTTCGTTGCTCGCGATGTCAAGTGTGTTCGTTACAACGAGCCTACAACGAGCGCGATGCGAATCCCTGTGTTCATGAAAAAACTGACAATCGGCGGAGCGCAGTGCTCGTTCGAGGCTCACAAGTCCGTCCACGCTACGCGAACAACAAACGAACCCTATTCGTTCGTGGCTCGGCTCGTGCTCGCTTCGCGTAGCATGGACGCACCATTCAGTTTTGGGCATTCTTATTCAATACTGACATTACAAACACTCAATACCTCTACTCAATATCTAACTAAAGCTTTCCGCACACGCAACCACTTTAATACATCGGACAATCGTCGACAACTGCTAATGGGCGACGGTTCTATTAGTTTTTATTATTCCTGCTGCCCCCTTAGTGGGGATGTTTTTCCTTATTGCACAACAATATCGATGTACCGTATCGTTTTTACTTGTAATATAGACGTTTGTGGTTTTGTATAGAGTTAATGAAATAGTGTTGCCATAATATTATATTTTAATGCGATCCGGACTTCCCGCGTTCGAATCCTACATTGAGTTTTCGGTGAAGGAAAACATCGTGAGGAAACCGTAGCACGTTGGTAGGGTACTTTGTAGTACCCACCTGGCTGGCAACCACCATCAAGATAAAAATCTGTCGCCAAGCACCTATCGGTGTGTTCCGACAGCTGCACTTGAGTGCCAGTTCCTTCTAGGCTTTGTGTGCTTACCACCGCCACATTATCACTTACCATGGTGAGACTGCGGTCAACCCCTAGCCTATACACAAAAAAAATAGTAGGCGCTCTACCCATGTTTTTCCTATCCATTCTATAGGATATATTTTGGAGAGTGTGCTACAGTATTGTTCAATCTAATTCCTCCATCCCCATTTCTCCACCGAAACACAAGACGCCGGGAGAATTTCCACCCATACGTTGTCGACATCCCGCGTACCCGGACTCAACGCTTCGCTTCATCGTTTCTTATACGAACAGCAAAGGAGTGGAACTCTCTTCCGGGATCTGTGTTTCCGGACACCTACAACCTAGATGTATTCAAGGCCAGAGTGAATAGGCTTTTTCTGGGTAAGCGTGCTACATCCTCGGCCTCGACTTAACTTCTCTTGGGGTCAGTCGAAGGTCAAACGCAAGCCCATTTAACATATAAAAAAAAAAAAAAAAAAAAATGTTCTAAAATATGATATAAATCGTTGGTCGAGATTGACCTCAGATGTACACAATATTTCTACAACAACAAAAATCCCCACTGATATCAAATATTGCACAATAACTGCACCTGATATGCAAGTATCCATTATTACGGTATAGCTATGAAATGAGCAAGCGACAAATTAGTCGCAAGTCTGGTGCGCCCAGTCGCCCGTGTGAGCGCCCCGACTGTCAACCGTTGTCGTCCCACGTGCATTACAAGAAGTCTGCCCCGAGCGTTTGTTAATACAGTCGGCTGGATAAATTGGTTGAACCTGGTTATTATTAAATATTTAAATGGTAATAATAATAATTACCTATTTGAAATTCTTTTTTTTTTGCTAATGATATAAGCGTATCCCTTCGATGAAGGTAATTTATCATCATCATCATCATATCAGCCTAAGTATGTCCACTGCTGAGCATAGGCCTCTCCCATTAACTTCCACTTGGAACGGTTTTGGGCCGTTTGCATCCAGCGGAGCCCAGCGACCCTGACCAGGTCGTCGGTCATTTATATAGTATATAAATGTATTGAATTTAAAAAAAAATGACATCATCATTTTATAAGCGACTTACTAAGCATTTATTTTATAAACTATAATTATAACGTATCTAAAATTCAACTCTAACAGCATCTATTTACTCCTAAGAAATTATGGAGGTGCATTAGATATAAGACCTATTGTAATTCATTGTTTTGCTTTTTTTTTTAATTCAAAAATATAAATAGAACAATCTTGGGACATTAACGTTTTTATGGGTATTTAGCTGGCGGTTAAGGTAAACAGCAGCCTCCCATTGTACGGAAATCGTATACAATGCGAGATCAGCTTATACTGGAAATGTATAGCTTGATCGGTAGCCGTGTGTACTATGGAAACCAGACGACTGATATAATACATATACTACTTTTTGTTTGTAAATACATACTTAATATACATAATTATTTTCGGGAAAAAAATTATACCTACTTCGGAAACGCAAACAAAATCAAGGGACAGAAAGTATGCTTATAAGTTATAATAAATAAAAAAAATAATATAAAAATAAATATCCTGGGACATTCCTCACACACGGTCATCTGATCCCAAACTAAGCAGAGCTTGTACTATGGAAACCAGATAACTGATATAATACATATACATACTTTTTGTTTGTAAATACATACTTAATATACATAATTACACCCAGACTCAGGTCATACAGACATGTTCATGCACACAAATGCATGTCCTGTGTGGGAATCGAACCCACGACCTGCGGCGCGTAAGGTGAACCTTAACCAACTGCGCCAACTGGCCCGTCAAATATATATATATATTCATATATATATATATATCGTCATATATATATAGTTATAACCATTACTTAAAGAATCATGGCGAGCTCCATACATTGATTTGTACAAAAAAATAAAACATTTTAGAGGGTATTGGATCACTTCCATTGTTGAGATTACATTACCAGCAACATGTTAATATATACATGAAATATTTTATAAACCCCGCAAAACATAACAACAACATAATGGTTTTGGTCGCGAATAGTCGCGATTCGCCGGCATGCCATAGAAATTCGCATTTTTATCCCGGGGTTCTAAAAATATTTTAAATGGCTCAAGTTTTTCCTTAGGCACCAAGGATCAATTATAATGTCATTCCAGCGTCTCTAAAAATCATTATTTTTTTGTACAAAACTCGCCATGATCCTTTAGACACCTGTAAGACAGAGGCCGGCAATGTTTTCGCCACATGTCTAATCCAACATCGATGTCAAAAGCGAGAGAATCGGAGTCCAGTAACTCTTCTATTGGACTAAAATCACATGAATAGCACACATCACATCTTCGCATTTTTTTTTTCATTATATAGTTTGGCGACGCGCGTCCCATTGCCAGCCAACGGTTTCAAGTTTATCCACCTGACTGTACATCAAGGTACACCAGCAACCACAATGCAAACAAAAGAACAATCCTGCGGCGCACAAATCTTAATCTTAGCATTCATTATGGCGAACAAAATGGTGAACCTGAATTTATTCTAGGCAACCTCGTACCGACGCGCGGTTTATGACCGCCTGGTAGCTTCACTGCTTTATAGCTAGTTTATTGTCCAAGGATTTGCTTACAAATTCTTTTCTTTTTCCTAAGGTGGCAAAGTATACGCTTGATGGTAAGGAGTTGATGTAGCCTAGAAACGCTTGCAATACTAGGGATATCACTCGCGTGTTTTCCCTACAAAATCTTTTCACACACTTTCTTTTAGAAGTCCATATCTTGGGAAATCTCTAAAAAAACACAGCATCGGAATTTAATGACATTATTATTTTCGTAGCAATTGGAATGCTACTTGATGCAATGAAGAGAAAATTTGTTGTGTGATCTTGCTGACGATGATGATTTCAAATAAATTCTTCATAAATATATTTTTTTCCACTCAATATAATTACTTTATAAAACATCCTCTATTGAAATTAAGTGATAAAGGTATTTTGATAGAAACATAAACAGAGTATAAATTACAGACACCTTAGTTTTCACATGCAGGAACAGCATTAGCCAGAATCAAATCCCAACTGTCCAAGACCTCCAACTACCCAACCATACAGGCAACATTTTTTAGCATTTTTTTCCATAATACACCTGGAACGGCAATCGTTCCCCATTCATGTAATGAGGGGGAGAATATTACCCAATCGCCTTCAGGCGTTTTTAATTTTCCAAGAGATCACCTACACTGGTGGGGTGGGGTATTCTTATTTTGGTGTCTTAATAACGGGTCGAGTCTCACTTGAGATTTTTAAGGCATCATTTTATAAATTGATAAGGTATGCTGGATACTAGGTTTAGTTTCACGGTTTTACTCCGGATTTAAGATAATCCATCTTTAAGATATCACGCAGGTTGTCAGTTCGACAAGTTAGGACAAACATTTGTGCGCATTTTTCTGCTTGTCCTGAGTCTGAGTATAGCATTCTACCTATTTTAAGTTTGTATTTAACATTAAAAAAGTAGTATATCAGTTACCTGGATACCATAACACAAGTTCAACGTTTGAATAGGATGGCCATCTGTATTATTAGTTAGAAAAACATTTATTTTAAATATTGATAACCTAACAATTACATACACAGTGAAAGGGACACGCGCGCTGTGTATTGATACAAAGGTTCTTAGATCAATATAATTGTATGATCATCAAGGAATTATATGATCATCAAGGTCATAACGCTGACTTTCAGCTGAAGCCAAGTGTGATACCAGTTACCTAAACATTTTACGAGTAGGTACACTCCCAAACTCACCGCTAAGTGTCCCATAATCTAAATTACATTATACCCATCAATAGAGACATTACCTTTCGACATAAGATAAAATATAGTTTACGATGTTATAAAAATAATGTGTCCGCGTGGTTTATGGCTATAACTCATAATTATTATGATCTTGGACACCCCCCGAAGCTGGGGTTTGATGATATTGCCTTTATAGTTCAGTTTTGATTGGCTACTGTAGTTATTAACGAGTTAGGAGATTGAAGGTTGGTTGGAGATGGAAAACCGCAGATCATTAGCTATCCCCTGGAAAATCTAAAAGTCCGTGATAAGACCTGTCGGAATGTTGGGCAGTAAAGAAGATGGATGAAAGACAATTGCATGGAGCTGAGATGATGTTGAGAGAGATGTGTGGAGTGACAAGAATGGATAAGATAAGAAATGACTGAAAAGTTGGGAGGGAACAGTTTGTCGTGGTATGGGCATGTTATGATGAGGAATTTAAGCCGCGTGACTAAAAGAGTTATGAATATGAAAGTGGATGGATAAGGGAAGAGGAAGACCAAAAAGAGATGGATGGATTATGTGAAAGATGATATGGGTAAGAGAGGAGCGAATGCTGGTATGCCTAATGGAAGAAGCGTACATATTGCGCAGACACTAAATGATTGGAATCAGGGCTGGTGGATGATGATCCTCTCGTATTGTTTATGTTAATAGGAGACGGTAAACACTTGCCATGAGATGGATCGAACGCCCCGTGAAGAAAATGCAAATGATAGTTACACTTTCTTCTTTCTTTTTCTCTCTGGCCAAGCACCTATTTCCCATCCTTTCTTCATCAGAAATTTCATTTTGAAACGTTGGACTCAAATACCTTGAAATTTTACTGTTATATCGCCCAATGAAATGTCGTCGATTAATCTGTAGTAGTAATGATGTAGATGGGTTAAATTTTTTACCTTAAGTTTAGTGATTGGTTTTTGTCAAACTGCATTTTATATACCTAATAATTGAAGCTAATTATTCTAAAAGAGACTCAATACCTTTAAAAGGCAAATAAAAATAAACAGGTGGTTTTGTGTTAAAAACTCCTATAACCGTAAGACATGGTGGTAAGCGCACTGATTCTTATGATTGAAAACAAGATAAAAAGGAAGCAAAATTGATTTTTCAAAGCAACCTCATATAAGTATCCCACAAACCGTTACTCTATGTGGTATTATCGGATAGCCCGAAGTAGGGGCCAATAAACAGAGTTGGGGATGTCTTTATGGGCCAACAACTAGCCCGACCGCTATTAGGTGATCGCTATTAGCTTCGGTGAATCAGATGTACAAATGATTACAGTTATGTTTGGATGCGGCTTTTGTATGCTTTTGTTTTGCCACATGCAGATAATTACAGAGAAAAAATAAACTAATAAGTATTTTTTTTTATTGTAAAATGGGCTTGCCTTTGGCCTCCGACTGACTCTAGGAGGAGTTATGACCAGGGCCGAGGACCCTCACGTTTACCCAGAAAATGCCTATTCACACACGTATAAAAGATTAAGAGAGGACAGATATACCAAAATCAATAATGTGTGTGTCTTTACTCTGAAGTCAAAAAAATATTCTGCTGTATAAATAAACTGCAATTTGTATGTTTGTTTGTCCCCGCAATTTTCTATCACCTGTCCTAAAAACGAAGCAGTTTTTATTTTAACGGAAATTTAACAACCGCCCGTTCCATTTCATTGTCTTTAATAAAATATTACGACTTTATTTTAGTATTTTGCCACCAGTAATACCACATCCAACAATCTAATCGATATTCTTACATCGCTACGATCGCCCGTATCTTCGTGTAGCACGTAAACAGAGGTCTGTGATCGTAAAAGAAAATGCGTCCGACTGTACCGCAGACAATTTGCGGACGTGTATTTATGTATCGATCAGTTGTGCTTGTGAGCACGGTTGTACTGTACTCACACAAGTTTTGAGTAAATCTCTTTCATGCTTAGCATAGCTAAGAAAGCTAATGCAAGCCAGTCACTCGAAGAGTCGATAGCTGATAGGGAAAAAAGTTTTTTGAGAAGCGACCACGTACTGGAAAGCGCCGAGCTGGAAAGCTGGAAAGTACTCTAGAAAGGATTTTCCGTAATTTAAACCAGGGGCTCTACCGCGTAACTTTGGTGGTAATCGTAACGAACACCATTAATTAGGTATTTCATCCAATGACACGCACGCGGTATGACGCGACGATGACCATTCGTGGGCCCTGATTGGATGAAATTCATTAATGGTGTTCGTTACGTTTACCACCAAAGTTACGTGGTAGAGCCCCGGATTGGGATACAATACAGGACAGCTGGTTACAGATATTTTTTATGTCCGCGAGTTTTCAAGTCTGCTATTACAATTGTATTCCAATGAACTATCAGTGGTGTCCAAAGTTTTGGTAGTCTACTAACACAATAGCTTTCCGATGATTTTCCACTGAAACTACAATCGTGCCACAATGATCTTTAAGTTGTCAGTTTTGACAGTTTTTAATTAGTAGACTGCGCACATCGGCTCAGTGATAATGGAATGCAATAGGATCGTATGACATTTTAGCAGACTTGGCCCCCTGTAACAAATGTTAGCATTAACATTATATTATTTAATTTCATACCATTGAATATTGATTAATTATAATTAATTGTCAGCATTATTTATTATGAAAGTGTAAAACGGTTTATTTTGATAATGGTGTATTTGAATATCGAGGAATGGCAACACCAGAAAAGTATAATCGTAACAATGGCGGCCATTGGAGAAAGTGTTTTAATTCATTTTGTGGTAATTACCAAGTTTACCAACGTACAACGTACAACTGTAAATACAGATTTAGCTTGTTTAAGCCAACTTCTTTTCAGTAAATAAGGGATGGTTAATACAAAGAAACGGCCAAGTAATAAATTACCACGTCTATTCACGTATTTATTAGCAATTAATTTGTGGTAACTAGTTAAATAACTGTAAGCCAATGAATAATTAACAAACATCTGGTAAAGGGACCGTGTTCCGAATATTTTTACTCTCTGTGCCAACAATCCGGCGGGTGATAAGGAAAGTTGGTAGCCGCGGGACCTTAAAATGACGCTTTGAACAATATAAAATTGGTAGTTCCCAATTATTGACTATAAAATACCCTACTTCTCAAAATCACAGCTTTTCATACTACACCCTATTCGAAATAGACCCGGATGATGTTTAGGAATGTAATTTAAACTCAAAAATAAAGTAACTAATTCCATCAAACCATACAAAGAATTTTGTTAAATAATTTTACAGAGTAGATATTCATTATTGGCATAGGTATTAGTAATGTAAGTTCTATTTTTTTGTTAAATGCTGTGTAAAATAAATAGATAGATAAAATAGATAGATAAAAAATAATAATTTAACAAAACTCTATTATTTGTTTATTAAAATTCATCGAAGATACATACAAATAAAAACGTGTCGACGACGATAATTTGTGTACTAAAGATTAATTTATTTAAAAATGTAAACTACCTTATTTTTACTTTAGTTATAATAAAAATGTAAACTGTTATGGTATTGTAACTTGCAATAAACATAATAGTGCATTGTGTTGTGATGTGTGCAAAGTTGGTCACTACAGACGAGGCGGTATTAAGCGAACGCGAGAGTGTAATGATCAATGCACACGCGTGTCATACGACATTTTTCAACACACTTTCGAGGAATAAACAGACATATTTTTGAAGTAGATTTTTTGATAATCATCAACTACACAATGAGAACGTTAACAAATATGGCGCGCCGTTTTTTTTGGCAGCGATGCACTGTCAATCTATATTATCCGGTTAAATTAAGAATGCTTCGTCTACACACATTCGCAGGCACTTATGAAAAGTCTGACTCTAATACCGGTTCGGATGGTTGCATTTGCTGAGAAGAGCCGGCAATAAACTCAGCAATTACTCTTTTCAAAACAAGCTTAGATTCATTACATAATATTTACATTCTAATCGCACTGAAAACAATTGCGTGCCCCGTCGCGGCGGCAAAATTACAAAGTAGACTGAATAAATATTTAATATGTAAATAAATAGCAAACTTAAGCAGACCAGCCCCCACAAGCAGCACCTGTTCACAAGTATGACGCATGTGGCAGCCATCGCCCTTCTTATCGCCAAACTTAACATAATCGGGATAATATCACAAAACACTAGTGTGGTAATGTTAAGTAAAAAGCTCTTCGTAATAAGCTGTCTTATGATTCTAAAATCGGTGCAATGAGACTTTACGAACAAGTGTGTAAAAAATAACTGTACCATTTTAGAAAACACCCATAATTTACAGCATCAAGTAGCCAGCGTCATTTTACAACCCTTAACGGATGCAACACGACGACCCTTTGACATCGACTAACGTATTTAAATTCATAGTCTTATGAAGTTAGCCCGGACAGGAGGGGGGTGGGGTCGGGTTGGCGCGGGGAGGAGGTTCGAGGCGTGACTGTACACTTTTTGGCTTCGGTTAAGCCGGATCGCCACTATGGAACCTGTGGGGAAAAGGGTGTATGTTAGGATTTTGCGATTTTGAGTTTTGGAGGTTATGTATTGTTTTTTTGTAGCTTATAATTTTATGTTATCGATATTTTAATAGTGGTAGAATATAGCGTGTATTCGCTCAAAGAGCAGCTCGACTGGGGAAGAACCTCGACCTTACAGAATACCGCAGCCAAATTACTTTACGTTTTTCAGCGAGTCATTAAAGTTCGCCAGAGCTCATTGAGGAGGGAGAGAGGATCGGTAACGCGTAAGTGATGCCTCGTGTGTTGCAAGCGTTCAAATGGCTACGGTAACCGCTTACCATCAGGCGGGCCGTATGCCTGTATAACGACTGCTTCATATTAAATAAAGGATGTTTAAAAAGTACCCTATTATTCTTGATTATGAATAGTCGAGTAGAATTTGATATGCAAAAAGGCAATGGTGAAAATTACACAAAAATGTCATCGGATATTCCTCACACACGGTCATCTAATCCGGCAACTTGTACATTTCAAGGCACTCCTTGCAAATTTAATAAGGTATCTTTCAATAAATATAACATTTATAGGCTTTTAAATGTGACATCAACAAATATGTACAAATTACAATATATATTATAAGATATATAATATATATATAAGATTAAGGGTAAGGTTCCCAGAAGGCTGGCAGCGTTTCCTCTTTGGATAGCCTAGCTGACGCGTTGGCAGAAAAAGCTCCCCGCCCGATGGTCTCCGGAGGCCTCGATCAATTTTGATGACAATAAAATACTAAAATACTTTATAATTAATTTCTTCAAAAACAAAATTTCCCAACTTACACCGTTTCACCTCCTCACAGTTTTCTCAGAAGGAGTTAAAATGCTATAGTTCGTGCCACAGCATAAATTAACGACAGTAACTCGTAGTCAAGCAACCACCGCGCATATTATCGCAATTTCGTTTAAGATTAACGAAATATTCCGACGATTAATATTCATACGGTGCGGGCAAAAATCTAGCGGACTCTCGATTAGCCGACGAGTTCGGGTGCTAATAAAATAGACAAGACTTGAGCGCTGAAAATCAGCGCTGTAGATTACTACAGTACATGCTGAGCTGGGGCCTTTTGGACCCATCATAGCACATATTTACAATGTCCGAAATTTAACTATGGTTTTTTTATAATTTTGTGTGTATAAATGTATTGTTGTGTATTGTGCTATTTTATTGAGTCCTATAAATGTTTCTTTCTCTTTCTTTCTTTCTATTTAGATAGCTATATATTATGCTTTTGAAGCGCTCGTGGTGTAACATGATAAGCCGTTCTTAATCGATCGGCACCCGTCGTGGTCGGTACCTGTATTGGTTACCGCCGAGTGGTATTTCAAATCGAGCGTTTCCGTGCTTCGGAAGGCACGTAAAGCCGTTGGTCCCGGTTGTCACTTAATTGTGATAGTCGTTAAGCTAGTTGGAGGCCTTCGAGGCGGCTTGAAAACTCCAACAGTAGGTTGACCACTAGCCTACCTCCACGGATCCGCAGTGGGCACGCGTGGTGGAGTATCTGCCCATTCCCTTTCACCCTGATTAGTGAAATGAGGCCTGTGCTCGGCAGTGGGACAGTATAGGCTGAAGATGATGATTATTGTTAACTTTTAATTAGCTATTAGGAGTTTTTGCACAAGATTTCACAGTGGATAGCGTGATTTCATTTTACTGCTATTTGTTCACATTATTCATTTGAGATTTTTTTTATAATCATATAAAATTTTGGCCAGATTATATATTATTTTAGTTTTTTTTTTAATCTTACTTTTATAAAATTCTATTGAACATCTTTTCTGAAGAGAGGACATTTTGGTCTTATATCAAAATATCCTACTAAAAGCTATTTTGATATAAGACCTATATCCTACTAAATGATTAAATTCGGAAGATTGTGTGTATGCTTCTTAGCACTCAGCTCCGTAACAGCTGAACGGGTATTTAGGAAATAAGGTAATAACTTGTAGGGTACTTTTTATCCTAGTTATTATTAAATCATGTATTTATTATTGTAAAAACATACTTGAAAGACATGTGACGGTAATTTAAGCTATAGTACATATCCTATTAACCCTCAATTGCAATCAAAAGCTATTTGCTAATAAAACTACTGGACGCATAAAAATAACCGAATTTCGGCTATAACACATAATTGCAGCTGTATACAGGGTGTAGCGGTCGTTTCCAATTACCCGGCCGCTCGTAAAAGTTAAGCTATCGATATAATACATGCTGTAGTCCCGTCAATGTCGATGCGACATTCAATTTGTGCTGTTATTTGTATACAGTTGATGTTTTTTTGGTTATGTTGGGTATTTTTTTTTAGAACTTGTTCTATGCAAATCTTATGACTGATAAATATATAAACTTCTTGTAGTTTTTAAAGAGTTGTTATTACAAGTTTAGACATGTCTGTCTATGTCATATTTTTTCTTTCAAAGTATAAATGTCAATATTTATACTTAGTATTTGTTTTGCAATTTCGAAACATTTTTTTTAATGTAAATGTTTTATTTAAATAAAATATATCTACCTAATGCTAACAGAAAGTTTCGAAAACAAGTATAAGAGTTTGACGAATAAAAACACAAAGCCACTTGTATCACAATATTTATTGACACTTTCGTATTAACTCCTCAAAGAACAAAATCACAACTAACTTTTAGCACACTTGCCGCCTCTCGCCAACCCTCCATTTTATATCGGAAGTTGGTAAAATACGAGGTTGGCGGTAATGCCGGAAATAGCACCTAACAATAATTTTACATATTCTCATAATGTTTAATTAATCTTAATCTAGTTATTATTATATTTCAAATATGTACATAGATTTTATAGTGGACCTACTATAAAATATATATCGAACCGAAAAAACAATATCGGACGGAAGTCCATAATAATTCCGGAAGTTGATAATAAATCACATGATTACAATTTACAATATTCACTATACCTAGATAATTATTAAAATATTAACATGAAATACTGTAATTTCTTACAGTCGGCCTTTCCTGATAAATTTCCCGTCCCGGGAAAAGAAAGCAAAATATATATCTGAAAATCATAAATATTTAACATAATTACATTAACATCTATAGGTAACAAATAACTCATAATGGATTTATTTAACAATTATTACTTTATATACAACATTATAAATTCATCATTATTATTATTATACTTTAATTATCATCAATATTATTTGGATTATAAATCATCTCAATCCATCATAATTATAGAAAAACTAGTAAAAATAAAAAAAACAATGATTTAAAAATATCAATATGAAATAAATTACAATTCATTTTCAGTAACAATAGCATTTGATTAAAAGATACTGGCATATATATCATCCACATCAGTTCTTTAATTCAGACAGAGACCTCATACATATTCTCTGTCAATATATATATATTTTATTATTACTGAAATACTAAGGCCTCATGCATATCCTTAATATTTGTCATGTCATGACAGAGACCTCCGACATATTCTCTGTCAATAATATATACACTATAAATACTAAAATATTAAGACCTCATACATATTCTTAATATTTATCCTGACTGAGACCTCAGACATATTCTCGGCCAGGTCACCCAATATTACTGTAAACTGGGAAATTAGTAAAACAATTCAATCAAACGTATATCAATTTATGTTATCATCATCATTTGATGTTTCGGACTCTGAATCTGCTCTATTAAACACTACCCAGGGATGGATTTTGACTACCGAGAAGGTACCGCAAAATTTTCTATTACCTTTTCGTGACAGCGGTGTGTCCTCAACTACATATCGGTCGTTATCTAAAACTTCTATAATACGGTATGGACCTCTTAATTTCGGAACCAATTTCCTACTTTTACCTATCGATGGAATTTCCCTCTCTACTCTAACTAGCTCGCCTACCTTATATGTCACTTCTTTTCTAACTTTATCAAAATTTTCTTTTTGTTTATCTTGAGTTTCTTTAATATATTCCGTAATTTCTTTTCTAGTATCCTCTAATGAAGGCATATTTCCCGTTTCGTCTATAACGGTAAACTGCAGTAATGAATTAGAAGTACTTACTAAATTAAGACCAAATAGTGCCTGCGCAGGACTTTTCCCTGTGCCCTTGTTTTGAGTGTTATTTAGTCCCCATTGAATTTCAGATATGCATTCATCCCAAATATTTTCAGGTTTACCGTAGTTAGAAGCAGTTAACGCCGCCAAAACTGTACGATTGTATCTCTCAACCTGACCGTTAGCCCTTGGCGTCGCTACAGCGTTCATTACATGTTTTATACCCAACAAATTCAAATAATTTTGAAAATTCTTAGAAGTAAATGATGTCCCTCTATCTGATATTACGCGTGTTGGAACACTAAACGTATGGAAATAGTTTTTCAATGCTTTGATTGAATGGATGGATTTAGTGCTCTTAACAGGAACAAGCACAGCAAACTTGGTAAATGCGTCAATAATTAACAAGAGATAAGCATTGTTGTGTTTGCTGCGAACGAAAGGACCAAGATGGTCTATATGCAAGGTATGAAAGGGTTGTTCCACCTTTTGTATTGGATGTAATTTACCTGCCTTTTTGCCAGCTGGTACTTTAGCATGAGCACACTCTAAACAGGACTGAACATACTTTTTAGTAAATCGCCTCATCTTGGCAAACCAGTAATTATTTTTAAGTAATTCTAAAGTTTTATCAAAGCCGAAATGGCCGATCTCATCATGGTTTGTCTTTAACACTTGCCATCGAACGCCTTTTGGTACAACCCAACGATCACCGTTTTCGGTCTTCCTATACAAAAGGCCCCTTTTAACTACGAAATTATTTTTGATTTCAATAATATTATCGTTTTCTTTATCATTTAAAATCGCAATTATTCTTTGTAACTCTGGATCGCTTTGTTGTACCGTGGCTACCCAATCTGTATCAATATGTCTTACTTCTAACTCAACTGTATTTAACGGAACAGGATTCCGACTAAGAGCGTCTACGTGTGCCATAGCTGTACCAGGTTTATAAATTATTTGAAAATCAAATTCTTGCATTATGTTCCACCATCTAGCAACTCTAGTCAATGTATCTCTCTTCTCAAAAGTAGCGCGAAGGGAATTACAATCCGTCACTATTATAAAAGGAACTCCTATCAAGTATACCCTAAATCGCTGTAGCGAAGTCACTACAGCCAATGTTTCTAAATCGTAGGACGTGAATTTGGATTCTTCGGGAGAAGTTTGCCTACTGTAGTATGCTACTGCACTGAAAGGAGTCTCTTTATTTGGTCTCTGCATTAGTATACCGGCAATGCCGATTTTAGAAGCGTCAGTATGCAACTGTGTTTCATAGTCAGGATTGTAAAATGCAAGGATAGGACGTTTCACTAACTCTGCTTTTAGATTTACAAACGCAAATTCTTCTGTGTCACCCCAATGCCATTTAACGTTCTTTTTTAACAGATGTGTCAAAGGTCGTGCAATTACAGAGAACCCTTTGATGAATCTGCGGAAAAAACTAGCCAACCCAAGGAACTGCCTAAGCTTATGTTGATCTATTGGTCTGGGAAATTTATCTACGGCTTCAATTTTTTTCTTTCCCGGTTTTACTCCTGATTCATTGACCTCAAAGCCCAGATAATCAATAGATTGCTTTAGAAAATTGCATTTTGATAAATTGAGTGTTATGCCAGAAGAACGGAAAAGATCTAATATATCTCGAAGTATATGTATTCCCTCTTCTATCGTTTTGGATGGAATAATCACGTCATCCATATATGCGAAGGCCTCTCTGAATCTCGCGTTTCCTAGAATATTATTAATAGCCTTCTGAAAAGTCGACGGAGCATTAACAAGTCCAAACGGCATGCGATTGAACTCGAAATGACCGTCCGGTGTCACAAATGCAGTCAAGTGCTTAGATGATTCAGCCATTGGAATCTGATAATAACCAGAAGCGAGATCCAGAGAGGTATAATATTTATGTCCTGACAAGTTATCTAACTGATCGTCTATACGCGGTAGAGGGTAATGTTCTTTAACTGTCTTTTTGTTAAGGGCCCTAAAGTCAATGCAAAGACGATAGTCACCGGTTTTTTTTTTTACAAGTACTATTGGAGACGCGTAATCTGAGGAAGACTGTCTAATAATACCAGAATCTTCTAGTTCTTGTATCATGCCGCGAACTATCTGTCGTTCCGAATGAGCCAATCGATAAGGTCTATATACAACAGGCGTTGTATCATTTAGATTTATGTTCATTTCACTATTAGATATACGTCCTAATTCTTTGGATGTAAAAGCAAAACAATCCCTAAAATCATTCAATAATTTTACCAAGTCAGCTTTATAATCAGATCCAATACCATCATCGACGTGTATCAAGCAAGGCTCAATCTGGGAAACAAAAGTGCCATCAGGGCATTGTTCTACTCTACCAACATCTAACACTGTTTGCAATTCGTTTAACGGTAATGCACGGAGCAGTAAAGTATCCGCACCTAACCTGAATCCTACACCAAGACCCTTTACAACAATCTTTCCTCGTCCATCTGTAACTTGTATAACGCTTTGAAGAATCTCATATTGTTTCCGAGAGCTTTGACATAAACTAGGTTCAATAAATAAGTCACCCGAATATTTGGGTTTAGTGTAAATATGAACTATTGTATATTCATTGATGGTTACTGGACTGCTAACATACAACTCTATGGTTTCCTTAAGATTCGTCGTTATTTTTAGTTCATCGTTGGTTTTATAAACTATAACATGGTCTTGTTCTGTAAATGTTTGTCCAATTAATAATGGAACTTGTAATAAATTGTCAGGGATAATAAAAGCTTCAACTTTTGCCTTAGCCGAATCGACATTTAACTCAATACTACATTTACCTAAACAATTGACAACACTATCTCCAAAACCTCTCAATACAGGTAAATCCGCTACCGACCATGAATCCATTAACCTCCTAGCTACAGACTCTTGTAGCATGGTACATTGACTACCAAAATCTACGAAGCAGTCCAGATTCTGACCATTAACAGTAGCAACTTTGAAATATTTAGAGTCATTATCCTGTTCTCTCGAAATTCTTAAAACTGTCTTATCGTTTTTGGGCTCAATTTTACCAGGGCAGTTGTTTGCTACGTGACCTATTCTATGACAATTATCACAGCGCTTGATTGGTTGTTTACATTTAAAGTAGGGATGCCCGTCCTCTCCGCAATTATAGCACTTTGGGAGCCTAGGATTTTTGTTAGACCTAATATCGGACTCGCTTTGCCCTATTTTAAATGATTTAGATTGTCTATTTTCGGAACCGCCTGGCCGCAAGGGCAGATTTGGTTTGTCAAGCTTCTTTGTAATTTTAACGTTACGTAAATAAACGAGTAATTTATCAGTTTCTGTGAACTGAGCTGCTTCTGCACTAGTTCTAACAGATCTATCTTCTATCCCAAACAAAATACAGCCTATTGCATTTTTGCCATGTATATTACAACGATTCAATAGCGTTATCTTTTGGTAAAAATATTCTTCTAAAGACTCTCCAAATCTGGCCCTACAGGCAAGCATATCCGTTAACAACTGGCCATAATTTTCATCGCTTGGAAAAGCCAATTTTAGTTTATCTTGCCATTCAGGCCATGAAAACAGCAGGCTCGGTAGACCCTGATACCATTTTTGAGCAAGCCCAACTAACTTGGGCAAGGCGTAATGAATTATTTGCCTCTCAGTCCAATTGTAAATTTTAGCACACTCATTGACTTTGCTTATCCAAGTATCAATAGTTTGATTTCGCTTCATTGGATCAAATTCTGGTATTACATTCAAAACAGGAAAACGTTCAGTGCCTCCATCTGTTTTCATGGTCTGAATAAGTTCTTTAAAGGCCAAAACTAAACTATTAGTACTAGACGTAGTGTTATTTTGAACATCAAGAGTACTCACTGCTGACTCCAATACCGGCATAGCATCAGGGCGCGATGTGCACGAGGGATGTTGGCTGCTATGCGCCACATCGCAGCCATTCGTCACGTCCCCATCGCACGCCCCACTGCGGCTGTGTGAAGCGTCGCAGCTACGCGCTGCATCGCGGTCGCACGCCACATCGCGCTCGCGCACCACACTGCGGCTGCGAGACAAATCGCGCTCGCGCGCCACACTGCGGCTGCGCAACACATCACAGTCGCGCGCCACGCTGCGGCGACGCGACACACTGCGGTCGCGCGCCAGGCTGCGGCAGCACGACACATCGCGGTCACGCGCCACACTGCGGCGGCGCGACTCACTGCGGTCGCGTGCCACGCTGCGGCGGCACGATACATCGCGGTCACGCGCCACACTGCGGCGGCGCGACTCACTACGGTCGCGCGCCACACTGCGGCGGCACAACTCACTGCGGTCGCGCGCCACGCTGCGGCGGCACGACGCATCGCGGTCACGCGCCACACTGCGGCGGCGCGACTCACTGCGGTCGCGCGCCACGCTGCGGCGGCACGACGCATCGCGGTCACGCGCCACACTGCGGCGCGGGTGACGCGACACATCGCGATCGCGCGCCTCACTGCGCCGCTCGCGGTCACGCACCACACCAAGACGCGGAAGGCGCGACACATCGCGGCCACGCGACACACTGCGTCGCGGGCGGCGCGATACATCGCAGTCACGCACCACACTCCGTCGGTGCGACACATCGTGACCAAGCACCAAACTGCGCCTGCTTGACGCATCACGATCATGCGCAACACCTCGACTGCGGGATGCATCACGGCCAAGCACCACACTGCTGCTGCGTGACCGATTGCCACCGTCGTCGCGAGTTTTTCGGTGACTGCGCTCCGGAAAACTTGTTTCACTCGAATTTCTTTTACGATCCATGGTTTCCTGGAAATTATATGAAAATACAACAAGTTTGCGTCCTAAAATTCATTAAAACTATGTAGGTAAGAAATAAAACATAATTCTATAAATAAATTATTATGGTTATTAAGGTATTCATAATAATATATAAAAAATATAAAGTTACCTGTCTAAAATATCAATAACAAATAAGTTATAATTTGTAATTCATTTAATAATCAAAATAAAGATATAAATGTGTACGTGTTTCATTGTTAACTTATCATGGGTAATAATAAAGAACTATACACGATTCATAATGGTTTAAACCTCAAAAGAAAAAATACTTATAGCAATTTAAATTTTATATTATTTTAATATAGAAAAAGCAACCATTAGATTATTATTACGTAGGTACGTACCTTTTATGGGCGTTTGTCCTTTCACCGAGTGCAATTTCTATTGCGATCTCGATTATATCCCACGCACTGATCTATAAGAGTTTGACGAATAAAAACACAAAGCCACTTGTATCACAATATTTATTGACACTTTCGTATTAACTCCTCAAAGAACAAAATCACAACTAACTTTTAGCACACTTGCCGCCTCTCGCCAACCCTCCATTTTATATCGGAAGTTGGTAAAATACGAGGTTGGCGGTAATGCCGGAAATAGCACCTAACAATAATTTTACATATTCTCATAATGTTTAATTAATCTTAATCTAGTTATTATTATATTTCAAATATGTACATAGATTTTATAGTGGACCTACTATAAAATATATATCGAACCGAAAAAACAATATCGGACGGAAGTCCATAATAATTCCGGAAGTTGATAATAAATCACATGATTACAATTTACAATATTCACTATACCTAGATAATTATTAAAATATTAACATGAAATACTGTAATTTCTTACACAAGGCCTTGGTATACAAAAAAATTGGGTCTTTAGTCATTATGTCCCACTCGCGAATGGCCCGCGGGCCATAACGCCTATTCAATTTTATTTTCAAATTTTGCATTAGTCATTATGGCCCGCTGTCAAAACTAACAAAAAACTATCCTATTTTTGGTACAGATGAGTGGAAAAGTGTTATTATAAAAATAATTCACCTACCATTATCCATTGCTTTTAAAGGATCATGGCGAGATTTTTACAAACAAATAAAGATTTTTAGAGAAGTTGGAATGACGTTATAATTGATCCTTGGTGCCTAAGGAATAACTTGAGCCATTTAAAATATTTTTAGGACCCCGGGATAAAAATGCTAATTTCTATGGCAAGCCGGCGAATCGCGACTATTTGCGACCAAAACCATTATGTTGTTGTTATGTTTTGCGGGGTTTATAAAATATTTCATGTATATTAACATGTTGCTGGTAATGTAATCTCAACATTGGAAGTGATTAAATACCCTCTAAAATGTTTTATTTTTTTGTTCAAATCAATGTATGGAGCTCGCCATGATTCTTTATAACTAACAAAAATCGTAATATATATTTACCCCAACATCACAATACCAACACCCTGTATACAAACAAGGCTGTTAACATTATCAAAATCGCTCCATCAAAATGGCACGACCGATAAACTATCAGACCTATTGTCCACCCCGGGGTAGCGGGTTCGAGTCCCGACCTTTGAGTGGGTGGGCGGAATCAATTGGCCGTGAAATCGTCTAACCAAGCGGAAAATATATCCGACCGGAACTGTGTAGGACAGCCTTTTTCACTAATACGTGGGTCAGAATCGGTTTTCGTTAGGAAAACTATGAACTATCGAACGTACCTATAGTTAATTGTATTTTAATGACAAAATAATTTAATCAGAATTATTTAGGTATCTATTTATACATATACGGTATACAGAAAGCGCTCGTGGTGAAGCATGATTCATCATCATCAGCCTTTAATGTCCCACTGCTGAGCACAAGCCTCCTTTCACAAATCAGGGTGAAAGGGAATGGGCAGATACTCCACGACGCGTGCCCACTGCGGATCGGTGCTCGGTAGGCTAGTGGTCAACCTACAGTTGGAGTTTTCAAGCCGCCTAGAAGGCCTCCAACTAGCTTAACGACTATCACAATAAAGTGATAACCGGAGCCAAAGGCTGTACGTGCCTTCCGAAGTACGGAAACGCTCGATTTGAAATACCACTAGGCGGTCACCCATCCAGGTACCGACCACGACGGTGGTAAATAAATACACACTTATTATTAACTAATTTAACGCATGGCCCCACTTTGGGTATAGGCCTCCTCCAACTGTCTCCATCTTTCTCTATTATTGGCTAACTTCATAGAGATGCACTTAACAGCTTATTTGTTACGTCTGAAAATGTTCAGGTTCAAATACACCGTAGTGAAACTAAACACAAGATGAACATTGCTCCTAACTGTTATTGTAGGCCCGTTTGTCTGTCTGTGATGTCTATGCTAGCCTTACATTCTTTGTTTCAGTGACCACGGGCTCTACCGCGTAACTTTGGTGGTAATCGTAACGAACACCATTCATTATTGCATCCAATGACGCGGACGCGGTATGACGCGACGATGACCATTCGTGGGCCCTGATTGGATGAAATTCATTAATGGTGTTCGTTACGATTACCACCAAAGTTACGCGGTAGAGCCCCTGGACCATTGAGAGGCTCTACGAAGTATATGGTAAAATTGGATCGAATAACAAGCAAATTTTGTTAAACAAATCGAATGATAGCAGTATGAATATGCAGGGGTGTTAAACATCTTATGTCACGCTTAGTTTGAGGTCAGATAGCCGTGCGTGAAGAATTTTCCAGGATTTTATTATGAAACTATCGCCCAGAACAGCTCGACTGGGGAAGTACCTCCACCTTACAGAATACCGCAGCTAAATAACTTTATGTTGTGTAAAGTTGTGTTCCTGCGCGTGAGTAAGGTCGCCAGAGCTCATAGGGGAGGGGGGAAAGGTCGGTAACGCGTGAGCGATGCTTCTTGTGTTGCAAGCGTCCATATGGCTACGGTAACCGCTTACCATCAGGCAGGCCGTATGCTTGTTTAAGTTGTATAAAAAAAAAAGCCGGAAAGCTCAAAAATTTCCTCATTAAAATTTGGTTGGTAATAGTAGTTTTTGGTCACGAAATTCTTTTTGTTGGTCATTATATTTTCCGCTTTCTTTTTAGTTAATACGATCGGCATTTACAGATTTCAGCTTAATCAATCCTGTCTCCGACAAGGATCGTGAGGCTCTGCGGGTCCAAGCGTGGTTAGGGTACTAGAAACATCTCAAATCGAAAAAACTGAAAATTTAGACCATAATCTCGTGGCTTCAAACTTTAAGGTAATTTCTAAATTCCCGTAAAAAAAATCCACCCTGTATAAGACAGTCATATCATTAATATTTACTTACCCAAACGTAATCCCACATTTAAATCTTCACAAACAAAAAAAATCAAATACGCTACATAGAGAACGGTAAAACCATTTAAAAAAGGCGCACGCGCACCAAACGTGACGTTTCATCGCAATCGGTCTCTTTATCGTGTCTCTGGAGAAAAAATTACGAGCGCCCAGGACAAGTTCCTGACCATAAATTCATTAGACAGTGCCGGCATTTTTTTAAACTCACGTCCGAGTTGTCTTTGGAAGGGGTAGAGGTGACGTGTTCTAAAAATTGGTAATAGATGAGTAGATTAGTATAAATAGTGTGTTTACTAATTGATATCAATTTCACTTGTGTTTGAATCACAAGTGAACCCCTAGCCCTAGACACTTTATAGTTTAATTTTTCTATAAAATTCTTAAATGCCACCTTGTCAATATTTCTCAGACTAGTGCAAAGTAAGTCACCAATGCATCATTGCAATCGGATGAATGGTTTAAGAACTCATACATCACAAACTGTAAAACATTAAGACGTCCGTCCTCACACATTGGAACTAAAATAGTTTCGCACTGTGCGGACCCTTAAGGGTAAACATCAGTTACGAGGCGGTAAATTGGTTTTTTTTCGAGTTTTTTTTTTTTTACCTTAGTAGAATAATATGAATAGATGTTTCAGAGATTAGCGACAGTAGAAGTTCATTTGGCAAATTGTGGTACAATGTTTTTTTTTTGTATAATAATATGTGCTATATTTGAACATTTCTCACGGTTTCTCTAAAAACGGTAAATTTAACTATTTTGGGAAATGTACTAAAATAGTTAATCTTAAACAAAAAGTATCAATTCTACAATATGCTAAATGAACTACTATGGTCGCGAATCACTGAAATATCTATCCATATTGTTCTACGAAGGTAATAAAAAAAACTCGACAAATTTTAAATTTCCCTCCTCGTAACTGATGTTTAACCCTCAGTAGATAAGGTAACCAATATTATGACCGGAATTTATCAGTTTTTCTCAAACAATCAACAATCATTATCAACACAGGTACAGTACCATAATAACGAGTGTAGTCATGTCTAAACATTCCAACTCTACGCAGCATCCTACAGAGATGAGAGACTGGCTAAAAAACCACCCCCACTATATCATAATTTATTTATTCTGATGACCTCTCCGTTTGCAGCCCTGTTTTTTCAACGGCTAATATATATTATACGTTTTAAAAATATTATTTCCCCTCCCCGCCCCCTCCCTCGAACGTGTACGTATTTTTATTCTCATTTACAATATGGCGGTAGGTAATGTTTTTTATCTTTTCTCTGTTTTATGTCTTTTTTTTGGGGCGCTGTAATTAAAAATATTATAGGTATTTATTGCTACAGAAGGCCATTTGGTGTGTTTATTTGGACTGCTTAATCGTTCTATGTTTACATTAATTAGCGATACTTTAGGAGTGTTTCGTAGCTTTATTACTGATATAAATTTTCAGTAGCTTTGAATGATATTTTTTTTCACAATTAGGCGCTTTATAACCACTGGAATAATTTTCTTGTTGTTTTCAAGATTCTAATGGCTTTATGAAATACTAGTTGATGCCCGCGATTTCACCGCCATTCCCGGGAAGAAAATGAGCATCAATCAATGTAGCATTCTATGAGTGAAAGAATTTTCAAAATCGGTTCAGTAGTTCCTGAGAATATCCCCAAAAACTCCTCTTTATGATAGTAAACACACGATATTACTACGCAATACTACCTTGTGCTACGAACTCTACGAAGCTACGAGTCTACGTACTAATTTAGAATCATTTGAAATGCAATCATGTCGGTAACTCGGTAACTCGGTACCAAGAACATAAATTGCTTAAAATGTTATACTTATGATTTCTGATTAGGTATGAAATACAAGTTTATTTAGCCTTTATAGAATCTGAAGCGAAATATTTTTTTGTTATTTTTCTTTCTAAAGTATTTTTTTTATTTAAAGTTTTAAGATCTAATATTTTAAATATAATAACTATGTGTATTGAAAATAAAATTTGAAAATATCAATTTTGATATACCTCGTACAATAATTGGAACCAAACCCACACTTTTTAAATTAGTTATTAATTAATATAAGTACCAGTGAACCAAATATATTTCATTAACCAATTAGATTACCTTTAAAAATTAAGTTAAATTACCTTTAATAAAAAAATAGCATGAATAATGTAATTACAAAATAGCTTATAAATGACAAAAGTATGACCGTTTTAAAATTACTTTTACACTTAATACTGTTTTTCATAAGTCACAAAATCACATAACATAAAACGTATGGGAATCTCTACACACCGTGATTTTTTATTCATCTTAGAAACGCAGCCCACATAATGTACACAATGAATAGGTACTAATCATAAAAAAAAAAAAATGAAAATTTGTATTATAAAAAAAACAAATCTTATTCATTATAAATGACGCATGACGTAGTTTTAAACACCCTCATACGAGTGCAGCTACTCGAGTCGTGCTCTGGGTTGGTATTTTCTACCATTTTATAAGTCAACTTTAATTATTAACACGATTTTTCATAATTATAATGAATTTTAATTATTTTTTAATAATTACACAAATCGTCCGCGTGGTGACCGCCTAGTGGTATTTCAAATCGAGCGTTTCCGTGCTTCGGAAGGCACGTAAAGCCGTTGGTCCCGGTTATCACTTAATTGTGATAGTCGTTAAGCTAGTTGGATGCCTCCTAGGCGGCTTGAAAAATTCCAACAGTAGGTTGACCACTAGCCTACCTCCACCAATCTGCAGTGGGCATGCGTGGTGGAGTATCTGCCTATTCCCTTTCACCCTCATTTGTGAAAGGAGGCCTGTGCTCAGCAGTGGGACATTATAGGCTGATGATGATGATGATGATGACACAAATCGTCAAAATTTTTTTTTTTATTAATGTACCTTTTCATTGGGTAAATTAAGTGGGCTGCGTTTCTAAGATGAATAAAAATTGACGGTGTATATATTTTCGGTATGATTATAGATAACAAGCACCTAGTAATTGATCTAAATAAAGGCAATATCGTAAGTAAACAGAATGTGTAGCGCGAACGGAGGCGTCCGACGGAGCCCGGTTTGATTGCACCCAAAGGCTATTACTCACCAACTCGTACGTTTAATGTACTTGGATGCAATAGTTTTGGTACCTATTTGTATTTTTAATGGATTTCTATGGTTTTGAAATTAGATGGTACAGTACCTGCCGGTGTATTTCGGTCGGAGTTGGTGTCCATCTGGGTTATGTGTGTGCCTACCTCCTTTCGCCACCATGGTAAGCTGGGGAGATTGTGGTCAAACAGAAATCTGTCCATAGTAAATCGAAAGTAATTTTTATATTTACGAATAGTATTATATAAATCGATCAGCAACGTTAAGCTACGACCGGTGATGATAGTTGAGTGACCGTCTAGTGGTATGTCAACTCGAGAATATTCCGTGCTTCGAAAGGCATGTTGGTACCCCCTAGCCCTCTATCAATCCGCAGTGGGCACGTATGTTAGAGTATTTGCCCATTCCACTTCACCGTCAATTGTGAAATGTGGCCTGTGCTCTCAGTGGGACATTATAGACTGATGATGACTGTATAAAATATTTGCTTATAATATTTATGTGGTAAAAGTCACAGCGTCGTACCTAAGCTGAATTTGACTTTGACATTGACACTTACAAAACTATCAACTCTACTCAATCCTAGTACACCGTATGATGCAGAGTCGTGACCCAAATGTTATGATAGTTCCCAATAACAGCTGGGGGCGGTCAATTATTGCTGTTATTAATTAAGTGGAGCTCACCTGGCGTTTTGAGAACTTGCCACTCGGGGCACTGGTTACATGTGTGGGTGTTTCAAGGAGAATATCTTACAGTTTAGTTTGGGAATGAAGTTCATTAATTTAGAAGAATAAAAGCTTTTCCAATACAATTAGTCGAATTCGTATGTCGTATTTTATGATCGTATTTTTTTTTTGCTCTTTTCTACTTAATTATAATACTGGTCATTTTAAGTAACTTATGGTTCACTTTTTATAAAATGTTATAGTATCACACATGGTAGACAATTTGTAATTTTCTTATGGAATAATAACACTGAATTCAAAAACTACTTTCACATAAGAGTATATCTATACTTTTAGAACTATTATATAATTTTTAGTGCGTGTTTTATAAAAATATGTGACATAAAAAGTTTTAAAAAAATCTCTCACAAATACAACAATACCAAATTCATGTGTCAACTCAATAACAAAAAAGATCATAAATTAATTCTTTCTAAATTTTAAAGTGTAACTGACCAAAAGCCAAGTCAAACATGAAAGGGTTGAAAAGAAAATAATCATAATCTGTCCAGCCAAGCGTGATCGCGCCGAGAGGGTTGAAATATTAAGTGAACCACGAGAAACGATTAAAAATGTTATCTTAGAAAAATGGCCCCCCTGTGTAATCGAGCCGACTTAATTTTGTTAGCGATGAAGGGTTTATGGGATGCATCGGAGGCTTTCATTGTTGAACCAGTGTACGGTGATAGAAATGCGAGTTATATGATATTGTAACCATGATTTTAGTGTTTTATTAATGACAGCTGTTTAAAACCTTCTCTAGAGTAAGTTTATTTAAAATAAGAGTCAAGAAAACAATCACAATTTTGATATAGGTAGAGCGTAGCGTTTATTCGCTCAAAGAGCAGCTCGACTGGGGAAGTACCTCCACCTTACAGAATACCGCAGCCAAATAACTCTATGTTGTGTAAAGTTGTGTTCCTGCGCGTGAGCAAGGTCGCCAGAGCTCATATGGGAGGGGGGAAAGGTCGGTAACGCGTGAGCTATGCTTCTTGTTTTGCAAGCGACCATATGGCTACGGTAACCGCTTACCATCAGGCAGGCCGTATGCTTGTTTACCGACTTAGTTGTATATAAAAAAACTGATTTTAAAACCAATTATTTAGTAATAAAAATACTCATTATTTTAAATAAAACACGCTTCAGCAAAGCTAATTTATTGAGGTCATTTTAGAAATTTCCAAAATAACCAAGAATTACATTTTCCAAACAACCCCTTAATATTAAGATTCAGGCGTTTGAAATGCGAAAGGAACGCAAATATTCATGAATATAAAAGATATAATAATTAAAATATGCGACGAGTGAATTAGCACACGGGCATAAATAAAAATTATGAAGCAAGCAGGTACAGGACCCTTGGCCCCTCCAAATATAATTAAGTATAACCCAATAATCCTTTGGCCACAAAACAAAAACAAAACGCGGGGAAAAGCAACGAAATTTTATTATCATTATTTGCATATTAAAATAATTATAATTAAACACAGGGTAAGACTGGGGTACCGGTCGGGGAGTTTTTCTGTAGCAACCCCTAGATGCATGCTTTGTTCTAATTATTTATGGTATATCTTAAATTCTATATATATTTTACTTGACAGCGTGACTAGCACATTACGGTAAAGGTTTATTTCCCGAGCTCTTGGACTGTACAAAGAAGTATATCATGTTATTAATTATGGTTTCTAGGTTCCCAACTACTTGTATTGTTTCGTTCTATGGGACTCTTACTTTCCTGGGAAAAGAAGTAGGTGCTATAGAATGAAATATAGTTTAACTTCATGTGATTTACGGAGTGTTTTAATGATTAAGAAAAACAAACCACAAGTATCGGATTTACAAAATTTTAAGAGTAATAGTACATTATAATACATGTGAGCTATGTAACGAGCTATGCTCGGAATTTCTCTACGAGACATGGTCCGAAACGAGGACATTCGTAGGAGAACAAAAATTACCGATATAGCTCGTAGAGTTAGTAAGCTGAAGTGGCAATGGGCAGGTCACATCGCTCGGCGAACCGATAACCGATGGGGTAGGAAGGTTCTCGAGTGGCGACCACGTACTGGAAAGCGCCGTGTGGGACGACCACCCACCAGGTGGAACGATGACTTGGTCAGAGTCGCTGGGCTCCGGTGGATGCAAGCGGCCCAAAACCGTTCCAAGTGGAAGTTAATGGGAGAGGCCTATGTTCAGCAGTGGACATCCTTAGGCTGATATGATGATGATGATGAATACATGTGTGCAAAGTTGGTAATTACAGACGAGGGGGATAAGGAAGCCGAGAGTGTAATCCAATGCACACGCGTGTCATACGTTTTTCAACACACTTGCGAGGAAAAACACAGACTTGTAAAAATATTTTAAATGACTAAAGTTATTCCTTAGGCACCAAGGATCAATAATAACGTCATTTCAAAGTCTCTAAAAAAATCTTTATTTTTTTTGTACAAATCTCACAATGATTCTTCCACCCCTTCAGTGACCATCACGGGAAGTAACCGTGATCCAAATTATAGACCGCATGTAATTTTTAATAATTTCACGCAACCCCGAGCAGGGTTCACACAAACAAAGAACTCTTATTAAGTACAAGAGTAAAGGCTTAATAAATACTTTGGCAAAGGAAGTGACCCTACATAAATTACATTAGAATATAAATTAATATGATCGCACTATGTAGAAAAAATTACCTTTTTGCTTTCGTACTGATTTATTGTATTCTCAACGCTACCGTCATGATATTAGAGTTGGGAATTCATTGAGTTTATGTGAGTATGCGATTGACTTGAATTTTCGTTTTGGTAGATAACACTTTTTGATCATATTTTTAAGGGTTAAAATATATGTATAGTGTTGAATAAGTAGATATCCTAAAGTTATATTTTTTTTTTTCAGTATTCGCTATCGGGAGAGGTAGAGCATATCGTTTATTGGCTAAAAGAGCAGCTCGACTGGGGAAGTACCGATGCTTCTTGTGTTGCAAGCGTCCACACGGCTACGGTAACCGCTTACCATCAGGTGGGCCGTATGCTTGTTTACCGACTTAGTTGTTTTAAAAAAAAACTTACCAAAGTTTTAATAAAAACAGTAAGTAACTTACCTAAATATAAACAAAAGTAATATTTTTATACTTAGACTATTTTGATGTATGATTCTCTTGTGAAGAAAAAAGTAAAAAAAACCTGTAATAATAAACACGAGGGTGACCAATAGTTAAAATTTCATTACAAAACTAGCAATTTGTAGAATTAGACAAAAATGCGGTGTGTAATCATTTTTTGTTACCATCCATGAAAACTGTATACAGAAACCCAACTAATATGGCTTACCGATGTACCCGTGCAGAAGATACATTTTCAAAGCGCGGGAAATGCTATTGGTCGGCAGCTGCCGCCATGTGTGCGGAGGGGCGTCACTTGCGAGTGAGACTGAACTAACAGCTGCACTGTATTATGAACCTTATAGCAGTGATCCTTATAGTAGTAATCTAAGGTTGATTGTAAGTTTTAAGCATTCTTTCGTTAATCTTCGGGCCATACTTTCTTTTCTGTGCGAACGAAGATTAACGACGCGCCTTATCAGATAGGTACTACTGTTCCTATTAATTGCTCTATTAGAGTTAATAGATCATCATCATCATCATCATCATCAGCCTATAATGTCCCACTGCTGAGCATAGGCCTCCTTTCACAAATCAGGACGAAAGGGAATGGGCAGATACTCCACCACGCGTGCCCACTGCGGATTGGTGGAGGTAGGCTAGTGGTCAACCTACTGTTGGAATTTTTCAAGCCGCCTAGGAGGCATCCAACTAGCTTAACGACTATCACAATGAAGTGATAACCGGGACCAACGGCTTTACGTGCCTTCCGAAGCACGGAAACGCTCGATATGAAATACCACTAGACGGTCACCCATCCAGGTACCGACCACGACAGACGTAGCTTAACTTTTCCGATCGATTAAGAACGGCTATTTGTGCTACACCACAAATAGATATATATAGCGCGAGTTAATAGATATATCAGCCTAACTCCACTTTATGGCCAATGCAGATTTCAGATTGCTAAAGGCATAAACAACGTAAGTAACCCTACAGTACAACGAATAGGTACTGTATCTAATACACATACGTTTGTTCGACCGTTCTGTGCTATTTTAGTGCAGTGGGGTTTTGGGGACATCTTTATGTGGTTACGGGTACAATATTCTAATGTAGCCTAATCGCCTGTTTAGTTTACTATGTAGTTGTTTTTTGGAGATTAAAGTGAAGTTATGTGTTGAGATAGCATTGATTTTAGGCCTTTACCTTAAGGCTGCTTTTCCACCAGAGATGTGCTATGGATGCGTGCTATGGATGGTCGCAAATGGTGTAGCTATGTGCAGAACAGAGTACCTACAGTAGGCCCGCGTTTGTCGCTGAAAGAAGACATGCCATCGTGGAAGCAAAAAGTTATACATCGCATAGCACGAGCTGCGCATCTTCCTCGGTCAGCTACTTTGCGGCGGCGCATCTTTATAGCACAGCTACATAGCTTAGTATCAGTGGAAACGGTCACGTAGTTTCACAGCTTAGCTATTACATCCTCGCAGCATAGCTGCACAGCACATCTCTGGTGCAAAAGCAGCCTAAAGCTACTGTCGCCGTAGATATGTATTCTATACAACTATATCGGTAAACAAACATGGGGCCCACCTAGTGGTAAGCATTTATCGCAGCTTACGACACACGGGGTATCACTTGCGTTACCGCTTCCCCCTCCCCGATGATTTCTGGCGACTTTACTCACAAGCAGAAACACAAAATTTGTTGCCGATTCTGTTGTAAATCGCACTAAACTAATTTTAGTCACATCACATCTCTTTCTTACAAACATTATTGAAAAAGGATAGAACATATATTTAAAGCTGTCAGATTAGTCTTTGCCGTCTTCATTTGCGGGTATTTAGACGTAACCTCGATAGATGGCGACTAAATTTATATTGAAAACAAGCATTGGACTAATTTGACAGCAATACATTTCTTACATCCTTTTCTTATGTTCTTTGTTAGAAAGGGACATAGTGAGACTACATTAGTTTAGTTGTAAACAACAGAATCAGCATCATTATGGTGCGTCTACCGACCCTACAACACGAGCGCGATGCGAATCCCCGTGTTCGTTAAATAATGTCAATTGGCGCAGCGCAGTAGAGCGTGAGCCGAACGCTCATTCGGGACTCGTAAGTCCGTCTACGCTACGCGAATACGTGCCCCACGTGTGTTCGGCTCGTGTTCGGTTCGCCTAGCGTAGACGCACGTTAAGTTATTTGCTTTATTTGGCTACAGTATTCTGTAAGGATCGTTCCTTCTCCAGTCAAGCTGTTCTTTGTACGAGATAACGCTGTCCTCTCTTGAAATTCTGTTGTTTGTTTTTAATTGTTGATGCAAAAGAATAACGCAAAAGAAAGAGACGCTGCTTTTCATACAAAAGGTACATGTCTCCTCGGCATAAATGTATGAAAAGCTGTTTTTTTTTTTGCGATTTCGAAGTTGGTCCCATAGTAAAAGTTGATCGTATACATGAGTACTTTATGTGGTTTCATTTAATGCGTATTGTCGTATCCAGCCCGTATAAGATTAAAATTATTGTCAATCCATAACTAACCATCAAAACAAACACACTTCAAAGAAAATTTACAGCATCACAATACCAAAATATTTCCTCACCTAACCCTACAACTCGAAACTATTGCGAAAGAATTTTCCGCTTCGGGGGTGCATTGTACCCCTGTCGAAGCGTAAACACCCCCGTGGGGGCCTTTGCGACCGATTTATCTGCACTATATCATACTCTGAATTCGGCCCAGGAATATGAAGCGAAAATATATCTATTATTATCCGATTGTCAAGTCCGACCCTGTTACCCTTTGCTTTACTACGATTGACTTGGGAATACGGCCCTGTGATTTGTTAGTCTTGTTATTTTGGATTTGGGATGTTTATTTTCTTTTTATTCAAATGCTATGAAGGCCTTTGTTATTGCCGCATATTTTGTTATCTTGAGACAAAAGAATTCAAAGAACTGTAAATTATGCTTGTATAGTTCTTAATTCTGCTTCTATTTCTTAACATGATCAAAATTATATATGACAATCTTGGTCACAAGTTGTTAGAAGTTATCCCAAATATTATTTTATATTTTCCTTGACCATGGTTTTATCCTGCGTAAAGTTTGACGAGGTGGAGCAGATCTCGCAGGGACCTCAATATCTTTAGCCATAAAGAATTAGTTCTTAGCATTCTCCCAAACAATTAGCACCTTATTACAAAACATGGTTTAAAGGAAAACCAGGTTTTAAAATAGCCTCGTCCCTTTTTATTATATGACGTTAGAAAGTGACCAAATGACAGTAAAACCTGGCTTTGCTTTAAACCATGTTTTGTAATAAGACCGTTAGAGATCAATTTTGATAACTTCTAGCAACGTGAGACCAAGATTGTCGTGCATAATTTTGTTATTATTGTGACGTAGAGCAGAAAAAGAAAACACAAATTTTGAAAAAAAAAAACATATCTACGAAAATACTCATTTTTTTTTCTTTTTTTTTATGGCATTATTTTTATTTTCTTCAAATTCAGCTCGGTGTTCCTTTCAGCGTTTTTCTCTAAGACCTGTAGGTCAGAAGTTGCCCTCACTGGCTGGAAAGAATAAATCATCCTGTATATATACCTATATAAAGCAACTCACTGATTGACAGATAAAGTCACAGCGGTCTAAGCTTGAAATGTAGACGGTTTTCAGCAAAGGATTTTCCAAATTCAACCCTAAAGATGAATTCGAGGTAGATAGGTAATCACTAGAAGAATTCTAGGATTAAAATAAAATGGGGAAAATGTACATAAGTATCTACTTAAACTGTATATTATTTTGAAGAATGACAATAAGTTTTTGAAGAATCAAATTATTCGCCAAAGATCCCCTATTTAATCCCTTTCGGAATAAATGTTAAAAAAAACATTTCTATAGATACCATAGAGTAAGAATAGTAATAGAGTGATGGATATGGTGCGTCTAGTACGTCCAAACTTGACATCGCGAGCAACGAACGAAGTCTGTTTGTTCGTGGCTCGGCTCGTGCTCGCTTTGCGTAGCATGGACGCACCATTAGACATTACCTATCATAAGTAGATTTACTTTCAGGAAAAATTACGATAATGTGTTCCTTTTCATTTCTCGGTAAAAGTATCGATAAAAAAAGAGATATTGGCATTCATTATGTTTTTTTTTTATACCAGTAAGGTGGCTAATAAGCATACGGCCCGCCTGATGGTAAGCAGTTACCGTAGCATATGGACGCTTGCAACACCAGGGGTATCATTCGCGCGATGCCGACCCTGAAGACATCTCTTCACGCCCTTTTTGAAGAACCCCATGCTGTACTCCATTGGGTTTATGTGTATTTAGTCGTCCAAACTATGAGCACGCAGTTCGTTTCATGACAGTGTTGCACATCACCGTGCTCACGGCACACTCTAGTACAGTCTTCATCATCATCATCATCATCAGACTATAATGTCCCACTGCTGAGCACAGGCTCAGCAGTGGGACATTATAGTCTGATATAATGATATATGATTATAGTCCCTTCACCCTGATTCGTGGAAGGCCTGTGCCTCCTTCCACGAATCAGGGTGAAGGGAATGGGCAGATACTCCACCACGCGTGCCCACTGCGGATCGGTGGAGGTAGGCTAGTGGCCAACCTACTGTTGGAATTTTTCAAGCCGCCTAGGAGGCATCCAACTACCTTAACGACTATCACAATTAAGTGATAACCGGGACCAACGGCTTTACGTGCCTTCCGAAGCACGGAAACGCTCGATTTGAAATACGACTAGACGGTCACCTATCCAGGTACCGACCACGACAGACGTAGCTTAACTTTGCCGATCGATTAAGAGCGGCTAATCATGCTACACCATGAGCGCTTCAGTACAGTAGTACACACGGGTACAGATCAAGCTATACATTTCTAGTATAGGCTGACCCATTGTACGGAAATCGTATACAATGCGAGATCAGCTTAAACTGGAAATGTATAGCTTGATCGGTAGCCGTGTGTACAGTCTTATCTAAGTCTATTTAATATTTTATATCTATGGTGGATCCTAATGTGATAAGAAACCTATGTGCAAAATTTCAAATTCATCAACCCTGCGCGATGCATCAGCCAGTTTTTCGTTTTAAGTTTTCTTCTACAACAGAACAAAAACACAGAAGTTCATTACTCGTCGTGTAATAAACAATGACTCTAGGAATTACTGGTAGATATTAAATAACTCAATTCGTTTCTAATTTGTCGACAATTGTTCCCGACAAAGGCACGGCACGAACGAGTGCTCGCAAGTATGAAGGAAGTCGGCAGCTAGGGGGCTTAGTGATGGGACACTGTGTTATCGATCAAGTGTTTTAAAGATTGAGTATCGTTTATCGTGGGAAGTGATTTACATTAAGTCAAAGATTTTTTTTCAGTTTAGGCCGTATGAATCATGAAGCTAGTGAAGTAAGCATTAAAATTTTAGTGATTAGTGATCTAAATATACAAGTCAATGGTTCTGTATTTGCAATGTACGCGTTTCTTGAATTTGCTTTCGCAAAGAAATATTCGTAATTTATTGTGCACATGTCAGAGTTAGTTTCTTTCGTTAAAAAGGCGTTTTGCAAGACAATTTAGAATTTAATAAAGCCTTTTATTCATTCCCATACAATACAAATAATTAATTCATATTTAAGTAATACATTTCATTAATTGAATACATAAAATTACATTACATAAATTACAATTAAAATTAATAATGTAATACAAAACCTTAATTACTAGGAACCACAGTGTGGGTAAAGGCCTCCTCCAGGCGTAGCCACTCTTGCCTATCTTTAGCGGTGTGCAGCCAGCGCTTGCCGGCCACTGCGCGAATATCGTCCACCCGTCGCTTGAGCGGGCGGCCCGTGCGGCGTACACCGTAATGTGGTCCTCGCCACTCTGTCACTTGAGATGAGATCCACCACATGCTTATTATTGATGAGTGTTACATAACGTAACTTACATTAACATATAAAAAAATACTAAAAACTAAACTTATTATTTATCTTACAAACATGGCAGAATTCTGTAAAAATGGATATTACAGAATTCCGCCATGTTTTTCGCCAAATTTCTATTGCGAAAATCGAGCCATCTGTGTTTGGTAGATTAATTGAAAATCTACTATTCTGATTTCAAAAACAATGACTTCATTGTATCGACATCGATACGTCTGTTTCCCCTCACGAACCCAACAAAGCAAACGCTATTGCCACTGGCGTTGTCGGGGCGGTTCGCCGATGCGTTTATAATATTTCATTTATTCATAATAAATTATAATCGTATATATTCGCGACTTCAGGGAGACGTGGGGTTTAATTCCATTTAGCAAGCTCCTCTTGCCACCATTTAACCGCAGAATAACCTTGCATCTTTAAAGCAAACTCCGCTTCGTTAGACATTACATTTATTATCATAATTTCGTTGGCTCCTTAAGTTGTTTGTCTTTGTTTTGTTTCCCATTTAGATTTGTAATTAGCGGTTCCTTATTTTTCTAATGTTATTCTCATCTGTTGTTGCTTTATTAACTTATGATTACAAAAGTCGAAATATTTTTCTTTTAACACACGGTCCATTCCTCAATCTAACCAGAGCATGGTCTATGGAAACCAGATAAGATAACTGATAAACATTACACAAATAAATAAGCAGTGATACGTTGGCTATGATTTTAATTCAGTAAACTTGGAAGCAAAAGATTTTTATAGAGAATCTTTCCGTTACTTGGTGTATAAGTATCTACTACTTAAATTGAGAGGTGGATTTTTCGTCCGATATAATGAGTATTCAGATTCCAATAGCATAAAGGTCCTCAAAGCTACAGTCCACAGGCATATTCTACGCATTCGTGCTACATCCTCGGATTCAGACTACATAATATATAAACGGATAAACTGACTGATTTACAAATATAGAGACAGTTCCTTATACGTTATGTTGTTACGTTGGCCTTCAATAAGAAAGGGATTTTCGAAATGTTACTCTTAAGGGGATTAAATATGGAGTACTGTTGTCATCTATGGGCGGGAGCACCTAGATACCAGCTTGGGCTTTTAGACTCGGTTCAGCGACGTGCCATCAGAATTGTTGATGATCTCGAGCCCACAAGCGGTTTAGAGCCTCTTGGTCTGACTTTGCCTCCTTATGTGTGTCCTACCGCTTGTACAACGAAGAGTGTTCTAAAGAATTGTTCGACTTGTTGCCCACGGCTACCTTTCACCATCGCAACTCTCGCCATCGACGGGGAGTCCATCCTCGCACATTGAAACCAGAAATGTTTCGAACTGTGCGGGCTCAAAGGAGCTTTCTTCCACGGACGCTCAGATTGTGGAATGAGCTCCCCGCCGTGGTTTTACGAATGGAGTACAGCATGGGGTTCAAAAAGATCGTGAAGAAATTTCTTCAGGGTCGGCAACGCGGGAAAGATACCCCTGGTATTGCAAGCGTCCATAAGCTGCGTTAACTGCTTACCATCAGGCGGGCCGTATGCTTGTTTGCCAACTTAGTGGTATAAAAAAAAAACAACTGGGTACTTATACTGGCATATTGCCTACATTCTATAACTTGGCTGTTGATATGTATACCTATGTCCAAAATAATTATTTAGAAACATCATGCCATATACTCTTTACGTAAAAACTCAAACTCAAACACAGTTTATTCCACACAAAACACTAGCAGTGAATTAAGGTAATATTTTGCTAGTCTGATTCAGTGTCGGCGTGTCGGGTCCCGTACAACCCCTTCTCAACTATCGTTCTCGGGCGTTTTTCCGATGCTGAGGAATTCCGAATTGCTCCATTCCGTAGATTTATGTTGCACGTATTATTGCCAGCCCGCGGCGAGTGTCGCGAGGTGCCAGTGCCTACTGCGAGACTTAGAAGTAAAGAGTAAGCTTTGGGTATATTTTTAATGAATTTTATACAACTTTTAGTTGATATTTAATTAAAAATTTAAAGTTTTTACTTTTAATGAAGTAAAATACGTACAAAATGTTGCTGTCTTCGTTATGTAAACAAACTGGACTTTTTTATGGTTTATTTTTAATATTCGACGGAGTCGGTAAACACGCATACGGCCCATCGTTGGTAAGCGGTTACCATAGCCATATGAACGCTTGCAACACACGAGGCATCACTCCTATCCCCTATCCTCAGTCCTCAATCAGCTTTCGCGTCGCGACCTTACCCGCAAACTCATGGCTGCGGTATTCTGTAAGGTGGAGGTACTTTCCCAGTCGAGCTGTTCTTTGAGCTAATAAACGCTCTACCTCTCTTCTGGTCTGTTTTTCTCAGTTGAATGCTGTCTTTCGAACCAGTAGAAGTAAGAGCTCTCCGAGGACACAAAAATGACCAAAAATGCATTGACTTTGACCTCTCTGCGTAGATCGATGTTAGCGAAACATGGCAGGTGGATATGGGGAGCGGAGAACCAGGAGTGTGGACGGAAATCTAATTAAACTGTTTAAATTATAAAAAATACTACTAAACTACAAATAATTGCAAAACATACATGGGCATGAATTGATTAATGCCTAAAAAATTACGCCTTGTATGCAGTAAAGTGTTATTTTTATATGTTTAGAGTAGAATTGATCCTCATGATGTTTTATGCTTATTATTTTGTGATAAAACTGATCTTATAGTATTTTTATAAAAAAAAAAAAACCCGGCCAAGTGCGAGTCAGACTCACGCACCGAGGGTTCAGTACAAACCTGTAGGTATATAAGTAAATTGTAGTATAGACCTGAGTATTTGATATTAATTTCAATTTATGACGTTTTAAAAAAAAACTACTTACTAGATCTCGTTCAAACCAATTTTAGGTGGAAGTTTGCACCGTAATGTACATCATATATTTTTTATAGATTTATCATTCTCTTATTTTAGAAGTTACAGGGGGGGGGACACACATTTTACCACTTTGGAAGTGTCTCTCGCGCAAACTATTCAGTTTAGAAAAAAATGATATTAGAAACCTCAATATCATTTTTGAAGACCTATCCATAGACACCCCACACTTATGGGTTTGATGAAAAAAAAATTTTGAGTTTCAGTTCTAAGTATGGTTTCTATTTTTGTGTGAAAATCTTAATGCGGTTCACAGAATACATCTACTTACCAAGTTTCAACATTATAGTTCTTATAGTTTCGGAAATAAATGGCTGTGACATACGGACGGACAGACAGACAGACAGACATGACGAATCTATTAGGGTTCCGTTTTTTGCCATTTGGCTACGGAAGCCTAAAAATTGACCATAACCTTTTTATAATGTAATATTTAAATACAGTATACTAAAAACTCTAATATACTAAAAGTAACATTGATATGTTGACATTTAAAATAAGTAGCGCAGTACGAACATGCTTTAAAGAAGAACGATAATTATCCCATAGTTAATTTATGAAGGCGTAATTAAACTTTGGATTGTCTCGAATTCTTACGTGTAATGGACATTTGAAAGAACTTTTATATTTTACTAACTGTGCCCTATGTTTCTACCGCATTGGCATGCCTATATCCTTGATAACCGGGCTATCTGATGCATTAAAGATGTTTGCAAATCGAACTGGTAGTTGCAGAGATAAGCGCGTTCAAATATACACACACACATCTTATCTTGTGCAGGTGCCGAGATATAACTCGGACACTTCGACCCATTGGGATCTATTGTGGTCCCCTAGATAACTTACTCCTCCCCAGTCTCGTACAAAACTCTTTTCATGAGTTTTACAACGAGGCTAGGAGATATGAGCCTAAAGTCTTCTGGTTTTGGATATCCGATCCCTAGGAGACTCATTCGCTTACCACTTGGGCCCCAGGTACTTAAGCTAGATGTAACCAAGTACACGGCTCAAACTTCAGTGGACTGTATTGTATTGACTACTGTGGTTTCATATATGGGCGTCTTACTGAACTGAAGTGGTATAGACAATTCAACGTAACTTTTTAGGGTTCCGTAGCCAAATGGCAAAAAACGGAACCCTTATAGATTCGTCATGTCTGTCTGTCTGTCTGTCTGTCCGTATGTCACAGCCATTTATTTCCGAAACTATAAGAACTATAATGTTGAAACTTGGTAAGTAGATTAAAAAAAGAAAAGAAATTGAAATTAATATCAAATACTCAGGTCTATACTACCATTTACTTATATACCTACAGGTTTGTACGGAACCCTCGGTGCGTGAGTCTGACTCGCACTTGGCCGGTTTTTTTTACATACGGCCATCCAATCCCATAAACTAAGCTGGCCTTGTAATATGGAAGCCACCACATATGATATACTACTCGATATACCCATAGACAGTGCACGAATTCTTTGTATAATACTATACGGCAAACGATTTTGACATATGTCTACATGTTAGGAACATTAGTTTTATTCGTTCATATGGTGGGAACCGTGGCCCACGAACTATGGCGTGGCAAATGAGCTATAAACCATCCAGTCCACTTTTCAACATAATACATACATTCGATATTTTAGCCAAAAAACCGTATACTAGTTAGTATACCCAAGATTGCATCGAAGTCTTGGCTGTAACAGCCATTTTTCCTCAGTTTCCTGCTTCCCCCGGACACTCTCAGCAATAATTCTTAGTATTGTTCTCGGAGCTCCTTCAAGGAACCGGTGTGCCCCAAACTTGGGGCCTTTGTTGTCCTATGAGTTATTGCCCGCAGAACGGATAACTCGCGCCAAGTTATTGTTTGATGATTTTAAGAGTTGATATTGTGTTTATTATGATGCCAACGTTTCGGTGTGTCGCTTGTTCTTGTACGTTATGAGAGAATTATAACAAAAAATCAAAATATTCGTGTATTTTCAGTTTTATTTCATATTATCGGCGTTATTTTATCCAATAAAAATCAATCCATATGTACCAGTGAAGCGAAATGAAATGAATTATGTGTATCGTGTCTTTTCAATTTGTCTCAAAAAGTCCGTGAAGAGTTTTAGTACAATGACCACCATTGTAGTAAAACATGACTTTTATGGACGTTGACTGACTGAGGACTATGTGAAAGTGATTTATTGTGCCTGGAACTTAATAAGGAAAATAATTTAACTGGAAATTGGCAAAATAAACAAGCTGAGTGGCGCCATTGAAAAAAAAAGTTACTACAAACATACATACCTCAACCCTGAAAACATTATACGTCTTTTTTGTGACAGTCATGTAAAACTTCATAGGTTATATTTTTTTTATAAATGACTATAAATGTAGGTATTTTTTCTATCCTGTTATTTTTTTCATGTTTTATATTAATTTTCATCCTACTGTTAGAGCTTATTTACATAACACAAGCCCTAAAAGTAATATTAAAGATACATTGTAAAACTTCTGCACACACGCGGGAAACCATCTTGTTTCAATCTGTCAAAACTCTTAATACTCCTTTAGTGACGTGATACGCTGATGTGAGAGTCGAGCTAGTGCTGTGACCAATTCGACTTAACACTACCGATTGATGTATTAATCACCTTTGAGTATTTAGTAAATCACTTTATTTTTAACAGACTTCAAAAAAAGAGGAGGTTCTCAATTCGGTAGTTTTTTTTTTTAATGTTTGTTACCGATTTGGAAAATTCTTTTTTTGACTGGAAGGGTACACTTCCCGTTTGGTCCCATTGTTATCAGATCAGGATTTGATTACTTCTTAGTATACTTTGAAGTCAGTTTAAGTTTTTTGTAAAACAGTCAAATTATTTCTATAGAGTTCTCCTTTCGTAAATAACTATAATAATAAGAGAGGTAGAGCATAGCGTTTATTCGCTCAAAGAGCAGCTCGCCTGGGGAAGTACCTCCACCTTACAGAATACCGCAGCCAAATAACATTATGTTGTGTAAAGTTGTGTTCCTGCGCGTGAGTAAGGTCGCCAGAGCTCATTGGGGAGGGGGGAAAGGTCGGTAACGCGTGAGCGATGCTTCGTGTGTTGCAAGCGTCCATATGGCTACGGTAACCGCTTACCATCAGGCGGGCCGTATGCTTGTTTACCGACTTAGTCGTATAAAAAAAAAAAAAAAAAAAAACTATTTATACTATACATTTATCTAAGACATTAAAAAGAGCTTGAGTCATCAGATGGATCGCAGCCCAGTCTTCTGCGTTAGAATTGATTGAGAAAAGAGGAAAACAAGAGAATAATACCAATAAATAACCCTCTTTACCGCACCTCTTGACACATCACGTGACACCCCTAATTTCCCCTAAATATATAAAAAAAATGAATTAATTCCCCACACATGCATCAAACTGTCTCCTCTGCCTGAACGCTGCGTATCGTGACATATTTATGAGTTTTTTTACCTTTACTTTCAGGGTTCCGTCGCTGAATTATCACTAGCTGCAAATCCATTTCATGATGGACCAGTTGGCGTAGTTGATTACGATTACACCTATCACGCCGCAGGTCGTGGGTTCGATTCCCTCCAGAATTATTGACTTGTGTGCATGAACATGTCTGTATGTCCCGAGTCTGGGTGTAAGTTGTATGTATTTACAAAAAAAAAGTAGTATATCTATAATATCAGTTATCTGGTTTCCATAGTACAAGCTCTGCTTAGTCTGGGATCAGATGACCGTGTGTGAGGAATATCCCAGGATATTAGTTTGAAAATAGCGAAAGTACGCTGACCATACTTTCGTAGTTTACTAGTACTTTATACCTACTTACCTATATTAAAATGTTAATCGAATAGACATTCAAACAACAAAGTTTCATTAAAACATAAGTACCAATCAAGTGACGGGCCAGCTGGCGTGGTTGGTTAAGATACTACCTATCGCGCCGCAGGTCGTGGGTTCGATTCCCAGACAGGACATGCATTTGTGTGCATGAACATGTCTATATGTCCTGACTCTGGGTGTAATTATGTATATTAAGTATGTATTTACAAACAAAAGTAGTATATGTATTATATCAGTTATCTGGTTTCCATAGTACAAGCTCTGCTTAGTTTGGGATCAGATGACCGTGTGTGAGGAATGTCCCATGATATTTATTTAAGTCACCCGGGCTTAGAACCGATCATCTTGAAAATCCATGGGGAGCTCTTCCTTGAGCAATTGTTATTTGTGAGCTAAAGATGCTTCGTTATGGACTTGTGCTGCCCATAATTTCACCATGTGTTGATATATTGTGATGTGTGAACAACTTTTTTTTTTGTTTTTTACGAATAAGTCGGTAAACAAGCATACGGCCCGCCTGATGGTAAGCGGTTACCGTAGCCATATGGACGCTTGCAACACACGAAGCATCGCTCACGCGTTACCGACCTTTCCCCCCTCCCTAATTAGCTCTGGCGACCTTACTCACGCGCAGGAACAAAACTTTACACAACATAAAGTTATTTGGCTGCGGTATTCTGTAAGGTGGAGGTACTTCCCCAGTCGAGCTGCTCTATGAGCGAATAAACGCTATGCTCTACCTCTCACATACTCTACTCTACTCTCTACATTTTAGTGTAGCTGCCATATGCTGTGCTTAGCGTCAGATTTTCATTTCAACTTGAGGGTACTAGCCAGCCAGATAGGTACTACAAAGTACCCCACCACCGAGTCACAATGTTTTCACTTACAGATAGCAAACACTGCATTCCAAGTGACCACGAATTATAACCGCCGAACATGTTTGCTACGGAACCAAGCGCGAATATAGGTTCGTACTTGTCTTACCTTTATTTATTTCTATGACTATAAACATGTCTTCACCTTTCTCAGGTGCTTAGGGTAAATACAAACTTGTGATAAATAATTGTAGCAAAGTATACTTTATTGTGTCCTCGCCCTAAGTTAAGGAAACTGTATAATTGAGCAAAAAAAAGAGGTTTTATATAAAAAAACTATTGAATAAGAAAAATAAAACACTGACTCTAACTGGGACAGTTATTTTCGAAATCGTCAAAAGACTTTCACAATCAATCTTAGTTATGCCAAGTAACTATTTAGAAGGGACCCTCGATGGGCGTATCAGACTCGCACTAGGCTTGCTTTTTTTTTTATTTGTATAGCCTTTAGTTTGATCACACTCTGGCCTTGGTAGTGGTAATTTAGCCGGAGATACACAAAGCCTTATGTAGGTGACAGAGATATTAGTGCTAAGAAAAATTCCTGAAAAATTATAAAATTTTATTATAATTATTGTCTTTAAAACACGAATATTTACATGCAAAAAATAAGTAAAACCTCATTGGATTTAGTTGCGCTGCGATGCGACCTATTAAAAATAAAACTATAATAAAAAAGTAAAGACCATAACCTCTATGCCGCTCTAATTCGAATGTTCTAATAATTGCAAAGTTTTTAGGTGTCAAGTTATTGTTTTTCTGCATTTTTCTGTACTTATAAAATACAAAGTTTAACATTTTATATCGCTTTTAATTTCTCTCCTACGCCTACACCTTATATAGAAAGAAAGAAACAAAAATATTTATTGCCCCACAGTACACACTTATATTAACACAATTTTAAAAAAAAAAAGAAAAAAAAAACAGAAACTTATTCACTTATTATATGGATTTTTATTTTTAACTTTATATGGAGCTGACTATCAAATGATTTTCAACTCTATGGAGATAGCCAGACAGTTCTAGGTGGGTACTACAAAGTACTTCTTGCGTTTTATAGGATACAAACCACAGCTAACAATTATTTAGGAGATATATCAGGATCTCCCAAAGCCGAAACATTTGAGCCTAGTAGCGCCATCTAGTGTCGAGTAGCAGCAACTTAAATTTCCTTTGCAGGAAAATGTTCAGTTTAATTTTCATGTCTTTTATTATTGTTTATGAATCCTAACTAATATTATACATGCAAAATTGAGTTTGTCTGTTTGTTAAGCCTTCACGCCTCAACTACACGGATCATTATGAAATTTGGCATGCAGATAGCCTATGGTAAGGAGAAGGACATATGCTACTTTTTATCTCGGGAACGACGATGAAACCGGGGGGGACAGCTAGTTTAGTATAAGTTGACTTTTAATACACTATTGTCGTTGAACTAAAAAAAAATTCAACTATTATTATTATCGATACAGCTCACTTTTTTACTCATCTTTTTTGATAGTACGGACCGTTATCGGTTAAGTTTTATTAAAATTAAGACTCTTATTATCTTTACTAATAATGAAGCAAATACCTCAAAGCTTTGCATAGCAGACCCTCCCATATGGAAGTAGCTATTCCAGGTAAAATTAGCTTACGAAATGATCTATATGCCCAGTTTGGCAATAAAAAAACCTAACATTGCTAAGCAAAACGATTCGTTTTTGTTTATTGAAACCGGGCATAAAGGACTACGGTTCTACAATAATAACCTCTACGAACCTCTACGAACCTCTACGAACCTCTACGAATCTCGTAGGCAATTCACTTTATAAGTACATTATTATGTCCGTTTTATTCAATTATTTTAACCATAAAAAATACTGCATATTTTTCGTACTTTGGAAATTCAACTGTAGTTACAATATAAAGTTTTATAAAAAAAAAAAAACATAACTTTTAGTCAATATAGAAGTTTATGTTAAATATAAATTACTTATTAGCCTAATATTAAGGCTAGATTGTAGTATGAATAGGGAACACTAAAGAAGGTGTAACTTAGGATAAGTTTTATACCGAAATAATTTTAATGCCATGTTAATATTAAAAACTGTTGTCTACTTGTTCCAACTACCAACATTGAACTATAACTACTACGTATAGAGAAGACGCCACACATCACAACTATGTTCCGTTCAACTGACTTAGAACGACGAACGAAACGCGTAAGTGCCGTGAAAATCACGGTGTTTGCGAAAAAAATACTCCTAAAAGCGGTCTGATGGCGCTACGTGTTTCTACTGTCTGCTTAGACGACTAATTATTGTTTCAGCGCTGAAGAGAACTTTAGTTGACTAAAAAAATGGGACATAACCTTTGCTAATGATAGCTTCTCTATACTTATTCATCATCATCAGCCTATAATGTCCCACTGCTGAGCACAGGCCTCCTTTCACAAATCAAGGTGAAAGGGAATGGGCTACTCCACCACGCGTGCCCACTGCGGATCGGTGGAGGTAGGCTAGTGGTCAACCTACTGTTGGAGTTTTCAAGCCGCCTAGAAGGCCTCCAACTAGCTTAACGAATATCACAATTAAGTGATAACCGGGACCAACGGCTTTACGTGCCTTCCGAAGCACGGAAACGCTCGATTTGAAATACCACTAGGCGGTCACCCATCCAGATACCGACCACGACAGACGTAGCTTAACTTTGCCGATCGATTAAGAACAGCTAATCATGCTACACCACGAGCGCTTCAATAGCACAATGACCAACCAAATTTTAATAAAAAAAAAAAACTATTTTATTTGCTTGTTGATGCCGGGAAATACTCACAGACACTAATGAATAATAATAATAATTACAAATCGCCAATTTCTCTTCAAACCTTCCAAAGCAGAATATAGAGCTTCCTTTTTACACTCATTAAGTAATAAGGCAGCAGCGGTCATAAATATCACTTCCTTAACCCCATTTTAGTGAACACAATTTTCGTTTTAAGCCGCAGTGACAACACTTTATTATTATTTATATTATTAACTTAATTATTTCGCTCGGTAACTGGAGTGGGAAGTTTGGTTAAGGTTTTATAACTATATTTTTGAGACTATAAATATACGTTATTTATTTTAGGATAAATAATTATGTTTTAGATTTAAAATTGTCTTAGTGACCGGATGGCAAAACCCGATCATTGGTGCTGATTCTAATGTTTACAACTAACACTATGTCTCTTTCTAACAGAGAATATAAGTAAAAGATGTAAGAAATTTTATCCTGTCAAATTAGTCCAATGCTTGTTTTCAATATAAATTTAAACCGCAAATAAAGGCAAAGAATAATTTGACAGCTTTAAAATATGTGCTATCCTTTTTCAATAATGTACGTAAGAAAGAGATGTGATGTGACTAAAATTAGTTTTGTGCGATTTACAACAGAATCGACACGAATTTATCCCAACTCCGAGTATATAACCCCCGACACTCTCTTTTACCCCCGAGGTTGAATTTTGAAAACAATTCCTTATTGAATAAAATATCCTGGGACATCCTTCACACGTCTATCTGAACCCAAACTAAGCAGAGCTTGTACTATTGAAACCAGATAACTGATACACTGATACTACTTATTATTTGTATATACATACCGAATATACATAATTACACCTAATCTCAGGAAATGCACACATGCGCCCACCAACCTCTACAACTGGCCCGTCAAAGTTCCTTTTAAGCATTGCATAGGTCAGCAGTACATGGACCCTGGTATTACACGGCAACTCTTCATGGAGCTCTGGTCCTAGCTTTACAAATCGTACACCACAGCACCACATTAAAGTAATGTAACTTGTTGACTTACTATAAGATTTATTAAAGAGAGGTAGAGCATATTGCTCTTTCGCTCAAAGAGCGGCTCGACTGGGGAAGTACCTTACAGAATACTGCAGCCAAATTAAAGTTGTATTCACTCATTAATAACTCTTTTCAAAACAAGTTTAGATTCATTACGTATGTTATACTAATCGCACTGACAAAAATTGCGTACCCCGGCGGAAAAACTACAAAGTAGACGATCAATATTCGATAGAGATTTTATCATTATAATATAAAATGTAACTTATACTATTTTCAACACATCTTCAGCATAAAATCTTCAAGTCAACTGGGATGGTCCAGTAAGGCCCCGCCCACACGTCCACCTATCGGTTACCGATATCGGTTCGAGTCTGCGCGGTGAGATTATTGACTTGGGAATATCTCGCGCTTCCTGTTCCAATCGCTTTTGAAACCAGATACTTATACTTTCGTACGTAGGGATATAAGGATTTATGTACAATTTATTCAAATATAGTATTTTTTTTGTATACAACTAAGTCGGTAAACAAGCATACAGCCCGCCTGATTGTAAGCGGTTACCGTAGCCATATGGACGCTTGCAACGCAAAAAGCATTGCTTACGCGTTACCGACCTTTCCCTCCGCTATGAGCTCTGGCGACCTTACTCACGCGCAGGAACACAACTTTACACAACATAAAGTTATTTGGCTGCGGTATTCTGTAAGGCTGCGGTATTCTTTGAGCGAATAAACGCTATGCTCTACCTCTCTCAAAATAATGTACAAGTTCCAAAACACCATGCTACCAGAAACTACCGAAATGTATGTACAGCAGGTAGCTGCTTAAATAAAATTACATACAAATTAAGCAAAGAAAATTACACAAGCCGTGTGATCCTATGAAGAAAAAATAAATAAATAAAAGAACAAATTAAAGTCAAAAGAGTTTTTTTTAAATTCATTTAATTGATCAATATACCTACCTAGTTAAATTATTAACTGTATTTCTTCTCAGGGCCAGTAGACAAGATGGTTATCGACAATCGTCATCGACAGTAAACGATCAACCTCTTTATGGGTTATGGGTTTAATGGTTAGAGATTGTTAAAAACCACGTGATATTTTGATATCACGTGATTTTTTACAATCTCTTATACAAAGATTATCCCATACAAAGATTGATCGTTTACTAACGATAACGATTGTCGACAGCCATCTTGTCTAGGGGAGAGTCAGTTTATTGAATGTGAAGCCCTCGTGGTGTAGCACGATAAGGCTACCACCGGTGAGGCTGGTACCTGGGTCTTGTGGTATTTCAACTCGCAACTTTGCCTCGGAAGGCACAAAAATCTCTTTCATCTTTCTCGATAAAGGGAGGATGTTTTACATAAAGTTCAGCTTTACGTGTACTCTACTATCTATCTAGGTACAGTCACGAGCATTCAAGATTCTAAATGAACGTAGATTATACCAATTTATACCCAAAAGCAAATACCCATACGGTTAATTTGTTTATGAGTAATTTATACGCATTAATTTGGAATCTTGAACTATGCTGTACTTCCAATACGCATTTTCTTAAAGGCAACTTTATCGTAAACCCAATAAGGCGTGGTATCCATCGATAGCTATAAATCTATCAATATCTACCAATCGCCACGCCCCGTGTGAGAAAAAACTGTGCTCCTCCGCGCATGTCCGATCGAACCGATCGGTTCCGTTCGGCCACCGGCGAGCGAATGAGGCATTGCTAACGTCTGGAAGCTGTCTCCAATAATATATAGCTGCAGTATATCTTTACGTGGTGGACGATTAATATTAATTTATCTATCGTTTCCATTTTCGCGTGTGTTGGAGTTTTGTTCTTTTACAGTCAGGGGTCAAGAATAGTCAATAATTCTTACTTTGAGTATTATATGAAATAAATAAACACAATAAATCTATAATTTGTATGTATAATAAAAGTGAGTATGATTGTTACTCAAACTCGCCATTATGAATATGAAACTTTTGGTACATACAAACTCTTCTGCTTTACAATGTACTAGCTGTCCCCCGCGGTTTCACCCGCATCCTCGGGATGAAAAGAAGCGTATAGTATTCAGGGATAATAGTGCTGATTCTGTTGTCTACAACTGTACTAAATTAGTCTCACTTTGTCTCTTTCTAACACAGAACATAAGAAAAGGATGTAAGAAATGTTGTCCTGTCAAATTAGTCCATTGCTTGTTTTCAGTATAAAATTAGTCGCCATCTATCGCGGCTACGTATAAATAAACGCAATGAAGACGGCAAAGACTAATTTGACAGCTTTAATATGTTCTATCCTTTTTCAATAATGTTTGTAAGAAAGAGATGTGATGTGACTAAAATTATTTTAGCGATTTGCAACAGATTGGCACCATTGTAGCTTCCTATTAGTGACAGAATTTCAAGAAGCGGTACTAGTACAATCTTATCATTTGAAAAAAACCAGTTGGGTGGAGCTACACACCTTAAATACCACAATTATTTATGATCGATTGAACTTGATCGTTCTGATTTTGTATGTTAATTACTATATATAAATATATATTTTCAAGTAGTATATCAGTTATCTGGCTACCATATCATCATCATCAGCCTATAATGTCCCACTGCTGAGCACAGGCCTCCTGCACACAAATGAGGGTGAAAGGGACTGGGCGATACTCCACCACGCGTGCCCACTGCGGATTGGTGGAGGTAGGCTAGTGGTCAACCTACTGTTGGAATTTTCAAGCCGCCTAGAAGGCCTCCAACTAGCTTAACGAATATCACAATTAAGTGATAACCGGGACTTGCTTTACGTGCCTTCCGAAGCACGGAAACGCTCGATTTGAAATACCACTAGGCGGTCACCCATCCAGGTACCGACCACGACAGACGTAGCTTAACTTTGCCGATCGTTTAAGAGCGGCTAATCATGCTACACCACGAGCGCTACCATATATCTCTGCTTAATTTAGGATCACTTTGCTGTAAGGAATTTCCAAAGATATAATTTAATTCCATATTTCAAATAAAGAACATCAGTCACTTCACAGGTTCTCTATCCATTCACAGATCTCCACAAAACTTCTTCCACATTTTTATACACACAACTTCTATATCAGGTAGGCGTACGTGAGGGCAGGCGTGCCCGGTCGAAGCTCTCCTATTGGCTGATTGGAAACCAATCGATAACCTATAACGGCGGCTCTTCGCTTCTCGCGTGGTATTGGACAGTGAATTTTATGTTCCACTTTTAAAATTTGAATTTTATGTTGGTAGACGATACATACATGTTTTAGAGGTTTGATATGGATATTGTATAAATTGCGGAAAAAATGCTAATTAATCATTATTATTCCATGACCTCACACTACTCGAAAAACTGTTTTAACATTACGAGTCTCGCATTGTTGACATCGATTCGAATCAACATCAACATTTAAGATATCGTTTTTCGGAAAATTTCTAATACAAGATTGAAGTCGAAGATTTGAGAATTAGGCCACTGCAGTTAGATGCCATACATCATTCTCCGTACTCGCCGGACCTAGCCCCAACTGTATAGGTAAAAAAACTGTAATTTGGAAAAATATCTGAAAGGAAAAAGATTTTGTACTCAGAATTTGCCTTTCTAGACTTTGCTTGACTCAGAAGGGTATCTAATAGCGAGCCAGATGTCTACGTTCCTTCAAACTAATATATGAAAATTCAATATGTGTTATATTACAATTATTTGAACAATAAAGGAAACTTTAATAAATTCGATAAAATATATTATTGTCTTTTTTAAGTTGACTACAATGACATAATAATAAGGATAAGCCACTTTCATAATTAGCGGTGTTCAGTTATTGATGCAGCACGGACGCGCTTTGTTTCGCTCGCTGATTAACCGACTAAGCCAAATTACGACAACTGTCTGAATTTGTCTGCAACAATTAGCGCGCGCTAGTGCGATATCTACTTCTTTTTATTATTACTATGAAGATACCTATAAAATATATACGCCTACGTAATTAAGCTCCACTTTAAATATACATAAAGCACAGCAAGATATATTTTTTCATAATAAAATTAAAACAATTTTAAAGCAGTACAACAATGGCTCGGTGACAATAGTCCAGCGACTGGATTGGACAAACTAATTATTTGTTCGCTCCTCCATTTCTTTTTTTATCTATCTTTCTTTCGCTTAAAGGATGAAAATAATTACAAGATAAAAGATATTTCCTTCGAGGCGGGCGCGGGTTTTATTCTCGTTTTTTGACGATGTTTTTTTTTCGTTGGCCCGAGACGCGATCTGTCGTCTCTCGTTGTGTAATTCATCGGTGACAGACGTAGCAATAGCGTGGATGTGGTGGCCTGTGTTTGACCACAATCTCACCATGGTAAGTGATGATGTGGCCGAAGGTGGTAAGCACACAAAGCCTAGAAGGAACTGGCTCTCAAGTGCAGCTGTCGGAACACACCGATAGGTGCTTGGCGACAGATTTTCAACATGAGGGTGGTAGCCAGCCAGGTGGGTACTACAACGTACCCTACCACCGTGCTATGATTTCCTCACGATGTTTTCCTTCACCGAGAGCTCAAGCTCATTGCAGGATTCGAACCCGGGACCTTCGTCTCGGTATCCGACGTCACTACCACTGAGCTATCATCGCCTTAAAACTACTATCCTTACAAAAATATAGAAATGCAAAAATGTTTTTGTTTGTCCGTCTTACATGCAGCATTTGACTAGACCCTTCATGGGCTGAATAGTGACATAAACTTTTAATCCATAATGGAAAAGCAGGTGAAACCAGATGGACAGCTAGTTAATAATAAATCATTCACTATGACACGTTTCATGTGAAAGAAGTCGTGGATTGAATTCTACAGAGCAATAAAACTTTTTGTTTTTTATACGATAAAGTAGGTAACCAAGCGTAGGGCCCGCCTGATGGTAATCGGTTACCGTATCCATGGTTATCCGTATGCTTGCAACACACGGAACTCACGCATTATCGACCCTTCTCCTCTCCCCAATGAGCTCTGGCGACCTTACTCACGCGCAGGAACCCAACATAAAGTTATTTGGCTGCGGTATTCTGTAAGGTGGAGGTACTTCCCCAGTCGAGCTGCTCTTTGAGCGAATAAACGCTACGCTCTACCTCTCTAAGAACTAAGATGATACTTGCAGTACCCGTCTAGTAGGCTTCGATCCTCAAGTTGGAGATCTGTGGCCTCGAACAGCACAGAACTACTGGTGTATTGACAGTTACCTTTTCCTTACAATAATGAAATTGTGGTCAAATATAAACCTTATTGATGGGCCATTTGGCGAGGTTGGTTAAGTGTTTACAACTAAAATAAAAATCTCAAAATATCTCTTTCTAACAAAGAACATAAGAAAAGGATGTGAGAAATTTAGTCCTGTCAAATTAGTCCAATGCTTGTTATCAACATAAATTTAGTCGCCATCTATCGCGGTTACGTCTAAATACACGCAAATGAAGACGGCAAAGACTAATTTGACAGCTTTAAATATGTTCTATCCTTTTTCAATAATGTTTGTAAGAAAGAGATGTGATGTGACTAAAATTAGTTTAGTGCGATTTACAACAGAATCGGCACCAACTATGTGACCGTTTCCACTGATACTAAGCTATGTAGCTGTGCTATAAAGATGTGCCGCCACAAAGTAGCTGACCGAGGAAGATGCGCAGCTCGTGCTATGCGATGTATAACTTTTTGCATCCACGATGGCATTTCTACTTTTAGCGACAAACGCGGGCCTACTGTAGGTACTTTGTTCTGCACATAGCTACACTATTTGCGACCATCCATAGCACGCATCCATAGCACATCTCTGGTGGAAAAGCAGCCTTAAGGTAAAGGCCTAAAATCAATGCTATCTCAACACATAACTTCACTCAATATTGTTTGTAAGAAAGAGATGTAAAATAAATAAATAAATAAATAAAATAAATAAATAAGCCTTTTTATTTCTCATTTCATGCAATTTTACATTTTTTTGCTTACATGCAACAAAAGAAAATAATAATAATTATGTACCTACTATAATTTTACAATTTGAATATTTATGAATTTGAGATAATTTTTATTATATTCGTTAATTTAAATTTCAATATTAATTTTAATTGATTTTATTTTAGATTTTATAGAATTCTTCCTTATTATTAATGAGAACCCCTCAGAAAGAGATGTTATGTGACTAAAATTAGTTAAGTACGATTTACAACATAATCGGCACCAGTATATAAGTTATCTGGTTTCCATAGTACAAGCACTGCCAGGATATTTTTATAAATTCTTATCCACTTTAACTCCAACGCGACATTTTAATTCAATTCTTAGTCCATACTAATTAACCCTTTCTACACAATTCTTTGCGAGACAATAATAATACGCGGGCAAATGAACGCCGTCGCCGTATTACATGCTTCAGGCTTTATACTTATTTTGTTTATCATTATTAGCTTCCTCTCTGATAATTCGCTTGCTACTCTGGCTTCTATGTTATGCATCTACACTAATCAAAGAGCATTGAAACAAAACCTACACCCCTCCTTTAGACGCCTTGTTCAACAGATTCCATAATATACACGTGTGGGCGGCACCTATTAATCATCATCAGCCTATAATGCCCACTGCTGAGCACAGGCCTCCTTTCACAAATAAGGGTGAAAGGGAATGGGCAGATACTCTACCACGCGTGCCCACTGCGAATCGGTGGAGGTTGGCTAGTGGTCAACCTACTGTTGGAGTTTTCAAGCCGCCTAGAAGGCCTTCAACTAGCTTTACGACTATCGCAATTAAGTGATAACCGGGACCAACGGCCTAACATGCCTTCCGAAACGCGGAAACGCTCGATTCGAAATACCACTTGGCGGTCACCCGTCCAGGTACCGACCACGACGGTGGTAGCTTAACTTGCCGATCGATTAAGAACGGCTTATCATACTACACCACGAGCGCTGCATTCCGCTTGATTCAGTTTCATCAACAGATGACTATTATTGTTTATCATTTAGTACTGTTGAAGTGTTGACACATAGTGCTGTAGTATAGAGTCGATATTACTTAAGATTCGACATCGAGATTAATTATGGTACTTACCATTGATAGATCAGGTAATGATCCACCAACAATTCACTCAACAATGCACCCCCATAATAAACAAAGTCCCCACCCAACTCACGCTTGACCGATTCTTTTTTTTACATCAAAGTGATGATACCACTTTCTAATTAACACTTTTAAAAACCGGTCGAAAACAAATAGCGAACTTGTGTTAATCCCAACAAATGGCAGGTACGCCCGCATTAAACTTTGTCCCTAACCCTTCCTTTCTGGGGTCATTACGTCCCTGTCATAGAATAAATAGCTATTTTTAAAATTAGATGGGAAACTTCTTTGATGGTAAGGATCCGATCTCACCTATCTGGGACCGCTTATGGGAACTACCTACTAGGAATATTTCCAATGTGCCTTCGACTCTTACATAGCTTAGAAAACAACTGGCTCTCGTGTGCATCTGGCAATACATTACTGAAACTTAATGTCCCTGTTTAATAATGGTGTTTTTTTTTTTTTTTTTAAATTAAATGGGCTTGCGTTTGGCCACTGACCCGCCCAGAAGGGGCGATGACGAAGCCTAAGATGAAACACGCTTACCCAGAAGAAACCTATTCACTCTGGCCTTGAAAGTTCCTAGATTGTAGGCGTCAGAAAACACAGACGCCGGAAGCAAGTTCCACTCCCTTGCTGTCCGCATTATAAATGAGGATGCAAAACGCTGTGTCCGTATTTTCGGTATGTCAACAACGTACGGGTGAAAATTTTCCCGGCGTCTTGTGGTTCGGTGTAAAAATGGGGATGGTGGAATTAGGTTGAACAATTCCTGCGCACACTCTCCAAAATATATCCTGTAGAAAACCGATAAGCAAGCAACTTTTCTTCGATGGTCGAGGCTCGTGAGTTTCGCCTTAATTAAAGACTCATCTCCGATGAGTCTCCTGGCTCGGCGGTCTATTGAGTCGAGGGTCTATCGACTCAAGCTGGTACTTAGCTGATCCATCCCAAAGATGGCAGCAGTACTCCATGCATGACCGGACTTGTGCTTTATAAAGTTGGAGCAACTGCCCAGGCGTGAAGTACCGCTTAACCTTAGAGAGGATACCCAGCTTTCTGGCAGCTGTTTCTGCCTTCGACTCAATAGAACAGCCAAAGTTTATTTTGGCTGTTAATGTTATGCCTAGGAGATCAAGCCGATCGCATATTGGCAAGGATATATTTTGGAAAGTAGGAGCCTGATGGTAAGGACTCCGTTTGGCGGTGAAAAGACATGCCTGTGTCTTGGAGGCGTTAAACGTGACCAGATTGGCTTTGCCCCAATCAGAGACTGCCTGTAAGGTCACGTTCAAACGTCCAACCATGGCCTCTCGAAACAATTGGATCTCGTCACTAGTGGCTCGTGCGCTGGAAATGTATCTCTCTGCAACAGTGCTGTCGTCTGCGTACCCAAAGATACCGGGTTTTAACAGATCGTTGATATGCAGCAGAAATAAGGTTGCAGAGAGAACTGATCCCTGAGGAACTCCGGCATTGATTGCCAAGAGGTCCGACGAGCACCCGTCTATGACCACTCGTATAGACCGTTCACTCAGGAAATCGGAAATCCAAGCGCACAGGCCATCAGGAATTCCATATGAAGGAAGCTTGCTTAGAAGGCTGGTGTGCAAGACCCTATCGAAAGCCTTAGAAATATCGAGGGAAACGGCAATTGCTTCCCCGTGTCTCTCAATGGCTTCGCTCCAAAGATGTGTGGCATACACAAGAAGATCCCCAGTAGACCGTTTTTGGCGGAAACCGTACTGTCGGTCGCTGAGGAGTTCGTTATCTTCAAGGTATGCCAGGAGCCTCCGATTCAATACACGCTCCATTGTCTTGCAGAGTATGGAGGTGATCGCAATCGGTCGATAGTTTGTAGGATCGGCACGGCTGCCCTTCTTAGGCACAGGTTGCACGTTAGCAAGCTTCCAGACTTTCGGAACATGACCCATTCGAAGTGAGAGGCGAAACAGGCGTGTCAAGACAGGAGACAATTCGGGCGCACAATTGCGAAGGACAATGGCTGGAATGCCGTCGGGACCACTGGCTTTATTCACGTCTAGAGCGCGTAGTACCTTTACAACCTCCTTTTGCCGGATACGGATGTCCGGCATTTGGCAGTTGCAAGTGGGTAGTGGGGATGGTGTTTGTAAACCAGCGTCTAGACATGAATTCTCCGCGAATAGAGAGGCAAACAAATTGGCCTTCTCTACAGCAGTGTAGGCTAGTGATCCATCAGGCTTCAGCAATGGCGGCAGCGACGGGCGGCAGAAATTGGTCTCGACCGATTTGGCAAGGGACCAGAAAGTTTTACTCCCAGAGGGGTAAGATGATAGCTTTTTTCCGATCCGGCCAACATGGTCGAAACGCGCCTTCTTCTGTGCCTTTTTGCAGGACTTGGCAGCGATGTTAAAGGCTTTTTTCTTCAAGCCCGTGTCAGGAGCTTTGCGAGTGCGAGAATCCGCCCAGATTCGGTAAGCTGACTGTTTTCGTGCCTCAGCAGAGGCACAATCAGCATTGTACCACTTGGGGGTTTCGCTATTGAGTGATATGTCGGAGAATGGGATATAATATTACATTGCTCGACATATCTGTCATCTGTCAATGTCAACGTTAACATCGTCTCCGTATTTAACTTAATATTAAAAATAGTTAAAGCCGTATTAAAGTGTGAATACATTCAAAGTGAGTGCAAATAGGTGTAATTGATAAGCATAAACGTTTGTGGCTATTAACAGTGAAAACTAAAAAGGATATATATAAAACTCGGCATTCGTCGCCATAGTGCGCGTGGGCAGACGTCTCGCGTTTAAACCGTTTCACGATCACATATATACGACGGTGTTATATAAAAATCGCATTTTTGGCTTCGGCCAGTTTCACTGGAGTCTACATTGGAATTATTATTTCAATTAAAACATACTTAATTGCACACGATTGCACAATGGCGTTGCAACACACACCACCTAATAAGTTCTCGTCAGAGGGTAATATTCCGGCATCTCTGACAATAACTGATAATATGAAAGCTCGAAAACGTAAACAACCGGACAATGAAGATATTAAGCATCTAGAAATGAAATTTGATAGTCAGATGTTAGTCTGGAACAAACAGATCACCGATTGTATCTCAAGCAGTATTGTTGACGCTGTAAACTCTGCCCTTTCGAGCGAATTTTCAAAGATCTCGTCTGCGCTGTCTGAAATAAATAATAACATTATGAAACTTAACACAGACAACATTAATATGAACAAGTCATTGATAGAAACGAATAGCAGATTGAGTGATATGGATGAATCGTTACGCTTCGCGATGGATAGGCAGGATGCATTTGAAGTTCGTCTTAAATCAGTCGAAGATAGTTCAGCTAGTGCTGGCAGCTCTGTAGCTCACATACGTATGCTAGAAAACAAGATAGGGGCGATGGAACAGCAAGCAAGACAGTGCAATATTGAGATATCTAACATGCCGGAGCGGCGCGGTGAAAATCTTGTTAGCATACTGGAATGCCTAGGCAGTGTAATAAAGCAACCGATACGTTCATCCGACATTGTAGCAGTCCATCGAGTACCCCACGCTGATCAAAAGGATAGTCGGCCGAAAAACATTATTGTCAAGTTTTGTACCAGGATGCTGCGTGATAACGTGATATCGGCATGTCGATCCAACAGGGGCTTAGACTCATCTAAACTATCCTATAACGATGTAGTTATTTTAACAGAAACTTGGCTGCATAAAGGTATATCTGATAATGAGTTAATTGATTCGAGGTATCATGTGTTCCGATGCGATCGTGACCGTGTGAGTAGCGGGAGGCGCGACGGTGGGGGTGTTCTTGTGGCGGTGCGGCGTGAACTGTGTGCTAGGTCGTGCGCGGTGCCTATCGCGCTCCCTGGTGACAGCGATGCGCCGGCGAGAACCCTTACCACCTCCTCACAGTACCCACTAGTAGATCACCTGCTTATTGAGATACGCTTACGAAGTTATTGCTGCGTTGTAAGTGCAGTATACATACCGCCAAACTTAAGCTCTGATATTTATATAGCACATTTCGATCAATTAACCGCTATGTTGCAGAGTAATAATGTTGATAAGTTTATTGCAGTGGGTGACTACAATCTACCTACTTTAGAATGGCGTGACTGTAGTACACATCTAGAGCCTATTATGCGCAGTAATTATTGCCTATCTAATAAGAACCTAATCAATTTTATAAGTATGTTTAATTGTGTCCAAATAAATAAATTTAAAAATAAGAATAATCGTATTCTTGATTTGTTTATTACAAATATAAACGACTGCACTGCCTCACTTTCACCTGTTCCTTTGGTACCGCCGGACCTGGACCACCCACCTTTCTTTGCACTCTTACCGACCAAAAATAGTTTTGCACCTTTACCTACTAAACCTAGAATAGAATTTAATTATAACAAAGCAAACTATTTGGAAATTAATAGAGAACTCTCTGAAGTTAATTGGGATGACTTATTTTTTAATTGCAATGCAGAAGGGGCGGTTTCAAACTTTTATGAAAAAATATTTTGCGTTATAAAGAAACATGTTCCAACCAAAATGGTTAAATCTACTAAATTTCCTGTATGGTTCTCGCAGGCCTTAATACATATTTTTAAAAATAAAAATTCCTCATGGTTGAAATGGAAAAAGTATCAGAACCGCTCGGATTATGATATTTTTTCTTTGTACAGGGACAGATTTAAAACGGAGTCAAAGAAGTGTTATAACACTTACATAAGAGCAGTCGAAGATGGTATTCGTGATAATATTAAGTACTTCTGGAGATATATCAAAAACATAAAAAAGCAAACAGACATTCCTAACAATGTAAAATATAAGGATTCAATAGCTAATAGTCCAGACAAAATACCACAACTTTTTTCTTCATTTTTCAAATCTGTTTTTGAGCCATCCTCCGTAAGTGAAGATTACGATATAAATAACATTCCTGATACTAATCACAATTCGGATCTAATTATTAGCAATATACATATACATAAAGATGATGTACTACAGGGATTGCGAACACTAGACGCCTCAAAGGGTCCCGGAGTGGACAACATACCGCCAGCCTTCCTTAAATCTACTGCTATTACAATTTGTTATCCATTACAATATATATTTAACAAATGTTTACTTGAAGGGTTATTCCCAACAATTTGGAAATCTGCACGAATTGTTCCTGTTTTTAAAGATGGAGATAGATGCAAAGTTGAGAACTATAGACCGATTTCTATCTTACCCACTCTGTCAAAGCTTTTCGAAAGACTTGTTCACAACATAATTTATCCATCATTACATAACATCATTATACCACAGCAACATGGTTTTGTAAAACGTAGGTCTACCACAACAAATCTTTTGATATACACATCCTGTCTGTTTGAGGGTCTTGATGACAACAAACAGATAGATAGTGTATATACTGACTTCCGAAAAGCCTTTGACAGGGTGGATCACAAGATACTGCTGGAGAAACTGGCCTTCAATGGTATTCGAGGTAATTTGTGGCGCTGGATTAAATCGTACGTTTCCAACCGAACGCAAAAAGTTGTCATTAATGGTCACGAATCTGAGTTTGTACCCGTAAGCTCGGGAGTGCCGCAAGGCTCTATTATGGGCCCCTTATTATTTATTATATTTATAAATGATGTAATAAATTGCTTTGAATTTTGTGACTTTTTGCTATACGCAGATGACTTAAAAATATTTCATATTGTCCAAACTGCTGATGACCACCGCAGATTTCAAAGCGATCTTGATCGTTTTTCTACCTACTGCTTAAACAACAAACTAAATTTGAGTATTAATAAGTGTAAATCCATCACCTTTACAAAAAAAATAATTAAAAGTAATTTCTCTTATAGCTTAGGTGGAGAATATCTGGATAAGGTCGAATCTATTCAGGATCTAGGCATTACATTAGACAGTAAACTACATCTTGACCTACACATAGACAATATCATAAATAAGGCCTTTAAAATGTATGGTTTCGTCATTCGCTCTGCTGAAAAATTTACACGACCATCGACCTTCCTCTATCTTTACAAATCCCTGATCCGTTCTCAACTTGATTACGCTGTGCCCATTTGGAATCCTTTTTATAGAAAGTACGTTATAGCTCTCGAAAAAGTTCAGGAAAAATTTCTGCGCTGTATGCATTATAAATGTTTTCACAATCGTTTGACATATAAACAACTCCTTGACAAATATGAACTCTTAACACTAGAATTAAGACGTAAACAAATAGAAGCCATGTTACTTTATGATCTTTGCCATCACAGATATGATTGTATTCCTATTATTAATAAGTTATGTTATAGAATTCCCACTAGAACGCATTGTCGTAATCCTTGTCAAGTGTTTGCAATAGCACGATGCCGCACAAATGCTGGAAAACGATCACCATTGTACAAAATAGTTGATTCTTACAACAACAACTTTAATTCCATAGATATTGCAATAACGCGTCCTAGCACTTTTAAGAATAAAGTTCTTGAGGATTTGGTATTGTAAGTATACCTACTTGCTTGCAATATTAAATTGTCAAGTGCGTACACCACACATCTCTAATAAAATTATAAAATTTAAATGTAATCTGTGGTAAACGAGGTTGGTGCTACAATTATTAAAATTAAGTAGTTATTACTATAATTAAGTTAACATGTTCATTGTGGCGCTGTTAGTTTACCCAAATAAAAAAAAAAAAAAAAAAAAAAAAAAATATCACATCTGATATGGCACTCGCACAGCTGGACGGGTCATCCGAAGTAAAGCAAGTTCGCCGCCAAGGATAAGATGCAAGAAAAGAACGCATCTCATCCCAATCTGCTGACTTGTATCGCCAAACTCGCCTGGTGGCTTTAGGGCAAGGGTCAGGCGGAGAGTAGGACGACACAGCTTTCACCAGACAGTGGTCGGAGGTTCCCAATGGGGCATTCACCGAAACTGAGTACCTGTCAGGATCTGTTGTCAGCAGAAGGTCCAAGCAATTGGCTGTGTGATCAGCGACATCCGGCGTGCTAGTTAGCGTAAGTGCTAGTTTCAACGCCTCTCTCCCAGCAAGGTCGGTCTCCCGGTATGAGTACAACCACTCACGATGGTGAGCGTTAAAGTCCCCCAGGAGGACCAGCTGCGCGGTCGGATATTTTCTTTGGATCACGTCCGCCGTTTCGCCGAGGTATTGAAAGAGCCCGATCGTCTCCTGGTCACTGCTGTGCGATCGGTAGACACAGGCATAGAGGATTTGCTCTATACCAGTGCCCACCAATATCCACAGGACAGAAAAACCCGGTTTTTCAAGGCCACGGAGACGCCGACAGCAGATGTCATCGCGAGCATACACGCAGACCCCAGCGCGTGGTTTGAAGTTGTGCTCCAGGGTATACCCTGGGTAATTTAGGTATGCCGCGTCTGAAGGACATCTGATTTGCGTCTCCGTGAGAAAGAGTAGGTTAGGCTTGTCCGTCTCAAGGTGGTGATGGACGGCGTCGAGATTGGAGTGCAGACCTCGAATATTTGAGAGGTGCACTTTGAGTGAGAGGCCGTGCTTCCGCTGTTTAACGCTACTCTTTCTTTTACTTTTGGTCATGTTGATGTGGAGTGAATAGGTGAGGGGAAGGCAGTTAAGCGAGGCATTGCAAAAGGAACCATGCGACAAACGTAGGAAAGATGCACTGATGGGAGGCTCGTCTGGAGACTGCGGGGACGCCCGAACCCCCCCAAGAGTGGCCATCGGGTCCTCTCATCCGGTCGCCAACCGGCACGATGGAGCACATCGGGATTTTTCGCAAGTTGGCGGGGCAGCCTTTCATAGGTGGCTGGCCTACTACTTGGGCCCCCTACTAACTGCGGTCGGCCAGCGGAGAACCGTGCTTCGGATCCCGCTACCCTCCAAGACGAGACTACCGTACACATTACCTACATCGTCGAGACCGGTTCACTAGAGCAACGCAAATGCTTAGACCCAACCCCACAATTGGCTTCCCCGAACTTCACGCCGGAACACGGCAGCCGCTTGGCGGCGTGGCTTAGTTCGGAGGGTGGTGACAAGCCGCGGCCGAAGCCTACCACCAGAAGTTGTTGCTCGTTTAGCACCACCCAGGGATCACGTGTAGGGTCTCGAGGGTAAACCTACGGACGCGAGCAACTTCGATCCCCAAATACCAAAAAACAAATTATCTAATTATTATTGTGTTATCAAAAACTAGCTGTCCCCCGCGGTTTTAACCGCGTTCCTGGGATAAAAAGTAGCCTATGGCCTTCTCCATACAATAGGCTACCTGCATGCCAAATTTCATGATGATCCGTTGAGCAGTTGAGGCGTGAATGCGTACCAAACTCACTTTCGCATTTATAACTAAAATTCAAATTCAAATTCAAATTCAAAATCATTTATTCAAATAGACCTTCGCAGGCACTTATGAAAAGTCTGACTCTAATACTCTAATACCGTTTCGGAAGGTTGCATTTGCTGAGAAGAGCCGGCAATAAACTCAGCAATTACTCTTTTCAAAACAAGCTTAGATTCATTACATAATATTTACATTCTAATCGCACTGAAAACAATTGCGTGCCCCGGCGCGGCGGCAAAATTACAAAGAAGACTGAATAAATATTTCATAAGTAAATAAATAGCAAACTTAAGCAGACCAGCCCCCACAAGCAGCACCTGTTCACAAGTATGACGCGTGTGGCAGCCATCGCCCTCAACAGTTAAAATAGTTAGGAAGGACTAGCTGTCCCCGCGGTTTCACCCGCGTTCCCGTGATAAAGAGTATCCTATGTCCTTCTCCATACCATAGGCTATCTGCATCATCTTGTATATAAGTTAGGATAGGATATAATTCATTATTAATAAATCGAGATGACTCACAAGTAAGCCATTAATTCAGGTCAAATATGGCACAGAAACTACCAGCTTGATATTCGAGTAAGTAACTATGCATTCTTCAAAAAGTTTTCATTTATTTCAAAGTGAATTGTTCAATCCGTTGGTATGTTTGTATCTTTAGCTTCAGTCTTCAAAACTTCATTCCTAAGTTTGAGATGATTTAAAACAAAAGTGGAGAGGTACACACCCAAAATTCACAAAGCTATGACACATCTACATACATATTCTATATTCTTAACGTCCAACCCTGCCGGTCATCTTAATCAACCCTTCAAAGGACAATCGGTCTGCTTGACCCCTGGGGGATCGGGACAGAATCGCCAAACTAATTATTGTTATAAGCTATTATTAGTATATTTGGGAGAGTCAATATTTTATGTTTTCATTAGTCGAACATTATTATTGCTTTATTATTTAGTGTTGCGGACGGTTAAATTGGTTTGATTTGGATATTATTTTGTGCGATAGGTGAAATCTTATGAATTTTATAATTGATAGACAATGGTGCCGATTCTGTTGTAAATCGCACTAAACTAATTTTAGTCACATCTCATCCCAAGCAGCACGCAAGTATATTCTACATCAATAAACCAGCCCATTTAGAACTTAGAGTTCTTTTAGAGACTTACAAGAGTGTAAAGAACAGTTTTAATACTTATAAGAGTGATTTATCAGATATTATACAGCTCTAGCTGTATAAAATTCTTAGCAAGGGATCCGCGTCAGCTTAGGGTTCTTAAACAGAATATCAAAACTCTACTATACAGCGTTAAGAATTTTATAACACTTCAAGCTGGTTTTATCGTTAAAGCTGTATATAGGCTGTATAAAGGGATCCGCGTCAGCTTAGGGTTCTGAAACAGGTATTATAACTCTATCATACAGCGTTAAGTGTTTTCTGACACTTCAAACTGGTTTTATCGTTAAAGCTGTATACAGGCTGTATTTAGCATGTGTTCACTTACTTAATACAGCCATAAACGTTCATAACTTACTTAGTACAGCTACTAAGACTTATAACACACTCCAAATATCGTCTAGGCTGTATAGCAAATTGTCGACATTTTTACATTTACAATAACAACATTTAAATTACAATTAAAGGAATATTTGATAATAACTATAGCCGTATCATGGTTATCAGCTTGAATAATTATCATGTGTACTCATATCTATTATTTATAAATATATTTTTATTCTAACCTTAAAAACAAACACTTATTTACTTTATTTCGTATAATTTCTTAACTTTGGCTTGATTATTTTGTTGGCGCGTGAATATTTTGACGGAAAACATACACAGGTTCACAATAAATTTAAATTTGCACATTGAATTCATCAATTAACAGCATCAGATATCCATGTCCAAGATTTTATCCTTTCCATTTAATAAATATTATGTCGCCATTCAGTATGGCTTCGTAAATAGTTTTATTTATTTTATTCTCATATAATTCTCTTCAAAAACCTATTTAGAACTCTTATTCTTACAAGATACTTATAAGAGGATATCCGTAGTGTATAGGCTGCTCTGTACACCTAATAACAGCTCTAATACAGCTTTTATACTTGTCTATTGCTTATACAGCCTCTATACAGCTCCAATAACGAAATAAGCTGTGTAATGTGGGCCCTTTTTACACTTATAAGGTCTGTATAAGCGCTTATACAGCCTTTGTACAGCCTGAATATTCAGCTTTTAGTATAAGAGCGAACTTAAATACAGCCTATATACAGCTTGTTATGCTACTTGGGATCTGTCTTACGAAAATTATTGAAAAAGGATAGAATATATTTAAAGCTGTCAAATTAATCTTTGCCGTCTTATTTTGCGTTTTTTGGTTTATTTAGGCGTAACCGCGATAGATGGCGACTAATTTATATTGAAAACAAGCATTGGGCTAATTTGACAGGACAAAATTTCTTAAACAACAGAATCAGGGCCATTATTATTAGATTCCCATAATTCAATCTCTTTTTAAGTTAATGAAAAAATTTCCCAAGAAAAATCAAAAACGGTTGTTGTATTTTTTTTTTCAATTTTTTCTTTAAATAGATTATTTTTTAGTTTTGTTAGCTTAAAAGCTCTTTACTGTGGTGACCAGCTTCGACTGCAACATCACGCACCATGGAAAATTGGAAATATTATAGTAAAACACAAGTAAAAAAGAGATAATATTATATTTCCATTTAGATTTGTAATCCTGAAAAAGATTTACTATATGACATGGGACAATACATTTTGAGAAAAAAGCCATAATAAAAGTAAGTACTCAGCATAACGAAATACTAAAATAGATGTAAAAAGATGCCACATAAAGTAACCTGTATTATAAAAATATAATTTAACTGTTTTACAAAAAACTTAAAACGACTTCAAAGTACACTACGAAGTAATTAAATCCTGATCTGATGACAATGGACCAAACGGCAAGTGTACCCTTCCAAACAAAAAAGAATTTTCCAAATCGGTTAATAAATGACGGAGTCATGAGATAACAAACATAAAAAAAAACATTCTAACCTTCTCTTTGCTTCTCCTTTTTTAACCGACTTCAAAAAAAGGAGGAGGTTCTCAATTCAGTTGTGTTTTTTTTTTTTTTTTTTATGTTTGTTACCTCATAACTCCGCCATTTATGAACCGATTTGGAAAATTCTTTTTTTGTCTGGAAGGGTCATCAGATCAGGATTTGATTACTTCTTCGTGTACTTTGAAGTCGGTTCAAGTTTTTTGTAAAACAGTCCAATTATTTTACGTTTAAAAACGAGGTATTTTTTTTAAACTTGCCAAGTAACTTACTCCCTATTAGATGTAGTACCTATTGGCGTATGGTAATGGGGTACATTTCACGTAAGTGCGTATTATATACCTACAAGTAGTTTACACTGCCTCACTCTGTGTGTGTACATAGTTTGGGTACCGCGGCATTTCATTTGTATAAATTCGGACATATTTTCTCAAATAAAAATACCAATAAAATAAAACAATTTGAATGTTGTTAAAATACGCACCGATTGGACCTAATTATGTTTTTATGCCTTTTGCGGTCGAGACCATGGGACCGTCGGGGTCCGAAGCTCGCCGTTTTGCTCGCACTTTGTCATCAAAATTGATCGAGACCTCCGGAGACCAGCGGGCGGGGAGCTTTTTCCGCCAACGCGTCAGCTTGGATATCCAAAGAGGAAACGCTGCCAGCCTTCTGGGAACCTTGCCGTTAATCGGAAGCAGCGGCAGGCTTGAGGAAATTTTCTATATACATACAGATTGTATTTTATACATATTTGTTGTAAATAAAGATAATTGTGAATTTGAAAGTGTTATATAAAATGACTATGGACAGTGTTATAACAATCTCATCGGGGTACCATGGTAAGTGTTGCTTAAATACTGTTAGAACATAAGCAAACATAAAGGAGTCTTTTCTTAAAAAAAAAGAACATTTGCTAAATATATATTTTTTCTATAAGGCTGTATAGTTAATGACCCTTGCCTATCCTTTTAAGGATGAAACTATTTATATTTCAGTCAGTAAAAATAAATCTTACACATACTCATAGTAGGTACACGCACGTAACGGTGCGGGCTCGTAAACCGGCCGGTCAGAGTGACCCTTTCGGTTTAGTGTCGGAGCCCGCTGATATCTTTACGATATCCGGCCCTGGCTGATGAACTGACCTAGTGCAGGAGAGTATTTGGGATGCTGGGGCGAGGGCTTCAAATAAAAGATTAAGTAAAGTGTACATGTGTAATATTTTTGTTACTTTTTTAACGGTCGCTGTTGCTACGCCGTAGAAAAATAGGGATATATAAATCATTATGGTGAGTCCACGCTACGCGAACCGACTACAAGCCGAGCCTCTATTCGTTCGTTGCTCGCGATGTCAAGTGTGGATGTACAACGAGCCTACAACACGAGCGTGATGCGAATCCCTGTTTTCGTCAAAAAAATTACAATCGGCGGAGCGCAGTCGAGCGCGAGCCGAACGCACGAACAAATAGAGGCTCGGCTCGTACTCGGTTCGCATTGCATGGACTCACCATAAAGATTTATATATTCCTATTTGTCTACGGCGTAGCAACAGCAACCGTTAAAAAAGGAACATTAGATTTTATCCATTGATTGCACCATAAAACTAACAATTAAAAGATCATTTTGAGACACACATCAAATCAAACTCAAAAATAGGATTTTGGTACTATTTTGTGTAATTAATTAATACACACACAGCTTTCGTTTTTATAAATATAAATAACTGATATTATATAAAATATTAGTAATTATTTATAATTACTTTTGTAAAATACACAATAAAAATAGTTTTAGGCTTAGGCAGTCAAAATATTTTTGAGTCCGGCCCTGGCAATCCAATGGTCCGGACGCGACGGAATTTAATTGCGATTCGGCAAAGTGGGCAACACTGGACGAAAGTGGAAACAATTTAATGCGAAAACTAGCCCTAGTGCGCGCCGCGCTTTATCCTGAGACGATCGACAGTTTAGTGTAGACGTGGCCTTATGTAATGTTTTCAAGTTTAATTATATTTTGGTTGAATTTACTTGTAGTTAAATGATATACATTAGAAACAAACTAGTATATTTAAACTTTTAAACTATTTTTTGGATGTGCACATCCATGGATACAATAATTTATAAATAAAACTATTTCACTTGCGGAAAAAATCTGCGGTACCATACATTTTGGTAGAATTTGATATTTTCTGTGGAACAAGAGAGGCAGAGCGTAGCGTTTATTCGCTCGGCGAAAACCTGGTCTGAGGAAGTAGTCCACATTATAGAATTCCGCAGCCAAATAACTTTATGTTGTGTTCCTGTGCGTAAGGTTGCCAGTAGTAATTATATCTTATTGTGAAACGCTCGTTGTGTAGTATGATTAGATCGGCAAAGACCGTCGTGGTCGGTACCTAGATGGGTGATCGCCTATGTATGTATGTATGTAATTAATTTAAATGTAATTAATTAATGTAATTTTATATGAATTGTAAATTTTTGCCTGTCATTACAACGACGAAACATGTCTTGCACTTATCTATTTATATTTTATAACACCTTTATGTTCACCATGTTTCTAGCAAATAAATTATTCTCATTCATTCTCTCATTCTCATATGGTAGTATTGGAGTTATATTTCAAATCGAGCGTTGCCGTGCTTCGGAAGGCATGCAAAGCTATCCTTGTTATAACTTAATTGTGATAGTCGTAGCTAGTTGGAGGCCTCTTATGGGGCTTGAAAACTCCAACAGTAGGTTGCCTGTCTCCACCGATCCGCAGTGGGCAAACGTGGTGGAGTATCTGCCCATTCCTTTTCACCCTAATTTGTGAAAGGAGGCCCTGTGCTCAGCAGTGGGACATTATAGGCTGATGATGAACTGTATCTTTATTATATATATTTTTTTTTACATATTATTTAATATATATTCCCTTTGACACCAAGGTTGCGCTTGCTAAGTCACTTCTACTTCCGATTCTTGATTATGCGGACGCCAGCTACCTTGATCTCACCGTAGAGCAACTTAATAAACTTGAGCGCCTCCAAAACCTTTGTATACGGTTTATATTTGGCTTACGCAAATACGACCACGTCTCTCAATTTCGCAATCAACTCAAGTGGCTTCCTATCCGCCTTCGCCGGAATACACACATATTGTCACTTCTATACACTATTCTTTTCAATCCTAAAGCCCCATTCTATCTCAAGGAACGCTTCGAGTACTACACCTCTCAACATCATCTTCTTCGTAGTTCCATTGAACTTAACCTTCAAACTCCCTCTCACACTTCTCACTTATATTCTCAATCCTTCACTATCCAAGCTGTACGTCTCTGGAATTCTCTTCCTCAGACTATAAGACGCGCCCAAACGTTAGACTCTTTTAAATCTCTTGTAATTTCACATTATCATTCGCTTTAAACTTTCCCATGTCCAGTCTTTCTTTCTTTTCTAGTTCTGTTGTTTATTTTATTACCTACATATTATTTTAATAGTATGTATTAGTTTATTATTTTGGTTATTTATGTATTAGGATTTATATTTATTTTGTGTATTAGGATTTATTATGTATTTAAGTGTATTATTATGTACTACACCTGATAATATTGTTAAATATCCTGTGACCCAAAGGTTGTCTGGAAGAGATCGCTTAAGCGATAAGACCGCCTGTTTTGTATCACTTCCTCTTGTATTTGTTTTTTTTCCTTCTTTTTGTGTATTGTTTATGTGGTGTACAAATAAAGTATATTTATGTTATGTTATGTTATGTTATAAATACCTCAAACACAAATCCTCAGTGAACTATCGGATGAAGACCATTAAATTAACTTCACAATTGCAGGAACAAATCAAGGTCCAGCCCATTAGGTTGGGGTTGTGGGTTCGATTGCATGTCACGGGTTTATTGGCTGACTTTTGATTGCCCTTGTTGTTAATGTTTTGTAAACACCGTGTATACGGTTTGTAAATCCATGTAACTGGTTAAAAAAACTTGTATTGTAGGTTTAGAGTTATTAATTTAAAATAATGTTTATGGTACAAATTACATAAAATAAGACTAATTAGTATTTTGAATTAACAATTTGTCAATTTTCTTTGTTTCTGTGAATACTTCAGTCACTATCAGTAATCGAAATACAATTATAAATAAGTTTTTGTTCAAAATGACCTTTTTAATACAAGCTTTTTTGGTGACTTGTACTTTTTATTAACTGTACTTCTACTATTTATTGATAGGGCAATGAAAAAACGAGCAAAAAAAATTACTCTCTTTTTAATTCTAGGCATTTCATAAATTGACGGGCCAGTTGGCGGTTGGTGTGGGTTCGATTCACGCACAGAACATGCATTTGTGTGCTTGAACATGTCTGTATGTCCTGAGCGTGGGTGTAATTATGTTTTATAAGTTAATTATTATTATTATTATTGATTTATTAACAAAAAGTAGTATATGTATTATAATCAGACATCTGGTTGCCATAGTACAAGCTCTGCTTAGTTTGGGATCAGATGACCGTGTGTGAGGAATGTCCCAGGATATTTATAAATAAAATTGTTTAATTCTGTTACCACATTAAATTAATGTATTATTAAAGTAGTATTTATGTACCTATTATATCAGTTATCTGGTCTCCATAGTACAAGCTCTGCTTAGTTTGGGATCAGATGACCGTGCGTGAGGAATGTCCCAGGATATTTATAAATAAAATAGTTTCATTATGTTACAAAATTAAATTAATGTATTATTAAAGTAGTATTTATGTACCTATTATATCAGTTATCTGGTCTCCATAGTACAAGCTCTGCTTAGTTTGGGATCAGATGACCGTGTGTGAGGAATGTCCCAGGATATTTATAAATAAAATTGTTTAATTCTGTTACCACATTAAATTAATGTATTATTAAAGTAGTATTTATGTACCTATTATATCAGTTATCTGGTCTCCATAGTACAAGCTCTGCTTAGTTTGGGATCAGATGACCGTGCGTGAGGAATGTCCCAGGATATTTATAAATAAAATAGTTTCATTATGTTACAAAATTAAATTAATGGTTTCTGAACATTTATATGCATGGATATTTTATTAAGATTTAGTCTCTTGTCAGACTCTACATGACAAAGATTTTATAACCCTTTCACATTTAGCCGACTTCTTTCCACTAAGTATCGGTTCAAAGAACCAATTTGAACCAGTTAATCAACAATCCAACACAAAGGGATCGCAAGAAAGGGGATTTGTTTGTTAAATCAAGTCGTACAGATAAAAAAAGACAATCAGGCCCCATTCCCCCTTTGTCCCTTTATTTTTTCTTAATTTCAACTTGATCCCAATCAGGAGTAAATTATAATGGCGAGTTAACTAGAAGAATGTCCCTCGTTGTATTGTCTGCCTTGTTTTTTTTTTACTTTTGGGTTTTGAGATCATTGGTATTTATATAGAGATGTATGTCGGTAAACAAAATAACTGATTTATCTAATAGTTAAACTGATAAGTTGGCGGAAAATGCTCCCCGCCCGCTGAATTTAGACTGAGACTGGTTTTAGATTTAAATGGCACATAAAAATATCTGAAAAATCTTTTTATATTCAAGATAGAGTTGTTCGGAAATAGTAGTTCTCAAAATTGACATTGCACAAAGTGGTAATTTTAGTTTTGACCTTTATAAGTTCTTTCAAGGGCCTTAACTTGGACCATGGAAAATAATAAAGGCCGATTGGTGCGGCGGTAGAGACGATACCAACCCAGGAACTTATTTTTATGCATAAATATTGTATAAAGGGTGACTGGTAATTAGTAAACGATACTTAGACACATGATTGTACTCATAACAAACAACTTTCCCAAAGTTTTTTTTTTATTTACTTACACATGGGCCTTTATTAGTACCTTTTTTTTTTTTTATTTTTTTTTTTTATTATTTTTTTATTAGCGTGGGGAAATCCTCATAGGATACCCGACCGCCCTGGGGGGGAGCGGCCAGGTTATGCCTTTTACCGGCTAAAACCCCACGGTGGTCGCCACCTGCGCTATAGAGAGGGGGGCGGGCTCTCGTGTTGAACGCGTACCTGCTCACCCCTCCAAGCGCGGCGCTTTGATAGCTCGTCCCGGGGGAAGTCTGACACCTCCCCCCAGCACACCCTCGCTGTGCTATCGCACGATGAGTCGAGACCACGTCGACCCATCGTCCTCCTTGGGGTCGCTTCTGGGCGCACAGAGCCCCCGCTCTGATTGCCCACAACCCCAAAGGCCCCGTTTAGTCGCCTTTAACGACAGGCAGGGGAACACCGTAGCTGTTATTCTAAGCCCGAGCTACAGGGCAGGGGGGCCGCTACGAGGCACGTTTGTGCCCCGGCGGCTTCGCCTCCGGGTGGGATCGGCCCTCTCCCGATCCCGCTCGGCAGCCTCCTTCTGGACCATTACAGTCTCACAGAAGGAGGCTACGGCCCTCCACGCCATATCCCCGCTCAGCATCGCCGACACGACTGCTGGCAGGGAGAGATTCCGTCCGATCTCTTGGACCAGGATCCGCCGCTCGGGTTCCCACGCAGGGCACACCGCGAGCGTGTGCGATGCGGAGTCCTGGTCGCTCCCATCAACACATGGGCCTTTATTAGTACCTAACAAGAATAAGAATACACCATCAGCTTTTATTTAATTTAGTTATTTATCCCTATTTGTGTCTTTGGGAAAGTCGTTTGTTATCGTGAGTACAATCGTATGTCTACGTATCGCTTACAATTACCAGTCACCCTATATTTATGAGTCTGTGTCATTGTCACACTAAAACTATCATCGCACACACCCACAGCTGCACAGAAGAATAGGTACATATTAAAATTTTCCGCAACGCGACTTCGTTTCCTCGCTCGAAGTTAAATTAACTTTTTTTTCGCCTTTCTTGTTTATCGGCAGCCATCTTAACTCTTTCCTCTTACAGTATCGGCGTAGGAATTGTCAAAGATCGCGGCACTGAATGTTGGTTTAAAATTGAATTTTTATCGTGATTGCAATTTTTTCAGAGTAACGATTCGATTGTGGCACGAAACAAAGCTTTTTCGTCGGCAATTTTTGACGTTAAAGTAAATGAAGGAAATATATTTCTAGGTTTTTAAGATTTGGTAATGAGTTTTAATTTAAATAATTTCCTGTCCAAAAATGCTGAAATCCAGTTTTATATTTTCAAAACCATTTTTTTTTAATTACATAATTATATTTACTTTTCTTTTACAACAAATATGTACAAAATACAATCTATATATAGAAAATTTCCTCAAGTCTGCCGCTGCTTCCGATTAACGGCATTTCTTTTACACACATATTATATCCAAATTAATACTTATTATCGAGAATTAACATAATTACTATACCTACGTATATATTGATGTCTTTATTAGTTGTTTTCATTTCGTGTATAGTATCCTAACTTTTATAATCTTAATCCTAACTGATATTATAAATGCGAAAGTGAGTTTGTTTGTTTGTTTGTTAGGCCTTCACGCCTCAACTACTCAACGGATCATCATGAAATTTGGCATGCAGGTAGCCTATGGTATGGAGAAGGACATAGGAAGGATATGCTAGTTATCTATATTTCCTTTGCGTGTTTTTTTTCTAAATATAAACTATCGTTGTTTTTTCTATAACAAGTATTAACTTGACATTTTAAATGAACTACATTTTCCACAATAGCCACAGACATACGTAGCAGAGAGCTTAACGCGATCCACAGGAAGCGGAAACTTCAATTAGCAAAACATTAGATACTTCCGTCTAGTGGACACTAGGGGCGCTGCTAATTAATACGGCCACTCAACCGCGCTGAGTGCGGGTATTTTGAGAAAAATTACTATTTTTACAAAGTTTTTGAACAATAGCTTTTATACCGACCGCCGAGAGTATGCGTTTCTGAAACCTGTTAATAATGGGTTAATCACGGTAATGGTTTCCCGATTTCTATATTTTTTTCACGGAAAGATTCAGTTTTTCATAGGCATGGTGACTATGTAGTAGACAAGATTACGGCAAGCTTGATGGTAAGCTTAAGGTTCAAAATCTGAAGTAGGTATAAATGTCGGAAAGTATAATTTTATTTTCACCTCACAAGCTCGAAAAGTTGTGTTGTATGTTTTGTTTATCCATGGATGTATAAAAAAATCAGGAAGGAGCACCATATTTCCTACATATGCGTGAGTAAAATCAGTACCTACTGGCCCAAGCAGGCACAAGTCATACTGAGCCCTATTTTCACTGTCGACGTCTCAATGCGAAATGACAAATGACAATGCAATCGGCTTACTATGGTATACATTGTGTGTGTGGTATAATCTATTATAATATTATTGAAGCGCTCGTGGTGTAGCATGATTAGCCGTTCCTAATTGATCAGCAAAGTTAAGCTACCACCGTCGTGGTCAATACCTGGATGGGTGACCGCCTAGTGGTATTTCAAATGGAGCGCTTCCGATTTTGATGATGATGATATTGATATTTGTTCCCAACCTTACAAAAAAAAAGAGTACAAATAAAGATTTAATATCCAAAAATTTCAATAAAAATAAACGAAACTTAAAAAACATTTACCAATGAAAATCTCAATAAAATACCTAAATCCACGAAACAAATTACAATTTCATACCGTTTCTCGAAAATTATTTAAGCAAGGACATTTTCCTTACGAAATACATGAGCTTATTAGTCAAAAACGCCAATCCTCGATCCAGTTTTAGGAAGACGTCAACTATTCGACCGCGAAGCGTCTTATCCGCGCTCGATTTGAATAATTTTTGCATTTAAAATCATTCGCAACGACAACATCCAAAGGGTAACCTCTCTGAATCGCGACCATTGCCTAGAGATAAGGGGGAAACTCGAAATTATCACGTAAGGCATGAGAGTCTATCGGTTAACGCAAAAAATACAAAAAGTTACCCAATGCCTTTCTACAGAATTTGTTATCTAACGGCTAAACTATGAAACTAATATTAAGAAAAAATATGAGGATGGGGCATTGAGATAAACACAAGATTATCTCGAAACACGAGTGCAATAATGGGGTGTAGTTTTTTTCAAATTAAATTAATAATGTATACGATGATAATTTTTGGGTGCATATATTACTTTCTTATATTTTGTGTAGTAGTGGAAGAATCTAATAAATATAAGATTCATAGAAAATAGAAATTAAAATTTTTAACCGAATTCAAAAACAGAAGGTTATATGTTCGACGCGTATGTTTTTGTCCAATTTCGAATACTTTTTTTTTACAATCTTCAACAACATTGATTTTCAAAAGTTGCTTCAAGTTTCTACTTTGCACCGCATCTTAAATAAATTCCGAGTGATTCTTTTAATACGGATTTTAAGCAGATTTTCTGTGGAATAAGTAAAAACGGATCCGTCACTCCGCTAAAGGTTTAACTCTCGCTAGTGAATATTTATAAATTTTTCTATTATTCTATATAAAGCTTCGGGCTTTCGCTTGAGCTTTTATTTTAATCGTTCTATAGACTAATTTGAATTTCACTTATTTAAATAAGCCACCCTTTACAAATCTATTGCCCTTTGAATCATCTTTTTATGATTTTGTTAAATTGCTTGCAAAATTATCACAAAAATATTCTTAATGAATTGTTACATAATAAGTAAATTTTCTGGTGACACCTACCCTCCAAATACAAAATAAAAATTGTTGGGCAAAAAAAAATGTTGATATTGTTTGTGTTCCTGCGCGTGAGTAAGGTCGCCAGAGAGGGGGCAAGGGTTTGTAACGTGTGAGTGACACCCCGTATTGCAAGTTCCATAAGGGTCACCGCTCACTATTACAGCACGGTTACGCCTCCGCATTTACCTTGCCATGCAAGTGAGGCCTTTAAATCGTATGCGTTATAGTACATTTTACAATGACTAGATAAAATAGTTGACGCCTCGCCGCAAGCGCGCTTGCCGCTACAAGCCACTAGTCCTGCTGACCACACGCTTCCAGCGAGCGGTCCACTCCCTTGCTGCGTGACGCCAGCAAACAGTATCTTGCCAAAGCCGCGCCACCAATTTCACCGGCGCCGCGCCGCAGGCGAGCGGCCACCTCACAGGCGGCGCGCTGGCAGCTAGTGGTTGGATTGAATTGAGGCGGTGCCGGGCCGTTGCTGCGATGGAGCGGTTCTGACATAGTGAGCGATGACCCTAAGGCTTCGGTGACTGCTTAGAGCACCAGGCGGGTCTTATACTATAATGTTTTGGAAAAAATAGCCAAAATATTCAGATTATAGAAAAAAATTATTAACCTTGCTGAGTTTCTTGCCTGTTCTTCTCATTTGAAGACGAACTCTCTTAAGAACTGGTGGTACCTTCAGTAGCTTCGACCTTCATAAGTGCCCTAATAGGGCTTACATTGAAAAAATGGCTTTGACATTGACTTTATATACGGACCAATGATGAAGACGAAAATTCGGTACAAACACGCGGCTCTACACATACTCCGATAGCTGAACTAATGACTAGGGAACAGGCATCACCAACTACTCTATTTAGCTCAATAGGTGATGACGGGCCCCGGCCTGTGCCGCGGGACGTGAGCCGGTGAAAAGCTTTTAATATCAAATGAACCGAAAATTGGTACGTGTCAAACGGCATTATTAGGTGGAATGGTAGAGAGATGTTGTTTGTAGTGTGATTGAGGAGTTTAGTAGTGTGCCTGAGGGATGAGCTGAATTGGTAGCTCCTTGAATTTAAGCTACAGCTTCACAGAAGGGTGGCTTTCCACCAGAGATGTGTAGTTAGGGATGTGTTTCAACCCGCGATCCTATTTGTCAACACACAACACATCCTTCGCTACATATCTCTGGTGCACATGCAGCCTTAGTCTTAACTTTGAAATACCAATATATTTATTGCGATCTGATGATTTCTCTATAGATAGTCTGTTATTTGTATTTATAAGGGATTTCCAAATAATTACTGTACGTAATTTTAAATATGAGAATTTGTGAGTTCTTTTTTTCAGTTTTTATGTATTTCATTGTGTCTCAATTTCTTGTGTGTCCCGGTAGTTGCATTTAATGGTGCGTCCATGCTTAGCGAACAGAGCACGAGCCAAGCCTCGAACGAACACACTGCGAGCACCATTCGCGTAGCGTGGACGGGCTTGCGAGCCTCGAACGAGCGTGATTGTCAGATTTTTCACTAACAAAGGGTTTCGCATCGTGCTCGTTGTAGGCTCGTTGTAGGTTCGTTCGTGGCTCGGCTCGTGCTCGATTCGCGTAGCATGGACGCACCATAAGAACCTCTGTATTGTTAGACTTGGCAATAGTGGACAACATATTTGCGATCCCCTAATATTAATAAATACAGATTGGTGTAATCAATAACAACCCTCATAGTAGCACACTACTTGACATTGCTATGGCTATGACAAAAAACCACAAATTAATGTTACTTTTTAAAACCGAAAGATATTAAGTGGTAATATCATCTCTATACAAATATCAGCGGAATCAGTTGCCTACCGTCACTAGCGAGTGCTGAATAATTATACTAGTACGCGTAATTACGTATTATAGTGATGTGATGAGTTTTGTTGTGGCCGCTTCGTAGGCAATGTTGCTGCAACTTTCATTTATTGCCGCCATATTGCCGTGTTGTTTGTCTAATGCTCGGTTTGGTGACCTAAAGAACTGTGGTTCTCAAATTAACCGTGTGTTCTTCTTCTTCTTATTTTTAAGTTTGGCAACCAAGCCCATATTAGGACTCATTTCTGCCAGTGTCGAGTTATATTATATTTTTCAGTCACAATAAATCACTTTCACTTAAAGTCCTCAGTCAGTCAAAGTCATGTTTTACTACAATGGTGGTCATTGTACTAAAACTCTTCACGGACTTTTTGAGACAACTTGAAAAGTCACGATGCACTTAATTCATTTCATTTCACTTCACTGGTGCACATGGATTGATCTTTATTGGATAAAATACCACCGATAATACGCAATAAAACTCACAATACACGAATTAATGAAAATCAAAACGAAAACGCAACGTCACTCTGCAAGTTCCCACCAAAAAGTCTAACCATGTGTTGTATTTGTCTGTTTTTATTATTTATACTGGGTGTAAAGAAAAGGGTATATACATCCAAAGGGGTGAAGCCTACATCAGGTAGAGACTCTCTATAAAAAGTTTCAACTCAAAATAAATTAATCAAAATTTGCATCCAAGTTTATTGAATTAAAATCACAATCAACATGTCACCGGTCAATGAGGGTAATTTTTTTTTTATACCACTAAGGTGGCAAGCAAGCATACGGCCCGCCTGATGGTAAGCAGTTACCGTAGCCTATGGACGCTTGCAACACCAGGTGTATCAATCGCGCGCTGCCGACCCTGAAGAAATCTCTTCACGCCCTTTTTGAAGAACCCCATTCTGTACTCCATTGGGAAAACCACGACGGGGAGCTCATTCCACACCCTGAGCGTCCGCGGGGGAAAGCTCCTTTGAGCCTTGTTCATTATCATTTTGCGTCCCTTGCTAATATTAATATAAAATTTTCTCTTCCGCGATCTGTGCGCCCAGTACAGTCGAGGTCAAAGATATGTTTACATTTGAAAGTTACAAAAATATGTATCCATTTAAATAACTAACCATATAACTGACGGGCCAGTTGGCGCAGTTGGTTTAGACTCTGGTAAAGAATCTACGCACAGGACATGCATTTGTGTGCATGAACATGTCTGCATGTCCTGAGTCTGGGTGTAATTATGTATATTAAGTATGTATTTACAAACAAAAAGTAGTATATGTATTATATCAGTTATCTGGTTTCCATAGTTCAAACTCTGTTTAGTTTGGGATCAGGTGACCGTGTGTGAGGAATGTCCCAGGATATTTATTATATTATTATTATATCACGTGATAAATACTTGTTCACATGATATATGACAGTTTTATGTTTTCACACAATGTGCCATATATATGTATACGCTATTCCACTCCATAGAAGTTGGCGTACATTGTGACATTAATATGTTTACATAACACGTTACTGAATGATGTTCCCTCTCTATGTGCCATATTTATGTATCCATATTTAAGTGCACTCCAATGTTTACGTTCAAAGATACATTTATAGGTTTACACCTCTTCACCACTTCTATGGTCGAGGCTCGTGAGTTTCGCCTCATCTCCGGTGAGTATCCTGGCTCGGCGGTCTATTGAGTCGAGGGCGTCAAGTTGAGTAAGATCCTGAGCTGAATAAATCTTGTCGATTCTTTCTATCTATACTTGGATGCCAAAATAGTAACCTCGAAGCTTGGAGATGAGGATCATGACCATGAACATGAGGACCATAAGGACGCTTCCAACACACGCGTCTCCGCTCCCCAATGAACTCTGGCGATCTGAAAGAAGAAAGAAAGAAATAACATTTATTTGCTACACACCTTAAAATTAACAACATAACATGAAAACGTACTTATAAAAACAGGAATTTGTGTGCAGACAAATTGGCCACCAGCTCAGCATAATGCTGTGTACAGTCAGCACACAGCGCTGATTTTCAGCCGGCGCCAGTGGGACGTTTTGGCCATACGTCCGGGCAAGTGATGGTCACCAAAGCAATTTGCAATTAATATAAATCTGCTTACTCACGCGCAGGAACATAACATAATATATAGTTATTTGGCTGCGGTATTCTGTAAGGTGGAGGTACTTCCTCAGTCGACCTACTCTTTGAGCGAATAAACGCTGCGCTCTACCTCAGATATTTCTATGTTTGACCAAAGTCTCACCAAGGCCAAAGTTAGTAAGCACTAGGCCTCACAGGGAACTGTCTACAAAATGACAATGTTTCCCAAAATCCATAAAGCACCATGTACACACGCGCGCATAATTGGAATCATAATTAGCCTGAGTAATAACGGTCTCTTCGGGCGAGCCCCCTTAATGCGTTACAGTTTTGAAAATTTGATAACTTTATCCAAATTCGTAGGTCGTAGGGCACGTTTGGGAAATCTCTGGTACTCATTATTGTTTCTATCTCGGAGGAAGGGAGGGGGAAGTGCGTTGACGGAACTCTAATGTGGCTTACTCGCACCTTCGCTTGTGATGAGCTACGAAGAACAATGTGTCGGATTTTTAGAATTAACATTAAAGTTAGTGTAAAATTTTAATTAAATAAAATTAATATTATATTGTAAGCTAGGCTAGTATAAAACCCATATTGCTGCGGGGAGTGGCGCTGTTTGCTGAAATACGGGTTTTTACCTAGTTTGGCAACGGATGCTGTTCATAATATTTTAGTCATGTACTCTAGCCCATATTTTTGTGAACAAATTAGCGTAATTTATAGGAAATAAAAAAAAAAATTAAAAAAAAATGCCATATTTTTTTTAATACCTACCGACGTCTCACTTAGTCTGTCACTTAGACTGTATTTTATTATTGTATCTTTTGTAAGTATATTGATATTTAATATGATATAAAATCTATCAATTACATTTAAATTATATGAACAGTTAAGCTACAACCGTCGTGGTCGGTACCTGGATGGGTGCGTAAAGCCGTTGGTCCCGGTTATCAAGTAATTGTGATAGTTGTTAAGCTAGTTGAAGGCCTTCTATGCGGCTTGAAAACTCCAACAGTAGGTTGACCACTAGCCTACCTCCACCAATCCGCAGTGGGCACGCGTGGTGGAGTATCTGCACATTCCCTTTCACCCTGTTATGAAAGGAGGCCTGTGCTTAGCAGTGGGACATTATAGGCTGATGATGATGATATGAAATAGCCAAATATAGATAAATAATTTTATTTATTTCACGAAAATAATATCAAAAATCATTTTTTCCTGAGGTTTATAAGTATAAAGCATTCATATTATCTTCGGGCAAAACCAGAGCTTATCGCTAATCTTATAATACAAAAAATACTATGCAATATATTACAGAATCACCGCGATGTCTGATCCCAAAATCCGTAGCACCAACTACGAAAATCGCCTCTACGGTTTCGTAGCTCCAACCTCTACGGCCGTAGAGAGCGTACCAGAGTTGGGCATCTCAAGTGCCCTTAAGTGACAAGTGGCAGATGGATTTTTGTTGTAACCGACTGCTCTTAATTACGACGTGCTATTGGCCGCATTTGTGCCAGAGAAGTTGGCATGCCTAGTAGTTGTGCGAGGTTTAAATTCATTAGTTAGGTGCTTCTTAAGGTTTACGTAATGGTCCATTGAGGATATGGTACTCTGGGCCTTAGGAATGTTAGTTTTTGGTGTTTTGTTAATGGTTTGTATGTGTAGTGTAATTATGTGACTTTGATAAGAACTTTAATTTTGGTAACAAAACTAACTACTAACTAAAATAAGTCTATTTCTGACACGTGATATTTTGAATGAGAGAAAGAGAAAGAGAAGAGAGTAATTTTTTTAAAGTTACACTGCGTTTATTAGTATATATTCTGTGATAAAAGTTGGTGACATAGTAATAAAACTAAAGCATTTTTATTGATAAAAAAATCCAATTAAACTCTTCAAATAGAAGTTACGTAAAGTTTCGTGAGATCGCATAACTTCGAGTTAAGCGCTCGAAAAAATAAATAAATAAGAACACATTAAACTAAAAGTTCTTTGGAAATGTCACATTAAAATTGTGAATTATTAACGCGAATAAATTACTGTTTATTTTATTGCAGAACACCTTGTGTATTTAAAAGAGCAAACTTTGAAACATTAATAGCTAAGACAACGGCTTTCCTTAGTGGGATTAATAAAATGACTGTCACACTTCTTAATTAATAGGACTTTCTAAAGAAAACAATATCATTTTATTAGCATAAAGTGTTAAGGAGGTTTTATATTGGCTAACAATCGCTGACTGCGCGATTATTTATTCAATTTTATTAATTAATTCTCGAAAGTTATTTGGTGCAAAAATTGAGAGGAAATCTACTAGACATTACTGTTATTAAATAATAAATCTAATAAAAAATAATAAATCAATAATTCTTTTTATCGAAAATACGAGTGACACATTACGGGACATAGGTATAATAGATAATAGTTGTGAAATTAAACCTTTTAGATTATTTAAATAAGCTAAAAAAAACTTACCAGATTTTCTCAATTAAAGGCTGGTTTCTAAACCAGTAACCAACATCAGTAACTTCAACCTGCAAATATAAAACAAACCTTATATCGAAGTCAATTTCGTAGACTGCAAAGTCGCTGCGTTTCCACTAATAGATGTGAATTCCTCTTAACATCAGCCCTAAATAAAGTCACCGATGACAAGTTAAATAAACTTCACGCGGAGTTCAGCAGTTAACGCGCTTTTTCATGAGTAGCCAACTTTTTTGTCAGCAGTTCAAGCTATGGAATTGATACATGAAGCCATTACCAACACTTGGGGTCTGTGATGAAGACGCTTCAAGCTCTTTATCGTTTATGTTTTCCTGGTACTTATTTCAAATAGGACTAGCTGTCCCTCCTGGTTTTATTCGCATTTTAGATGGATCTTTGTTTTTCTCGGGTTGATTCCAGGGTATGGTCTATCTATGTGACAAGTTTCATCCAAATCCGTTCACCCTTTATGGAGTTATGTGGTAGCAAACACACACACTTAAAAGGAAAGGATGGCTGCAAGAAATTAAAAAAATAGGTTTTTGAAATATTTATTGCTGTCGTGTTGTGCCCGAGCTATCCCGCCCGAGGGCGATAGAGACAACTACAGTTTAGACCTATTCGAATCGCTATTTCGTAATCCCCGGTTTTCTCCAAAAAACTGAATCAATAAAAAAAAAACAAGAATCATAATAAGAAGGACTTTGGCTGTCTGTCGGTTTTCCTTTGTTGTTTTATATTCGACAAATTTTAGTTCGCTGGATGTTTGATAAGGGCGTTAAAAATGGTAAGTTTTTGTGATTTTAGAAGGATAATAATTAATTTATGGAGAAAAACAACCGAGGGACATACAGTGGTACCTACAGATTGCATGGTAGAATAATCATCTAGTGTCATTATCCAGAGAGGAAACAGAGGATTACGTTTGTATGGAACAAAAGCCACCAGCATTTCCTCTTAAGTCATTTCTCACTATAGTTTTTCATTAAAAAAACTCAATCTCGTTGCTAGATTCGAACCTAAAATCTACGTCAAAAAAATCGACGTTACTGCCACTGAGCAGCAAAAACATGAATAGTAATTTATTACCAGTTACTCACTCAATCGCTCTTAAAACAAAATACTGTCCACTAACAGCCCTTTACACTGGTATCATTCCAAAAGTCGCAATCATACAGAGAGCTCGCTGAATGCGCCCTATTAGGCCGTGTTTACACTGACCGGAAGACGTTTCTTTCAATGCTCTGACCGGCTTGCAGTCAATAGGACATCATTACCTGTGCGGCTTGGCGGTGCTGTGTTTACACTGTTTTAGTATGTTGAGAAACTTTACTTGGTCGAAGTAGAAAATTATTTTTGATATTACAGTGTATGTTAGATTTTATGGCCTGAAATAAACTTTTAATATGTTTAGTTTAATTTGAGATTATCTTGTTGCTTTTATTTTTGCAATGTTCATGAAATAACTAAATAGTTTCAGAAATTTAATAAATAATTTAGCTGAAGTGGTCCAGAACGATTAAAAACTCATTATAAATGCGAAAGACTTTAGTGTTTGTTGGTTTGTCCTTCTTTCACGCAGCAATGAAACAACGGATCTGCGTATATTTTGCATAGATTAAGTTTATGCGCCTGGTGAAACCGCGGGTTGGACGTTACGTTATATCGTAAGTGATGACTTTTCAATTCGACGGTGTAAGGTAAGCTTACTTGGCCTCACGCATATTAAACGCAGCACCATTGGCATTCGCTTAAAGTTGGTCAACATTTGTCCAGTCTCTGAAAGACCACGGAATGACCAGTTCTGAACAAATATTTACTTATGACCACTGCGCCTTGAAATAAAGAGACATGTTTAGTTGTTATTATCTATTGATTCAAAGAGATTGCTGGAACATGATGGCGAAGGATTTTTCAAAATTCAAAATTCAATTCAAAATTCAAAATCATTTATTCAAATAGACCTTCGCAGGCACTTATGAAAAGTCTGACTCTAATACTCTAATACCGGTTCGGAAGGTTGCATTTGCTGAGAAGAGCCGGCAATAAACTCAGCAATTACTCTTTTCAAAACAGGCTTAGATTAATTACATAATATTTACATTCTAATCGCACTGAAAACAATTGCGTGCCCCGGCGCGGCGGCAAAATTACAAAGTAGACTGAAATAATATTTAATAAGTAAATAAATAGCAAACTTAAGCAGACCAGCCCCCACAAGCAGCACCTGTTCACAAGTATGACGCGTGTGGCAGCCATCGCCCTCCTCGCCATATTGGAGGGAAGTGAGCGACCCGTCACACGACGCCGCCGCAAGCAAAGGCCTTAAAGTGAGCATGACTTACTTAAGTCTGCCTTAGAAATAAAAAATAACTAAAGGGAAACACTAAACACACAATTTGTTATCACTGTGACTATTGACAAGCTTAGACTAAATATCACAAAATAAAAAAATATAACAATTAGACAGACATAATAAATCGATGCATTTATATCAAACTAAATAAATGAAGAACATTGAATTGAATTAATTTAATTACAATAGGCACAGATAATCTGTAACCTAAAAATATAACTTATAATAATAATAGCATACTTTGAATTAAAATGGACCTTGAACTATCTGCTCAGTGAGGCAGGTGCAGAGAGAAGCTACTTCCATACATCCTTGTCGTCAATATAATGAGACACTTTATAATAAGCCCTACTCAACAGCCGCTTTTTGATATGTTCCTTAAATTTAAAAAAGGACATACTGGTCACGCTATGAGGAATTTTATTGTAAAATTTAATACAATTCCCAAGAAAGGACTTATTTACTTTAGCTAATCTAAATCTAGGTACAGTTATTTTGTCTTTGTTTCTAGTGTTTCTATCATGATAGTCACTATTGACTGGAAACAAATTAATGTTCTTGCGGACATACATAATATTTTCAAAAATGTACTGAGAGGGCAAAGTTAGTATATTAATATCCGGAAATATATTTCGTAGAGACTCGCGAGAACCCAAACAGTAGATGGCGCGAATTGCCCTTTTTTGTAATACAAAAATTGATTCCAAGTCTGCGGCAGAGCCCCACAGCAAAAGGCCGTAAGACATAAGACTATGAAAATATGCAAAATAAATTAATCTGGCTGTATTAATGTCCGTCAGTTGCCTTATTTTGCTGACTGCAAACGCAGCGGAGCTCAGTTTACCACCTAAGGCTTCCAGGTGAGCACCCCACTGCAATCTACAGTCTATAGTCAGACCAAGAAAAACAGTCTTATCTACTACATTAAGTTTATTACCATCCACAATAACACTGGTATCAACTTTTGGTACATTTGGTAATGAAAATCTTATACATTTTGTTTTTTTTGAGTTTAACATAAGATTGTTGGCAGCAAACCATTGAGACACAGTCTTCAGAGCGTAGTTAACTTTTAAAAGATCTTTGTCTTTTCTATCTACTTTAAATATCAGAGACGTATCATCTGCAAACAAAACGACATCTGATAGTTCTTTCACCATATAAGGTAGGTCATTTATATAAACTAGAAACAGAAATGGGCCTAAAATCGAGCCTTGAGGTACGCCTAATTTGACTAAGGAGCCCGATGACACACTACCATTGATTCCTACTTTTTGTTGGCGCCCTGAAAGATAGGAAACCACAAGATCGAGAGCCACTCCGCGAATTCCGTATAACTTAAGTTTAAGAGCTAGCGTTTGGTGATCTACGCAATCAAATGCCTTGGAGAGATCACAAAAGATACCAATAGCATCGTGTGAGCACTCCCAGGCCTGAAAAATATGCTTAATAAGTTTAGCTCCCGCATCCGTAGTGGACTTACCTCTCGTAAAACCGAACTGATCATCATGGAGTATCTTGTGGTTATTAAAATGCCTTAACATTTGGTTTAGCACAATCTTTTCAAAAATCTTACTTAATGCAGGAAGTACTGAGACCGGTCTGTAATCTGAGGGATTGTTTTTACATCCCGATTTAAAAATCGGAACAATTTTGCTGTATTTCATTAAATCAGGAAAGTTGCCCTGTTCGAGACATTGGTTAAAAATTAGGGCTAAAATAGGGGCAATATTAAAAATAATTGACTGTATAACTTTAACTGACAAACCCCATAAGTCTTCTGTATTTTTCATATTTAGTGACTTGAAAGCCGTGATAATGTCATAGTCACTAACCTGGGTGAATGCGAAGTCTGGAATGTTTCGTTGAAAAGTCTTCTGTAAAATCGATTCTGCTAACGTGGAAGACGAAGCAAGATTTTTAGTAGCCTCCATAGGTATATTTGAGAAAAAAGTTTCAAAAGCAGATGCTACTTCTAATTTATCTGATATTAGTTTATCATTAATTTTAAGACAAAAAGTATTATCTTTGATTTTATTTTTACCAGTCTCTGTATTAATAATCTGCCACACTGTTTTAATTTTATTATTAGAATTATTTACCCTATTGCCTATGTAGATGGCCTTAGCTCGAATGCATACCTGTTTAAATAACTTGGAATAGTTCCTAACATATGTATGAAAGTTTTCATTACTATTGTAAGATCTCTGATGGTAAAGATCATACATGTTATCCCTACTCTTCCTGATTCCTTTAGTTGCCCAGTTACAGAATTGAAGTTTATTATTTACCTTTTTAGTTTTGATTGGACAAGATACATTAAATTCGTTGCAAATATCTCTAAATATTTTGTCATATGTAAGGTTTTGATTATTTTTTGATACATTTACGGAAATCATTGAGAACGAACTAGTAAAAAGTAGCTGGCAACAAAAAAAAAAAAAAGGTCGATCACTTGGCTGGCTGGACATTCTCGGTTTGGAGGGTGAACAATTAAGATTAAGAAAAGTAGATCTAGTGAGTGTTTGGAAATTAATATAAAATACATAAACGCATATATTGTTCATATTTACGGCTGATCCTAACAAGTCAGAAGCGGAAGGACAACGCAATTGCGTAAGTACACGCCTGAATATTTTTTAATGTAGGTACCTAAACGATTGACAAAAAGAAAAAACCGTTACCGGTTGATATCGTTGAATATTAAATATGTACATAATTATTGCATTCATAAAAGGTTCAATCCTAATAATACCATAATACTTATCCATACGATTATGATAAATCATGCCATGTTACCTACACGTGACCTTGAATCATAGCTTTATTTTCTCTTTACTAACTCATGAGTCCTATGGCTATTTTCTATCTAAAACTATGATGTGCACTAAAGGCTAACTTTAATTAATATTATACATACTAAAATTGAAATAAAATGACCACGTGTGCATATTTTAGGCTAATTGATGTTCATATTGGTTGACATCCATCGTAATTTTGTTATACAATAACTAGCTTGCGTGTAAGTTGTTTTTTTATCTTAATGTATGATCCCATCTGGGGGCCCATCGGCCCTAAAACATAAAATATGCTATAGTTCTATGTTAATTCCCTTTACAGTTGGGTTTATAAGTTGGGGGTAAAACTTTGTTATTTTCTCTCTAAAATGTACAGATATCGAGATATTTCGTTTTTGACATGTTTTTTTTCTTACGGTGCGAGTTTCAGCTTATGGACGCGATGAACGTAGAAATGAACGCGATGCCAGGCAACGCAAGCTGGAGAGGTAGTCTCGACGCATTCCCAGTTGAAGCCAGACAAGTAGACGCGAGCGCAGCCGCTAGGCATGGAAATTATTGCTACTTTAAAGGAATTCTCATTTGATGATATTATTATTTTTTATAGCATGATTTCACTTGCGATATATGATTTGCAATGATTTGTAACCTACGTCATCGATGCTGATCGACGGTATTTTTCACAAAATCATGTGCGAGTATCGCACGCAAGTGTCAAATTATCACTGATGCAAATTATATATACTTTCGTAGCAAAAAATTATTTTTCTATCCTGCTACATAACATGTTAAAGAAGTTAACACTTTATGTCACTTGATTTAAGGTTTATTTTTGAATACTCTTAAAAGCTAATCAATGATAAAGTTTTTTTTTTTTTTTTTAAATTTGTTCATGACCATGGATACAAAGTCCTTCAGTCGCATATATTTTATTTATATTCTTAAATATTCTTTATAACATGTAACAGGCTATGTCATGGACGGTAACAGATGTGACATATGAAAACAGAATCATATTCTTTATCACCTGCTACTTGTGATTTATGCCATGTCTAGCAGCCGCAGCCGAGGGAGTAGGCGCGAGCGCAGCCGTGCTAGTAGGCGCCTGCGCGGCCGTAGTCGCAGCCATAGCCGACGCCTGAGAGGGAGCGTGAACGAGAACGAACTCGTGGAGGTGGATGGAGCACGATCTGCAGAAGGAACGAGAGGCAGCCTACTGGCGCGACAGCGAAGTGAGCAGCACTACTCGCCCGCTGACAGCTTGAGGTAGAAGCAGGCCTCCGCTAACGTCGGGCATCACTCGAAAAGGTCATGTAGTCATGTTTTTACTTCTTAAGTCATTAAAAAAAATATATGTTAAGCCGATTGAATAATATGATATAATCTGTTAAGGGGCCCAGCAACCTAATCAAATGTACCGTCGAATGTAAAAAGTTTAGATTGCAAAAATATTCTTCCGGAATTCAATCCATCATCTAAAAACCAGCCAATGGATGTCTGGATTAAGAAATGAAACTTGCACTTTTAAATCAGTGTGATATTTCGGGAAAACGAGCTGCATCATTCATGTTATTTCTGATAAAACTGTGCGGTCAAGTGCTTTGGCACTATGTTGTGTTGAGTCAGAGCTACCACAGCACAGCGTATTAGCTATAGCATATAGCAGAGCAGCTATTAAAGTTCTTGTCGAGTAACAATAAAAAGAATTCCTCTCAGCAGACATCTTATAGGGATAAGAACCTCAGTTCATTGGATGATAGGCAAAATCAAACAAGTCGAATTTTAAAACGTAATTTGACTGGGGTTTACTGCTATAACTGTAAGGTCAAAGGAGAAAAGTCATCCGTATATAATATGTCTAAAACCTATTAAAAAGTGCAGCCGTTGTAACAGAGTAAGTCACGTAACCGAAAGTTGTACGTATCAATCAGATACAGGGTCGGTTAAAGCGGACGCTGTGCAAAAATGCATGTCTATGTCAAGCTCAAATCCAAATGACAACTTTATTAAAGAGGAAAAAGTTTATAGCGTGCCATTACAGGCATTTGTTGACTTCGGAAGTGAAGTCACATTAATAAGGCAGTTTGACTTTTCAAAGCTTGTTCTTGAACATGATAATATGCCATCAGTTCTGAAAGGGTTTGGCGAGAGCTTAGTGCAATCAATAGGATCTACAATATTAAATTTCCAAGATTAAAAGTTCCATAATATTGCCACTAAAGTACCTTCTATTTGCTTAAATGAAGAGGTAGAGCGTTTAGAAAGGGTCAGAGTATTTGATCATTGTGAGATATTTGGTGTTGCTAGTGTCAGGGCTGTAATTGAAACTAACTGCAACTGAAACTAAGGTACAAAAATTGTAGGTAAACGCAACCATCAGTATCTTGTTTGTAGTGGCATTTACCTGGTGAAGAGTGGGTCTGTTTTCGTAACGGTTACACATATCTTGTTTTCTTTAAGAAAACTCCTTGCTTTCTAGGGCTGAAAAGGTAGAAGTCATTCACAAACTTATAGAGATGCCATCAGATTCCATCCAGCATATTAGAAGCAGCTCGAGCATTGGCTGTTTTGATGAGAAAAAGGTACAAATAGGGAAAACAGTGCCCATCTAATAATAACAAAACTACGATCGTATGAACGTAAGGACGTATGAACAAGATAAAGCATTCAATATTTTAAAAGAAAAGCTAATATACATACCAGTTTTGGCTATTTATAACCCCATGGCAGAGAGCACACTGATGCCAGCCGGATTGGCATCGGTGGTATTCTCTTACAACATACACAGGGAAGTACAGAATCATTTCAGCCCGTGGCATACTACAGTTATCAGACAAGTCCTGAAGAGAAAATCTTTCACTCATATGAGCTTGAAACGTTGGCGCTCATATATATGCTCTAAAAAGTTCATGTCTCATGTGGATGCTTTGTCTAGAAATCGCTTTAGACGATAAGTAAATATCGGATCCTGAACAGTATCCAGTGGTCATGGATATAAGTGACGGAGATTGGTTGCTCAGCCTACAGTTGGGAGATTCATAGCTATGCAGAATTCGTGACATAATCAGTAGTCTGGACTCTAAAGGGCTAGAGTATATTGAAGATAATGATGTTATGAGGGATAACAAATTATTTAGGCATATAGGTGATGACAAGAATTGCGTCCGATGGGTTATGCCTAAGAGTGCAAGGTGGAAGTTGCGTTAAATTAACCAAGATGATGTGCTAGTAATTGTGAAATCTTTCACCAAATTCGTTTTTATTAAGCCGGCAGGAGTACTAGTACGAAAAATTATATCAAAGTATTGGAATAGGTTTTCTAAACGTTCAGAACTCCTGATCGTTTAATTAGTGACAGAGGAAGCTGTTTCACTTCACATGCATTTAGGAAGTTTTGCTTAACAAAGGACAACGGCATATCCTAAATGCAGTAGCTAGTCCAAGGTTCAATTGATAAGTGAAGCGTTAGAACTGCACTATTCTCGACTCACAGACTGTAGAATCTTAGGGACAATAAGAAGGATTGAGATAATAAGTAGGTAAGTAGTAAGGTAGTAAGAGGTAGGATTCAATGGGGCCTAAATAGTTTTATTTTGGAACTGTATAGTTCAGAAGACTACAGTAACAGCACCGTTTGAGGTGATGCTTGGCACGTCAATGAATGGTGATTTCATTTAAATAGCAAAAGTAGCATTCCAATATGAAGGTAATATACCCCTAGGGTAGTAAAAACTCTTGACAATGATCTGTAAAAAGTAGCTCCCATCACAGGAATTGAAGGCTTGAAAAATAAACGTAAAACGACTGTTGATACGGATTGGATGAAGCCATGGATACATGTAAACATGTAGCATTAGAGATCCATGCCGATAATGATACTAATTCTGATACTGTGAATGATATTAACGATATATATGGATATGTCTGAGGAATAAGAATATTATTAGGTGATTACAAATTATAGGCCACGGTAACCGCTTGCCATCAGGCGCGCCGTGTGCTTGTTTGCCGATTTAGTGCTATAAATATATATGTATATATATACATTTCAACTATTTTATATATGATTGAAATATATTATAGTATAATTTGATATTTTTATTGTTCTCATTATGACTGTTTTACTGTATAATTGTTCTCTTTTGTTTCAGGTCAAGCACGAGAATTGGATGGATTCGTGTCTTGGCCTGAAGGATTATGGATGGTTAAAGTCCTTGAACATGGAGTTCAAGGCACGGATGGTTAAAGTCCTTGAACATGGAGTTCAAGGCACGGATGGTTAAAGTCCTTGAACATGGAGTTCAAGGCACGGATGGTTAAAGTCCTTGAACATGGAGTTCAAGGCACGGATGGTTAAAGTCCTTGAACATGGAGTTCAAGGCACGGATGGTTAAAGTCCTTGAACATGGAGTTCAAGGCACGGATGGTTAAAGTCCTTGAACATGGAGTTCAAGGCACGGATGGTTAAAGTCCTTGAAAATGGATTTCAAGGCAAGGATGGTTAAAGTCCTTGAAAATAGAGTTCAAGGCAAGGATAGTTAAAGGCAAGGATAGTTAATGGCAGGGATAGTGAAAGACAAAGATAGTTATAGTTCAAGACAAGAATGGTTAAAGGCAAAGATAGTTATAGTTATAATTCAAGGCAAGGATGGTTAAAGGCAAAGATAGTTTAAAGCAAGAATTGTTAAAGGCAAAGATAGTTATAGTTTAAAGCAAGAATGGTTATAGGCAAGGATAGTTATAGTTCAAGGCAAGGATGTTTAAAGTCCTTGAAAATAAATTTCAAGGCAAGGGTGGTTAAAATCCTTGAAAATGGAATTCAAGGCAACAGATGTGGATGGTTAAATATATAGAATACGTTGTTTTGAATTTATATAAATATATAGGATAAGGTAATTTAAATACATTTATCAATTTTAAGGAGATAATAATTTTTAGATAAAGGTTAATTTTAAAATCGGATACAAAAAAAAAAAAACAAATAGTAATTAAATGAAATCATGTTATTGAAGTATACAATTTTATTATTGTTTATTAATCAGGAAAATTGAGAATTAATTTATATTTATGTAAACCCTGTAAAACCTGTAATTTTTTTTTTACTGCATTTTTTTTTATTATTAAATATGTATTTCATAATTTTACATAATTTATATTTAAATGTATTAAAACATAAGTTTAACATAAAAATAATATCTTAGTCAGCCAAGTGTAAGGTCACCACCAGGTTCATGTATGGGGGCATACATGTTGTCAGAATGGTCGAGTGTAAGGTTTTGATTATTTTTTGATACATTTACGGAAATCATTGAGAACGAACTAGTAAAAAGTAGCTGGCAACAAAAAAAAAAAAAAGGTCGATCACTTGGCTGGCTGGACATTCTCGGTTTGGAGGGTGAACAATTAAGATTAAGAAAAGTAGATCTAGTGAGTGTTTGGAAATTAATATAAAATACATAAACGCATATATTGTTCATATTTACGGCTGATCCTAACACATAGTTTACATTTGGATCATCAGAAATATACATAGTGTTACTAATTTTATAATCCATATTAACGCTGAAATTATTTAATCTTGTTTGATTAACTGACCTAAATGTTTTCGTTATGGATTTAATTTAAAATGGCGCCCAAAAGCTTGACACCTGACTATCATAACAAAGTAACTGACATACATCATAAAAAAATGCAAATGAAATCAAACTTGGACGTTACTTTACAGCGTACCCCGATACAACTATGGTTTTGCATTTACATAAAATAACACTTAAAATTCCCCTGTTACCCTCCGTTCTTAAACTTTATTAGGAGATATCTTCGCGATAACTTCGCGAAATATAAATAAAATGACAATAGAATAATTACCTAACACAAACAGTAGGGGCTGTATCTTGACTTAACCCTTTCTATTTTGTTTTCCAACAACTTTCAAATTGTCACTTACCGTGTCTTCGTTTCATACAATGATATTTGAATGTCGACACTGTGTTTTCCGTGTCCGTGTTTTAAATCGCAAGAGATATGATGTTATAGGACTATAAACTTTATTTATTGTGTTCTAAAGATGATTTTATGTAAAGTTAACTTACCGGGTTAGATTTTAGATGTCATAAAGTCTTGTTATGTTAATAAAGATACCGTTGAATTTGTATGTACCTATTTATATAACCCGCCACTTTTAAGGTGGCTATGGCTGGCTTATGGCAAGTGGTACTGCGGGAGACATCTAGCTTTTAACTATATATAGGGTGACTGGTAATTAGTAAACGATACTTAGACACATCATTGTACTCATGATAACAAACAACTTTCACAAAGCATTTTTTTTTTTATTTACTTAGCACATGAGCCCATAATATTTAGTACCCTAATAAGAATAGGTACACCATCAGCTTTTATTTAATTTAGTTATTTATCCCTATTAGTTTCTTAAAGATGTTTGTTATCATGAGTACAATCATGTGTCTAAGTATCGTTTACTAATTATCAGTCATCATATCAGCACATGAATGTCTACTGCTGAACATAGGCCTCCCCCATTGATTGACAGCGGCGCCCAGCGTCTCTAACCAGGTCGTCGGTCCACCTGGTGGGCGCTTTCCAGTACGTGGTCGCCACTCGAGAACTTATCCCCTTCCCCATCGGTTATCGGCTCTTCGAGCGATGTGGCCTGCCCATTGCCACTTCAGCTTACTAACTCTACGAGCTATGTCCGTCGTTTTTGTTCTCCTACGAATGTCCTCATTTCGGACCCTATCATGTAGAGAAATTCCGAGCATAGCTCGTTCCATAGTCCATAATTAGTTCTATTAGTTCCAGTTCCATAATTATCAGTCACCCTATATAATATATGTTTGACAGTGGCCGCCGATGAAAGTTGCCAACCGTTGTAGTACATGTACCGTTGAACGTAACAGAAACTCATCAGAACTGTTTGCCGTTCTGTTGACACAAACTTACAAGCCAGCTTATTGAACAAGTTGGAATATACTGTGTATAAATATATGGGAAATGCCCATGGCTTTGCTCGTAGATCAACTGTTTGATGAAATTGCTTTGAAATGGTACAGGCTATGTGTGTGCCAACTACCAATCATCACTAAGTAATGATGTGTTTGACCACAATCTCACCATGGTCAGTCATGTGGCCGAATGTGGTAAGCACACAAAGCCTATAAGGAACTGGCTCTCAAGTGCAGCTGTCGGAACACACCGACAGGTGCTTGGCGACAGATTTTCAACAAGTACCACCGTGCTATGGCTTCCTCACGATATTTTCCTTCACCGAAAGCTCAAGCTTTTGTAGGATTCGAACACAGGACCTTCGTTTCGGCATTCGACGTCGCTAACGCTGAGATATGATCGTCTTTAATGGTTATCGTCATGATGACTACGATAAAAAGCTCCTAGCGCAAAAGAGAACACCACGGTAGTCAAGCCTACTTAACATGTTCACTTCTTGTATTCTTTGGTCACATTCTATATCTCTAAGACTATAAGAAGACGCAGAAGGTATGCGGGTGTCGTAGCCTATACGCATATAGGAAAAAATCCTTTAGAGCAGACCAACTAGTCAGAATCACTCCATTGTTTTTGACTTGTCCAATCAGAGCGCTGTGTGTTTCTTTTCCTTGACTTAGCCAATCAGAGTGCATTGTCAATCAAAACCAACTTTGCCTTAAATGCACATACTTCGTTACTTACGTATACAGATACCTTATAGGTACATGTACGTACAATCTCTGCGGTTTTCAAACTTTAACTAATTAGCCCCTAATTCAAACTGGTAAGTTCTACATGTAACATGCGGCACCCCTATTGATTAGAGCAAATCAAACAATAACCCTTGAGGTGGCAGCCCTGCTCGCCCTCTGAGCAGACGAGTGTCCAACTTGTACCTTTTGAGTTTGGCAAGTAGGGTGACCATTGATTAATGATTATGGAAACTAATGAATACAATTGTTTGTATATTCGCGGAAGAGTTCGTGGTCTCACCGGTGAGAACGTATTCGGATGGGTGACCGCCTAGTTGTATTTCAACTCGAGCGATTTCGGGCTTGAAAATACCAACAATTATGAGTGCCAGAGCTCTGGCCAGATGCTCTGGCGGCAGGATCTACCGCAGATGGTCTCTGCCCTGACGCTTTTTAAGGGGTTGCCAGGAATAGTGTGCCGACTTTTATACGTTTTGGCGGCGGGCGTGTAGTTGACATTGCTTGTGTGTGTCGCTCAATGACCGCGAATGTGACGTACCAATTTTATATTTATTTTTAACCTTTTTCTATTCTGTATTTTTTTTATATTAGTATTAATTTTATTTACACGCACACACTAAAATTTATTCATTTTTAGTTTTTATCGTGTAATTGAGACCGTGACATCACTAAAGGCGTCAGCTGAAAATTAGCACTATGCTGAGCTGTGTTCTTTTTGACGTCATAGACCTGGTTTATTTTTAAATTAGATATTGTATGTTAATGTGTTCGTCAAATAAATGTGTTTTCTTTCTTTCTTTGGGTCGACAAAGGTGGCCACTATAGAAAATCTCAATTACTCATTCAACATTCAAAATTCAAAATCATTTATTCAAATAGACCTTCGCAGGCACTGATGATTCTGATTCATGATGAGTATGTCCACCCTAAAACATGGTCACCCTAGTCTTAAGATTCGACCATAGCCCAAAGGTACGCTATTTGCCTAGCAAGTTAGTGACCTGTATTGACACAAACGATTTGGCCCCACGATTACTCGCTAAACAGTTTAGTTCCCGAGTTATAAGCGCACAAACATATAGTCTAATTGATGTTTGCTGAGGCTGCTGTTACCGACTGTACTAGACCACGTGTGGTTTATGCGATTATAATTAACTGCTTCACTGTACATTAGATATATTTCATCTCTTCTGGATTTCAAAGGGTTTGTCCGTTAATTAACCGACTTTAAAAAAAGAAGGAGAATCTCATTTTTAGGGTTCCGTAGCCAAATGACAAAAAACGGAACCCTTATAGATTCGTCATGTCTGTCTGTCTGTCTGTCTGTCTGTCCGTGTCTGTTATTTCCGAAACTATAAGAACTATAATGTTGAAACTTGGTAAGTAGATGTATTCTGTGAACCGCATTAAGATTTTCACACAAAAATAGAAAAAAAACAATAAATTTTGATACTTAGAAATGAAACAAAATTTTTTTTTTTTTCATCAAACCCAGAAGTGTCTATGTCCCATAAGTCTATGGATAGGTCTTCAAAAATGATATTGAGGTTTCTAATATCATTTTTTTCTAAACTGAATAGTTTGCGCGAGAGACACTTCCAAAGTGGTAAAATGTGTGTCCCCCCCCTGTAACTTCTAAAATAAGAGAATGATAAACCTATAAAAAATATATGATGTACATTACGGCGGAAACTTCCACCGAAAATTGGTTTGAACGAGATCTAGTAAGTAGTTTTTTTTTAATAAGTCATAAATTGAAATTAATATCAAATACTCAGGTCTATACTACCATTTACTTATATACCTACAGGTTTGTACGAAACCCTCGGTGCGCGAGTCTGACTCGCACTTGGCCGGTTTTTTATGTTTGTTACCTCATAACTCCGTCATTTATTAACCGATTTGGAAAATTCTTTTTTGATTTGAAACATCCTGTTGGGTCCCATTGTCATCAGATCAGGATTTGAGTACTTCTTAGTGTACTTTGAAGTCGGTTTAATTCTTTTGTAAAACAGTTCAATTATTTTAATTGTATGGTTGAAGGTTGACCTCCGAATCGGTGGTAACTTCAGTAGCTTTAACCTTCAAGGATGTAAACTGAATTAATTGCTATGAATTTCTTCAATAGAGAGAACAAGAAAAGAAAGAAGACTGTTAGATATAATTGCAGTAACTTTCGAGTTGAATAAAATATATAGGAGCAACCCGTATGTGAAAAACGAGGTAACGTCGCCAGCTTTTTGGGTACCCTGCCTGCAGGCGGCGATTTAAACGCAGTTTTTATGTATAATTATTTTCATGTATATACGGGTGGATACGACAATACGACATTAAATGAAACCACCAACCTCGAAATCGAAACAAAAAATTACAGCTTTTCATACAAAAGGTATATGTCTCGTCGGCAAAAATGTATGAAAAGCTGTAAAAAAATGCGATTTCGAAGTTGATCCCATATTAAAATTTGAGTACTTTAAGTGGTTTCATTTAATGTCGTATTGTCGTATCCAGCCCGTATAATTTTTATTTGTATGTAGTTTTGCCCCCTTATTCATAATGGCTTTTTAACTAAATCAGTGTAATAGTGTCTTCCGTCTCACTCTTTCGATCAACAAATGTCACGTGTCAGATAAAGATGTCAGAATTTTAGATAATCAACGTTTGATAACTTCATTATGAATAAGGGGGTTAGTATATAGTAACTGTTATTGATTAAAAAGACTATCTGTCATGCATAACAAATAAAATTAGACATTAAAACTAAATATTCATATCACATTAAAATAAATGAAATCATTCTATTAAAAAATATTAATTTGAGTAATCACATAAGTCGACGACACAATACAAATCGCTCGACGTGACCGCCCTTTCTATCAGTAACATTAAAAACAACTGCGAGGACACTCGCTCACATAATTCGATGTTTACGCCCAAATTTCCATCAAATATTATATGACGTTGGCTAAGTGAATAGCTGACGCGTTTTTGCAAACGCAAACGTGATTTGAAATGGTTTTTATGCTGCTTCATTATTTTAAGATTATAAAGGTGTAGTCTTATTTAAAACACAATAAAGAGAAAACTTTTCTTATGGCATAATAAAATCAATCAAAGATTAGCCGTCTAATAATTATATCCTGGGACATTCCTCACACACGGTCATCTGATCCCAAACTAAGCAGTATGGAAACCAGATAACTGATATAATACATATACTATTTTTTGTTCGTAAATACATACTTAATATATATAATTACACCCAGACTCAGGACATACAGACATGTTCATGCACACAAATGCATGTCCTGTGTGGGAATCGAACCCACGACCTGCGGCGCAATAGGTGGAATCTTTACCAGAGTCTTAACCAACTGCGCTAACTGGCCTGTAAAATTAAACCAAAGAAGTCCCACCGACAATGCGCTCTGATTGGTTAAGTCAAGAATACATGCGCTCTGATTGGCCAAGTCAACAACACACGATGCAGTGATTTGTCGGTATTTCTACTCTTAAAGTGATATTACCTCGATGGCTTTAGCTGACGGATAGAAAGAAGGGTCGAATGGAAGAAACGTACATATTGTGCCGACCCCAAATTGTGGGAACAGGGCAGGCAGATGATGATTATGATAAATCATAGATTTAGCTCGATTGTTTCCCATACGAAAAACTCAGTTTCAATGACGTTTAGATCGATATTTTGCGTGGTTTAATAATATTAAATAAAAAAGTATATTTTTTAGAAAAAAAAACATCCAATCATCTCAAACGTCAAACTCCGTTGAAACGCGAACCGCTTCCAACTTAGACACGGTACAGGCATCGCATGCGACGGCCGCTCCCAGTATTTCGTATAGTCTAACACGATATGCAAATATAGGACATAAAGGTAATATTTCGTGATAACGCTGTTGGTGTAATTAATAAAATATGTCCTCTCCATAGTTATTAGTGGGCGCGGGATTCATGCTACAGTTACAATATTAGATGTGATTGCTTCGCCAACTTGATTTATGGATGGGTGTGCTTTGTGTATGTGACCTTAATTAATATTTTTTTTGTTTTTGGCAGTCTGATGAATGTTTGAGATCGTTTGGTTTTGATAATTTAACGCATTTATATTGAAACTTAAATAATTTTAGAAGCTTGTATTTAATTTTACCTGTCCGGTGTCTGTTTTTTGCAATTTTTTGAGCCACTTGCCAGTGTCCGATTGAGCTGAAATGTGGTATACATTAGTGTATTGGATGACAATGCAAGTACAGATAACAGCAGTACAGTCACCATAAAAAGCTTGTATTAAAAACGTTTTTTTACAAAAACTTGTTTTTAGGGTTCCGTAGCCAAATGGCAAAAAACGGAACCCTTATAGATTCGTCTTGTCTGTCTGTCTGTCTATCCGTCCGTATGTCACAGCCACTTTTTTCCGAAACTATAAGAACTATAATGTAGAAAATAAAACAATAAATTTTGGGGGATCCCCATACCTAGAACTGAAACTCAAAAAAAAATGTTAACCCATATTTGTGGGGTGTCTATGCATAGGTCTTCAAAAATGATATTGAGGTTTCTAATATATTTTTTTTCTAAACTGAATAGTTTGCGCGAGAGACACTTCCAAAGTGGTAAAATGTGCGTCCCCTGTAACTTCTAAAATAGAAGAATGATAAAACTAAAAAAAATATATGATGTACAATTGAAATTCATATCAAATACTCAGGTCTATACTACCATTTACTTATATACCTACAGGTTTGTACGGAACCCTCGGTGCGCGAGTCTGACCCGCACTTGGCCGGTTTTTTTTATTTTACGACTTATCGTGTTTACGCAACAAAATAGCATAAAGTTTTTTTATATTTCTTCTATTATACCTATGTTTAACCACAGATTTGGCATAATAATTGGTGATCTGACCAAAGGTGGTAAGCACACAAAGCCTTGTAGAGAAGTCACTCTCGAGTGCCCTGTCAGAACTCACCAGTAGATGCTTGGCTATATATTTTCAACTTGACGGTAGGCAGGCTGGCTCTTAGGTTTGTTTTTATCGAAAGTGATATAACACCAAAAATCGTAAATAATCTTATTTTGAAATATGTATTGTGCCATGTTTATACATTTTAATTATTATTTCTCACATCACTACCTATCGCTAGCCCCAAAAACAAACAACAATAATAAATAATCAAAAATCAACCTCGAATAACAAAACGCCCATTAACTTTAATATAAAGGACCGCTAATATTAATAAACTGTACAAAAACAGTTCGCATGTGTGGTGACAATTAGTTGGCGATAGTGGCGCCACAGCGCGATACGAATATTTTGATTTAAATATATCATTTAGGTTGGAGGTATTTTCTTGGTGAGTGTACATTGAGGTTTGCAGGTTTCTTTATGCGAACAGCAAAGGAGTGGAACTCTCTTCCGGGTTCTGTGTTTCACGACACGTTTAACCTAGATGTCTTCAAGATAAGGGAATTTTCTGGGTAAGCGTGCTACTCCTAGGCTAAGTCGAAGGCCAAAAGCAAGCTTTTCATTCCGGGAATGCGGGTGAAACCGCGGGGGAGAGCTAGTTGTTAGTAAAATAACATTTTAAATAATTATTTTATGGTGTGGTTTTGATATAATGGTGTAATTACTTTATTAACATGATATCAGTTACAGTTTTGGACACAAGTCGAGGTCAGCGATAGACAGGCGCGCCGGGATTATGGTACGCGTGTGACATGACTACTTAGGACGGGTCACCTTACCGTTTAACTTTTTGAACCCCCGCAGACAACAGACTTTCCGTCACCTGATAGTTTATTAGTTTTGAGGAACATTGCTTTGAATAAAATCATTTTTAGTGAGGTAGACTTTATTTTTATATATACAAGCGATAATGTTTACTAATCTGAATAAAATAAAGCCTTATGTACTTATTAGCTGACACGAGGTAGATAAGCAGATCGATGGTCCTCCTAATACCTGAAAAATGAATTTAAAAAAATGCATTTTTCAGAATTTAATTTACGTTAATTTATTAATAGTCTTATTTTCAATTACATTTTTATTCTGAGAAATATAAATATTCCACGGCATTTCGCTTTTTATTTTCACGAACAAAACCATATTTTTAACCGACTTCAATTTTTTTTTTTAATGTTTGTTACCTCGTGACTACGTAATTTATCAACCGATTTGGAAAATTCTTTTTTTGTTTGTTAACGGTAGTTAAGTTTTCTAAAGGTGCGTTCATGCTTGGCGAACCGAGCCACGAACGAGCACACTTAAAGCATGATTCGCGTAGCGTGGACGGGCTTGCGAGCCTCGAACGAGCATTGGTAGCGTGCTCGACTGCGCCCGCCCGATTGTTAAGTTTTTTCACCAAAACAGGGATTCGCATCGCACTCGTTGAAGGCTCGTTAAGTACGTCCACGCTTGAAATCGCGAGCAACGAACGAATCCTGTTCGTTCGAGGCTCGGCTCGTGCTCGCTTTGCGTAGTATGGACGCACCATTAAATTTTCTAATTTTCTACGCAACTTTCTTAATTTTATTTCCGTAAAAACCTTTTCCAGATTATTAGAAAAATAATTAGACTGTTTTACAAAAAACTTAAACCGACTTCAAAGTACACTAAGAAGTAATCAAATCCTGATCTGATGACAATGGGACCAAACGGGAAGTGAACTCTTTCAGACAAAAAAAGATTTTTCCAAATCGGTTGATAAATGACGGAGTTATGAGGTAACAAACATAAAAAAAAAAAAAAAAAATACAACCGAATTGAGAACCTCCTCTTTTTTTTGAAGTCGGTTAAAAAATGATGAAATCGGTAAAGAAGTTCTCAAATTATGGCGTGACCAAGGGAAATAGGGTTTTCTTTTTATATATAGAGATATAATAAACAAACTAATGGTGATAATCATAAAGTCGTCAACTTACACGCCCAATAAAATATCATTCCGAAATTCTTTCATTTAAATCTATTATGAAATTAAAAAATCACCCCTCGCCGTTTGCCGTACGATAACTATCTGTTATTGCGATTACTATGACTTTTAGTTTAGGCCGCTCCTGTGATGTGATTTCCATGATTGTTCGCAATGACTATGCTTTTATGAATCATTAGTTTATGTTATTGTTTTTATTATTAAAAAAGGATTATTATGCACAGTCACGCATTTAGGCTAAAAGCAGAAATTTTTAATTCATAGTAATTAAACAAATACTAACTCCATCTCGCGGTTTTACCCGCGTTCCCGAGGAATATACTGTTTTCCCGAGATAAAGTATTGTATATTAGTGAAAGAATTTTCAGAATCGGTTCAGTAAATCCGGAGATTACCCTCCGCATATAAACAAACATACAAAATCCGCGCTCTCTGTTTATAATATTATTATTTATAAAAAAATCTTAAATTTTAACTATTAATATCCTATTGGCTATTTTTTTTTCAAATATTTAAAGAAACAAAACCATAAGTTTGTTTGTATCATCAATTCATAATCCAATCAATTTATCAACCAACCAAATCCTTTATTATTTTATTGTAAATCAATAGAGATAAACTTTATGGTAAAGTATTAATGTTAATTTTTCTTTGGCATTCAATTCTGAATTCAAATAAACAAGGCGAATAAATTTTCAAATTTAGAACTACCTCCCCACAAAATTTTACAGACTATACCTACCTGCCACCGCAGTCAAAATATGTAACTATTGTGCTACAGAAAAATAATTAACAGTGAATAAATTTTTCACATTACGACTAAGGTTTAGAGTTTATGAAGATGGGGCTTGTAGAGTTAGGGCATGTAGAGTTATAAGCTTGGCTCTACATGAGATCTGATAACTTTTTGACGGTGCGAGCTATATAGTCTCGTCTTGACAAAATTTTACATGAAAACGTGTTGTAAAATCAATAAAACACTCGAATTCTCTAATTATAATTGACAAACAACGTATATACACACGTCTTAAGTCCCCTACACGTTAAAATTTTAAACTCTATTATGAGTCAAAGCGAAATGATATGCAGACAGAGAGGAAAAATCACTCAGTGTGTACCTCTCTGAATTTTTCATGTTTCATTACAAGTTTTACAAAATAAAATGCTACTCTTTTGGGGGATATTAGACTTTATTTTAAAGGAATAGGGTGATGAAGACGGCTGTTGTAAGTTTGTAAGTCAGTTCATATGGATTGTGACGGGTTGGGATTCGATATTCAAATGTTTAGATAATGTTTTTGAGTTGGATATAAATTAGTTGAGAGTTCTTTTTTACAAGGCTTTATTTGAACGGGTGGAATCTTGAAAGTCGAATTTCACCCACTTCCAGTGGTCGGATTGACTTGATATTTGGTATACTGGAAGACTATGCAAGTACAGTCAACAAAAAGTACGTAGTCACGAAAAAAAACTTGTATCAAAAATATAATTTTTAACTAAAACTTATTGAACCTATGAATGTGGACTGTATTTGACCACAATCCCACTGTGGTCAGTGATGATGTAGCCGAAGGTGGTAAACACACCAAACCGGGTCTCTTTTCAACTTAAGGGTTGCAGCCAGCCAGGTAGGTACTATTAAAGTACCCTACCGCTGAAAATGGTTGTTGATTAATTTTCATGGACTTTCTGAAATAAATTGAACAATCACGATATAGGCATTCATTTTATTTCACTGGTACACTTGATCTTTATTGGATAAAGCAAAACCGATCATCTAACTATATGATTTTAATGTGAAAGTGGGTTTGTTTGTTTGAAAACTATTATACAATAAAATTAGTCAATGATTTTATAATTATAAAAATCATAAGCAAAGGTTATACGAGTCAACTAAAGTTCTCTTCAGCGCTGAAACAATAATTAGTCGTCTAAGCAGACAGAAGAAACACGTAGCGCCATCAGACCGCTTTTAGGAGTATTTTTCTCGCAAACACCGTGATTTTCACGGCGCTTACGCGTTTCGTTCATCGTTCTACAACAACAAGTGTGGCCGGATGGCCTTACTTGAACGGAACATAGTTGTGATGTGTGGCGTCTTCTCTATACGTTATAATAATAGCTCCATGACGTTAACCAAAAAAACATTAGCGAGTTAAAAAGCTCGATACCAAAAAATGCAGAGAACCATACGAAATAGCGGGTAGGTTAAAAACGTGAGTCTTCAGGCACTCTCATCCCAACATCGGTCGTTCATTTTTGATGAGGAATCTTTTGATATCAACTCTCCAGAGCCCCCCTTTTGCTACCGATAATACGCGGAACACACGGACTTGGAGAACAGTCAACTATTGTCATTGGTATACAGATTATATGAGGTTGATTGCAATGTATTGTACGATGAGAAATAATTACGTGAGACAAGATTTACTATTTGATTTCATAAAAATTAATAAAACTTTATTTGAAACACGACATTACTGAACAAAAATGAAATGAAATATTTATGCAGGGAGTATCAATCTTACAATATAAAATAGAAGAGAGAAGTCAGTGAAAAGAGAAGTCAACTGTAGAAACATAAATAATGCCTTAAAGAACTGCGGTATATTATGAATTATCAATCAGATTAATTAACCAAAGGCTTAAAGCCACTCTAGGCTTGTTAGCCTCTTCTAGTGGTAAAGGTAGTATTTTTTAACAAACATGAAAATATCCTATCTTCTTCTACTAGCCATGGATGCAATATTATTAGATGTATCCATAGCTGGTTGATGCGTTCAAAAAATAACCTTAGACTAAATTGCATACGACAGAATCAAACATTGTCGATCGAGCAAGTTGGCCAAACAAACAGTGTGTATAACACGTATAAAGCCCGACTCGGCGAGCGGTTTGTATTGAAATTTTTGAATATGCCAACACTCGAGGATTCAGCTTTCGAGTGTATCCGAAAATTTTCGGCGTAATTATACGGATGAGGGCATCTCGATTTTAGTTTGAGTTCACTAGCCATTTTTTATGGGTTTGCTTATATTTTTATGAATAAAAAAGTGCAGGACTTCTGTCTTCTTTTCTTCTCGACTGAAAAAGGACACCAAATTATAACGAGGCCAAAGATGTATCACGCTCCAAAAAGGCCTATTGTCTCCTTGATCGTACGCAACGTCCTTGAGGACATCTAGGTATTTAGAAGCACAGACTGTAGATGATTTTAACATTGCTACTCCTTTAGTAAGCGTATATAAAGTATATGAGTGAGATATCGATAGTTTGGGTGGAAATTCTCCCAGCGTCTTGGGATGGAAGATTTATATTTAACCATTCCTGTGCACTCATGAAAATATCCTATAGAAACTTGGCCATTGACTTATATATGACTAGCTGGCTGTTTTCTGCTAAGCGTAGTACGTAACGCTCGTGGTGTAGCATGATAAGCCGTTCCGGCAAGTTAAGCTACCATCGTCCTGGTCGGTACCTGGATGGTTGGTATTTCAAATCGAACGTTTCCGTGCTTCGGAAGGCACGTAAAGCCATTGGTCCCGGTTATCACTTAATTGGGTTATTGAAAAAAAAAAAAAACATTTTTTTATTATGTATTTTAAAACTTTATTAGAACAATTTTGAAAGTCAATTCAAAAAAACCAAAATATATTTATTATCAATTTATTATAAATTATTTAAAATGGACCAAATTTGAAAAATAGTCACGTGACTCAAAACGGGTCGGCTGGCCGGGCGCCCTGCTTGAAACGTCACAATGTTAAAGTAACTCTACGTGAGTACACGGTCGAACGGTTTCTACTATACAGTTGGTTAAGATTCCATCTATCGCACCGCAGCAGGTCGTGGGTTCGATTCCCACACAGGACGTACATTTGTGTGCATGAACATGTCTGTATGTCCCAAGTCTGGGTGTAATTATGTATGTTAAGTATGTATTTACAAACAAAAAGTTGTAGGTATTTGTATTATATCAGTTATCTGTTTCCACATTACAAGCTCTGCTTAATTTGGGATTGACATGACAAATGACATGATTTTGGTGATGATGTGGCCGTTGGTAAGCACACAAAGCCTACAAGGAACTGGCTCTCAAGTGCAGCTGTCGGAACACACCGACAGGTGCTTGGTGGTAGCCAGCCAGATGGGTATTGGGTATTACAAATTACTCTCCCACCTAGCTAAGATTTCCTCACGTTGTTTTCCTTCACTGAAAGCTCAAGCTCATTGTAGAATTCGAACCCGGGACCTTCGTCTCGGTGTCCGACGTCATTACCACTGAGCTATCATCGACTTAAGATCATAAAAGTTTCCCATAAATTGGGAAAATTGATGCGGTTAGCAATTTTTATTATTGATCACATACAATATTAAAAATGAAATGTTATGAGTCACTATCCATTTTGAGAGAAATTGGAAAAACAACTAAATAGATGAAAATGGTGGCAATAAAAAAAATGATGAAGGGAAATTAAATTTTAATAAAACATGGCGTCTTCCCGGCCAGCAAAGATTACGTGATTATTTGCTCAGTAGTCCCTAAAGTGGTGGCATTAAAATTTCATGCTTTGGTGAATTGGACTATCCTACTATCCATCTGAAGCGCTCGTGGCTTAGCATGATTAGCCGTTCTTAATCGATCGGCAAAGTTAAGCTACGTTTGTCGTGGTCGGTACCTGGATGGGTGACCGCCTAGTGGTATTTCAAATCGAGCGTTTCCGTGCTTCGGAAGGCACGTAAAGTCGTTGGTCCCGGTTATCACTTAATTGTGATAGTCGTTAAGCTAGTTGGATGCCTCCTAGGCGGCTTGAAAAATTCCAACAGTAGGTTGACCACTAGCCTACCTCCACCAATCCGCAGTGGGCACGCGTGGTGGAGTATCGCCCAGTCCCTTTCACCCTCATTTGTGAAAGGTAGTTCTCAGCAGTGGGACATTATAAGTGGGACATTATATATGATGATGATGATGACTATCCATCTGATTAGAGGCACGTTGCCCTATGTTTCTATGGTTTCAACTTTTAGACATTTTGTAGCAAATTTAAAAACATTTTTTTGGGAGTTATTTGTGAATTATTTGTACACGATGGTACGAAATAAAGACGGTAATCTTTAAAATTTACTTTCTGTGATAAATTTATAAATATATTGACGATAATAACAAGATTTAATTGATGAAAACGTAAAAAACTGTATCAATTGTATGTAATGGTGAGTAACAATTAACATTGTGACGTCACGCGCCCTCATCGGGGTAGTTCGGTATATGTCGGTTCGTTTTCGGTACACAGTTCAAAAAAATATTTTCAATTGGTTATAACTTTTTAATAACAACGAAAAAAATAAAACTAAAAATAGTTTTGTATAATAACTTATATATGATCTTTCGATTTATGACAAAAAAAAAATCACTTCAAATTCCCAATTGTGATAGTCGTTAAGCTAGTTGGCGGCCTTCTAGGCGGCTTGAAAACTCCAACAGTAGGTTGACCACTAACCTACCTCCACCGATCCGCAGTGAGCACGCGTGGTGGAGTATCTGCCCATTCCCTTTCACCTTCATTTGTGAGGCCTGTGTTCAGCAGTGGGACATAATAGGCTGATGATGATGATGTAGTACGTATGGATTCACAAAGTTTACCACAAGAATACAGAGACAAGAAGTGAGTTACTACTAAAACAAAAAGCCACCAGCCCAACTCGTAGGAGGCAATTCCATATAGGTATTTCATACATTTCTTCTGGGCATAGGCATCGTGTTTTATTTTGCTATATATAGTCGGTGCCTAAGCTTCATACAGCGATCCATTTCTTTGACGGACAAACCAACTTTTTGATTCCTTTTTGTATGCCATGAGAATAATCCACGAAATCCGAGGGGAGCCTTGTCTAGCCACTCGCTACCATAATGCTCTGATGGTGGATCTGTGATATTAGGATGTGGCATTTATTTCTTCAAGTCATTGCTTGCGATTTGACCTCTTATGCTTGTGTATATAAGACAAAATTCAAAAAATATGCATCGATTGGACCCAATTATATTTTTATGTCTTTTGCGGTCGAGACCTTGGGACCATGGGGGTCAGAAGCTCGCCGTTTTGCTCGCACCTTGTCTTCAAAATTTATCGAGACCTCCGGAGACCAGCGGGTGGGGAGCTTTTTCCGCCAACGCGTCAGCTTGGCTATCCAAAGAGGAAACGCTGCCAGCCTTCTGGGAACCTTGCCGTCGGAAGTCGTCGGAAATCGGAAGCAGCGGCAGGATTGAGGAAATGTTCTATATATAGATTGTATTTTGTATATATTTGTTGTAAATAAATGATCCTGTAATTTATAAGATAATATATTATTATATCAACTAAAAGATTGAGAACAAAAATGTATAATACAATTGTATGGATGATTTGACAATGAAAAAACTTACCTGATCTTTTGTTTGTAGTGTAAAAGTAAAATCAGTTTTTATGCGTAGAACACACATTTCGTGTTTGTCACAACACTAGCTCGACTCTCGCATCAGCGTGTCCCGTCACTAAAGGACTATTAAGAGTTTTTTTTACAGATCGAAACAAGATGATTTCCCGCGTGTTTGGAAAAGTTTTATTATGATTCTATAATATTATTTTTAGGGCTATTCGATGTAAATAAGCTCTCTCTAACAGAAGGCAGGTAATTTTTTCTTTTTATATTAGACCTATATCATCATCAGCCTATTGTAGATCACTAAAGGAAATAAAAGCCTCTACTTTGGTGGAAAAAATTACCAACACCTCCAATGACGTTTAGGAATTAGGCCTCTCATGAAGAACCCGGGATTTTGCCATCCGAATATGCGATACCGCATCCAAATAAAAACACTATTAACTGAAAGTAAAATGCATACAGTGTTTGTGTGTTTGTCCAAGTCTCACCCGTCAAGTTATATATGTGGTTTTTCTTTTCTATTCCACTCTACTGTCAGATCTTCACGTTTTGGAAGCAAATTTTTGCGAAGCTAATGGCCGCAGTGGAATTAAAATATAAGTCTGACTAGCACTTTGATTCAATAATAATTTTATATAGTGTTTTTTATTTGATTTGGAATTTTATATTACAATTGTTTTTTTTTTGTATATACCGATAGTATAAATGCTGTGTTCGTACGCGTGAGTGAGGTCGCCAGAGCTCTTCGGGGACGGGGGAATGTCAGTAACGCGTGAGTGAGGCCTTTGCAAGCTCCGTTGTGGCTATGGTAACCGCTTACCATCAGGCGAGATGCAACGCTTGTTTACCGACTTATTCGTATAAAAAAACTTATCACATTAAAGTGTCTTAAAAACTTGAAAAGTTCCTATCACTGTACGGTCAGTGTCCAATGGCATTTTAGTACCCTTTCGTATTAATTGATTCACATTGTCTTGTCAGTTTCTATGAAAACTGTGAATATCTTAATATGACACGGTACTAAAGTGATCAGCTACTTTTATCGCTGACTTTACGTAGTATATTAAAATGTATATTAAAATGATAAATTTCGACTTTTCAGTATCTGCCTTTAATTGAAAAACTACTTTCTTGAATAAGGGTTCCCACTTATTAAAGAAAATATCAAACTGAAGATTATAATAATAAGGAAAAGGAATTCTTCAGTTGAATTGACAATAATATAACATTCACGAAGTAGACATTTGTATATTTTTAAAATATTTACAAAACATTCTCCGTAAACGCGAATCCCACATCCTTACCAACAAAATTAAAATTCATGCTTTATTTATATTCAAACTTAATGCAATGCAATAAGAGTTACAATAACAGTAAATAAACAGTTGGTTTCAAAATCCTGATACCACTCGTCCCCCAAACCATATCATGCATCACAAACATAACAAAGCATCAAGAAAAATTGGCCAAGCAAAAATAATTCGTGTGACATTATAAATAAGGTTTAGGAATGAATATTTGAACGCAACAGTATTTTCCACATTCGTATTTTAAAATTCAAAGAAACAATATCGAGTGTGAATATTTCTCTCTCCCGTTGCATCGGGATACTTTATGAGCGTAGTGGGAAATGTGACGATATTCTTTTTTTGAAAATAAGAAAACTGTGGCGCGAATTTATTGTGCGACACTTTTTAATCACGCGTGAGTGTTGCCATACGAACATGCATTTTAAATACTATTATTAATATTATTTTGATATAAACACTAATTTTTTATAGCAATTCTAAATTCAGCTTAAAAATGCAAACCTTGTCCATAAAATGTTCAATATCCTATTAAAAATTTACGAAAACACCTCATAAAATAGGTATATTGAATAAAAAAAACAAGATTTAACCCCAGGGGTGATTTTGACCCCTTGTATCCATTCTATTCAAGGGAATATCGAAGGGCGACCCTTTAGGTTGTTACCAATATGTTTACAACACTTAAGAAGTTGTTTTTTTAACAAGTTACTGAAAGGTTAAGGGTTCCAGTTGAGAGAGGCTCTTTGGATTGGTCCTTTGCCTGTTTTTATTTATTGAACTGAGCTATTTGAATCAATTTTGTAATCAATGATGATGTGAACTTTGGCGGGATCTTGCAAAGTGACGTTGTGTGTTCGTTTTATTTTCATAAATTCATGTATTTTGAGTTTTATTGTGTATTTTTGGTGGTATTTTACCCAATAAAGATCATCTATGTGTACAAGTGAAGTGAAATGAAATGAATTATGTGTATCGTATCTTATCAAGTTGTCTCAAGAAGTCCGTGCAAAGTTTTAGTACAATGACCACCATTTTGCTAAAACATGACTTTCATGGACGGTGACCGACAATAGGTACTTGACACTGGCAGAAATAAGTCCTAATAAAAGGATTAGATTGAGAAACATAAAAATACGAAGACGAAGAAATGATGACTTTTTGGCGGGAACTTGCAGAGTGACGTTGTGTTTTCATTTTTATTTTCATAAATTTGTGTATTTTGAGTTTTATTGTGTTTTTGTGTTATCCATGTGCACCAGTGAAGTGAAATGAAATGAATTATGTGTAACGCATGTGTAACGTGACTTTTCAAGTTGTCTCAAAAATTCTGTGAAGAGTTTTAGTACAATGACCACCATTGTAGTAAAACATGACTTTTATGAACGGTGACTGACTGAGGACTATAATGTGAAGTTATTTTGTGACTGGAAACTATAATATAACTCGACACTGGCAGAAATGAAGTACTGGAGGTACTTCTTTCTGATACAGACATACAGAATCATACAGAATACCGCAGCCAAATAACTTTATGTTGTGTAAAGTTGTGTTCCTGCGCGTGAGTAAGGTCGCCAGAGCTCATAGGGGAGGGGGAAAGGTCGGTAACGCGTGAGCGACGCTTCGTGTGTTGCAAGCGTCCATATGGCTACGGTAACCGCTTACCATCAGGCGGGCCGTATGCTTGTTTACCGACTTAGTCGTATAAAAAAAAAAAAAAAAATGCCCTAAGTTGGGCTTGGTTGCCAAAATTAAAAATAAGAAGAAGAAGAAACTTAAAAATACTAAGACGAAGAAATTATGATGCAACCAAAACCAAGTGGTGAGCACTTACCTTAGAAGCGGTTAGACACTTTCCCTAAAGACTAGGTTACTCTTTAGTTTACCATGGTATCTCAACACCATGATACCACATTTCTATATGGGTATTTCAAACGCCGCCTTCTTTTGCATTTAACATTTTTGCACCACGTTTCCCTTGCATTCTTCTTGATCTTATTGCTTTATAAATAGAGTTGAAACTATCAGTTTTCACTGGTAAACGATGGTGTTTATTCAATGCTAGAAACGGCTCGGAATTGTATGGCGAAGGCGTTATAGACAACCGTGACTATTGTCCATAGATACGTTCGCGAGATGGAGAGATTTTTTAATGATTGCAGTCTCACAAAACTGCAGCTTAAGTGGTCGAATGACAAATTAAAAAGGATGGTATTATGCCGTGGGAGGGTTGCTGCTGTTATATTTTACTAACTTTCGCCTGCGATTATGCCCGTGTTCTCGAAGAACATTATACTTTAGCTGGGTAACAAGTATTATTTATATTCTACTAGCTGCCTGGCGCGACTTCGTTCGTGTGGTGTCCCTACTCTACTTCTCACCATTTAAACTTTCCCTGGAATTCCACAAATATTTTAAAATCAAAATAATTCAAATCGGTCCAGCCGTTCTCGACTTTTAGCGAGACTAACGAACAGCCATTCATTTTTATAAATATAGATGTGCCAAATATCTCTAAATTGTTCTCTGTTTTTATGTTACAAGGCAGATAATTCAACATACCTCAATTTTTACTTTAGGTCTATAAAATAGTGCGTGATGATATTAAATTGCTCTACAAATAATTTGACAGTTTAAGACATTAAACATTTGTTTGATGATCTATAAACCTAGTTAAAATTGAATAGATAAACTAACAATTCTTACAGTTTTACTATAGTGCGAGGCCTGGGGCCTGTCTGTACTCCCGAATTTGAACTCTTCAGTGGGTATTATGTTTCATGAACAAATACTTCGCAGACTCAAGTGTCAGATTCGGAGTAGATGGAGCGTTACCAATTCACATGTTTAAGAAACGTCATAGTTGGATTATAAACCAGTCTTTCTCTCAGACTCACAGTTTAGCTACCTAAAATAGGCCTCTGATTTGACGAAGGGTAAGGTTTGTCAAAAAATTAAAAAATCGTACCTTTGTCAATTTTAACCACACGTAGACAAAGGGAAATCTAATATTTTAACTATTAGCTACTCAATTAAACAACACATCCTCGATAGTTATTTTAGTTCTAACTAAATATTACACAAAAACACAAAAATATCTACAGTAAAAGAAAAGTCACTCTTCAACAATATAGCAAAACTTAAGCAAACCAACAACTAAATCAACAAGAAAGAAAAATCTATAAAATAATCGAGACTAAACGCGACAAATCACCTCAGTCCACCACAATAAAACACCCGGTTCGCGTGAAAACGAATTATTAGAGGGTAGAATGCAATTTCCCTCTTACGAAAGCACCAATATGTCTCCCGTGTCCTGAACGGGGCCAAATGAATAAAAATCAACCGCACAGACCGAGCAGTTTGTTTGTAAACTAACAACGGTGGAATGCACTGGGGAGAGGAAATGTGTGATATTTGTTTTTGTTTAGTAATGTTAATGTCAGTTTGGTCTCATCATCATCACCTAAAAGATTCTTCATCGATGCGCTGTAGTTTTTCCTCCACAAATACCCTGGTATACCCTGCGACATTCCTCACACACATCTGATCCCAAAATAAGCAGAGCTTGTAACTATGGAAACCAGATAACTGATATAATACATATATGAAACTTTTTGTTTGTAAATACATAAGTAGTTACACCCAACCTCAGGATACAGACATGTCTATGCAGACAAATGCATGTCCTGTGTGGGAATCGAACCCACGACCCGCGTTGTGATAGGTGAAGTCTAATAAACTAAACTTAAAACTAAATATCCTGGAACATTCCTCACACACGGTCATCTGATCCCAAACTAAGCAGAGCTTGTATTATGGAAACCAGATAACTGATATAATACATAATACTACTTTTTGATTGTAAATACATACTTAATATACATAATACACCCAGACTCAGGACATACAGACATGTTCATGCACACAAATGCATGTCCTGTGTGGGAATTTCCCTTTCTCCCTCATTTGTGAAAGGAGGCCCGTGCTCAACAGCGATACATTATAGGCTGATGATAATGAAATTACTAAAATAATCTCCAAGATTATAGTTATAAAGTCGAAAATATAAATTCATCATATTGGATTCTACCAAAAAAAAAGTCAAAACCAATTCATTAATTTGCAACTCAATGTATGGAATTCGCCATGATAAGTAAGTAAATGGTATAGTAACGAACAGACTTAGGAATAGCCCAGACTGTTCTCACAATAACTATGTTCTAGATAGACAAACAAAAACATAATATTTCACATTTTATACTGACTAATATAAGGATGGTTTGACTGGAATTCGAAATGAGAAAAGTTGGGAGCGAAATCCACTGTTGACGAGTCAATATTAACTAGAAAACTGCAATTTTATTACATACGCTTCAGAAACCACATTTAAAAATACTTTCAACCATATTCCGAAAGCAGTAAGGTTTTCAAAATCAGTATTTCGAGTTCGAAATGTGAATGTTTAAATTTGTACAGACATAGCATTCCGATGAAGTTTTTTCTAGTAAAGCCTATGGTACAGTTCTATTCAGCCTATATCCTATTTAAACTCATATTAGTTTTGTTTCTAACTCTGAAGAGTTGATCGCACATGAAGTGTTTCGTTTACTCACCTGTACAAAATGAAGGTAGTTTCAGCACATTTAATAAATCTTTTTTTTTTATACAACTAAGTCGGTAAACAAGCATGCGGCCCGCCTGATGGTAAGCGGTTACCGTAGCCATATGGACGCTTGCAACACAAGAAGCATCGCTCACACGTTACCGACCTTTCCCCCCTCCCCTATGAGCTCTGGCGACCTTACTCACGCGCAGAAACACAACTTTACACAACATAAAGTTATTTGGCTGCGGTATTCTGTAAGGTGGAGGTACTTCCCAAGTCGAGCTGCTCTTTGAGCGAATAGACGCTATGCTCTACCTCTCTCAAAATATGTTGAATAGTGGCATCTAATCAAAATACTATAAAAAATTAAACGTTCCAAAATGTTGCTCATAATTTTGAAAATCTGAAAAATGAGGCAAGGAAATCATATCAAAAACACATGTCATTTTGGGATGTGCTTAGCTACGTTGACTCTCCAGTAAAATTTAAAATACGCGCGAGCGCCATAAACAAGGATATAGAAATGATTCCGGCAGTAGCACTTGAGAACCAGCTCCTTCTAGATTTTCTAGACTTAACACCATTGACCACATAATTATTTACAACGGTTAACTTTACCCTCTACGTAAAAACAAGAGAGAAATAAAATCATAACTAATTATACTTTGATATTTTCCTGAATAAGAAAACCAAAGACAAAAGTCGACAGAAACATTGATTAAAATTAAAAACCGGTCCCGTCCTGACACCTTAAAATACCTTAACCATCCCATAAACCCAAGGGTAGAGTACAGTTTATTTAATCCATAGCCAAATTAATCCACGTATTTTCATCACGGTCCCGCTAATTCCAGGGCATTGAAATAATCATATTGTAAGATGGATCGCCATTGTCTAAGATTGTTCGAACAATAAGGTGGGTATTACGTCTTTGTTGTGGATCCTGGCCTCTGACCGACAGTAACCCATATATTCATCCCATTATGTGATCTTGAATAAGGCCCGGTAGTGTTATGTGGTGGGACACAGTGTTAGGTAGGATAGCAGACCGAGCGTCGAGCATGGTTCATAGATTGTAAGTTTTTTTAAGGTAATACAATATAAATGACAACTGCTTTTTTATTGGAAGACCACATGTATTAAAAATTTCATAACAGAAATAACAAGAAAGTCAAAAATATTCAAAAGTGATTTTCTAAATGGCGAGTGTATTTGTGTACCTATCTTTCTATACATTAGGCATTGTTTTTTTATATCCTTCCTGAAACGAGTATCATCAGCCTTTGTCAGTCCCCTCCTAGACATAAGCCTCTCCCAAATTGCGCCACCTTTCCGATTTCTTGCCACCTGCATCCAGCGCAGTCCGGTAAATATTTTGAGGTCCTCGAACTGGAGGACGTCCCACAAAACGTTTGCCAAAACGGGGTCTCCACTCTAAGACTCGTCGGTTCTTCTACAGACGTGACCGACCCATTGCCACTCCAACTTGCTCGAGCTATGCCAGGGTTTCTTTTTCGGATGACCTCGTTCCGGATTTTATCTTTCAAAGAAAATCCGAACATAGCTCACTGAGTGACTTAAAATTTTTAGACCAGTATTTGCTTGAATCGCAGACATAAATCTAAATTTATATCTGTGGCTTGAAACATTTAAAATGGATATCAGATGTAAACAAAGATTTTAACATCTTCATATTTTAATAAAATATATAATTTTGAATGTGAATTCTTTTTGAATTTTGAAAAAACTTTAATTTCTGACTTGAATTTTGTTGTGAGCCTTTTTTTTAAACCATGTTGACCAACCTAACAAGCCGTATGTACCACGTTCAATTCGACAATTAAGATTCCTTAGCTCATTGTAATTACACCTATGCGGGTTTCTTAATGAAGTTAAAGGGAATTAATTATTTTAGGGAGCATAAATTTAATCTGGGCCGACCTTACTTATGATGGCACAATGCAAACCTTAACTTGATTATATTAGGTTATCTGCGAGGTTATCTTAAAGTAATGGACGTTGGTCGGTGATTTTGGCCGAAAGATTCGGTAATTTTTTTTATGAAAATGAGAGTTGTTGTGAAAGCGCCTGAATATTTAATAATAGCAATAAAACGCATGTGTAGGGAATCGGCGCATCACCGCCACTCCTGAAATAAAATAGACCTGGAATTTTTTTGCAAAAACTAACGCGATATCAAGTATTGACTATCGTACATACTTTACATTCAGGACCCCGAGTGTAAAAATATACATTAGTAAACGCTTACTATCGCGTTTGCGTTTACGATATTTCTCTATAGGAATTAGCACAGCGCCTCTAGCGGAATACTTATGGTACTAATTTCTCACATACAATTTTATTGTAAACTCAAACACGATACTATAATTCTTTACATTCAAAGTTCTGGCCATAGTTTGAGGTCCGATGTAAAAAAATTGTCTCATAGTACTTGATTTCTATTCAGGTATAACTGACTTCTTAGTGAGCCCCATAACATACATGTTGCATCCAGACTTTGTCCAGGACTTGATGTTGATCCTGATCTGATCCGGCTTACTCTACTCACACATTTACCAGTGTATAATATACTTACTAGCTCAGATTACAGAACAAAAGGCAGATAGAGCGCGCGAAACACGGGAGTGAGGCCATAAAAGCAAATACAAATTGAAAAACACACCTGCGCGTGCTCCATCTGCCTTATTCTGTAATCTGTACTTACTTGTTGTCCCCCGTAGAAAGTAACCTGTCAGATAACTCTCGCCATGCCATTGGCCATCTGCTTGTAAAATCATTGCGATCGGCTGAGAGGTTCAGGTTTTGAAAAGGTAACAAACAAATAACCAGACCTTCCGACAGCTGCACATGAGAGGCAGTTCCTTCTAGGTTTTGTGTGCTTACCACCTTCGGCCACATTTTCACAGACCATGGAGAGACATAGGTCTAAACATGGTCAAAAAAGGCAGAAATAGATACTTTCAGAGTTCACTGGGGATGGGAAAGGATTGGTAACGCGCGAGTGATGACCCGTGTGTAACATGCGTCCTATGATAACCGCTTACCATCAATACTACACATAAAAAAATACTTTTTCATACATAATAACGGCACCATTTGCGGAATCTTTAAAAACTAAAACTACAGGAGGTCAGTAAGACAAAACCGTTTCTAATGTAATATTCTCGCTGACACTATCCCCTAGACTAGAGATACGAGCCAGGAACTCTCCTGCCTCGTATCTCTAGTCGGTCGTAGTCTAGTAGTCTAGTCTATCTGAGTCTTTAATTAAGGCGAAACTCACGAGCCTCGACCATCGAAGAAAGGTTGCTTGCCTATCGGTTTTCTACAGGATATATTATGGAGAGTGTGCACAGGAATTGTTCAACCTAATTCCACCAACCCCATTCTTACCCTACACTGAACCACAAGACGCCGGGAAATGTTTCACCCGTACGTTGTTGACATACCGAAAATACGGACACAGCGTTTTGCATCCTCATTTATAATGCGGACAGCAAGAGAGCGGAACTTGCTTCCGGCGTCTGTGTTTCCTGACTCTTAGAACCTAGGGACTTTCAAGACCAGAGTGAAAAGGTTTCTTCTGGGTAAGCGTGTCCCATCTTAGGCTTTGTCTTCGTCCCTTATGGGCAGGTTAGTGGCCAAACACGCAAGCCCATTTAATAAAAAAAAATACAGTAAATCTTTCACTATCGTCCAGTACTAACCTCAAACAGTAGGTATACCCGGACCTACACCACATCGTACAAAAACATCAATAGGTATAATTTCCAAACACCAATTCTGTATAAAGTATCAAAGGTATAATTTCCAAATACAATGAAATAAATTATGCAGTAATGCAGTCTGGGTGCATTGGTCTTAACGTCTCGTTTTAGCATACCGAGACATAAGGCTTCAAACAGAGGACGTGGCTTATCCTCGAACAATAATTTATTTCCATTCCATAGATTATAGATAGATCTATAGCAGTTTAGGCCCTGATAAGGCACTAATGAACGCTACAGTTGAATTTCACCAGTTCAGAATACACTTCGGGATTCCGGCAAGAAACTCAGCAAGGCATTTTTTGTGGATGACCTTAGATTATGCATCACGCATCCATAGCACGCATCCGTAGCACGCATCCATAGCACGCATCCATAGCACGCATCCGTAGCACGCATCCATAGCACGCATCCATAGCACACATCCATAGCACGCATCCATAGCATGCATCCATAGCACGTATCCTTAGCACGCATCCTTAGCACGCATCCATAGTACACATCCATAGCACACATCCATAGCACGCATCCATAGCACGCATCCTTCCATATAAAAAACATATCTTAGTTGAAACCTTTTCCACCAGTGCTAAGCTATGTGCACCAATGAATATGGTTGGATATCCAACGTATCCACAGCAACGTAGCATAGCACATCTCTGGTGGAAAAGCAGCCTTAACAATGTGTTCTGGTACCTTTATTTTAGTTCTTACCAGTTCCCTACTCCAACGTTTGTGTACTTACTACTTTCGGCTACATCATTGGTATTTGTCAGAATGAGATGAGATATAATCCTCGCTCATATGCTATTGGTAGTTCCTCTGCAAGAAAATCCGTCAATGTTTCCGCACTGGTTCGGAGTACGTGTTCTCAGCCTAAATAAGATTACTCATCGTTAATTCCAATAAAAATATACTGCGCAGTAGAATGACGCCAATACATGACTACGTCTTCTGTCTGTCTTCTAAGAAAAACTAGCTTTTTCGCGTGGTTTACACAATTTGTGTGAACCTATAGTTCTTCTTAACTACGTACCTACTCATTTCATACAAATTTAGCGTGATTGAGGAACATGTTCAGAAACATGATTTTTTTATACCACTAAGGTAGCAAACAAGCATACGGCCTTCCTGATGGTAAGCGGTTACCGACTTGACAAACCAGGGGTGTCGCTCGCACGTTGCCGACCCTGCAACAATATGAACATACACACAAATATCTCATATCTACTATTAATAGAAGTGCAAGAACACGAATCAAGGCCATCTCACTGATACTAATTGTGAGTGACTTTGTCCAAAGGCAGACTAGGTTTTTAACCCCTTGCTGCATATAAAAAGGTCAACATACTAAATTTAGGTTCAGTACTCCGCTACATCTTGAATCCGAAAGTCAGAAACATGTTTCATAATAAAGTGATTCTAATTACTGCTGCAATCAATGAAATAGAAAGTGCTGCAGCCTTACTCTTTGTTAGAGAAGGTGGCAAACTAGCCATCGTGGGAACCGACGAGACAGCACTCAACGACCTCGCAGATCGATGCGAGTTGATTAGAGCAAGACCTCTCGTCATCAAAGCGGACATTTCCATTGAAGAAGAAGCAAAAACCATAGTCGAGAAAACCATAGACAAATACAAAAAACTTGATGTGCTAATAAATAACGCTAGTCTTATAAAATACGCAGGAATTATAGACGTTAACTTATTAAATGTGTACGATGAAGTTATGAACATAAATATGCGTTCAGTCATTATGATTACAAATTTAGCAGTGCCACACCTTATTAAAACTAAAGGTAACATCGTCAACGTATCTTGTATGCCAGCAAGTGATAGTGAAGCTGGGAGGTTCTTCCCATACTTTATGTCAGCAGCGGCCATACATCATTATACTCGTGAGTTGGCAGCAGAGCTTGAACCTCGTGGCGTGAGAGTGAATGTTCTTAAGCCTGGACCAGTAACAAGATATACTCCAGATATAATGGATATCCCTGAAGCGATAAGGCATTTAGAAATGTGTCCGATACACTCAGACTCAGAAGAAAACGCTGGATTGGTTGTGTTCCTTGCTTGTGATAAAGCTGGAAATATTACGGGTAACTCGTGTGTCGCTACCGATAGATTCCGTTTTGTGAAGCTATAAAAAACTTTAACAAGATCCTTGACAACCTGAATCGTTTGTTGGCAATAGGCCAAATATATATCTGCCGGGTTTGATGTGCTGAATTAAAAGTGATTGAACCACAGATATGAATCTAAATAGATGACGCGAGTGTATACGTCGCGTGCCAAAAGGGAGAGCTATGATCTTTTGAAACTGTTTCGCTTGGACAGGGAACTCGCATAAGGCTGCATCTCCACCAGAGATGTGTAGCGAGGGATGTGTTTATGTGACAAATAGGATCGCTTCATTTTCACACCATAGCTCTTGTGAAATCACGGTAGGAAGACAAAAATTGGCACGCTTGGTTTTTATGCGGATGGAAGGCGTTATCTATTTATATCTGTGGATTGATCTTATACTTATGTAAACACATGGATAAATATAATACGGATAGATTTAAGCTTTTATACTAACACAAACTGTTTTATTTTAATATCTATGTTAGTTTGTAAGGTATTATGTATGGGCCAAAGTAGCCTGATAATAAATAATAATTGTTATTATTAATATCTGGGCTATGTTTTGAATTGATGTATCAACTATCATAACTACTAAGTGCCTAGCGCGAGTTCTTTTAAACTATTCGATTGCGTTCACGTGAACTACGATTTATATGGAATGCAAGTAGCGCCATCTACTGACAATAATAGGAAACACGTTGAATTCAATATAAATCTTAGATTGAATAGGTTAAAAAACACGCACTATAGGCACTTTGATATTTATGAAGGTTTAAGGATTTTGTTATGGTATAAATAAGAAAAATCTTAAAATTTACTATAGTAAGGGTCACGAGTCATGAGCACAGATTGACGCATGCGCAGCAGTTAATTTTCGGTCTGTTTGGCGGAATGAAGAAGGGAGCGCTGAGCTGCACAAGATTGGTTCGTCGGTCGATGCTCGTCGTCTATTGGATTCTCGCGTGTCATTCGGCTACTGTGATTTGGCCAAAAGTGTACATGCGCGAGCTTGCCTCCACTACTGCCTATCTGTGCTCACCATTCGTGCCTCATACTGTACTAATTGAATTATATCCTATAATACAGTTTTGCACTGCACTAACATTGAATCATCAAGTGCATATACAAGGTTTATCTAGTAAGTGACCTTGTTGATATAGGTGTCAGATACTTGGATAGTATTGCTATTTTATTTGTACATCCTACCTAACATTTGAAAATGGGTGTGATATAACACTTAGATTTTAAGACTGGTGAAGGACTAAAAATAAACACTATATGAGTACCCATAGTTTTTATTGGCTTACAATAAAGTTCACAATTGAAAATTAACAACAACATACATTTAAGTACCACTCTATAGTTATTTCAAACCAGCCAAGTGCATGGACCATGCCTACTATGGTAGGCAGGGTTCCGTAGTATTTATAATTCGATTATGAGTATTTTATCGCGATCTTTCATTAGATAGGTTTTCCTTATGATTTTCAGTCCATGATCTTTCATATATCTTAAAAAATAAATGATAACGAAAAAATATTATGGAAATCTGATAAGAATTTTTGAGACAATATATTCAATGATAGCCAATTGGGATAATAAAATAAAAAAAAAACTTTTTTTAATTTGGATCATTGATGGTTTTCTCAGCGACGTCATTTAGAATTATAAAATACATCCATCTTTGTTTATTGAATAGATATATAAAGAGACAGATTAAGAGATAATCAATCAGAATGCATAAACTATCTATCATGCAAGTAAAAAAAAACATTGTTATGTCACAATTTACCGCAGATCACAGAACATTCAACTGGCGAGTAGGTACCTATATAATTCTTTTGACGTAACATCTAAGTCACAAAGTACAAGGTTACTCGTACATACCAAAAATGCTAATGAACTCAGCCCGTTTGTCAACAAACACTACACGGTGACTCAACACCAGTATTGTTCAATTGCGGAAGTTTTACATTGTGTCAATAAGTTTTTTAGTTAGTTTTATAGCTATAGTTTGAGTAGTTATATATCCAAAGAATTGAAAGGGTTTTGACATCTTGGTAGGTATTCTAAATAGCAGCAATTTGTAAAGAACAACTTAGACACTTATTGTCTTTTATAATAATCGTACCGTGATTCTTACCGATTATAAATTTTCACTTCAGCGATGTGATGTCTATATATCACACATGATTCATGGAGTGCATATTATACATTGTATGTCAATTAATTGTACCTATTTAATGTAACAATGGTGAAATAAATTATAAAAATTAAAAAAAATTAAAAATTAAAAATTAAAAAAATATAAAAATATCTGAACGAATTTGGATGGAACTTGGCTCATATATTTTAGGTTCGTACCTTGGATTAAAATTCATGACAGACTGGAAAGCTTTTTTCACTCGCATTCCCGTGGTAAAAAGTAGCATATATCCTCCTCCACACCATAGGCTATATGCATACCAAATTTCATTTTGATCGGTTGACTAGTTATGGTGTGAAAGCATAACAAACGAACTCACATTAACATTTTTAATATTAGTAAGGATGTTGGGATTAATAATAATATCCTCTCTTCTTCTTGCCGGATCTTCTTTGTCCAAGGTCTAGTACTGAACAGGTAACCCAGTAACTTTGACCTTCATGAGAGCTTCCTTGAGCTTATTCCAACTGAATAAATGGGTTTGACTGTGATGTATAAGAGTTACTTCAACACCAATATCATCATCTGACTTTCGAAGTTCACAACATAGGCGTCTCCCTAAGAGCATCACTATTTCCAGGTCCTTGCTTTCCATTCAGCCCATCTTTTTGAGGTCGTTGGTTCACTGAATGAAGAACCCATTTTTTTTTATACAACTAAGTCGGTAAACAAGCATACGGCCCGCCTGATGGTAGACGGTTACCGTAGCCATACGGACGCTTGCAACACAAGAAGCATTGCTCACGCGTTACCGACCTTTCTTCCCTCCCCTATGAACTCTGGCAACCTTACTCACGCGCAACTTTACACAACATAAAGTTATTTGGCTGCGGTATTCTGTAAGGTGGAGATACTTCCCCAGTCGAGCAGCTGCTCTTTGAGCGAATAAACGCTATGCTCTACCTCTCTCAAATCAATGCAGTGAAATCTCAAATCTATTGCAAGAGTGTACAGTTGTTTATTGCAATGTACACCAGATGAGTTCAACGGGAACATTATTACACATTTACATCATATAACCTTGCCACTAATAACTGAATGTCAGACTGTCACGTCATTCCATTGCACTGTGATTTGATTTGGCATATTACCAAAACGTAACAAATACTGGCCAAGTGTATGTTGGACCACGTAAAGAATCATGGCGAGATTTGTACAAAACAATAAAGATTTTTAGAGACGTTAGAATGACGTTATAATTGATCCTTGGTGCCTAAGGAATAACTTGAGCCATTTTAAATATTTTTAGAACCCCGGGATAAAAATGCGAATTTCTATGGCATGCCGGCAAATCGCGACTATTCGCGACCAAACCCGTTATGTTGTTGTTATGTTTTGCGGGGTTTATAAAATATTTCATGTATATTAACATGATGCTGGTAATGTAATCTCAACATTGGAAGTGATTCAAAACCAACTAAAAGTTTTTTTTTTGTACAAATCAATGTATGGATCTCGTAGGTGATCCATACATTGATTTGTATCATAGATCATGATTCTTTAGGGTTCCGAAGACATTCAGTCATTAAATACACCGATGAACATTAAGCATTCGCTTTCGGCAGGTACTTCTTATTATCTCTCTAAATCATTTTAATATCCATGTAGATTTTTAAGACCAAGTTTCAATTCGTATCTACAAATGTACCAACCGGATCCGTGTATGGGCCGATTGGGTACATTATGCATGTTAATAGTATGGGAAATGTTATCAAAAATTGCAAAGCGTACATGTACGCTGATGATACGTGTATATTGTTTAGTGGTAAGGACCCAATTGTAATACAAAATGCAATACAACAGGATTTGGACAATATAATAAAATGGGCACACGACAACGGCATAATAATAAATATAAACAAAACCAAATGTATGCCAATATACTCACCATACTCAAAAGTTAAAAATATAAGAATTACGCTCAGGGGACATGCATATGACTGTCTACACAACAATCAAATTTTAAGAGAGGAAGGGCATAACGGGTTGTCCCGTTCGAAATACGGAGTAGCCCGACTGGGGAAGTACCTCCACCTTACAGAAGATTGCAGCCAAATAACACCACTTCAATGTGGTGTTGTGTTCCTGCGGTGAGTAAGGTCGCCAGAGCTCCATGAGGAAGCGCTGTGCTGGCAGTGTGGGGACCAGCGGTGTCGCACCACCGTTGTGTTGTGCAGGCGCGGCATGTTGTTGCGGCGGTCAGGGAGACCCGGTGAAACAGCTGCCCGCTGGCTGCCCGCAGGTTGTAGGGGTCCCGAGCCCAGGGATTACTTAATCTCCGCCCTGGGAGGCTGACCCGCCGCCTCGCGCATAATCCATGGTATAGTTGGTCGTGCCGGAGGAGGAGACCGGAGTGGACCCGGCCGACTGTATCATGGGGGGACCGGGGGCCCTTCCGGCTGCCGCACCAACAAACCGCATCACCTGTCCACCACTCTCGGCGAAAAACACTGCACTTTGTCCCTTTCGCTGCTGGCACAGCGATTCCTCCTAATCTTTATTCAACCCCTTTTAATGCCAAGGAAACATAAAAAGAGAAATAGTTTTTCAGCGGCCTCCCCGTCCACACTGTCAGTGGACTTTTGCAACATCAGGGGACTTCACGCCAATATCAATGCAGTCCATCAACATCTTGAGGCTGCACAGCCGACCCTGCTATTTCTAACGGAGACGCAAATATCCTGCCCTGATGATACATCGTATCTACACTACCCCGGGTACAAGCTGGAGCACAACTTTGTGCGCCGTGCCGGGGTATGTATGTACGTCAGGGAGGATATTTGCTGTCGCCGTCTCCATGGCCTGGAAGACAGGGACCTGTCGATTTTGTGGGCGCGCGTAGATCACGGTGGCCACACCAAAGTTTATGCGTGCCTTTACAGGTCCCATAGCGGTGACGTGGACACAAAACGGTTATTTGAGCACCTGCAATTGACGACTGACAAAGTACTAGAGCAGTACCCCTCCGCGGAGTTAGTGATATTAGGAGACTTCAACGCTCACCACGTTGAGTGGCTTAGTTCTCGGTCCACTGACTTCGCGGGGAGGACTGCTCACGACTTTGCCCTGGCCTATGGCCTCTCACAACTGGTTGTTTCTCCTACGAGAATCCCAGATATTGAGAGCCATACTAGTTCCTTACTGGACCTTCTGCTGACTTCGCGACCGGACAACTATGCAGTGACAGTGGATGCGCCTCTTGGGTCATCGGACCACTGTCTCGTCCGGACGCAGGTGCCTTGTGCGCGGCCCGTTACGCTCCGGTCACCCGGGCGTCGTCGCGTGTGGCACTATAAGTCAGCAGACTGGGATGGATTGCGTGAATACTACGCATCGTACCCGTGGAGACAGCTGTGCTTCGCATCAGATGATCCTGACACCTGTGCAGCTGCCGTCGCTGAGGCGATACTGGCGGGAATGGAATGTTACATCCCAAACCCGCTAGTGGCTGCAGGGGTGAAGAAACGACCGTGGTTTAATCGGCCCTGCAAGGTAGCTAGACATAATAAGCAGACCTTGTATGAGGCTTGGACCACGGCCCAAGCTAATCAGGACCCTAAAATCTCTGATGCGAAACGCAAATTCAACGCTGCCTCGAGATCCAGTAAGCGAATGATTGCCAGGGCAAAGTTCGATTTCGTCGGCAGAATTGGTGAGAGACTAACTAGCCTTCCCTCTGGGAGTCGCGCTTTCTGGTCTCTTGCCAAAGCTGCTGAGGGAAACTTTTGCCAGTCGTCCTTGCCACCACTACGTAAGCCGGACGGGAACTTGGCCCATAGTGCTAAAGAGAAGGCTGACCTTTTAGGCTCTCTCTTTGCCTCGAACTCGACTTTGGATGATGGTGGCGCCTCACCGCCTACCATTCCGCGGTGTGACAGCTCCATGCCAGAGATAAGCATTACCCAACGGGAGGTCCGGCGGGAATTGCTTTCTCTGGACATCCATAAGTCGAGTGGGCCAGACGGCATACCGGCAGTGGTGCTGAAGCGGTGTGCTCCTGAATTGTGTCCAGTACTAACGCGCCTTTTCGCGCTTTCCTTCACCAAAAAGGAAGTCCCGTCTTCGTGGAAGACTGCCCATGTGCACCCAGTGCCCAAAAAGGGTGACAGATCAGACCCGACGAATTACAGGCCTATCGCCATCACCTCCCTTCTCTCCAAAGTCATGGAGCGAGTGATCAACACGCAGCTATTGAGATACCTGGAGGATCACGATTTGTTGAGCGACCGACAATATGGCTTTCGCCACAGTCGCTCAGCTGGTGACCTCCTTGTGTATCTCACGCACCGTTGGTCACTCGCCATCGAGAGTCAAGGTGAGGCATTGGCAGTAAGCCTAGATGTGGCGAAGGCGTTCGATCGGGTCTGGCACCGGGGTCTTCTAACGAAGTTACCAGCATACGGGCTTCCCGAGGGATTATGCAAATGGGTTGCCAGCTTTCTGTCCAGCAGATGCATAAGAGCCGTCGTTGACGGTAGCTGCTCCGACAGCATGGACATAAATGCCGGCGTCCCGCAAGGCTCTGTACTGTCCCCAACACTGTTCCTACTGCATATCAATGATATGCTGTCTATTGACGGCGTTCATTGTTATGCAGACGACAGTACAGGGGACGCTTATTACACGGGCCGTGCTAATATCCCTCGTTCCGAGGTGGAGGAAAGCCGCGAACGGCTGTTGTCTGAAATCGAGAGTACACTAACTAGTGTCTCCGATTGGGGCAGACTAAACCTAGTCCATTTCAACCCCACTAAGACTCAAGCCTGCGCGTTCACCGCTAAGAAAACCCCATTTGCTGTGGCTCCACAGTTCCAGAACACGTCCCTGAACATCAGCAAAAGCATCGGGATCCTTGGCGTCGACATTTCTAGCGACGTTTTGTTCCGAAGTCACTTAGAAGACAAGGTTAAGCTGGCGTCCAAAAAGCTCGGAGTGCTCAACAGAGCGAGGCAGTACTTCACATCGGGGCAAAGGCTGCAACTTTACAAGTCGCAAGTCCGGCCTCATATGGAGTACTGCTGTCATCTATGGGCGGGGGCACCTGGATACCAGCTTGATCCTTTAGACTCGGTTCAACGACGTGCCATCAGAATTGTCGACGATCCCGAGCTCACAAGCGGTTTAGAGCCCCTCAGTCTGAGGAGAGACTTTGCCTCCTTATGTGTGTTCTACCGCTTGTACAACGGACAGTGTTCTGAAGAATTGTTTAAGATGATGCCCACGGCTACTTTTTACCATCGCAACTCTCGCCATCGACGGGGAGTCCATCCTCACATATTGAAACCTGAATTGTTTCGTACTGTGCGGGCTCAAAGGAGCTTCCTTCCGCGGACGCTCAGACTGTGGAATGAGCTCCCCGCCGTGGTTTTCCCAATGGAGTACAGCATGGGGTTCTTCAAAAGGGGTGTGAAGAGATTTCTGCAGGGTCGGCAACGCGCGCGTGATACCCCTGGTGTTGCAAGCGTCCATAGGCTACGGTAACCGCTTACCATCAGGCGGGCCGTATGCTTGTTTGCCACCTAAGTGGTATAAAAAAAAAAAAAAAAAAAAATCAAAATGACTGTCGCTGTAAAAAATTAGAACAAGTGGAATTATATAAGTATTTAGGGCTAACTATAGACACAAGATTCACATGGAACCTTCATGTAGAAGCTGTATGCAATAAACTGAGGGCTGTGCTTGGAAGATTATTTATATTAAAATCATTTATTGGGAGAGGTCTGCTATACACACTGTACTACGCACTTGCCGATTCTGTAATTGGATACGGGTTGAACGGTTATGGGCTCACATTCACAACATATTTAAACAAAATTAAAACATTACAAACTAGAATTTTAAAACTATTAATAGATAAAAAGACTAAAGATAGTGTGAATCATGATTACTCAAAACTATTCAAAATTTGCAAAATACTACCTATAGAACTGAAAGTTAAAGCTATAATTACTATGGAACAATTTAATAAAAGTGAAAATAAAATAGAACGAGTGCATAATTATTCAACCCGCTTATCTAAAAAGAAAAAACTTTATGTACCTAAAGTTAGCAACTATTTTGGTAGACGCACGAGAAGATGGATTACGCCCACAATTTTGAATGATTTGCCTAAAAACCTATTAAAGCATGTTACCACTAAAAATCAGTTAAAAAAGGTACTAAAAAAACACTATTTATCCCTATGTCCCTAGCAATAAAGCAGTTAATTAATTATCTTTTGCGGAAACCACTATATACAAATAGCCAACATACAGACAAACGGATTAATTGTATTATTACACATATTATTGTTATTATTAAATCGTAAAAGTAAGAAGTGCTTATTATGTATTGTGATTTTAATTTTAGAAGAGCTTTGCATTTACTTTATATAAATTGTACTAGTAACTTGAGAACTAACTGCCGACAAACTGCAATGCAGTTTGGCAGATATATATTGTAACTAAAAATGAAACTTTTAATAAAATAAATAAATAAATTCAAATTCAAATTCAAATTCAAAATCATTTATTCAAATAGACCTTCGCAGGCACTTATGAAAAGTCTGACTCTAATACTCTAATACCGGTTCGGAAGGTTGCATTTGCTGAGAAGAGCCGGCAATAAACTCAGCAATTACTCTTTTCAAAACAGGCTTAGATAAATTACATAATATTTACATTCTAATCGCACTGAAAACAATTGCGTGCCCCGGCGCGGCGGCAAAATTACAAAGTAGACTGAAAAAATATTTAATAAGTAAATAAATAGCAAACTTAAGCAGACCAGCCCCCACGAGCAGCACCTGTTCACAAGTATGACGCGTGTGGCAGCCATCGCCCTCCTCGCCATATTGGAGGGAAGTGAGCGACCCGTCACACGACGCCGCCGCAAGCAAAGGCCTTAAAGTGAGCATGACTTACTTAAGTCTGCCTTAGAAATAAAAAATAACTAAAGGGAAACACTAAACACACAATTTGTTATCACTGTGACTATTGACAAGCTTAGACTAAATATCACAAAATAAAAAAATATAACAATTACACAGACATAATAAATCGATGCATTTATATCAAACTAAATAAATGAAGAACATTGAATTGAATTTATTTAATTACAATAGGTAATATAATCTGTAACCTAAAAATATAACTTATAATAATAATAGCATACTTTGAATTAAAATGGACCTTGAACTATCTGCTCAGTGAGGCAGGTGCAGAGAGAAGCTACTTCCATACATCCTTGTCGTCAATATAATGAGACACTTTATAATAAGCCCTACTCAACAGCCGCTTTTTGATATGTTCCTTAAATTTAAAAAAGGACATACTGGTCACGCTATGAGGAATTTTATTGTAAAATTTAATACAATTCCCAAGAAAGGACTTATTTACTTTAGCTAATCTAAATCTAGGTACAGTTATTTTGTCTTTGTTTCTAGTGTTTCTATCATGATAGTCACTATTGACTGGAAACAAATTAATGTTCTTGCGGACATACATAATATTTTCAAAAATGTACTGAGAGGGCAAAGTTAGTATATTAATATCCGGAAATATATTTCGTAGAGACTCGCGAGAACCCAAACAGTAGATGGCGCGAATTGCCCTTTTTGTAATACAAAAATTGATTCCAAGTCTGCGGCAGAGCCCCACAGCAAAAGGCCGTAAGACATAAGACTATGAAAATATGCAAAATAAATTAATCTGGCTGTATTAATGTCCGTCAGTTGCCTTATTTTGCTGACTGCAAACGCAGCGGAGCTCAGTTTACCACCTAAGGCTTCCAGGTGAGCACCCCACTGCAATCTACAGTCTATAGTCAGACCAAGAAAAACAGTCTTATCTACTACATTAAGTTTATTACCATCCACAATAACACTGGTATCAACTTTTGGTACATTTGGTAATGAAAATCTTATACATTTTGTTTTTTTTGAGTTTAACATAAGATTGTTGGCAGCAAACCATTGAGACACAGTCTTCAGAGCGTAGTTAACTTTTAAAAGATCTTTGTCTTTTCTATCTACTTTAAATATCAGAGACGTATCATCTGCAAACAAAACGACATCTGATAGTTCTTTCACCATATAAGGTAGGTCATTTATATAAACTAGAAACAGAAATGGGCCTAAAATCGAGCCTTGAGGTACGCCTAATTTGACTAAGGAGCCCGATGACACACTACCATTGATTCCTACTTTTTGTTGGCGCCCTGAAAGATAGGAAACCACAAGATCGAGAGCCACTCCGCGAATTCCGTATAACTTAAGTTTAAGAGCTAGCGTTTGGTGATCTACGCAATCAAATGCCTTGGAGAGATCACAAAAGATACCAATAGCATCGTGTGAGCACTCCCAGGCCTGAAAAATATGCTTAATAAGTTTAGCTCCCGCATCCGTAGTGGACTTACCTCTCGTAAAACCGAACTGATCATCATGGAGTATCTTGTGGTTATTAAAATGCCTTAACATTTGGTTTAGCACAATCTTTTCAAAAATCTTACTTAATGCAGGAAGTACTGAGACCGGTCTGTAATCTGAGGGATTGTTTTTACATCCCGATTTAAAAATCGGAACAATTTTGCTGTATTTCATTAAATCAGGAAAGTTGCCCTGTTCGAGACATTGGTTAAAAATTAGGGCTAAAATAGGGGCAATATTAAAAATAATTGACTGTATAACTTTAACTGACAAACCCCATAAGTCTTCTGTCTAAAAAAAAAAAAAAAAAAAAAATGCGTCATAAGTGCTAAAATTAAATAGTTTTTGAATAAAAAGTGTGGTAAAAACTGGTAAGGGTTCTTTATTGAACTGCGGATCCCTAAAAGTTGTATAAGTGATGTAGTCAGTGGATGTTTATCAATAAACACGGTATTATCGTAACATCTGTTATACAATCGTAATATGATTACACTTTATTTCGCAGAATTGGAATTCATTTAGTATACTTCTTATCGTGACACAGAGCAGACGTTTTTAAGATAAAGCCATGAGTTTTAAAGATAAAGTGGTGCTTATAACTGGTGCTAGTGCAGGCATAGGGGCAACAACAGCTGTTTTATTCGCTAAAGAAGGCGCAACAGTAGCCATTGTGGGTCGAAACGAGAAGAGACTCAAAGAAGTAGCAGACCAGTGCGAGAAAATTGGGAAGAAAGCGCTCATTATCCAAGCAGACGTATCTAAAGATGCTGAAGCTAAAAGTGCTGTGAAAAAAACTATCGACACGTATGGGAAAATTGATATTTTAGTCAATAATGCGGGAATAATCGCACAAGCAGGAATTCTAGACAGCAACGTAATGGAAACTTACGACAGTATTATGAATACAAATATGCGAGCTGTTATGCTTCTCACGAGCTTGGTGGCTCCTTACCTGATTAAAACTAAAGGTAATATTGTAAATATTTCAAGCATAGCCGGTGTCAAACCAAATGCTCCAAATTACCTATCATATCAAGTTTCTAAAGCTGCTTTAAATCATTTTAACAGTATTGTTGCATGCGATTTAGCAACTCATGGAGTGAGAGTGAATGCTGTGAGCCCTGGACCAGTTAAAACTGATATATTCAATTCTGCTGGATTACCAGGGGTTATAGAAATGTTGGCGCCTGCAACTGCTCTTGAAAGAGTATCAGACACGGAAGAAATTGCTGATATGATTCTCTATTTAGCCGGTGATAAGGCTAAAGGTATTACCGGTTCCAATTTTGTCATCGATAACGGTTATTTAGTCAAATAAGCGAGATGTTTATATAAACATGTTTGTTGTTTATTTTTATTAACTGATTTTAAATTTTTAAATAATTTGGATTTTTTGTTAAATAATTTGGAAATAAATTGCTTCAACTTATTGTCATATTATTATTATTTTTTATACGACTACGTCGGTAAGCCTATATCCTATTTAAACTCATATTAGTTTTGTTTCTAACTCTGAAGAGTTGATCGCACATGAAGTGTTTCGTTTACTCACCTGTACAAAATGAAGGTAGTTTCAGCACATTAAATAAATCTTTTTTTTTTATACAACTAAGTCGGTAGTAGTTAAGTAGTTTTTAACCGACTTCAAAAAAAGGAGGAGGTTCTCAATTCGGTTGTTTTTTCTTTTATGTTTGTTAACTCATAACTCCGTCATTTATGAACCGATTTGGAAAATTCTTTTTTGACTGGAAGGGTACACTTCCCGTTTGGTCCCATTGTCATCAGATCTTTGATTACTTCTTAGTGTACTTTGAAGTCGGTTTAAGTTTTTTGTAAAACAGTCCAATTATTGTAATAATCAATATATCTAAATAAATACAAAATGCAGCTACATAGATAAGATACAGATAATAATTCTATTCAGCACAAAAGAACTGCATAAGTAGGCAAGGTTGCATCATGATAAGTATGCAATAGGAACTATACTACCTATGATGATGACTATAATTTTGCAGTAATTTACTCATGGCCTCTAACAACATACACATATCAACAGAATCTAGGGATACTTCATATTTCATCAAATATCTAAAAATCTATGAAGAATTTTTTGATATAGAAAATAGAAGAATGATAGGGTATTTTAAGGTCTTTAATAAAAAATAAAAAACAAATTGTGATTTTATTGTTTTAAATTTTTTTTAAATGTTTTTTTTCGCCATAGAAAATTTGTATGATAAATAAATTAAAATTTTCTATGGCGATTAAAAAACATATTTCTTTTATTTAAAACAATAAAATCACGAAGAGTGAACTCTTCCATTTACTATATCAGAAAATTCTTCATTGATTTTTAGATATTTGATGAAATATAAAATATCCCTAGATTCTGTTGACGTGTGTATTGCTCCTAATTGCTATAAAGTAGCAGCATTGTTGGATATTATAAAATTGATAATAAGGATAGTCTAGGGTCCGTTCTCAAACTTTTGTAGCGAGGAAGCGAACCCTTTTGGAAAACTAAATATTTGATGGAGCCTAATCATCGACGCCATTTATTTTAGTCTCGTGCATCATCTTCCCGTAAGTCCCATCCCCCGCATGTCCGTTTGGAGTAGTTTGAACCCTTGTCATCTATGTGGTTTGAGGTCTTCCTCATCCAATCTTCTTTGTAGCTTTTGAAAGGCACTATTTCACGACATGGTCGTCTGCCCATCGTAGCATACGCATTACTGACTTGTGGAGTTTTGTTTTATTTTATTATTTTATACTACTTAGGTAGCAAACAAGCATACGGCCCGCCTTATGGTAAGCGGTTACCGCAGCCTATGGATGCTTGCATCACCAGGGTGTTACTCGCGCGTTGCTAAAATCTCTTCACACCCTTTTTGAAGAACTCCATGCTTTACTCCATTGGGAAAACCACGGCGGGGAGCTCATTCCACAATCTGAGCGTCCGCTGAAGGCAGCTCCTTTGAGACCGCACAGTCCGAAACAATTCTGGTTCCAATATGTGACGATGGACTTCCCGTCGATGGCGAGAGTTGCGATGGTAGAATGTAGCCGTGGGCATCTTCTTAAACAACTCTTCAGAACACTGGAGGTTTGGTGGGTATCCCTTTAGTATATTTTTATTTGGATTACGGCCAGTGTTTTTGCAGAGGCTTCGTGAGCTCGGCTCTGTGGAAAACTTTGAGTATAGCTGGTCTAGGGTTTGCTTACTTTAACAGTCTTGACGCACATAGACGGTCCAACTAATATTAATTGTCTATGGAAGCAATGGGCCGACGTTTACAAAGCCTGGAAAATAGGCGCTATGGCCCGCGGGCCATTCGCGAGTGGGACATAATGACTAAAGACCCAATGCAACATGCTATCAAGTGCAACTCCCGCTGGTGTGAAAGCCAGTCAGGTTAGTAATATACACTACCACCGTGCTATGGTTTCTATGCGATGTTTTTTATTACCTAACTAATCTTTATTGTACAGTCGAGGTTATATGTTTACATTTGTAATGTTTCCATTAAATAACTAACCATATAATGCTATGCATAAGGTTAATTAATAAAATGAATACATATTTTTGTAACTTCAAATAAATAATAAATATCCTGGGACATTCCTCACACACGGTCATCTGATCCCAAACTAAGCAGAGCTTGTACTATGGAAACCAGATAACTGATATAATACATATACTACTTTTTGTTTGTAAATAAATACTTAATATACATAATTACACCCAGACACAGGACATAGAGACATGTTCATGCACACAAATGCATGTCCTGTGTGGGAATCGAACCCACGACCTGCGGCGCTTTAGATTAAGACTCCACGTCTTAACCAACTGCGCCAACTGTCAGTTTTTTTTTTTTTTTTTTTTATTTACAACAAAGAAAAAACCTTAAATTTTTTCTTAATTTTAAGTCGCCAAACTACTATTGCAGTTTGTAGGCGTGTACTCTTTCACAGTTTTGTTGGTTTTGTACGTACCTACCATTATTTACATTATTAACTTAACAATCATATGCACTATACATATATTCTAGGTACTAGTCCAGTAACTTATGAAAGAAACATAATAGGTATATTTTTTTTTTTTTTTTTTTATACAACTTAGTCGGTAAACAAGCATACGGCCCACCTGATGGTAAGCGGTTACCGTAGCCATATGGACGCTTGCAACACACGAAGCATCGCTCACGCGTTACCGACCTTTCCCCCCTCCCCTATGAGCTCTGGCGACCTTACTCACGCGCAGGAACACAACTTTACACAACATAAAGTTATTTGGCTGCGGTATTCTGTAAGGTGGAGGTACTTCCGCAGTCGAGCTGCTCTTTGAGCGAATAAACGCTATGCTCTACCTCTCTTAGAATATATATTAGATATCATTTCTTTCTTAAGCAACTAGACTGCTTCTCTAATAAATTCTCTTTTATTTTTCTTTTTAAAGTTATTTTACATGAAATGTAAACATATCATTGACCTCGACTGTACAATTTGAGCAAACTACCGTCATCAGAGTGTTTTATATGTTTACATTTGAAATGTATCCATTTAAATAACTAACCATATAATGCTATGCATAAGGTTAATTATTAAAATTAATACATATTTTTGTAACTTCAAATGTAAACATATAACAATGTGACCTCGACTGTACAATTTGAACAAACAACCGTCATCAGAGTATTTTTATTTTATATTCAAGTAACTAGGTACCTCGTTACACAGACTACTCATTACGACTTCTAAGAAAAGATATTTTTAGGTTGATAACAAATCCTAACTATCCTATAACTATTATAAATGTGAAAGTGAGTTTGTTCGTATGTTTATTTGTTACGCCTTCTCGCCTCAACTACTCAACGGATCATCACAAAATTTGCCATGCACATAGACTATGGTATGGAGAAGGACATAGGCTACTTTTTATCCCAGTAACGCGGGTGAAACCGCGGGGATAGCTAGTAATTGTATAAAAACGCGACTATCACGTCAGATGCTGGGACTCATCAACTCACATAGAGACGAGAAGCGCACTATTCTAAGATTTCTCTTCTTTTTTCTTTTCTTTATTATACATTCTTGATAGTTAACGTTTAGCAGTTCATATGCTACGCTATGACATCATGTAACCTTGCCACTAAATGTCAGACTATCGGCTCATTCCACCTATTTGATTTGGCATATCAGCAAATGTAAAAAAACCGGCCAAGTGCGAGTCAGACTCACGCACCGAGGGTTCCGTACAAACCTGTAGGTATATAAGTAAATGGTAGTATAGACCTGAGCATTTGATATTAATTTCTATTTATGACGTATTAAAAAAAAACTACTTACTAGATCTCGTTCAAACCAATTTTCGGTGGAAGTTTGCACCGTAATGTACATCATATATTTTTTATAGAATTATCATTCTCTTATTTTAGAAGTTACAGGGGGGGTGTTACACATTTTACCACTTTGGAAGTGTCTCTCTCGCAAACTATTCAGTTTAGAAAAAAATGATATTAGAAACCTCAATATCATTTTTGAAGACCTATCCATAGACATCCCACACTTATGGGTTTGATGAAAAAAAAAAATTTGAGTTTCAGTTCTAAGTATGGGGCACCCCCAAAATTTATTGTTTTTTTACTATTTTTGGGTGAAAATCTTAATGCGGTTCACAGAATACATCTACTTACCAAGTTTCAACATTATAGTTCTTATAGTTTCGGAAATAAATGGCTGTGACATACGGACGGACAGACAGACAGACAGACATGACGAATCTATAAGGGTTCCGTTTTTTGCCATTTGGCTACGGAACCCTAAAACCTGGTCAAGTGTGTGTAAGACCACGCATATGTAGGATTCCGAAGTCGTGAGCCCGTTGGCTCGCAGATGGGACGTGCCTCCTTTAACTACGTATGAAAAAATACTAGGATCAGTTCCTCAACTGAACAAGACAAATGCGTTTACTTTGGACATGTACTTTTTAATATCTCCTCAAGTGATTAAATCTGCCGTTCAAACTATGTAGCGCTTTTTGGCCCGTTTTGCAAAGGAACTAAAAATATTTTATAACATTCTTTTAATAATGGATAATGAATAATTATGGATAAGCGTGCAATATGTGTTATAAAATTGTATATGATACTCGTGACGTAATTCATATTTGCACGGTGTGAATTTAAAATAGACTTAAATAGACAGTTTTTATGCCTTTTGCGGTCGAGACCTTGGGACCGTGGGGGTCCGAAGCTGGCCGTTTTGCTCGCACCTTGTCATCAAAATTGATCGAGACCTCCGGAGACCAGCGGGCGGGGAGCTTTTTCCGCCAACTCGTCAGCTTGGCTATCCAAAGAGGACACGCTGCCAGCCTTCTGGGAACCTTGCCGTTAATCGGAAGCAGCGGCAGACACGAGGAAATTTTCTATATATAGATTGTATTTTGTACATATTTGTTGTAAATGAAGCTAATTATATGAAATAGACTACTTCCCTTTATTACAACAAGGTTAGCAAACCCAGGTTTTAAAATAGCCTCATCTCTTTTTGTTATATGACGTTAGAAAGTGACTGAGTCACTGGTTTTACTAAACATGCTTTAAAACATCTTTTATAATAGTCACACGTATCGTAATATACAATTTTCACATTTTTCGTTTGCAATAACTATACAAAATTGCAGTGCAGCATCAGCGGTTGCTAAAGTATTCGGCTGTGACAGTCGGACAGACGGATGGAGTTCGGAAATAAGGGTTCCATTTTACCTTTTGGTTTGGAACCCTAAAATTATTTATTTTTAAAGCTAATTGTGAAGTCACTGTGTAGTAATACATTTGCATTCACTTCGAAAACACGCTACGTACAATGAGTTTCGATAATAAAGTGGTTCTTATTACTGGTGCAAGTGCCGGGATTGGAGCAGCTACAGCTATACTCTTCGCTAAAAATGGAGCTAACGTTGTCATAGTAGGGCGAAACGAGACGAGACTTAATGACGTCGCGGAACAGTGTAAAAATACCGGAACAAAAGCACTAGTCATCAAAGCTGATATTTCCAAAGACGATGAAGCAAAATCTGTTCTGATAAAAACCATCGATACATTTGGTAAACTTGACGTTCTAATCAACAACGCTGGCATTTTAAGAGCTGGTGCCGTTTTAGAAGGAAAATTACTAGAAACGTACGATGAAGTCATGGGTACTAACATGCGGGCGGTTGTACATCTGACGTCTCTAGCAGCGCCTTACCTCGTTGAAACTAAAGGTAATATCGTTAATATATCGAGTGTGGCTGCTTTAAATACAAACATACCTGGATTCACAGCCTACAGGATATCCAAGGCTGCAATGAACCATTTTACTCGTAGCGTTGCTTTGGAACTGGCACCATCTGGTGTCAGAGTGAATACAATCAGTCCGGGTGTGACTAAGACAGATATATTTCTTGGAGCTGGTATGAAAAATGCGTTAGAGACGCTAAAAGATGTATCGGCCCTGGGAAAAGCTTGTGAGCCTGAAGAGATTGCGGAGCTAGTCTTGTATGTGGCAAGTGATAAGGCAAAGAGTGTCACCGGTACAAATTTTCCGATAGAGAATGGTGAGCTATTGAAGTCAAGTTTGTAGAGAAATGTGTATACTGGGTGGAGATTTCATATTTTCGAAACCTATTTTGGGATAGTCATGCTGAACAATATCACTTAATATTTATATATCCACATATTTTGTATTTTTAACCGACTTCAAAAAAAGGAGGAGGTTCTCAATTCCGTTGTATTTTTTTTTATGTTTGTTACCTCATAACACCGTCATTTATTAACCGATTTGAAAAATCATTTTTTTGTCTGGAAGGGTACACTTCCCGTTTGATCCCATTGTCATCAGATCAGGATTTGGTTACTTCTTAGTACTTTGAAGACGGTTTAAGTTTTTTGTAAAACAGTCCAATTATTTTCCTATTAATTAGTTTGATGCACTATTGTATGACCTCCCACCAGGTGGACCGACGACCTGGTCAGAGTCGCTGGGCGCCGCTGGATGCAAGCGGCCCAGAACCGTTCGAAGTGGAAATCAATGGGGGAGGCCTATGTTCAGCAGTGGACATCCGTGGGCTGATATGATGATGATGACTATTGTATGAGGAAATCCCTGTAATGATATCTGTAATTGTGTAAAATAAATATAAGTTGTATTAATTTTAGTTGAGATATGATTGTTTTTAATTTTTTATTATTATTGTAATAAATTGTTTTTTTTTTTTTTTTGTATACCACTTAGGTGGCAAACAAGCATACGACCCGCCTGATGTTAAGCGGTTACCGTAGCCTATGGACGCTTGCAACACCAGGGGTATCACGCGCGCGTTGCCGACCCTGCAGAAATCTCTTCACACCCCTTTTGAAGAACCCCATGCTGATATGAATGATTATTACTAAAAATGATTTGTAACCTGTTTGACAAGTCTAATCTTTCAAGTGTATGGCTATGTTTTACTACAAGGCTGTATTTCAAAGCAAAATGACAATAAATGATTCTGATTCTGTCAGACGCTGTGACAAAGGTAAAATTAGTTAATTTTTCAGTTAAGGTTGTAGGTACGTAGTATGTTATTTATTCTAAGGTTAATAAACATGTAAAATAATAGTCGAATATCGATAATAGTAATTTTTGGAATTCGTTCAAAATATTCACTGGATCATTTTACTCGTGGTGCTGCTTTGGAGTTGCTGTCGTCTGGTGTGGGGGAATGCTGGTGTTTTTTTTTATATACCACTAAGGTGGCAAACAATAATACGGCCCGCTTGATGGTAAGCAGTTACCGTAGCCTATGCATAATTCTCCGTCTACGGTGCAATGCAATACTTGTGGCAATACTCTTTAAAATGGGAATTTCAATAAAATATGAAACACGTCTTCGATAAATCCTGTTAAAGAATGTTTATGCAAAATTTGAAGTAGATCGGACCAAGGAATCCCGTTGTCCCATACAAACTTTGCCCCCGTTTTTCGCCCCCTTAGGGGTAGAATTTCGGAAAATCCTTTCTTATCGGAGTTTCAGGTTTCTACGATCAGCGGTTTAGGCTGTGCGTTGATTCTCAGTCATTCAGGACAAAGCATTTTATATGTATAGATTATTTACTTGTCTGAGGAACTCTTTCACGCCTAAACAGCTGAACCGATCGCAATGAAATTTGGCATGCCGATAACCTATTATATGGAGAAGGACATACGCTTATTTTAATTCCAGAAAGGCAGGTACAGCATATAGTAAGTCATACAAAACAAATCTTTAAAACTTCATAACATACTATCGTTTAACCAGCAACTTTCTACCCGAAGTGTATTAACATCAGTTAAGGCGAAGCATCCAATCTTGGTGAAAAGCATTAGGGTAAGTGCGCCTGTTACGGGCCCCGGGCGTGCTAAGAACGCGCGTAAATATCGGCTTACGAGCTTAATATTAAAACGGCTATACAATACTTGAATATTTATTGTCACTCTAAAGTGAAATATTTTAAGATTTTTCGCAAATACACATACAAATGGGAAATTATTTTCGTAGGTATTGTTAGTTTGGGCTAATTGATTTGGAAATAGATACTTTGAGTCCTCATTTTTTTTAAACATACAATAATTCAGTGAGCAGTGAAAACTGTAAGCATTCACCGGTTTTGTTGCATTAAATAACTATTTTTTCTGAAATTGGAGTAAGCTTATTAAAATTACTTATTTATTTACTTATTAAATATTTATTCAGTCTTCTTTGTAATTTTGCCGCCGCGCCGGGGCACGCAATTGTTTTCAGTGCGATTAGAATGTAAATATTATGTAATGAATCTAAGCTTGTTTTGAAAAGAGTAATTGCTGAGTTTATTGCCGGCTCTTCTCAGCAAATGCAACCATCCGAACCGGTATTAGAGTATTAGAGTCAGACTTTTCATAAGTGCCTGCGAAGGTCTGTTTGAATAAATGATTTTGAATTTTTTTTTTCTTTTGAAAAAAATTTTATGCAAACTTCAATAGAATTACAAATACGCTTGAAAGTTAATATATAATAATTACTATCAATATAATATACTATCAATTCTACATCTACCAACAAAACAAGATCTCTACATCACAATACAAACTGATAAAGGTACATAACGACTACATAATTTCACAATTACATACCTACACGCTTAAAACATGGCCAGCATGACAAAACCACAATAATGTAAGCCGAACTTAAGCTCCACGGCGATACAAGACACTCGCTCGCAAGATAGTACTTGGGGGTCATCGCAAACAAATGAGGGGTGTAAATCCACCCCATCCCCCCACAGGTGCCCCCGCAGGTAGCACTTGCTCAACCCTTTCTTGGCTAACATATGGGTGTGTCTTTAAGATTGTGTTTAGTACAGGAATGGTTATGTATTTTTAATTAGGATTGATATTAAGATATTTTAATTTCAATTATTTTTGAATATTGAAAAGCGAAGAGAGCATAAAGTATGATTATTAGTAGATATAAATTATTTCATGGTAGTAGATGTACAATATTATAGGCTGTTTATAACATTTTTATTTACAACAAATATGTACAAAATACAATCTGTATATAGAAAATTCCTCAAGCCTGCCGCTGCTTCCGATTAACGGCAAGGTTCCCAGAAGGCTGGCAGCGTTTCCTCTTTGGATAAAATTTCAGTATATTATTTACATTACTTTTAGATTATTTAAAATTAATGTATTTACAAGATCATAGATAATAAGTGTTTGTTTTACAGATCTATAATTTCTTACTATAAAATTGTTTTCATTTTTTTATTTCATTACTTTTGATTTCATTGGTAAGGCACTTGTCCGACCGCCGACGATGAACGAGTAACGAGTAAAACCAGCAACTAGAAACGAGTTATCTATTGTACGTTTCTTGGGCGAGAAAATAGCTGATAGTTAGTCACTTCCTCGCCGGCGCTGGGACAACTGCCTAACTGAGATGGAGAGGAGAGATATTCATTTTAGTAATACTTGGTAATACTTTAAACGCCCTTACACTGAAACTCTATTTAACTGAAACACTTTGTAATTAATCACATAATTATCGATCACTTTACTGTCAGTTTACGTGACCATTTAAATAGAACATTAGATATCGTTTTATACGGAAGGCCGAAAATGCATATTATTATTAATCCTAAATCGGCATCATACAGCAATCGCCAATAATTGTGTCTGTCACTTCCAAATATTGAGTCTATAAGCGTTGTATACACAGTGACAAGCATATTCCTCCAATAATAGTCAGCACCGATATCTCAATTACGTCATACAACTGAACGATGACTAGCAAATATTTGGACGCAACTGTCCGTACTTAATATTACTAGTTAGCAGACGTTCCTTCGTCACTATAATAATAGAACTATTATAAATATTTGTCGACTTTTACAAACTTCGAGGTTATTTTTACAATAAATGAAATAAATTAGTACTCTTCAAACTAATTTAAATTAATAGGACAAACAAATCAACACCGCTACTAATACAATACCTTAATATAAAAGAGTTTTTGATAGAAAGATAAACATTAAACATTTATTTTGTTACTTTTTTATTAGTTTTTCTTGCTTTTACTCAGTAACAGACAGACAGATCGACGTGATTGCATAATGGTAGTTTATGGGCCGCATAGGCTTATTATCTTAACAGGATCGCGAGTGTATTGCAGGACAGCTATATTCAGTTTCATATAGCATGGTGCGTATGACACATGAATTTCTATAATATTGAACATTTTAAATAATATTCTTGCTAATGCACATCTATATTTAGGAATAACTCAATATAATAATTGGACTGTTTTACAAAAAACTTAAACCGACTTCAAAGTACACTAAGAAGTAATCAAATCCTGATCTGATGACAATGGGACCAAACGGAAAGTGTACCGTTCCAGTCAAAAAAATTACTTTCCAAATCGGTTAATAAATGACGGAGTTATCCGGTAACAAACATAAAAAAAAAAAAAAAAACATACAACCAAATTGAGAAACTCCTCCTTTTTTTGAAGTCGGTTAACAAAATAAGGTATGTTTGAATATTTAGTGTTGTGTCTCAGACCTTGCATTGCTATGCGCCATCCTCCGTGAAAGAGATTCTAGCTATAAATATACATTACATCCAGTATCAGCTACACTAACATCCTATCCATGTGCAAATATTCCATGGGACGCCCACATCGCACGGTAGTAGTCGGTTAAGACAGTTGAAGTGTTTCGGACGTCCCGGTGGATTTATAGGCGGACTGTATTGGTTCTGTTTTGTGAGGGTACACCGACGGTGATAGTAAATTTAAGAGCAAAGGTTACGGCCCACGATTTCTTGTATGAGTTGAGACGGATGTGTATTTAAATGCTGCTTGAATTAAGTAGGTATTTGGCGAAAGATAGTCATTCCGAAAGTATTGATGAGGAAGGGAGGGAATTGAAAAGATCATTTCTAAGGTAATGATAACTTAGTGGTAGTGACGTTGGATGCCAAGACGAAGGTCTCGGGTTCAAATCGTACAATGAGGTTGAGCTTTCGGTAAAGGAAAACATCGCGAGGAAACCGTAGCTCGGTGGTAGGGTACTGGCTGGCTACCACCCTCATGTTAAAAATCTATCGCCAAGCACCTATCGGTGTGTTCCGACACCCTTCTAGGCTTTATGTGCTTACCACCTATGGCCACATCATCACTTACCATGGTAATATTGGAGTCGAACACCGACCTATAAACAGCAAAGACATTTATTTTTACTATAATGTACTAGCTGTCCCGCGCGGTTTCACCTGCATTCCCGAGGGATCGTATTTTTTCGGGATAAAAAGTATCCTATATATTAATTCAGAACATATTCTATCTGTGTGCTAAATTTCATCCAAATCGGTTCTGTTATTTTTGCGTGACAGAGAGTCGAACACGCGAAATGCCGTCAAAATCATGCTAAAAAATAATTATAATAAACTATGTTCACCATACATTAATATAACATCAATTTATCATTATAATTACAACAGTTGATACTACCCCATAAGAAACACTACATTTTTTTATCATCGTCGTCACAAATTCCCAAGTCGAACCGAGAAAAGTAATAGATAGCGTACTATGAAACAATTCTAACGGTAATTGGGGTAGACGTCTCGGGAGAACCTCTGACACTCCTGACATATGACGATATTGTGTAAATTGTATACCCATATATCGTACGTGACAGATAGTTGTGACGTGATACGGCTGTGCTACCCTATGGCGGCTGATGTGACTTCACCTCAACTTATTTTTTCTTTGACGTATTTTTGGATGTGATTTTTAGTTCTAGGTCTACTGAATCAATGACTTTGATTTCTTTGTTTTGAAAAAACACACTTGCTCGTAAAGTGACACTATTTTTAATACCTTAATGCAGCTTATTACGCACTAGTGCTTTTTACTTTACATTACCGCACAGTTTTATGATAGGGTATAATCCCGATAATATTAAGTTTGTACCTCACTGCAAGTGATATGTGTTTAGACGAAGCATTCTTAATTTAAACGGGTAAAACAGTTTGAAAGCCATTAGCTGTAATAAAAAAATTTGCTTGCGCTCCATATTTGTTAACGTTGTCATTGTGTTATTTATTATCAACAAATCTACTTCAAAAAATACATGTCAGCTTTTTTCCTCACAAGTGTGTAGAAAAACGTCGTATGACACGCGTGTGCATTGATCATTACACTCTCGGCTCCCTTATCGCGCTAATACCGCCTCGTCTGTAATGACCAACTTTGCACACATGAGCATAATGCGGTACTACTATTATTAAAGATGATTAACAGAAAAATGTTAAAAATAAACATGTTCTGTATTCACCTTGAGTAGGCATTACAAGTGTGTGGAATCCATTATGTGTAATAGACTCGCACGTATGAAACGCATCCGGAATGAAACCTTTTCTAGAATAAATTCAGTAGCGATCAAATATGTTTACGCCCTACACTATGCCACACGTAGGGAAAGTACGCCACGCTATTGGAAATAGGAAAATAACTGAATTCATAGGTAGATATTAGAAAAATTGCTTGCTTGAACGGGGAATCGAATCTTGCAAATGAAAAAGAACTCTCCTAACCAGTATCATAAATACGTACCTGATAAATAAATGCGTACCTAAGGTAAGTATGTGAGTTTGTTACGCTTTCACGCCTAAACCGCTGAACCGATCAAATTTTACTCGGTAGGTACTACTGGCAGAATTCATAATAATGTCCCAATATTATGTAGGTATTGTCCCAAGACTTAAAAACTTACACAAAAGATCATAAGAAGATGACCCAGGTGAATATAATATTTAGGGTATTTCCAGTACCTACCTCCCTGCCTGGCGGGCTACCACCACCCTCAAATCTGTCGCCCGGCACCTACCGCTATGTTCCGATAGCTGCACTTGAGTGCCAGTTGCGCTTTTTAGACTTTCTTATTAGTTCTACAACACATCGGTAATTCTCCATACATCGCGATTGCAAAATTCCATAGGCGGCGGTAAAATTGCATGCCAGATAGTTACAGGGGGCCTACCACAAGCTCAATAACCTTATTTGTCTTTGTCCTGTTTTGACGCCGGCTGTCAAAGAGGGACAAAAGACAAATAAGGTTATTTTAACCTTGTTTAAGAGCTTGTGGTAGGCCCCCAGAAAGAATATGTAGAACATTAAAATACATCTTGTATCATTATCAGCCTAATAATGTTGTTCACAGGCCTCTTTTCACAAATGACGGTGAAAGGGCATGGGCTGATTTCACCACGAAAGCTTACTGCGTTGCTGTTGGAGTTTTCAAGCCGCCTATGGGAGCTCCAACCTCCGACTAGCTTAACGTTAATCAGGACCAACGGTTTTACGTGCCTTCCGAAGCACGGAAATCGCTCGGGTTGAAATACCACTAGGCGGTCACCCATCCAATCCACCTATCGATTAAGAACAGCTAATTAAGCTACACCATGAGCGCTTCACACCTTGCATATTTACAACGAATATAATATCCCACCAAAAACATGTTCATGTTAAATGTTGCCAAGAAGAGACCATATGGCTCGCACTGTCAAAAATTTATCAGGTCTCATGTAGAGCCAAACTTATAACTCTACACGCCCTAACTCTACAAGCCCTAACTACAAAAACTCTACACCTTAGTAAAAATATGTGGCTTGGCCGTTTCGCTACCGTCACATAGCCGTACGGTGAACATTTTTTTCACGCTTCATTACTTTTCTTTTAAACAATAGTTCTTGTACAAGCGAAACGGCCAAGCCACATATTTTGACTATTGCATATTATTGATAGCTTTGGCATACCAAGTGTAGCAGCTAATAAAGTGCCTTCTGCAGGTCACACAAGTCCACGCTAATGCTCCACAAATATGTATGTGCACAAATAAATATTGTTTGTTCGTATCATAAATAAAGGCCGAGACAGACGAAGGGACACACGTCACCTTTTGATACATTTCCGCCGTCGTTATTAATGACAAGTCATCGGTGCCGTCCCGACGGGCTACTGCCGTAGGGTTGACACACTCAAGTTTTTATGGACCTCGCCAAAGTGTGATGTCTTTTGTTTCACTAGTATCAAACATTTATGACAGCATCATTAACATTAACAGGTTAACTGACCATTCAAATAATTTGATAAACATATTTTCTATGAATAAGTCAATAATTTATACGTATTAGGTATTTTACTTCAACGACGCTCTTCACGCAGTCAAGGACGCCGCAAATGGTGCGACATTATCCGTGATAAAATAAGTGTACAGTGGAATCACGACACGACCCACAGACATGAGGGCACACAACGCGAGGATAAGGTAAAAAATTATCTGTGAATTCGTTAGGATTCCTTAATTTACTCCGCAGCAAACTCATCAGACGATCCATAACCACGACCACTCCGTAAGGAGTGTACGACTGAGAAGAATTTACTCCAGTAATTACTTTCATGAGCAGTAGTCTGAATATGAATAACCCTAAAAATCATAATTTCTGATGGTCCATCTAAACTAGAAGCGACCATTGGCAACCCTAGCCATTTCATTCGTCGCGACCTGCCTAGCATAATAATAGATCGGGCCGCGGGGTGGCACATCGCCACCCCCTAATATCATGTGAGAGGCGTTGGTAAATTTATCAATAGCATTATACTCGCATCGCGAGGAGTCAGCCACTCTAGCGGCTTATATTTTATTCAGGTTGCGATGTTTTGACATTGATCATTGTTTGTTTAAGAATTGTTTGTGTGTGTGTGTAGTTGTGGCGAAAGCAGTAGTCGGTTGCGGCCTTAATATTGCTTTAAGAGGAAAGGATGGCAGCAAGAAATTTGAAAAATAGGTTTTTTTACATATTTATTGCTGTCGCGCTGTGCCCGACCTATCCCGCCCGAGGGTTATAGAGACAACTACAGCTTGGACCGATTATATCCTCCTAATTCTTATAATAATTAATAACACAACCGAGCGACATACAGTGGTACAGATTGCATGATAGAATTATCATTGCTCTAGTGTCATTATCCAGACCGTACCCCACTCTCCAATTAGCTCTGGCGATCTTACTCACGAGCAGGTACACAACATAAAGTTATTAGGCTGCGGTATTCTGTAAGGTGTGAATAAACGCTACGCTCTGAAAGGCGTAAAAGAGCTGTTCAAGGTGGGCAACACATCGGCAATCCTAGTATTGCACCTATCACACCGCAGGTCGTGGGTTCGATTCCCATCCAGGACATGCATTTCGTGTGCATGAACATAATATCTGCATCTGCATGTCCCGAGTCTGAGTGTAATTAAGAATGTATTTACCTACACACAAAAAAAAACACCTAAGTAGTTAATTGGTTTCCATAGTACAAGCTCTGCTTAGTTTGGGATCAGATAGCCATGTGTAAGGAGTGTCCCAGGATATTTATTTATTTACCTATATTTTATTTAAACATATGAAAAGATTTTGTGTAACGTATCATAACAAGCATTTCAAATAGCGGTCTTTTTTGTAATTAAATAAAATAGTTTTGCAAAAATATCATTAAAAAAAAGTTTCAAGTTCAGTAAATTAATAAAACCAATTCATCATCATCAGCTCAATTATCCCGCTGCTGAGCACAAGCCTCCTTCACAAATGAGAGTGAATGGAACTAGATAAAATACTCCACCACGCGTGGCCACTGCGGATCGGTGGAGGTAGGCTAGTGGTCAACCTACGGTTGGAGTTTTCCAGCCGCCGCACACTGGGGCAGGATGTATGGGACACATGCGCAAAATATCTAAAAGAAAACAAACCTAAATCATACAAAAAAATATGTATTCAAAAGTTCAAATATTGGTCTTAACTAGACATAATTTACTTAAGAAGTAGTTTCAACCAAATCACTACAATTAAATAAACAAATCTGATATTGCGCGCGAGTAAAATGCAACGAACCTCAGATTATGCAACTTTGTATTGATATAATGTCTAACTAATAATCTATTTTGCGGTTTAAGATTCATTAATGTTTGTCAAATGCCCTCTAATAAAATAATATTAAATTGTTTTTTCAAATAACTTTCACTTGAAAATTCATTTTCGCGCATGTGTCCCATACATGCTGCCCCAGTGTGCGCCGATAGCAGCGGCTTTACGCAAAGTATTTACTGTATGTACTGAGTGTTAATCTGAATACTTATTAAATTAGTCTCATAAGTACTCAAAGGTAAAAAGGTACTTCGATGAAATAAAATAATAATTTTCGTAACACCTACAATAATACAATAGCAAAATCACGCACGTCTACAACTCATAGATTACAAAAAAGCTCAGACAAACCAATCCAACTAACGATACACACTCATTCAATGCCAGTGGCAATTTCGTAAGCTTTAAAACACATGAAATTAAATTACACAAAGATGTTCACGTACAAAATTGTTGGAAAACAAAATTTATCGCTGCCTATACGTTGTTTTATTTATAAGAAACGCTCCGTCCGCGCTCGGGGAGATGAAATTACGTGATACCATTCCGAATCAAAGTGAAATACAGCCCGTGTGTTGTCTCAGTGTATGTGAGAGCACAACTTGCACACGGTAACACCTGGCAGTAGTGTGCGTGTTCTTTGAGCATTAGTCGATTACTTGAAAGACTGTTGTATCTTTTAAAGTTAGATTAAGTTAGGTATATAAGAATAACTTTACCTACGGTTGGTAATAGGTACCTACCCTATCGGTTCGTAGATGTGCATGTAGGAATCGAACTTGTGACCTGTCAAACCGGAGTGTGTGAACACGCGGTAGGTAGGTACGTTGTACTGTACAGGTAAACAGCAGTTGCAATCCAGCATTTCTGCCTTGACATCAAACCGTATAAAAAGGAGGTTTGAGCTGAATCTCACCACATCTCACGTGGAAGTGACACAAATAAAATAAAATATACATATATGCTCAAAAAAAAAACTCACGTGAGATTAGTGGTTAGGGGGAGGGGGTCGAGCCATAAATCTATTTAATATTGATGACCAATGCTATAATTTTCTAAACGTTTTTTTTTTAATAATGAGCATGTACTAGGTACTTAGGTAAATGCAATATCGAAACGCAACTAAAATACCGCGATACGAACTGTCAGACTGTCACTGTCAAAAGTGTCAAACAACAAATTGTTCGTTGGTTTGATTGCCAAAACAAAAGGATTATTCTAATAATTTCGCAATGGATTCGCGTTTGTACGATGTTAAATTGGCTAATCATAAAATATTTACACTTTTAAAAGATGGCTTGAGTGAAAATCCTAGTGGAAAGTTGCGTAATTTACTTGAATTGAAGGACGATGTGTTGTATGTTTGGAACTCCATAGAAAACTGCTTATTGAGTTTGAACCTCAAACAACTGGAAGAACACGGTGATGAGACCCCTTACCAGGTAATTTACTCCCTTATATTTACTTTATAATCGATTCTGAAGTCCAATTACAACATTCCGGCATGATTGGAAATATGTAATTTTGAGGTTATGTTGTCATGTTTTTGTAAATACAAATCGTATTTGAAAAGAATTTGTTGATGCTATTGTCTGTTATAGTTTATTAGAGTATTAAAAACCTTTTTGAGACTTGCTTAATAATGTCCATAAGTAAAATAGAAATAGAAAGAAATAGAAATGCTTTTATTGCTACAATTTACTACTAACATAACATATTTATAATAAGGTTAAACATCGAAAAAAAAAAAAAAAAAAAAAATTGCAGCAAGGGACACAAGCTCAGCTTTATGCTGAAGACGAACTCGTGTTACAAGTCCGACGTCCAGCGCTGGTTCCAAATTTTCCACTCAACTGTGAAAATATGAAGCAACATACATTTACTGTGAAAATATGAAGTTTCTGCTTATACAATGGTTAGGAAATACATTTATGTATGCCTTAAGTTAAATTAGAGGTAACATGCTAAGGTTTCTAGTGAGTTGCGGCAGATCCAAGACTACCTTAACAATTTAAAAAGTACAGTCCTGTAATGGCTTATCCTGAATTGACTGATCTTCCATAATGTTTATGAACTTGGTAAAACATACTTACATTATGAAATATTTAGATGTTTATTTTAGATCATGTTTTATGCACATTTAATCCCTTGACTTGCGGTAAAAAATAACAATTGATTTCTATAGTTTTCCTCGCCCGCATGGATCACCAAACAGTCAAAGGATTTATGATGATCCTGACTGTTGGAAGTTGAAGATATTAATCTAGTACTAGTGCAGGTGTTTATACATTAATTTACTTTCCAATAAGATTTTGAAATAGATGGCAAACTCGAGCAAAAGCTGTAGGCCGGAGATTGCACATTATGGAGAATATTATGAAATTACAATTAATCGAAGTGATCATTTTAGGCCCTAGTAAGATCCATAATTATTGTTAATATTAACTCATCTATGAGCTATAAATTATTATGCTTATTTTGGTAATTAATTTCATGTATGACAAAATTCAAAATCAAACCTTATTTTATTTTATTGAAACAACAACCCATAGTAGGAGTATGTTAGGTATTCCTTAATTGTTTTGTAAAAATAATATGTGAATTACCAGTTTTTATAGGCATAATTTTGAGCAACTCTCCTCCTCCTCCGAGGAGGAGAGTTGCTCAAGACAGGAAGCAATGGAAACTACTGGAGGAGGCCGTTGCCAAAAGGCACACTGAGTTGAGAGACATCCTATAGCCAAACAAATCATACAATAGTCATAAAGAATAATCTCACCCAGTTTAACGGGCTAAATAAATAAATAAATAGGCATAATCTATAACTAAGATTGTCTCTGTGCTGTGAGGGGTATGACAGATGATGTTATTAAATAAATATCCTGACATTAGACATTGTTCACACATAGCCATCTGATTCCAAGCTAAACAGAGCTTATTCTATGGAAACCAGACAACTGATATAATGCATATACTACTTTTTGTTTGTAAATACATACTTAATATATATAATTACACCAAGACTCAGGACATCCAGACATGTTCATGCACACAAATGCATGTCCTGTGTGGGAATCAAACCCAGGTGGAATCTTATCCCGAGTCTTAACCAACCACGCCAGCTGCCCCGTCAAGTATCCATATTAATTGAAGAAAACCTAGTGATCATTTAGGGTTTATGATTAAGTGCCCAGATCTTCTTCAAAGTGTAACTCTCACTGTACTGCTAGAGCAGAGCAGGCACTGTGTCTGTCAGGGTAGAGCATATTTTGATATGTAATCTTCTTCTTCTATATATATAAAAATGAATTGCTGTTCGTTAGTCTCTCTAAAACTCGAGAATGGCTGGACCGATTTGGCTAATTTTGGGTTTGAACTATTCGTGGAAGTCCGGGGAAGGTTTAAATGAAGGGTAGGGTAGGGTATTACGCGAACGAAGTCGCGCCGGGCAGCTAGTAATATATAAAAATATACTTTTGGATCATTCAAATAAGGTTTATTTTTACATTGAATCCTGGAGAGCCGCCCTCACCTGCTAACAAATGCTTCAATGACTTAAAACTCTGTTTTAATCGCAATCAAAATTTGCTCTCCTCTTCGAGCCGGTCTGTGCAAAAAGACTCTTAAGCATACACCTATATTTGATATTAGTTATTTATTCTTATAATTTATTTTTCAGGTAAGTACCATGTTAACACATCAGTTTCATCATTTAATCAGGTAATAATAAGTATTTATTGCCAAAACACAAGCTGACAGTTTAGTGGTGAGCTCTGACTTCTAAACTAGGGGTTGCCTACCTCAGGAGCCAGTCTCGTCCAGGTACTAATGTCATATGTATATTCTAAAGTGTAGGTTAATATTTTGTCTACTGTTTCCGCCTTATTGCATAGCATGGTTTAAGAGCACTCAGCTCACCATACTTTTCATACAAAAGCTCTGTACTTATGATGGCGTTTTTAAACACTTTTCGTTAGATGTTTTAAAAAAATTGGTATCTTGTGAACTATCTAGCATCTATATCTAGCAGTATAACTAGGCGAAAATAAAAAAAAGTGTGAAACAAATTCAGTAAAAGCCTCCGAAAAACAGCGGTTTTGCAGAAATTTTACCTGAACTTTGGCCATATCTAATGTACCTATAAATTGTAAAAGTAAATAAAACAGCTCTAAACAATGCTTGCAAATGTATTGAAGATTCTAAATAACTAACTTCTTTTTCACAAACTTGTAAGATTACATCACAGGAAGTATGGGCCTGGAACTAGTTTTATGATATGCGAAATCATGAATGACGACCTAGCGAAGCGGCCGCGAGTGATCAGCGGAATTTATCAACTGATAACCGATGGCTCTGATGGTGTCGCTCTTTTTTCGCAGTCAAAAATTATATTGGATGAAAGTACAAGCTTTTAGGCTACGCTTGCATTGAAGTTGCGTTGGCCATGAAGGGCCCCCTTAAAGTAGAGATGCGCCGAGTACTCGTTTAATCCTCGATACTCGGCATACTCTGCTATTTTTTAGTACTCGTTATCGGCTAATAACTCGGTTTGACTGCCGAGGCACTCGGAAAGAACTGATAAATGTTTTTTTGCGCCCATTCATCTCTCAAATGCCTAGTTAAAAATAAAGTCAGTACTTTTTAATTTTAAAGAAAAAACAAATTTAGTAACTACGTAACTCATTACTTTCATTACTTTGTTTTTTCGTTCAGTTCTTTCCGAGTGCCTCGGCAGTCAAATTGGCGGCTTTTTGTTATATGCTGTTGGAAAGTGACCGAGTGACTAGTTTTACTAAACCTACTTTAAATCATCTTTTGTAATAAGGGAGTTTGTGTTCTGCTTATACACAATCTGTTGTATTACATGTGATGGTTTAAGCCAAATCTAGTAAAAGTAGGATAGATTCTATCCTAATGTTATAAAGCTAGAGTTTGTATGATTGAACACGTTATCATGTGCTACTTTCACTGACTTCTAAACACTCAATTAGACAGTCAGATTAGAATATTTCAACATCATTATTCTATATCTTGTGCAATGAAATCGGGATAACACGATTAGTAACATTATTTCTCATTACAAACTAGAACAACAACAGTTAACCACATGACATGGCATTTTAACTACTTGTCCTCGAAAAAATAAAGTTGTAAAAAGTACAAGCATTCTGGCATTTTTAAGATTTGTGGTGGATAGCAGTGCTACTTAGGTTTTGATAAGAAATGAAACAGACATAGGAATTTGAAAAACTGTTGTCATGGTATGGTAGTTAAAAATATCTTAACGGATGTTAATTTTCGAATTCAACCCATCGAAGACACAGGTTTGCGCGTTCTCCGCGAAAAAAACCCCATTCGTAGCTGCACTAAAGTTCGAAGACACTCCCCTCATAATCTCAAAGAGTATCGGGATCCTCGGTGTCGACATTGCGAGTGATGTCCAGGTTCGAGGTCATTTGGAAAGTAAAGCCAAACTGGCTTCTCGAGTAGACATGAGCCGGTCCACCAGCTGGTGCCAGCTTATCGTTTAAATTTGTGACACGTTTGTATATGAACGCTTGCAACACACGGAGGATAACTCCAGTGTTGCCAACAACCTAGTACCGTACTAGGCTTGCTCATCAGATATATCAGATGCTGTTGAATTCTTTTTCAATAATTAACCCTTCTTTTTAACCCATTTAAGTACTTCAAACCCCCCAATCCAATCGCCGAAATCATTAATAACATCAACAAAACGTAACAATAAACATGTTACAAACACGAAAGGCCATTGAAAATAGCTCTCGATTACTAAGACCGCCATTAATCTCACTTGAAACGTTACCGCAGAATTAATTATCCCCTGACCATACGATTTAATGGGCTTCCTGAGGGACCCTGAGGTTTCCGATTAAATCACTACATCTCATTGGCCGATTTATAGTGACCAGTCGGCTGCCCCGGATTTGGGATTTTATGGGCGCTAGAAGTGATTGTTATTGCGCACTTATATTTATAAGCGGGATGTTAAGGAGCTCAGGGTTGTGTAAGAAGGAACCCTACTGATACCTTAGTTATACTTGTATGGTCATCAATATTACCCGGGTCAGTGATTTCTCTACTTCCCCGAACCTTGAGGTGACTGACTTAATCATTTTTGCAGAGAGCGAGTTCTGTACTTTGCTCATTCATAGTGAATCCTTACAGTAAACGCAAAATTTTCAAACAAATCTGCAGCTGATTTCTTTCAGTCTGGTTTTGAAAACCGGATATCTAAAAAGTTGACGGGCCAGTTGGCGCAGTTATCGCGCCGCAGGTCATGGGTTCGATTCCCACACCGGACATACATTTGTGTGCATGAACATATCTGTAAGTCCTGAGTCTGGGTGTAATTATGTATAATAAGTATGTATTTATAAACAAAAAAATTGTATATGTATTATATCAGTTATCTGGTTTCCATAGTACAAGCTCTGCTTAGTTTGGGATCAGATGACCATGTGTGAGTAATGTCACAGGATATTTATTTATATTTAAAAAAAGTCAAATAATTGTTAACAACACGAAACAAACACGTAAAATTAAAGATGGCTTTACAGTACAACCATCTTAGTGATGGCATAGCCTATCTATGATATTGATTATAGGTTTATTACGGGTTTTTTGAAATTAGCTATCAATTTATGTCACTTCGTGTAATCCCTACGTAGATACTTTCAAGTCAGTTCACAGCTTGGTTGATCTTCCAGGGGAATTTATTGGCCAGGTTTTGCCCTTTGACGGGCCGACGAGCCGACGAGCCCTTTGCCCGGGCCGATTGTTAATCTGAACTTAGGTGTAGTTTTCACCTCGGCCGTTTGGGCCGAGGAGGTCTTAAATCTGACGGAATGCGTGCGTCCTACTCGCAGAGTGCTCTCTAACGGATCTTTTGGAAATAGTCCTTTTACGTGATGTATTTCTGTTAGGGGAAGAAAATATATCATTCGCAACATTTATTCTAGGGAATGAAACTGTCTTAGATCTAAATACTTTGTGTATTATTCGACTATATTATTATAACCCCATTTACTAACTGCAGTAATTTGATGGACAGAATATTACCGTATTTCTTTGACTATTGAAACGAATATTATACAGAAGACAGTCCCTATTTCAAACTAACAATACCCACTTGAAATCTCTTCAACTTATCCACTAAACCTTCGATCTAATCACAAACTAGAACTAGATGGTTAATTTGGACCGCACCTCTGCCAATTAACTTGACCTGCGCCGGTAAGTGGCTTGAACAAATATTGTCACAATTATCAGATACCATCGGCCTGTAAACATACTGAGTACCCTTCGGCGTATATCTCAACGGTCTCCAGCCTCGGTGTGGCCATTCTGATGCAGTCTAAGTGTGAACAGTCAAGCGATAAGTTTCTCTGCTAGACCTCAAAAAGAAACTCATAATTTTTACCACTATAAAACAGTGGCTTAGTATGTAAACCTCCCATTTATGTTCCTTTTCTGTTATTCTGTCATAGAAATTACAGTTTTTTTAATATACTGGGTTTTTTTTCACACGTGGTCATCTGATCCAAAGAAAGACAACTGTATATTACATTATGTATTACTTATGTATGCTTATAACCAGACACTGAACAGACGTGTTCATCCACGTCTTGAATGGGAATCGAACTCACGACCAGACTAGATATTATAAGAGTATGTGAAGCCCGACAAAAACCGGCAGGTCAGCCAGCCTAACCGTCCATCCATATTAATTTGCTTTCAACATATATTTATACTAATATAATAAATTGGAAGAGTTTTTTTGTATGTTTAAACGGGCTAATCTTTGGAACTACCAGTCGGATTTGATAAATTCTTTGACTACTGGAAAGCTAGCTACATTATCCCTGGGTCTTATAGGCTACCTTTTGTCCCGGGAACACGAGTGAAACCGCGGGGGCGACAGATAGTGTTAAATAAAACACCTAGCACAACATTTTTTTTATCTCATAGACCATGTGTATTAATTGTGACCAAAATCGCTGCCAGCTCATCGTTTAAAGGGGTAACTTTAAGACATTTTCCTCCGTGCCTTAAGATCGTTTTATTACCAACCCGGATGGACTTTCGGGATGGATGGTGGGGAATGTAAATTTACTGTACGGAACCGGACGCGAGGAGGTGAGCATCGGATTGTTTTGTTTTTGGTTGTGCTGCATTAAGGAGGGCTTGCTATCAGACCGTGCCGTAATTGTTACTTATAGTTAAAGAACTCCATGATTCCTATGTTTATTAACATTATCAAATACATAATTAGGTATATCGTTTTCTTATTTAAAGTCGGGTTTATAGGTATTTCATTTATGTGTGATATTCTTGGAACATGCTGTATTCTTTTAGGTTTCATATTTATTTTGCTGTTGGAATTATTTTGTTATTCGGCTAACGACTTTGTGTTTTGAAGTTTTTGGTTTAAAGTTTAATTAACTTACTTGTTAATTTCTTATGTAAAGCGATTTGTAATCTTTTGAGAAATAAATGTCTTAAACCACATAAAGCCTTACAATTTTAACCTTCGTATACATGTTTATAAATGGTTGAAAATTAAAAGTATCATGTTGCTCATAATTAACAAATTACAGTTCCTTCTAACATCCATCCTTTTTAGTCTTGAGCTATCATCGCCAAAGCAATCTGAACCTTAACAATCTCACTATCAAGTCTACATCCAAACAAGAGATTCACCTGAGACATCCATAGATTTTGGGGTGGTGAACAACTTAAGACGATCGCGTGTAAGCGAACATTTCGCTAAGGCCTTTGTTTGGACGTGTTAGATCGATGCTCCTAATGTATGAGGATCGGAATGCACCAACCTTGGTACAAACATTGAGTTTAATTTGCCGCCTGTCCATTTGTTACGATTGTGGTCTTATTTATTGTGGCAACTGCTGATTGGTTGCTTTGCTAGTTAAAGGAAAACTTGTGAAGCAATCTACTTGTTTAAGGGGTAATCTGATTAGTTGGTGATTGAATTTTTAAACAGCGTTCGTGGATCTATCTTTTAGAGTTAGTTATTTTTAGATATATTTCATGGATTAGAAACATTTAGTATCAGACTTCAAGGGTCTTCCTTGAGCGTGCATGGAGCAATTAGTTATTTTATTGTCACGTATCTTTGAAATAGAATTTTCAGTTTTCCTTCAGCCGAATAATCAACAAAACAGTTTACTTCTGTTTTGCCACTGAACATAGAATATCAGAACAATTGTTTCCCGGCTGCAAATTTTAGAGAATGTTTTAAATAATATTTACTATTGTACCCAAATTAATAGCGTAACCATTATATACGAAGCAAATATCTTAATCAGAACCATCCACACGAAATCTATTAAACATTAACAAGCAAGGCTTCTTGTATCGATACTTGGTCCTTCGAGGCCGGATTACGACTACCCTCAAAAGGATTTGCTTGCCCGGGGCGAATCGGTCCGTTCTTTGTCTAACCCGATTGGAGTTACGCCTTTGGGACAGGTGTGGGCTTCCTAAGGTGGATTTTAATTAATAATAGTCTCGATAGCGGTCTTAGGTGTCTTGTCTTGTAGTGATTTATCTGTGGTGGCTGGTTTGGGGTGTGGGGTGAAGAATATCATGTGAAGATGAAGCTGTGTTAAATTCTTCTTCTTACATAGAGCTGTGTTAATAAAGGTGTAATTTACCGCGTTTTAGCTTGACTGGAAATTTTAAAACAAAAAAGGCTTAAACTACGTGTTTTTTATATTTCAACTAGCTGCCCGGAGCGACTTCGTTCGCGTGGTGGTACCCTACCCTATGGTGCACCCTACCCTACCCTACCCTACCCTACCCTACCCTACCCTACCCTACCTGAATTTTCTTTGCTATAAACCTCACGGAGCCCGAGACCTTTCCAACGAATGCAAAACCGTGGAAATCGGTTCGTGCGTTCTGGAGTTATAGCGTCAGGAAGGAAAACCCGACTTATTTTTATATAGTAGATATCATGCTCTCCAACGAACTCCAAAATGATCAAGTTACAAGTTATCATCTAACTATAGAATCTTATCAAGAGGCCCTTATTATTTGATTTTGGCTCTGACTTACTTAAAGACTCTTTCTTGAATGCTTTTTTTTTTCTTATTAATAGTATTGAAAGCATAGAAATTTTACAATTTAGGTACCATTTGTTATCTTGATTCCTATCTTTGAAGACTGAATGTTAGTTATAGCAAAGTAATTAATAACTTTTCGTCCACATCGAAACATCATCGAGGTAACAATGGTCTTAATAACGGTACTGCCGACTGGAAGACAAACAAGTCCCGGAGAGCCAATATATCTCGTGCCCCTTAACGTACACAATTAGCTGCACATTGCTGACGTCATGAAATATTTCTTGTGAGTTGTATTGTATGTATCTTCATGATTGGGAACTGTCTCTTCGGGATTATTGTCGGATATGTCGATAGTTCGAATAGCCTTGTTGTATTTAACGGGTTTCTTGGATGGTCTAGCATGTCTTTATACGGGTGTTGTTTGAAATGTATATCACTTCATGGTATTTAAATTTAGTATGCTAGAATCTAACACTGGTGTACTGACGAATTTTAATGAATTTAAATCGCGATATCATATTACATTTATGCATTTTCGTTGAGTAGATATTAATAATCTTTCCTACAGAATACAGTAGGATTTAAAAAAAAAACATGAAGAATCCAAATGCTTCGTGTTACATTTTTATTATAAGACACATTAAAAAAAATACCCGATTCAAATTACCGAAACTAAATTCACCCGTGTGTGCCAAGACGCTCCAAGACACTAGATCATGTCCGCCACCCTCACCCCTTCTGTGTCCGTAGGTTCCGTACACTACACGGCTAGTGCGAATATGTAAGCCGAGGGTGTTCATTAACTCACCATGTTAAGCCGATAATCGTAGATTGTGTTTGTGCCGTTTTCTTAGCTGTGCCGGTGCGCCGTGATCGAGAAAATTTAGTTTAGTTTTGAGAAAGTTTCGTTTCATTGATGATGGGATAACTTGAGTTTATACGTCTTTGATTGAATCTTTTATTGATTTATCAGAACAATGAATTGATCTTACTGATACTAATGATTCAAAGAAAAAGCCTCCAAAAGCACTATCTTTATTTCATTTTGCGGTACATGCAACTTGAATAGTATGTTTTCAAACGATCAGCACATAAGCATTAAATTGATTTTAATCATGATATTCGACCCAGAGGATAATTTCTCCTTTTGTCCTTGTGTCTACTATTTTGTAGATATTTAATTACACCAGCACACATACTAAATATAATATAAACATTTAAAATTTGAACACCGGTAAAGAATTCCTCGCGCCAACCCACACCACACTTACACGAACAAATCCAAAATGGCGCCATGTAAAACGTACATCGCTGTGGCACTTGAAACTCGTTCTTTTCCCGCCTCGGAGTGTCGTTGGTGGCATTAAATCTTAATAAAACACGTCATGCATCATGATGGGAGCCCTTTGATTTTTCACTCGGCAAACCACGTCTGCGCGTATCAAAGAAAATCACAACTCTTTTCAATGCGCGCCGATAGAATGTTCACAAAGACTACCTTAATTGATCCCCCCGCGTCCCATTCCACTTTTAAAAATATAAAACCGGTCATGTGCGAGCTTCAGGTCGCTTGAAGGTTTAGTTTGGGTGATCAAGGAGGTTTCCAGTAACTTGAAATGAAGCGAATAAAATTCGAATTTCTGAAACTTATTAGGGGACCGTTTCTAACGTTTTATTAGGCTTAGGTATATCTTAACCACAGTCAACACACATCACTGTCTCACTGACAATAACAAAATTATTTTTGTCCACAGCTACTATTGTAATCTAGTGTGTATGTAACTGGTTGGTAACTCTTCATCATTGTCCATTCATTCGTTCCTCTCAGAGACCTAGACTGAACCCAAAAACAAAACGACAGAGAGACTCGGAAAGCGACTGCGGGGATCTCAATAGAGTGGACAGTGTTCCTTCAATTTACTAATACAAATAAGCGCGACACGGTCCTTCAGGCCCCCGTCTGCCTACAGGCGGCTCTTTCACCGGGACCTATTGTGCTCAACCCTCAATCGTGGTCTCGATTATCGAAAAGAAAACACTCTCATCTATATTTTAAATAATGATCAGGGCACAAGAGACCCCTCGGACAGGGGTGAATTGGGCACAATGATGGATTGTGCAGGGATACGGCCAATATAAGGCTTTGTGAGGTTGTCACCGTACACAACGTGAACTGAGTGTGTGCGGTTTGGAACTTTTGCTTGATGATCAAAAGAATTTGTGATTTATTAATTACTTTACTGTTGTTTGATTCTTTTGTGAAATGTGTATCGAAAATATTGTTTTTTTATTTTATTTTGACTTTTTTTTTCGGAAATAAGTCTATTAAAAATGTTTCAAATTGAATTATGATTTTAGGTAATCCTTCGGATGGTCAATATTGCGCATTGTAGGGAAGATTTTTTAATACAAAAGACATGTCTTGGAACCTGATTTATTTCTGAACGTTAATTTGAGTTAAAATAATCAAGCTTATCAAACATATTTATGCAGCAACATAAATCCTCACAACAAAAACGTCAGCATGTAATGAACCCCACCCATACGTCATTAACTGGTAGTGTAGGAGTGTCTCACAAACAATCCCGCTCCAGTTTCGCGAAAGGCATCACGTTGATAGTGGGTAGATGGTAGTGGATTCGTTACAGCGAGACCTCGAGTGGCTGCTATTGTGACTGGAGGACGTCTGCGCTGTTGTGTCCGAGATGTGGATAATTGCCCCCGCTACCTACTGGATGGATGGTGCTTTTGCTGGATGTGGTTCCCTGGATTTTACAGAGAATCTAATGTTGTTTGAAGAAGTATACTGAGCTACTAGCATCAAATTGGATTGAAAATATACTTAACGTAACGAAATTTACGTACTCTTTCGTAACATTTCTAATTTGTGTCAAATGTCAAAATCAATACATTCAAACTATTTCTTTTTTTTCTTAAGTGTGTGCGATTGAACTACACAAACTATTTCAGAAGACGTAGTTTTTCCCAAACCATTTCCAGTAGAACTATTCTAAAAGACATTCTCTAATAGACTGCGACCAATGTCTCACCCTGTTTATATAGATTTAATGCCATCCCAAATTTGCGTATTGTTCTCAAAGATGCTTTAAGGGCGTCCTCTGTACAGGTAACGGTGTTATTTATTGGTACTAAAGCGAACATCGAGGTCCTCAGGACAAAGAGTCTAAATAGTTTGGCGGTTTGAGGGTAACCCTTAAGTGTGGTTATGATAGTTTAGAAGTTATGGTTGAGAACTTGGCTGTGTTAATTGATTTTAATTTAGCCGTTAATTATGTGAGACTGGAGTTATTATGATTTGATGAGGTTTTGACGGTGTTGGTAATAGCTTCAATATTTTAAAAACGAAATTATATATAATTATATTTTTTTAAAAAGAATTTTTTTGTAAAAATAATTACTTCTCAAAATAAATCGCCGGAAGCTGCAGAAGCAATCGACTAAACTGAATTGAACGTTAATAAAATCAGTCGGATATTATACCGAAGGAGTTGGGGGGTGAGTACCACCATCTTGTCGTCAACAATGGACTTCCGACTTGGTCTTTGCGTTGCACCGTTATTAAAATCTCGTGAAACAATCGACTCGAAAGCGCACTTCCGTAAGCTGTGTACAGACATGGTACTCTCAGACTCCAACCGGTTGGGCAATTATGTCATCGCTAGTTCGCCCAGAATTTGTTTTTTCTTGGAATTGATATGACGATGGTTTTTCGACATATAGCCACAATATATAAAATATCTATATATTCATTAGCAGAACTGTAATTTTTCATGAAGAGAGCTACGTTTACTGGAAACAGTTTTTGTGTGCCCATTTTTTTTTCTTAAATTAGATTGGGTGAAATATATTTTTTTTAAACTTCTATATTGATTACCTGGATGACATTACTATTGGCAGCAGGTACTATCAATAACTTTTGTCAAGATGACTAAAAATGTAACAAATGTGAACCTACACTCAATGCATGGAATATTAATACCGGGGCTACGCCGATGGAGACTCCGAACGATCATTAAGGGATAATTATCATGCCACTTCACAGGAAACTGAAGGGTTTGCCACTCGGAAATCTGATTCTTTCTCTATTTTTTCCGCGACGGAAGTCAAAAATTTTCTAAATAAGTTTTCTACGAGGCGTTTAATATCTGAAATTGCTTTTTCACTCTACCTTCATATAATTAAATGCAAAGAATCTTAGAAAAAGTAGTTTCCTTTCGCCATTCAACAATATGAAATATACTTTGCTACAACTAAGCAATACTAAACTATTCCTAACTTGACAGCTAATCTATAATTTTTTGGTTCATGGGCCCTAAAACAAAAACTTTTTACCAGATTAATGATGACATGATTTTTAATTTTGAAAGTAGAACTAATATTCTTTGACCCCGGTCAAATTCCCTTCCTATGCTTAACATGCCAGCCTCAACCTTTCCCCTTTAACCGACACCTCCACATCACACCAACATAGCCTGTTCAAATTAATCTAAAATTACTCATAACCATCAAATTCACGTTCCGACGGTCAAACACTCGAGGATACCACAAAAGGCAAAGGTCCGAACCGAACTGATGCATCATTAATGACCAACCGGCCACATCTATTGTTGCACTATTTAACAACTACCTACCCGTGAGGATTTCGTAAAATAAACTCGACGATTGTACAGAAAATAATTGTGGGAACTCTTTGTTGTAGCCACACGGGTGGTCGGAGCAAATAAAACTATTGTTGCGACGAATATTAATTAATGTGAATTTTAAATTAATCCGTAAGGGTTTGCTTTCTCAAGCGTTGCTACTGTTTGTTTTGTGTCGATGTGTAGTTGGCGTAATGGTCGGGCGATCGGCGATATATAAGAATGTACTCACTTACTGCTTTTGCTGATAAAGGGCTCCTATCATAAGCTTGGCATCTTGTGAAACCAATCAATGCAACTATAATAAGCATACTAACTCTGGATTAATTTTAATAATGTATTAAAATTAAAAGCATGTGATTTCGACTGTAAATGTGAATTGAAACAATGCATATAGAGTGGTGGCATAACCTCTATACTCACAGGATATTTCTTTATAATTAAAAAGTACGGGATTGTTCGCAACGCCGGGGGTTGAATCGGGAGATTTTAATTATGTTAGTGAACCAACGCTTTGTCCCGGGGCGGGACTCGCGATAGCTTTTTTTGCGATATCCCGGACTTTTTTCGCTGCCTTCAAGTAAGCACTAACTAGGGTATTTAAAAAAATAAAACATTTTGTTGAAGGGTGTTTGAAGAGTAATCTCCAGGCTCAATTTGCGTCTAATTTAGGAGATTCAGTTTGTCTTCGTTCCTATTTGTCGAACTTTTTTTCTCGACTGTTTTTACTTATACTGCTCACAATTTACTTAATGAAGAGAAAGATTCTAATTGTATTTAAGATTAGATATCTGGGTCCACAAATTCACAGTCTATTTAATAGATCCAGTACTTAATTTAACCTTGCAACGTTTTCATCAAATCTCATTAAACACACAATAAACAAATTTGTATTTGTTGAACATCAAAGTTAGTTTGCATCAACAATCACATCATATACCATTTACGGCCTCAAACAAACTTGCGATTTTGATATTCCCAAACAGTTCTGTTTAATCTCGAAATTTTAGGCATGTATGTAGCAGGGAACAATGTTTGGCGCCCAACCAAAACTCGGACCTTTCGCGCGTAAAATTACTATCACCTCCACCTTAGGTAAATATGTCGGCAAGAAATTCGCTTTGAACCCTTTCGGCCCTTTGTTGTCCAACTAAAACTATTCTCAGTTAATCCCTGGATAAACAGTGCTTGTTAATAAATTAGCGTGTTATTAATATATGTTACTGTGACCCTATGGTTGGCAGGTGTCCCTACAGGCCCCCGTTTTCTATTCTGTTTCATTTTCAACAAAGGTATGGTTAAGAAACGGTAATTTCGGGGTCAACTGTAAATACTGTTGCGGAATACGCTTTTTGTGTTGTTAATAAATTACGTATATTTGGAGTGACGTGTTTATTTTCCCCTCATTATTTTGGTGTGTCTTTGAAATCAAAAGATATATTACCCAACTAGCAAATTGCTCTTGGAAATCGGTCTTTGTAATGCAATTAATCTTGAAGAAACCATAAAAACGTTATGGAAGGCTTTAAAACTTCTGAAAGCATTGAAAATTACTTTTAAAATATCATCCTACAAATTACTTAAAATAATCTTTAAAGCGTTTTTAATATGACCAATACAAGACTTCATTGACGTCTAGTCTTGTATTGGTAGAATGTGAGAGTTATAACTTATCGTAAATACTCAAGTATTAATAACGCTTTACGAGAGACCAAATAACGCTTTATAAAATGCTTAATTAGGATTCGCATAAGACACATGGCCCTAGAAGTGCAAAATATTCAGCTAACTGTATTTATTACCTATTTTCGCTTTTTGCAAGACTTTTACTGGATTTTTACTTTTAGTTTAGGTTTTTTTTTTACTAGAAATCTCAAACATATTTCATATTTTGCTTTTTTGTGACCATTTTGTTATTTGACAAAAATAGGAGATCATCGTTAAAATTATTAATAATTAAAATGGATATAAAAAGATTGAAGAATGAAGTGGAGGCTTCGGAGAAAAGTTAAAAAAATATATGAAGACTATCAGAAAAATACCAGTTTACTCCTTCACTCCCAAATAATAAGTTCTTAATACTTATAATAGAGTCTGTGGTTCTGTACATTTTGAATACGGGGAATAAACAATGATGGTGGGAATATAATATGAAGGACAAACAAAACCTTTGGATTTAGAAGTTTATTTAAGGCCCTTTGTGTCTGAAATAAAAAACCTAGAAAGTGGCCTAGATATAACAACAAAATCTGGAAAATCAATAAAAGAACCAATATAATTAAGATCATTTATTTTCATCTTCGGCTTCTTGAAACATTATATCCCTTCTTTTTGTTATAGGTACAATTAGGTATCGGTATACAGTTTTCGTTTAGGACGGATTCTTATTTTTTTGTTGTGCTTTTTTCTTCGGCCATAGCAATATCTCATTTTTTACCCACTGATGGGGTACCTACGGCTGTTAAAAATGGCTTACCATTTTCTATTATTTTGTATGTAACATGCCCAGCTCAGTAAACTGAAACAATTAAAGCAGTTAACAATTAATATACGCCTACCTATTAAAAAAACCCGCGTAGATACTATAAAAACTTTGTGATAGTAGTGAGAGATGGGTGGAGATTTCGAGATGTCTTATTTTCGAAACCTATGTTGGTATGTACCAACACTTAAAGCTCAAAAAAAAATTACTTTTCATACAGTATGATCGAGCAAAAGTTAATAAAAAAAATGAGAATTCACTATTGTAGTCCAGTAGAATTAGCTCAAAATTAAGCAACATTTTACATTAATTGTGGTACGAATGATTTTCGGTATATCGATAGAGTTATGTATGGATATGATTACCTTAAATTCGCAACCGATTTGGAAGTACGGAACATGGTGAAAATTGAGAAAAACTTTGATATTGAATAATTCCTAAACAAAAATTGTGGTACTAGTTGCGACAATACCATGTCTTTAGAGAACCATTACCTACCTTCTCAAGAAATTTGGACTGGTTGCGACATACGGAACATACCTAAACTTAAAAAAGTGATTTTTCGCCTTTATATCCTAGGCAAAATTTGTGGTACTAGTTGCGAACTCATTGGTAACTTGTATTAGCCTATTACACTTAGTTTTAAGTTTGCAGCCGGTTGCGATCTACGGAACCCTAAGAAAATACTTTTTGCAAAATTCTACTTCTAGCAAAATTAGCGTAGTCTGTATTATTGCTTATATCATATTTGTAGGTCGACTTCTACCTACTTTATGATCGCAACCGAAGAGAACATTACGGAACATAGTTTATTTTGTAAGTAAAATGTGCGCGTATTCGCGTGTTACGAGGGGAATGCGGAAGGTGCGGGAGGCAGGACTAGCGTTGAGGAATCTACTAAAATTCTTGCGTCTATCGAAATCTGTCGTCTTTTTTGCACTGCTAAGTAAGAAAGTTCTTTATTTGTATAGGTAACAATGTAAAAAATATCGAAAAGATACAATATTGACGTATCCTACGAAAAGGGGCGTAACTGCAAAATTCGTAAATCGTACGTCAATTAGTTTTACGGGGTCGCGCTTTTCCGTACGTTTCCCCAGTTGATTCTGACTTTTTTGGTTTTTAAATTTCCAATATAAATATTAGAAAATCATGTGCATAACACATGATTTTCTAGTATTTATATATACTAGAAAAAATTTGATTTTAACCGGAAAAGTTGATTTTACTCGTTCCAATGGATGTCCAAATACGAGAGAAATGGATAAAAACTGTGAAAGGGTTGGGTCTATTTAGCGATGAAAGCAAAGTTTATTGCTGTAAAGATCGTTTTGACGTAAGAATAGTGACAGTCTACTTTGTACCTAAATATTATAGACTTATGTAGTGTACATTTATTTGATACCCCAGCGCTGCCGCGGTTTCACCCGCGCGTAGCGTTTTAATTATTTTGCGCGGAACCCCTTATAAATTATCTGAAGTAAAATCTAGAATCTTAAGTTATTACTTATAACATCCGCTACCTACCAGTGAAAGTCTCGTCTATATCGGTCCAGCCGTTTTGGAAATCAGCCGGAACAAACTAGTGTTTCACCCGCGTACGACGACGATGTTTTTGCGTGGAAAAATAGTTATTCTTAAAAAATTTAAACGTAAGTTACTTCTTATAACATAAGCTTATCCCTTAGTAAAAATCCCGTCAAAATCGGTTCAGCCGTTTCAGAGATTAGCCGAAAAATTAATAAAAAAAAATGTTTTTATAAGAAGGTACCTTTTTAGGGTTCCGTAGCCAAATAGATTCGTCATGTCTGTCTGTTTGTCTGTCTGTCTGTCCATCCGTTTGTCACAGCCACTTTTTTTCGAAACTAAGAACTATAATGTTGAAACTTGGTACTTAAGTAGATGTATTCTGTGAACAGCATTAAGATTTTCACACAATTAAAAAAAAAAAAAAAACAATAAATGTTGGGTGTTATACAATACTTAGAACTGAAAGTCAATTTGTTTTTTATAAAACCCATACGTTTTGTGTGTATATAGATAGGTCTTAAAAAATTATATTGAGGTTTCTAACATCATTTTTTTCTAAACTGAATAGTTTGCGCGAGAGACACTTCCAAAGTGGTAAAATGTGTGTCCCCCCCCTGTAACTTCTAAAATAAGAGATGATAAAACTAAAAAAAACATATGATGTACATTACCATGCAAACCTAGTGCAAGACCTAGTGAGTACCGAGTAGTTTTTTTTTAATACATCATAAATTGAAATTCATATCAAATGCTCAGGTCTATACTACCATTTACGTATATACTTTTTTTTTTTTTTTTTTTCGTGGGGAAATCCTCATAGTATACCCGACCGCCTCGGGGGTAGCGGCCAGATTATGCCGGACTTGTACGGTGAGTCGTCCACCTTGTCGCTGCATCCAGGCCTCGAAGACCGGCAGGACTGCTTCGACGACGCGTTTGCGCGCAAACCGCTCCTCGCGAAGCCTTGCGCGCCACGTCGCAAATGCGTTAATTCGCTCCTGCCGTTTGATCGCCTCTTCTGGGTATTCTCCATGGTATTCGTTCTCAATAGAACTACAGAAACGATTCAACTTGCTGGAATCCACAGACAATATTGACTAGAAAACTGAAAACGTGGTCAAAGTGGTCCAAGAAGTGAGAAGCAGACACCTTCTGCCGCAGAGGAACGGCATTAAGTCTAAACTTCTGCAGGAGAATCTGGAGCTATTGAGGAAGAGAAACGATTTACCATTAGCGCAATCGTCTTTAGATGCGACAAAACAGCGGATACGATGCGCACGTGCCGTTATGGCTGCGATAGAGCACAATCGGGGCTCGAAGGTCTATGCCAGTCAGCTTGGGAGCCATCAGAAGCAGCTTTGTAAAAGCAAAGCTCCGGGGGATTGCGGTATAATTGCAGAGCTCCTGAAGGCGGGATAACTCCAATTTTGAAGGAGCTCCAGACATTTTTAATTCCGTCATTCAACATGGCATGACACCGGAGACGTGGAGTTGGAGTGCGGCAACCCAGTTCTTCAAGAAAGGCAATTTAACCTTACTGAAGAATTTTATAGGCCCATAATATCACTCCTGCCTGAGCCACGTATAAAAGCTGTTTTCGAGAGACGTCATAAATCGTCTATCTGGAAGACACTGATTGATTGTGACTCGTTCTTCGTTTGAGATTGAATTTTAAATCCTCTTTTAATTCCGTCATACATATTAATATTATAATTCAAGAAAAGTGGTGAAAATACTCGTAGTGATTTGCATCCGCCTCTTCGCGTAAATTTCGCTACCGCGCACCGCAGGGTAGACAACGCCCGAGTGATATCCTTGTCTTTGCATCTATACGCTACGGTAACCGCAGGAGTTGGATGAAACGCCGAACATGTTTAGTTAGAAAATTATTTTTCAATGTTTACCATGTTTCTGAGGTGAAACCTTAAATTTACTGAGTAAGAGCTAGTAAAACTCCGCAAATAACGATGATCACGGACTTCTACCTAAGACTTGGTAACACAGAGCTTTTACAGTAAAATATATACATACATGAAAATGGCTATTTACAATATTTCTGACCTTATTTCTGACCCATACTGTAATAATAACGATAAAGACATCATATTACCACCCTCTTTTTTATTCGTAGATGCCATATTCAAATAATATTCTGTTATTCTCACAGGTAAGACAATTCTTACGACACCTCATATGTTTATATCCATCAAGCCGTTTAGGCTGCATGCCAAAGAAATATACATTCATACATACACTGGAAAAACATTACCCTCCTTCCGGGTCAGTCGCGTAATAAACATAAATTTCGTCTCACAAGTCACAAATAACAATGAAAGAAATAAAATAGACCTGGTGAAAGCAGTTTGATCACTTATCTTACGCGTAAACTTAAGTTAACTCTTAAAATTAAGCTTAAAGCTATAAATTTGTTTGAGCGTAAACTGAAATGCACTATACATTATCTGAAAAATCTGAAATATCCGGTTAATAATGTTGCTCAAATCCGGATATTAAAAACGCCATATATACGGATAATTCGAATATCCGGATTGCATGCCCTACATAGGATACCAACCAACACACATAATTGGAAACTAATGTTTTTTTTTAATCAAACCTGAAAATTTGCTGTTTTGCAGTTACGCTCCTTTTCGTAGGATACGTCAATATTGTATCTTTTCGATATTTTTTACATTGTTACCTATACAAATAAAGAACTTTCTTACTTAGCAGTGCAAAAAAGACGACAGATTTCGATAGACGCAGGAATTTTCGTAGATTCCTCAACGCTAGTCCTGCCTCCCGCACCTTCCGCATTCCCCTCGTAATACGCGCACATTTTACTTGCAAAATAAACTATGTTCCGTAATGTTCTCTTCGGTTGCGATCACAAAGTAGGTAGAAGTCGACCTACAAATATGTTATAAGCAATAATACAGACTACGCTAATTTTGCTAGAAGTAGAATTTTGCAAAAAGTATTTTCTTAGGGTTCCGTAGATCGCAACCGGCTGCAAACTTAAAACTAAGTGTAATAGGCTAATACAAGTTACCAATGAGTTCGCAACTAGTACCACAAATTTTGCCTAGGATATAAAGGCGAAAAATCACTTTTTTAAGTTTAGGTATGTTCCGTATGTCGCAACCAGTCCAAATTTCTTGAGAAGGTAGGTAATGGTTCTCTAAAGACATGGTATTGTCGCAACTAGTACCACAATTTTTGTTTAGGAATTATTCAATATCAAAGTTTTTCTCAATTTTCACCATGTTCCGTACTTCCAAATCGGTTGCGAATTTAAGGTAATCATATCCATACATAACTCTATCGATATACCGAAAATCATTCGTACCACAATTAATGTAAATTGATTATCTAATTCTACTGCACTAATTGGTCCCATATTAAAAGTTGTTCAGCATGACTAACCCAACATAGGTTTCTAAAATATGCCATCTCGAAATCTCCACCTGTTATAACCAAAGGTTTTACCTACTATTTCAAAAATGTGATGAACCCTAAATATTATCAAAATGGTTTCATGTACCATACTACATAAAAAAACAGTAAATATTAAAGTATCAATAAAGCATAGTTACAGATTTTAAGTCTCGAAATGGTCTTGGTTTAGTAAGTACGTAAAAAGCATTATTTCCGTAAATATTAAATATACCACAAAAGCAAGGGGCATTGGAAAAATGCTGCAAATTCATATAATCATAGTCGAAAAACTTACCTTCGTTTGAGTATGAGCAATTATTAAACTAATGTAACACACACAATATATATTTAACACTCGGGCTATGACTTGTCAAATTATTTTATTTTTTATTATAATTGTCTTCATTACATCAGCAATTAAGCTGTTTCTAACTTTTGGTTTTATTGGATACTTAAATTAGCACGGCAAAAGATTTGTAGCATAAATTATGACGTTCTCAAGATAAAATCAAGCTCGTTTAGCATTTTGTATGGCTTTAAACAGATCAATTTAGGATTCGTAATCTTAGATATTGTGCCCAAATCGGGACTTGTAGAGGTTTTGGAAACCATTTTAGGAGCTATCGATAATGCATTAAGTCTTGACGAAAACGTCATGGTGTCTAATTTAAGACTTGGTTTTGCTGGTTGGGTAGGCTTTTGTACATATTTCTTTATTTCATTTCAGCTAAGGTTATCTCATGGCCAAGGCTAACTGTTATCCCGTTGACATGGTCTTGTGCAGCTGATGCTAAGCTCAGATAGCGTCATAGGACCTAAGGATATCTCTTTTTTAAATCTGTCAGCCATTGTTTTTCGTTCGTATCCCGGCCTTTGTTTTGTCCACCATAGATTATCATTCCTTTGTTTTATTCAAAAAATAATTATTTTAGATCCTTTTAAGTTCAAGTTAAGCAACATTATTGTGCCTGGAGATTTTAATAAACTCTTGACTATTAATATGGCCGACCAGCAAAATTAACGATCTAATAAGATCCACATTTAATCCCATACCCATATTGCAGAGGCAATAATCCTCCTTTCATCCAAAGATATATCCTTAGCTAATAAATAGATGGAGAGAAAAACTCGGTCAGAGAAATCCGGGGCGGCACTAAGTGAGTGCTTTACGTCATATCCGAAATCCCGGTAAAGTGAGTCCGGTAAAGCCGGGCGGTGTTCGATGGTCCGCGCCCGTCGCGATCTCAGTAATAGCAATAGCTTTGTATTAAAGCCGTTGGGAAGGCGTCTTTGGGACCGGTCTAAGATTTAGACTTATGGGGACTGGTTATAATCTTATTATAGGGCTTAGAGAATAACAATTTCATCACGAATTATATCAAAATCTTTTTTTTATGTATTGATCTTCTGGGCACGTATGACTATTATATATTCGGAATAATTCTAATGGTATGACTCAGTGTATTTTTTAATTAATTGGTTCACGTTGAAGTGATGTGATTTTAGTGACTTATATACATTGAAAAATATGTGTCAACGTTTCAAGTGGAACCGCTCTACTCCTATACCTCAAGCCGTACAGTTATATCGGCGTGGCTTAGCGCTTTTTCATCAATCCTGCTTTATTACGGAGGATTCGCTTTTGTCTACGTCCGGATGTCGGTCATTTAGCCGGACCGCGCCAGTCTCTATTACACCCATCCGATTCCATTCGTATCTGTCGTCCTCGACCGGCCGGAATTCGTCTTCGGACGTCATCTAGCCACCGTTTACGGCTTTTGGACCTATTCCCTTATTTTTTTCCTCTTTTTAAGCCACTTGATGTATAACCGCCCCTCCATTGTAGGTTTGTTTTCTGTTTGGCAATTTTTAACGGGATTACACTCGCCCGGCCTCGACTTGATCACGTCTTCGCAGCTGCCCTCTATTTATGAGGCAATATTTTATGGAATATTGAGTAAAGTGGCCTTTAATCTACTAATATAATGGCGGGTTTAGCGGGAATGTTTCCTCTCTGTTCAATTGTTCGGTTTCTTTGTTGGCGATGTCTCGGCACTTAATACCTATTGTGTGATTATTTCAGCTGCCTATATTCTTCTGAGTGAATTTATGAGCCATATTCCATATTATATACATACATATACCTACACTTTAATGTCCTAAGTACCTAGGTTGTAGCGACTCAAAACTTGCAAATGCTTTTTATCAGATTACACAAAAGTTCTACTATAATTTTCTTAACAAAGTTACAAAAACCAATTATATACGTTTGTGAAACGATAATTCTTCAAATTCTTACCCATTCCAGCTTTATTCACCATCCACATCATGCCCTGGCACGGTTCCCAATGTAATGGGATTAAATCATGCGACATTAGCGTCCTCTCTCGGTCCGCCGCCATAAATAATCTTCCTTTTATTAAACTCGTCGAGATAAATGATTATAGACTCCACTGTCCCCTTGTTTGTAACAGCGTCGCGATCTCTGGATCTTGGACTGGATGCGGCTTGTCTTCTATTTAAGACTGTACTATCAAATATCAATAATCTTCTTGTTTTTCTCAGGTACTGCTGATTTTATACTTCTCTTCTCTTTTATTATTACCAGCATATTATAAGGTATGTTATCTGGTAAGTCTTTTTTAAAGGGTTAAGCTCATTTTTTTATTTCAATTTAATTATACTACCGATCTTAGACCATGAGGTGTCAAGCTTCTTCCAATTTAAGATTTACTGTCTCACTCCATTTTTGTATTACTTATCTTGCTTTGAGTCTTTATCTTATTTCGGATCCCTTCCAGGTGTAATTGTAATTATCTGCGACGTTATTTTCTGCATCGCGTGTCCATTGTCCACCATATTGGTGACGCGGCTTTAGTTTTGAGTAATTGTAGTTGTGACAGACGGTAAGACGGATCCGGATCGCAGGGGAGCGGTGTTTTATTGGCCAGCTCTATGATATCTGCTGGTCATTATACGGTTAGTATTAATGGCTAATACTAATTCCTTCTGGATATAAAGGTATTAGGAAACCTGGTAACTGTTCGTGTCATAGAAAAGTATTCCCTAATACCTATGTGGTTTGGTTTAATGTACATAAAACCTATAAAAAATCGTTGAAGGTGATGAGGTCGAAATTTTGGTGAAGGGAAACATGAAGACCGATGGTGCGGGCTACCTTTTGGGTGCCTTCAGATTTAAAACGCAGCAGTTTTTTTTACAAAATACAGATATCTAAAGCTTTCAAATTATATGTTACTATTCAATGGCCATCTTCATTCTTTGTTAAAATAATTTGAGTCTTCATGTCAAATAAAAAAAAAGAGAAACTCTACTGGCTGAGGTTTGAGCTGTCTAGAAAATTGATATTTAGCTCATCATATCAGCCCATGGATGTCCACTGCTGAACATAGGCCTCCCCCATTGATTTCCACTTCGAACGGTTCTGGGCCTACTATCCAGCGGCGCCCAGCGACTCTGACCAGGTCGTCGGTCCACCTGGTGGGAGGTCGTCACGCTCGGCGCTTTCCAGTACGTGGTCGCCACTCGAGAACCTTCCTTCCCCATATTCAGCTCACAGGTTCCTTATATAACGTTGACATCTAGGAACGGACTATTGCAAATTTCACCTCTAAGGGGGTAAAATTGGAAAAATACGGGGCAGAAAGCTTATGTTGTATCAAAAGACAAATCGAGTACTTATGTAATCGAATGCGTCGCGCCCGCGGCTCGCTCATAGTTAATGGTATTACCTTTATTAATCATTTGCCATTCGTTCCTCGTACGAACAGAGGTGCTCAAACTTTATACAGTCCTAATATTATAAATGTGAAAATGTGTGGGTGTTTGTCATTCAACAGATTTAGATGAGACTGCACGAAGTTAGATCACATGCTGGCATAAAACATTGGATATTTCTATCTCTCTCTATCTTTTTAGACAGGTTTAAATCCCTCTCAAACGCGGGTAATTAAATTAGTACCTACTTTATAAAGGCTTTATAGTTTAAGGTCGGCAACGCGCGAGTGATGCGCCCCTGGTGTTGCAAGCGTTCATTGCTTACCATCAGGCGGGCCGTATTTTTGTTTGCCACCTTGGCGGTATAAAAAAAAATGCGGACAATACACGAGTTAGATTCGTTGAATTCAATTCTCATAACCGGTCAATATTTATTGAAAAATAAAACATTTGTTCGACAACCGTCTTCGATTAGTTCTTTCGGAATGCATTAATTTTCAAGACTTTCCTACCCAATATTAGTAGTGACAAGTTTGAGAACCCCAATCCTATTGTCGCGTATTGTCACCTACTCGTGGTCGGTAAGCCCCAAAAAATATATTTGATTAGCGACCGCTGGCCACTAGGGGGCGTAGGGAGATAGTGTACTTAAATAATGTGTCTAGATGTGACATTTGTTTGGTATATATTTGTTTGGATATTTTACTGTGTTGGTGTTTTGTTTAATTAGGACATATAAATAAATGAACGTTTATTTGTCTCTAACTTAAAAAATAATAATATATAAAACAAAAGAAAAATGTAGTAAATAAAAGCAGAGACAAAAAGGTCTAGTGCTCAAACAATAATAATGCTATTTAATAGAGAGAAACCTGTCCGCGACTGGACTATTGGGGCTTTATTTTACTAGCTATTCGCTAGCCATTTTGAAGACATATTTAAAAAAAAACTTTCACCTAAAATATTGAAAACTACCAAAGTGGGTGTGCACTAAAATGTATAAGATAACGATATATGAACTCTTATCGGACAGTGTAATTAGTAACTGTTTTGACGTAGCAGAACCTCCAGATATCATAAGCCAGTCACAGTTGCTGGTCTCCAAGAATTCCCATAACTGGAAGTAACTTCGATCGTAAGGCAGAAACTGCAGACATGCACTTTATAGACAATTCCTAAGCTTTTTTAAAGGACGTAACACGTCAATCCACCTGATATTCCTAATGGCATAAGTGATGGTACCCGCTTACCATCAGATGGACCTGCTGTCATAAAAGCCTACCTCATCATCATCAGCCTATAATGTCCCACTGCTGAGCACAGGCCTCCTTTCACGGGTGAAAGGGAACAGGCAATTACTCCACCACGCGTGCCCACTGCGGATTGGTGGAGGTAGGCTAGTGGTCAACCTACTGTTGGAGTTTTCAAGCCGCATCCTACTAGCTTAACGACTATCACAATTAAGTGATAGCTGGGACCAACGGTTTTACGTGCCTTCCGAAACACGGACAACGTTCGAGTTGCAACCCATCCAGGAACCGGCCTCAACGGAGTGCACTTGCACCACGAGCGCTTTTAAAGCCTACCTATTCCAGTGAAACTATAAGTTAGTCCATCGCACAAATACATTAGTCGATACTCCGTACCCCCACACATCGGGGCGTCCAGGGAAATACGTTATAACAATTTGACACTGATGCCCGGAGGAAGATGGTCCGTTGACACGTTCCATCATGACATATCGTCTCGTTTTGTGACTTGTATTTGTGATGAGTTGATAGATTATAGTAGTAAAGTATCTGGCATTAATAAAAATAAATAAAATTAAGAAAATAGATTACATTATTGGAATAGAGAATAGTTTGGATACAACTGTCCCAACTTACCATAACCAACGGTATTCTATTCCTAACCAGGATAAAATGTGTGCGAATGAAAAATTCTCTTCATTCCATGAGTAGTAGTTATTTATAAGTATTACTAGTAGCGATTTCGAAGTTGGTCCCATAGTAAAAGTTGATCGTATACATGAGTTCTTTACGTGGTTTAATTTAATGTCGTATTGTCGTATCCTCCCCGTATATTAATTATGCATAATTTAACTTATAACAAGTCTGATTAATCGACAAAAAATACCATTTAAAAAAATAACATACATTTCCAAAAACTCACTGATATTTAATCGGTAATAACCACTCACCGATATCAGCCACGCCTAACAATAACCACACACAAATTCAATTACATCTAATAACCATAAAAGGTCCGAATTAAATCCCAAAGGGATCGCCTAACGATCCCTATCGCTAATAGTGCCGCACAAATACATAATAGTGATATCTAAATGACGCAAATGATAGGCCCTGAGGCCACATTGATTCCGTAGCTGTAGAGGTTACGAGGCGTCGTAGCGCCGTAGATGGGTTACGAGTTGTAGCACTGTAGTAGATGGGTGTGTTACGATATATTTTGATATCTTATTTGTGTGTTTGATAATTTTATTCAATGTTTTGCTGACTGATCAAGTCCTTTTTTTAAGAGGAGGTATCTCGCTATTCTTTTCATATAAAAACTCTGTACTTCTTATGGTGTTGTTAAACATTTTTCGTCAGATGTTTTAAGCAAATACTGTATCTAGGCCTGTATGTAGGCAAAAATAAAAAAAAATGTTTGAAACAAATTCCGTAAAAGCCGCGTTTTAGCTCAAATTTTACCTGAACTTTGGCCATATCCAATGTACATATAAATTGTAAAAAGTAAATAGAACATCTTGATCCGGCATTGCAAATGTATTGGAGATTCAAAACAACAATTTTTTTCTTCACAAACTTGTAAGATATTTTCACAAGAAGTAAGTATACTCCTGGAGCAAGTTTTATGTTATGCGAAATCATGATCAGCGGAATTTACCGACGGCTCTGATGCTATCTCTCTGTTTGTGCAGTCAAACATTACGTTGGATTATAGTACAAGCTTTTAGGCTATGCTTGCGTTAAAGTTGCATTGGCCATGAAGGACCCTCTTAAGACAGGTAGAGCATAGCCTTATTTGGCTCAAAGATCAGCTCGCCTGGGGAAGTAACATCCACCTTACAATATAAGCTGCGTTCCTGTCCTGCACGTGAGTAAGTTGCCAGAGCTCATCGGTAAGGGGAGAAGGGTCGGTAACGCGGGAGTGATGCCCCATGTGCTGCAAGTCTAATAACCGCTTACCATCAGGCGGGTCGTATGCTTGTTTACTGATTTACTGCTAGTTTCTAATGCCCGGTTTCTATAAACAAAAACGAATCGTTTTGCTTACCAATGGTAGGTTTTTTAATTGCCAAACTGGGCATATAAATAATTTCGTAAGCTAATTTTACCTGTGATAGCTACTTCCATATGGGAGGGTCTACTACGCAAAGCTTTGAGGTCTTTGCTTCATTATTAGTAAAGATATAAGAGTCTGAATTTTAACCGATAACGGTCCGTAAATTATAGGTTTCGGCCATATGTCAATCAAAGCTAATGTATCATCAAAACTTTTTTTTTCTACATCTCTGACAGTCACAGCTATTTTTAACATTGATTTAGCTTCTAGTACGATTAAAATGAATTATCTATGTCAGCGCATTTCGTATGCCTGCCTAACTACTCAATTACATTTTGTTAAATTTACATTGAAATATAGTTAAAATAACAATTATATATCCTAAAATTAATAAGTTTATATTAAAACTATGGAATCATTTAACTATTCCTGTTTTACATAACCTTTTCATTGTGTCCAAAACTTTACAAGGATAGGTATTGCAACCGCTGCGGAATTTGAACCTCTTTTGACACTTGTTTTTGATGTTTTCTATGGCAGTTGAATCCGCAGGACAATGCTAGTCATATTTATAACATTAGCACACCTTACTCATATTATAAATGCATTTTCTAGAATCTAATTTATCACAAGTATAAATACACGACCTTTTATCGAACGAGCAATTTTCATTACCTACTATTAATGGCGACATCAATTAATATCAAGTCGTTTGACGTGAGGCGTGGCCAGATAATGTATAGATAGTTGGTAATTAGTGATGGCTACGGTGGACAATTAACCGCTAATTGAGTTAAGCCCGTAACGACTTGTTTACGATTTTTTTACATATCATATGCGTAGGGATCCTTGTAATCGGTTTGTGGGTGATTGAGTTTTGATTAATGAAATTGAGATTTTCGGCGAAGGATTTAATGAGTCACGGTTACGAGTTTCTCCGATAAATTCAAATTCATAATCATTTATTCAAATAGACCTTCGCACGCACCTATGAACGTAAGTTTTTACGTTGCATTTGCTGAGAAGAGCCGGCATTAAACTCGGCAATTACTCTTTTCAAAACAAGCTGGATCCATTACATTATATTGACATTCTAATCGCACTGACAACAATTGCGTGCCTCGCGGCAACTAGCAAACTTAAGCAGAACCTGTTCACAAGTATGACGCATGTGGCAGCCGTCGCCCTCCTCGCCATATTGGAGGGAAGTGGGCGACCCGTCCGCAGCAGAGTTTCAGGTGAGCACCCCACTGAAATCTACAGTCTATGGTCAGACCAAGAAAACAGTCTTATCTACTACATCATCTCGTTCTCTGCCTCTATCTATAGCCGCTCACTCATGTCTGAGGATCGTGGTCAGCTTCGGGCTTCTAAAGCGGATGATCTGCCTCCACCGGTTTCTGTCCAACGCGACCCTTACGACCGTGTGAAGTTTGGAGGACGATGAGTCTTTTACTTGATCGGTCCATTAATCTCCGTGCTTAGTTATGTCATCGGAGGTCATAAGCAAACAAAGCCCATAAGGGTACTGGCTCTCAAGTGCAGCAGTCGGGATACATCGGTATGAGTACCCGTAGTCTAGTACCCTATCACTGCTATGGTTTCCTCATGATCTCCTTTCAAATGTAAGAAGCTAGCAGTATCATGGCGTCATCAATTCTATTGTAAGAACTCGCACAGTTTTCATATCTAGAATTCAATCAATGAACTAACAGCTGTCCAAACAACCGACCTCTTTTAATTCTCTAAATTAAACAAAAACTGGTGTAATTGTTCATAAATGTACACAGATTCCGAGTACAGTTACTTCAGCGAAGAAAGAACAGAGGAGTACCGTCGTTATTGCTAATTATGATTATTACACCAAAAAACTGTATGCACCATCTACAAACAACACATCGCACATGATTCCACTGCATATTAGATTTAATGGCGCGCCCCGAATGTTTTAATCACAATTAAGGTTTGTTTTCGTTTGGCGAATGGGTGGAATGTTCGCTCAAGGAATTGAGCAGAATAAAAAAAAAAAAAAAAACAAACATTATTTTTTTGAATTTGGAATCGAAGGATTACGGCATTATTTATCTATTAACCTATTTAATTCACCTACAAAAATGTACAGCTAGCACAACACTTAAAATCAGTAGGTATATAGATGAAAAACATTTTAAAAGTTTCACATGTAGAATGAAAACAGTAAAATTTAACAATAATCAAGTAGACATAAAGCACAAATAGTGGAAAGTAAAATATATCTCATGAGATAGGACACTGAAAGACCAATAATCTCAGGAATTAAATAATTACAAAACTTTTGCATTGGCAGTTGATTAGTCTTTGATATATTATATTGGTAAAAGCAACCACATACTAATCATGCCTTGCAATCAACGATGATAGAGCAGAAGAATTGATATGAATATTTTTATTTTATATCCCATTCGCCCAGTGAAACCATACCTTAACCAACGCCAGCGTCGAGCCCGGAGCTCGCTCAAAGCGAATAAAGATATCTATATTCATTAAAATTTAAAACGCGAGCGGGTTATAAGATTCAAAAGGAGGGTGTATAGGTATTACGCTCATACATTTAGCTGTAGCTGCGTTTGTGCTTATTTTAAGTAATAAAAACATTAGGATAAAGTTTATCTCATTGATTATACGAGCTAAGGTTATAATGAGGCTGTATGTGATGCTTGGAATTTTCACTTTAGATTTTGCATTTTAATTTGCTATTTATAAAGTCGATATTAGATTGTATGATGGACACGATTTGTTCTTTATGTAGATGTCGGAAAATGCACTGAATAAAGAGTAACGTTTAAAACCTGTGATCAGATTTCTATTCTAGTTTTTTTTTTCCACCTAAATATAACTTTATTAACTTTTTTTGCGATAGTTCATTTTGTATTCATTCATAGATACACTATAATATATTTTTTTTCGTTTGACATTTTGCACACAGTTTCGTATAACTTAGGCGTCCAATAAGAAGGCTTTTTCAAAATTAAACGGCCAAGCCACATTATTTGACTAAGGTGTAGATTGTGGTGGTTAGGGCTTGTAGAGTTTTAAGCTTGGCTCTACATGAGATCTGGTAACTTTTTGACAGTGAACCATAGTTTCATCTTGGTAACATTTTACATGTTTTTTTTTGGTGTATATTTATATACTCGTAATGTTGAAGCCTCAGAAAGTAGTGCTTCAAAGATATCTATACAGATAGTATTCTATCATCAGAGTTAATTAAATAAGAAGTATCATGAGAACAACACGCAACAGATTAGGTACTTAAATAATCCCAACCTAACAAAGCGCCATCCCAATGTATCACCTCAAATTTTTCCATAGCAAACGAACCACCTCACCACAATAACAATTACGATTCAGAATCACGCACCTGTCATTACACGAGCGTTTTATCTTGAGACGCAGCCCCAACCCTTTAATGTCTAATCGTGAATTATATCCCCTAATAAAATTCTTTAATCAAAGAAAACAACCGAGGGCCCATTAAGGCGTGCACACGTCGCCACCTAGAGTCGTTCCACCGAATATTTACATACATGTGTCATTACATAACACACCCCCTTCAACCCCCACCATAATTAAGGGTATAACGGAATCTTAGCGTCTTATTACGCGAACGTAACGATATCCTTTCAGAAAATTGTAAGTGTCGTTAGAACAACAACCCCGTGGAACGATCACCTCTGTTTGCCAGTGAAAAGTTTCACCAAAATATTCCTTACGTCGTATGGAAGGTAACACACGAAACTTAAATGTGAAATATCCTCTAATGAATCAGACAATATTTTATGGCGTGGGAGGTAATAAAAGCCCCCTGCCTCCCGCTAATGTACACCAACACTTTGTCTCGTTTTAGGGACGGGGTGATTTGTGTAAATAAATATCGATGTGGACCAGCGAAAGCGGCTGTAGTTCTTTTGTCGATAGAAAATAAGTTTTTGTTAAAAATTACATTTTTTTTTTATACCACTAAGATGGCAAAAAAGCATACGGCCCGCCTGTTGGTAAGCAGTTACCGTAGCCTATGGACGCTTGCAACACCAGGGGTATCACTCGCGCGTTGCCGACCCTGAAGAAATCTCTTCACGCCCTTTTTGAAGAACCCCATGCTGTACTCCATTGGGAAAACCACGGCGGCATTACATTTTTAATACAAGCTTCTTTGTTGACTGTCCTAGCATTGTCTTCCAACATACGAGCTTTTGTATATGTATATGAGCTTTTGTAGATGTATAGCAAATATTAAGTCAATCCGACCACTGGATGTGGGTGAAATTCGACACAACATAGATACATTGCAAGTTGAATAAAAGCTTGTAAAATACCAGTTTTTTGGACAAGATGAACGGTTTTTTTCCAGTAATTTAACAAACTGTAAATTAGTTTGCGTCATACGAGCTTTTCAGAGTCAGCAGCGCATTTGTTATACCTCTGATAGTGCAGATGTTCATGGTATCATGGTCTCCTCATGAAACGTTGAGCACTGATAATCGGTGGGCCAGCCTGCTTGACGAGTAACTCTTGACATATAAAAATCATATTAATCGATATGTGACACATCACAACACTAAATATTCGGTCACACTTTGTTTTTGCCAACACTAAATCGAAAATTATGTCAAAATGCCGATGGCATAGCTCAACATTTTCGAATCGTGAAACAGGAAACACTTGCGCGTTTCCATTTGTTAACTCTGTGTCAGTCTTACAATTCTTACATGCTCTGAAACTATTTAAAAATGCTATATGTCTCATTGATTCCTCAAAACTTATAAAAATCTTAAGATTTAGAGTAGTCGTGAAAATGGATGGCTGTGTTCGTTTTAATAATTCCAAATAATCTCACTAATGAACATAGAAAACTTCGAAACAGCTGTCTGAAAACTAAAAGTGTTATGCAAGAGGCAACACCCATTTGTTTTTTAAACTTTTGGTATACTACTTGCTTTCCGTCCGAGGTTTCTTTACCTTAGGGATGGAATTTCCAAAAATCATTTCTTTTAGGCTATAGAAGGAACCGGTGTACCAACTTTTGAGTTCATCGAGCCAAAAAATCATCCTAACTTCCTCTGATATTATGAATGCGAAAGTGAGTTTGTTTGTTTCGCCTTCATGCCTCAACTACACAACGGATCATCATGAAATTTGGCATACAGATAGCCTATGGTATGGAGAGGGACATAGGCACTTTTATCCCGGGAAAGCGCTTGCGGGGTAGAATAAAAATCCGCTCCAAAGAAAATATCTGTTCATAAAAAATAAAAATTAGGTAGGGTATTTTATAGTACCCGGCTGGCTGGCTAATACCCTCAAGTTGAGAATCTGTCGCCAAGCCTACCAGTGTGATCCAGCCCAGTTAACAACCAGTTCAATTTTAGGCTCATCTCACCAGAGGTTATGGTCGATATTTCTCCGCATATCTGCACGCTAGTTTAGTGCTAGGAAAAAAGCCATTATGACAAATGAAACTTAAATGCCCAAAGAGCCATATTTTTGTCGCAAATTCAGATATATTGTATATATAGGTACCCATCTATATTAAAGGATCAAACCACAGTGTAAGATATCAAGTGCGTGTGCTCCAACACGGATACAGTACTTGTGAAACGTCTCGAGAGGGTGTTTTGCGGTGTGGACTTGCCAGTGACTCCGTAGGCCTATGTGTACCTCATATGAAAGTTTGTTTCATTAATATCTTCGGAATATAGGGTCGGGTAGGTTGCCAAGTAATATTTGATTTTGGATCTGTTTTCTATTTCCAAAGTTGTGACTATATAGTCGATGATATTTTTGTATGGCCTTGCTTAAGGCTATATATTTTATGATTTGTATTATGTTTGTTTACTATAAGTTAAATTCAATTTATTTTTATTTTCAAATAAATATGTACAAAATACAATCTGTATATAGAAAATTTCCTCAAGCCTGCCGCTGCTTCCGATTAACGGCAAGGTTCCCAGAAGGCATGCAGCGTTTCCTCTTTGGATAGCCAAGCTGATGCGTTGGCGAAAAAAGCTCCAAAAATTAAAAAAATATTAAACTTGTGCTGATAAAAAGATTTGTCGTGATGAACAATTTTAACTACATTGGTTTCAAAAAATCATCCCAAAGTATCTACCTAGTATAGTTAATTTGAATAACCAAACAATTTCTATTAGGTGGAGGTCGGACTACTCCGCATTTCGAACAAGAGAACCCGTTATGAAAGCCACTCTTACTTCTCTTAAAGATTCAAGTAATATCCGCAAAGTTCGCGGATCGTTCCTCTCGTATGTCACAACACAAACAACCGCCAACAGTTTGAGATGTGATGATTTATTGATTCCAGTGGCGACCGCCCTGGGATCGTTCCGGATTCGGACTACGCGATTAGATTCCCGCCTTGTTTTCATTATGATCCGACTAATTGTGTTTTGTTAACCCGAGATACCAATGAGGATACTCCGTTTGAATCTAGAGAATTTTAATACAATTAGTGAAGATATCTGAAACTGTTTTTCTGCTAACGATGAAGCAAATACACAATCATATTGTCTTGAAGACGGTGTTGGTTAATCGTCATAAGAACACTACAGTCATACTATAAAAATTTCCGAATCTATTGACTATTGAATCTATCTTGGCTCATTTCCACGCTTATTTTTGTAACCATGATGGATCAGCTTCTAAACAGATGGGGTAACTAAAACAAAATTATGGGAGTTGTGCCTTTTGAATCAGTACAAGTCGGAAGTAAAATGAGAAAGATGCGTCAAACATTCATCAGGATTTATGCTTTTATGACCAAAAGAGTACTAAAAGGATACTTGTGAGTAACCTCTATTAGTAGATTAATCTCTTTATACTTTCGTTTCGCTTACGGTAGGTAAGCATCACTAGGTAGACTTCAAAAACTTTATTGAAGTGATACAAAACAAGATGCAAAAACATCAATACCTGTTACTAAATAAGTACCCATAGCTGAAACTTTAAAGCCAGTTGTAACTCCCCCCTCTTCCCCTATTAGGAGCTAAGAAGCGCACCGACCGCGAAAGTGTCACAACTCAGAGTAATTAATATTTTAATTGGGCATTTGGTGCGTTGTTACTTAGCTGATATTGCTCGATAAATTCGGTGACGCTAATAATGTCTCCTCCCCTCATTTTGGCGCCTTGATGTGCCTTATTGTGGGCTCACACTTGCCTGTATTATATCGAAGGAATGGTAATGTAACATTTTGTCATTTCACCTTATGCTTTTTTGCCTATTATCCTGCCTCCTCCCATAAGGCCGCCTATTGTGCCATCGTCAATTTAAAATTAAGGCCGTATGTTGATAGTTATATTTACAGAGAAGGTTTGAAAGCCAAAATATGTGATAGAAGAGATAGCATTATATTTAATTCGATTAAACATGAAATAAATGAGAGAACCCAATTAACCCATCAGACCAAAATAAAATTCCCTCTTGAATCACCGTTTAAAAATACCTCCAATGAGCAATGCAAGTGAGAAAATCAAACGTTACCACCGCCCTATACAAAAAGTAGGGCTTTGAGGTGACACTTTTGTTGGGTCTAATGAGGCACCTGAAGTGTGTCGACGGATCGAGGGGATGTGACACAGGAGGCTGAACGTGGGATGGGGGCACAACCAGGCCGTTTAGATTCATTTTAAACCTATTACAGACTGAGTGAGAAAAAAAGAAAACACTAATTTGGATTGGCACATACAATAATGAGCATGGTCAAAAGAGCACCTATTTTAGCTAATGCTCAAACGTGAGACGTAAGAGAATTCGGTATATTTTCTTTAGTTATTAATTCTTACAACGGATATGTTTGTGTTTGGCCACATCTAGGGTCGGCAACGCGCAAGTGATACCCCTGGTGTTGCAAGCGTCCATAGGCTACGGTTACTGTTTACCAGTATGCTTGTTTGCCACCTTTGTGCAAAGTGAGCAAGGGTGAAAGCACACAAAACTTAGAAGGGAAAGTGAAGAAGTGAACATACAGGATGGTGATTGGCGACCAGATTTCCTTGAGGGCGTCTCTTTCTAACGTCATATAATAACGAATAAGGTTTCAAGACACTTGCTTTAAATCATATTGTGTAATAAGAAAATGTATCTTATTGGAATTACTACTATAAGTAACTCAATCTCAAACGATCTTTCCAAAAAACCTTAAGGTAATCACATAATAACTAACCATCTATGTGTTTGCTGTCTCAAATCTAGAAGAATAGATTTAGGTCTAAAATGTGCAACTTATTGAGTAATGTATGCTTAGTGTAACCACATCTTTACGTACAGTTTACGATCGTGATCTGCGTAAATGCGCGTTAAAAACGCTCGGGGTACTCGTTGATCAACCGTGAGGTACCTGCTTTGATGAAATAAATTGGTATCTTTGATTACGAGGACTCATTTAAAGAACTTTGAATTCAAAAGTTGTGTAGGAGTTTTACCAATCAAAAAGGACAGCGCTGCGAGCATCGATACATAAATTTTTCGGTTTTGGCGACAAATCTGACATATTTGTGACTAATGACATTTGGTATATAAAAACCTCTAGTTTATCGATGTTTTAAATGATCCGTGAATGAAAGTAAGCGCTTGACTTTTTGGCGGTAACTTGTAGAGTGACGTTGCGTTTTCATTTTTATCTTTTTAAATTCGTTTATTTTGAGTTTTATTGCGTATTATCGGTGGTATTTTATCCAATAAAGATCAATACATGTGCACCAGTGAAGTGAAATGAAATGAATTATGTGTATCTTGACTTTTCAATTTGTCTCAAAATGTCCGTGAAGAGTTTTAGTACATGACCACCATTGTAGTTAAACATGACTTTTATGGACGGTGACTGATTATGTGAAAGTGATTTATTGTGACTAGAACTTTATAGTATAACTGGAAATTGTCAAAATACACAAGCCGTGTGAAGCGATTGATAAAAAAAGTATGCTCTTGATCACAATTTTATCAATATATATGACGTAAATCTAGAAAAGTATTGAATTATGTTTTTGTCTGTATCTCAATTTTTTTTGTTAATTTAGGCCCCAGAAGGGCACTTATGAAGGTCACATTTACTGAAGTTACCACCGGTTCGGAACTCAGCCTTCAACTGAGAAGTATCCGGCAAGAAACTCAGCAAGGTAACATTTTTAAATATTTTTTAAAGCAATGAGCCTATATCCTATCCTATTTTGAGAGAGGTAGAGCATAGCGTTTATTCGCTCAAAGAGCAGCTCGACTTGGGAAGTACCTCCACCTTACAGAATACCGCAGCCAAATAACTTTATGTTGTGTAATGTTGTGTTCCTGCGCGTGAGTAAGGTCGCCAGAGCTCATAGGGGAGGGGGTAAAGGTCGGTAACGCGTGAGCGATGCTTCTTGTGTTGCAAGCGTCCATATGGCTACGGCAACCGCTTACCATCAGGTGGGCCGTATGCTTGTTTACCAACTAAGTTTTATAAACAAAAAAAAACTGCATTTCGTGCTAATCTCCATGGATTTGACCTGTCATCATATTTGTTTATTGTACATTACTTATTGCATCCCTTGAAGCTTTTCCACTTTTAACAGCATTCCACAATATGCAAATATCGACCACAAACAAAGAATCCCTTTACAAAACGCAAGCCAACCCCCCAGTGCACTAAATATTAAGTGTTAATAATGTTGGTGACGCCACCCCTTCCCAAGATCAAAAATTCACCGATTCACGCCCGAATTGTCACAGAAGGGTTGATAGTCATTTTGTAACTCGTTACTAAGAAATCGGATATTGGCCTGATATTAATAATCTTGGCACTTTTAAGAACCTCCTTTGTTTGTGTAACAGATTTTCTGTTGGAATTGGAATTTAACTTTGTTGCTGTGTTGTAAAGAGCTTCTTTCAAATCTTCCGGTCTTGAAGGGCGATTTTTGGTTGACGAGATTGTTTTGAGGTTTGGCTTTTATAATTAATCGGCTCAATTTTCTTTTTATTATGTGTCGCTTATCTTCTTCACGAAGAGAGCTGCCAATGTCTGTTCATAGATCTCTTTATACTCTTTTAAATGGTTGTGATTTAACACATCCTATGATAGATCCTCATCTTTAAATCATTTCATAACATGCAATCCATATCTATACTATAATAATATAATAAAGCGGAAGCGTTTTTTTGTTTGTTTATTTAAACGGGCTAATCTCTGGAACTACCGGTCGGATTTGAAAAATTCTTTCACTAATAGGAAGCTACATCATCCCAGAGTATTATAGGCTACCTTTAATCACGGGAACGCGGATGAAACCGCGCGAGACAGCTAGTATTTAATAATAACAAATCAAGTGTTGACGCTTACCACCTTAACAAAACGTCACTTTAAGAATGTGAAATAATAAAAAGAATCTTTCCATCCATAGGAGAAATAAATGTGGAAATTATGACTGGTCGTCCCTAGTTGGATCACCAAAATTTCCTATTCTTAATTAAGTTTGGATTAGAAATTCGAAAAACCCTCTTTGAAAAATTTCTAGACTGCGGTTTGAGCTGTACGTGTCTGTAAATCACGCAGTTCCTGTTTCTGCCTCTATACTGGGTGGAGATTTCGAGATGGCATATATTCGAAACCTATGTTGGGCTAGTCATGCTGAACAACTTTTACTATAGGACCAACACTGAGTTCTCAAAATTTATTTTTTACTATTCATACATTATTATCGAGCAACGGGGACATTTACTATGGAAAGTTTGAGAATTCACTATTGGTCTTATAGTAAAAGTTATTCAGCATGTATAACCCAACATAGGTTTCGAATATATACCATCTCGAAATCTCCACCTGTTATAAGGCGCCGATCGCACAGAAGAGAGAGTTCCAAGCTTAAGTTTCAGCTCAAAATATATTACTTAAAAATTCCTACCAATTTTTTCTTCCAAGTTTATTGAATAAAAATCACAACCAACATGTCACCGCTCAATGAGGGTCATTGTCTATTCACGTCACTTGCTAATATTAGAAAATTTTCTAGTAACAAAGAAGTCGAATCATCATCATCATCATCAGCCTATAATGTCCCACTGCTGAGAACAGGCCTCCTTTCATAAATGAGGGTGAAAGGGACTGGGCGATACTCCATCACGCGTGCCCACTGCGGATTGGCGGAGGTAGGCTAGTGGTCAACCTACTGTTGGAATTTTTCAAGCCGCCTAGGAGGCATCCAACTAGCTTAACGACTATCACAATTAAGTGATAACCGGGACCAACGGCTTTACGTGCCTTCCGAAGCACGGAAACGCTCGATTTGAAATACCACTAGGCGGTCACCCATCCAGGTACCGACTACGACAGACGTTGCTTAACTTCGCCGATCGATTAAGAACGGCTAATCATGCTACGCCACGAGCGCTTCACAATAGAAGTCGATTACCGTTACGGATATACTCTTTCCTTTACACGATCTATATTGTAAATACCATACTGGCTTGTCTTTCATTACCCAATACACGAAAACACACCATAGTACCTATAACATATATAAAATTCATTAGTAATCAGGCATCCCCCACACAATTCCACCGTCATGGCGTCTGTAATGAACTCAATCAATATCTAATGCAATCAAAACACGTAATTAAAATTGTTCCCGGGACATTTGCATATGAAAACCTTTATAATTGATCATTCAGGAGCGTAGCGGTAGTGGGTTCGATACGAGACAATGATGGGGGCGAAGACAAAACAAATTGTGCCTCGGGATGGTATCTGCTGTTTTGTATGGAACGGTAGATTGTGTTTTAGATATTTTGTATGAATGCCGAGTATTAAAGGAGTTTCATACGAGATTCTTTCTCGTGACGCCATATTTAAGGTTAAACATTAGTTATGAGGCGGGAAATTTGAATTTTTTCAAGTTTTTTTTTTACCTTCCTAGAACAATATGAATATGAATAGATATATATTCCAGTGATTCGAAAATTAAAACTGGAAAAAATTCAAATTTCCCGCTTCATAACTGATCTTTACCCTTAAATAAAATAAAATTACGTCCACTTAATAAATACAACACTGACTGACTCATAGACCACAGTGGTTCCTAGAGACTAGATATTTTACACAGGAGTACCAACATGTAACCACTTAAAGGTAAGCCAACGAGACGAGATAAAGAATGTAAATAAACTTTTAATTTTTATTTAAAGAAATTATGTTGACAGCTGCTTCACCTACCGCTTTGCTGTGCCACGAATCATACAACGACAGATGTCGTCCACCAACTGACGTCATTATTGCATGCGAGAGATAATGATCGCTCGCTATCGTAATGTGACTCAGTAGGGGTCGGTTGTTTACATATTTTATCTCGTCTCGTTGGCTTACCTTTACGTGCCTTTACCTTCAAGTGGACTGATTGCTTTTTTGCCACCTTAGTAGAATAAAACGTATGTGAGCACTAACAAATGATTTTTGAAAATTCTCATAATTTAATTATCATATACTGATGAAGTAGCTTTAAGGGGCAGACTTGGGCAAAATACACTACATTGCTGCCCAAATTATATGAAACCTGCTAACTCTACGGTGTTGAAATTTAAATATATGATACTTAAGGATATAACAAACACATCGCCCGAGCCGAAAACACGATTTCAATTAAAAGCCTCGATAAAAAAAAATGTCAAACATACCTCTAAAAATCAAGAAATTCCCAAATATATCCAACGCCTGAAGGTATTTTGATACGATTTTTTTCATCGATATAGTACATATCATAAGAAAATAAACGCCCGATCTAGTTTTTTGAATTAGCTATTCAGTTTTTCATAATAATGATTTTAAAAAAAGTCGCTTACGTCAAATTCAATCCGAGCACCATCAACATCATACCGCACTCTATTGTCCTGCAACTCGCGTATTTTACTTCGCGCTCACTCGCATTCCGCGGCGATCCGCGTTGCTAGATGGACCTGTGTCATTTTCTTTCAGAATTTTCACAAAAATAAAACCCTCTCAAATGAGTAAAAAATCATATCAAATTATCTTCAGAAGGCACTGGAAATGCATGCTAGTCAAATTAAGGCAATTGAGCCTTTTATTTGCTTGTTATGAATAAAAATATATAAAATAAAATCTGTTATGATTGATACTTTTGAAAATTGTCATCGAGCCATGTCGTGGTACTGACAGAGACTAATACTTATTTTCGTCTATGAAGGGTATGGCTTGGGTAGTCTAGGGGGCTAAAGTGCGGGTTAGGCGCCGACTGAAGGAGGTGATGATTCAAATCCCGGAAAGTGTTTTTTTATTATTTCAAATCATACAAAATGAAAAATCAGCAATATATATTATTTTTAATGAGCAATTATCTATTTAGTTACTTACCTGATTAAATAACACCTCATTCAATGTTGTTTATTTTGAGATCAAAGAAAAGGTATTGAAGGTAGGTTGACTGATACTGGTAACAGTAGGTGCCCCGAAGTCGGGGTGGCCGTGCCAGTCACTACTGCGGTCATCGAGTCATCTGTAGTCATCGAGTCGAGCCGATATACCTTTATATTCATTGTATTATTGTGGTCCAGTCGCTTAGTCGTGAAGTGTCAATGGCACAGTAAAATTAGTACCAGTAAGGAAAATATTACACATCTTACGTTGACTAAGTTTCTACTACATCGAGGAACAACCCTTACAGAATTTATACCGAGCAATCTGATTCCGAAACTAGTCGTGATTTGTCACTGATTTTGAACTGTAAGGACCAATCACTTCATCGTGTGTTCTTGACTTGGCCAATCAGAGCGCATTGTCAATGGTGGCAAATTGGCGGAATATATTGCAAGCAAAATCAACGTCATTACGCTTCTTTGGGTTAATTGTTCGATGTTCTACTACTTACTGAATCGGTTAGTTGGAATGTGAACCCATCGTAAATTTACAATTACTATTAGTGAGCTCGGCTATCATTGTGCCGATTGTCGTATCGGCCAATGGCCTGATGGCCGAAAGCCTCGAGCCTCTCGGCAGTAATCCTCGATACGGCTCGCATTGTGAGGAGGTTCCTATTTCTGCAGCCCTAACCACCGGTAGCTTAGCTTTTTCAGCCAATCAGCGGCCAGGCACAGTTTTGTAGTAATAAAATTAGAATAACTTTTGTTGTCATTCTTTAACAGTTGATAGGAAATGTTCAGATTTAGTTATAAACGCGATATTTTTACTATTTGAAAGATATAATTAGATATAAGCTATAATCGAATTGTTGAAGGTCTTTGTACAGCAAAGCCACTATGTCAATCAGAGTACAGGACGAGAGTACGAGACCAATCCAGTTGCAGAAGGATGAAAGACAGGGTGACGTAATTTCCCCGAAACTCTTTACCACTGCAATGGAGGATGTGTTCAATCTCTTGAACTGGAAGGGTTATGATGGTTAAGGTTAAGGGCCTGATCGGAGGCCGCCTCTTCGTCGACGGCAGAGACAGGAGCTCTTGTCTCCTCCTGAGTAGCTCCACTACTCGGGCCCGATGTTGATGGGCGGCAGACTCCCCCGAGTCCGCCACCCTTGGGCCCAGGGTTGGGGGAAGGTGGCTTAAAAAAGCCGCCCTCCGACGCCCGGTCCTCCTGCGGCGGATAGCCAGGGTGGTAGTGTCCTCCCTGTCACGTTCCGCCGCCTCCTTAGCGAGCATAACTCGCTCGCAAAAGGAGTGGAGTGCGTCCCACGATCTCTCGCTTTCAACCACAGCGCTAACCATGCTCGGCAGCGAGAGATCAGTCCCCACTTCGGGGCAGAGCTCGCTGCTAGGCCCCCTCTTCGAGGCACAATTCTGCTTGTTTACCGACTAAGTTGTAAAAAATAAAAAAAACAGCGTTCGAGAAGCTACGCCATATCTTCAAGTCCAGAATACCTCAGAGGTTTATAATCAGTGCGTGTTACCAGTGATGAAATACGGAACACGGACGTGGTCTTTCACTGCTGGTCTAATAATAATAATAATAATTCGTTTATTTCAGGCTACTAGGGCCCATAGATATATACCTTACCAGCTAACATAAATATTATAATAAAACATTTTTTGTTAATATAAACACTTAAGCCTATGTTAGTAAAAAGTAATAAATACGCTCAGAGTCACTCAGCAAGCTATGGAATGAGCTATGCTCGGAATTTCACTACGAAACAGGATCCGAAACGAGGACTTAAATATGTAGGAGAACAAAAATTCTCGATAAAGCTTAGCGATGGGCGATTGTTACTAAAAACAATCGAATTATTCGATTGTCCAATTAATTCGAATCATTCGAATAACAATTGACTTCTTTCGATTGTTCATAATACGCTTCGTGCGGCACCGCGCGTGGCCTGTGCCGTGCGCTGGCTGTCCACCCGCCGAATGAATGAATCTATTCGCCCCCGCGCTCACCCGTCGATTGTGCATACTATTGCAACCTGCGTGGCGTGCGTCAATTTTCATTCGAAAGGTCGATTGTTATTCGATTGTTTATTCGTTAGAACGAATGAATCGACAATCGAATGTAAAGTTTTACAATTGTCGATTCTTTCGTTTACTTTTTTTTTAACAGTCGCCCATCGCTAATATAGCTCTTAGAGTTTAGTATGTTGATGTGGCAATGGGCAGGCCAACTCGCTCGAAGAACCGATAACCGTTGGGGATGGAAGGTTCTCGAGAGCGACCACGTACTGGAAGGGGACACCGTACGTGGATGTCCCACCAGGTGGACCGTCGACCTGGTCAGAGTTACTGGGCGCTGCTGGATTCAAGCGGCCCGAAACCGCTTGAAGTGGAAGTTAATAGGGGAGGCCTATGTTCAGCAGTGGATATCCTTAGGCTGATATGATAATGATGAATAAAAATGGTAGGTAAAGTAGAGGGCATTTTATGGAGAAATTCTACAATTATTGTAAAAAGTGGTGGAAGAAAACCTGTTTATTTGTCAAATAACATCTAATATCTCGATTGAGGTCCTCTCCTGTCTGTCCATTTGTCACAGCCTGTATTCTCCGAAATCGTTTTCCGCGTCAGCTTGTGTCTCTGTTTATCCGCTAACTCTAAACCACGCAATGTATTTCGATGCAGTTTTAACCATCAGATAGAAAATTATTACTACGCATAGAAAAGACGCCATACGTCACAACTATGTTCCATTAAAGTGAGGCCATTCGGCCACACTTTTTATACGCGATACCGTGACCGGGTGGGCTGCCGCGCAAATCGCTCCACTGTCACCACATTATGACATTGTACCCGTGCGAAGCCGGGGCGGGTCGCTAGTACTTAATATACATAATTCCACCCTGACTCGGGGCATGCAAACGTGTTCATGCACACAGATGCATATCCTTGGTGGGAATCGAACATACAATCGGCGGCGTCGTGGAATCTTAACAAACTACACCAACTGGCCCGTCAAATGTTTTTTTTAAGGTATTTCAGAATTTATATTTTTAAATGTTTGTCTACAGTTTGCCTACTGTTAACATTTTTACTGTGTCCAATTCAAACGGCTTCGTTCTCGCGGAAATGTATAGATGGCGGTTTGTCACGTTGAATTGTTTGCTTGCAATGACGCACTTCTAAATAGAGGGAGCTAGTATTTTTTGTTTGCTTAGTTCCGGTAATTTCCGCTAATATTATGTGAAAATGTGGCGCAAGGGTGAAAACTGAAATCTGCTGGAGAGGAGTCTGCGCCTTAATAAAATATACAAATTTGAACCCTGTAATAATAAAGTAAGAGTATAATCTTGTTTCCATATTTTACTAACTCACGATATATCTGTATACCTTCCTGATTATGGGGCCAGTAAACTAGCAGCGCACGTACAGTCGAGGACATAAATATGTATACACTTAGTAAAATTCAACAACGGTTTCCTCTTAAACTACTGATTGAAATTATGAGATATTATAAAGGCAGAATCTTCTAACATATACTATTATGATTTGTGTAATAGTTTAACACTTAAATGTTAAACATGCGAGAAAATCGCTTTTGAATTTCAAAAAGTGTATACATATTTATGTCCTCGACTGTACTTGTTTATTGACGAACTAGAGCGTCTGGTCTGTACTTTTTGGCTATTGAGTTTCATTTAAGAAGATTTTCTTTTCCCACCTACTTATAGTACAACACTACAAAAACTACGAAATATTTGTCTTTTGAAATGGATGTTGTCTATGCACAACAAAAACAAGATTTGTTCGTAGTACTACATCGAAATCTGTAATTTTATTATTTTCCAACAAGTTCCATTCTGTCTTCTTCCTACTAAGCACATTATCATCAACATATTAAAATTTCCTCGCTCCCGCTTCCTCTCCACTCTACGCTATCTATTTTAATAGCCAGCCACGAAGCCGTCAGCAACACTCGCGACTGTCTGCGACCGAAGCCGGCGGCATCGCTACAAGAGTCTTACTCGTTGAAAAATTAATATACCACACCATACCAGAGTACACCACACCACAAACCAAACTACATGACATGTGCTCTGTTAAGTGTTTGCATGTGTGGGCACTGGCAGGTAAAAGTTTTTTAGTTTGTTCAGAATCGCCTATTGAATCGATTGTAATCTTTATGGTGCGTCCATGCTTGGCGAACCGAGCACGAGCCGAGCCACGAACGAGTAACCTGCGAGCACGATTTGCGTAGCGTGGATGGGCTTGCGAGCCTCGAACGAGTGCGATTGTCAGTTTTTTCACGAACAAAGGGATTCGCATCGTGCTCGTTGTAGGTTCGCTCGTGGCTCAGCTCGTGCTCGATTCGCGTAGCTTGGACGCACCATTAGATTTTTGGACTACTTGCAGAATGTAGGTATGAATCAATTCGGATATTTTCAGATCTGGATAGAATTTCCTTGTGTTCGTATTAGGCCCTGCAATTTAATACAGTTTAATTAGTTCCTCATGTGTCTACTATCTTCTGATTGGTTTGAAAGGTACTCTTTAGTGTACCCGCCTGACTAGCTACCATCGAATTAAAATCCATCGCCGAGCACCTACGAGCCTTTTAGTCTTAGTAAATATTGACATTCCCTTGTCTTGTACACACGGCTACAGTATAAATTTCCAGTATAAGCTGATCTCGCATCGTATAGGATTTCGCTACAATGAGAGGTCAGTTTATATTGGAAATTTGAAGCTTGATCTGTAGCCGTGCGTACATAACATACGTCGTATGTAAGCTTGTCTGAAACAATATTTTCTGACCATTTAAAACGGCAAACAAGCAGACGGCCCACGGCAGGTGGTAAGCGGTTACCATAGCCATATAAACGCTTGCAACACACTAGGCATCACTCACGCGTTACCGACCCTTGCCCCCTCCCTAATGAGCTCTGGCAACCTTACTGACGTGCAGAACACAACACCAAGTTATTTGCCAGCGGTATTCTGTAAGGTGGAGGTACTTCCCCAGTGCAAAAAAATGCTTTGCTCTTCCTCTCTCAAAGCGTTAAATAGCGTTTTTGAGTAGCATCCTAAATACCTTATTATTTATTAAGCTGTAAGTATAATCGAAACTTAACCAAGTCCTAAAGCAGTTCATAACCAACACAATAACTCTATTAGCACACCATTAGTTAATCGATAGTAAACCTAAACTACAAACTCCTCGAGCAACCCCCTGTTCATTGAAGGGTAACTATTAACTCTCCATAAATTGCTCTGAGGTCTACTGATAACACCTTATCGAGTTGTTAACGGCAATATCGGACCTATGATTGTGGCCTGCGGGCGTAAAGCGGTTAATCAAAGCTATTATACTTCAGATATTGCCCGTAGGACGATGGGAGCTACTGGGTTATACGAATTTGTGAGGAACTTTCAAAAAATATTTATGGGCATTAAGCCAGATGAAAACGATTGATATGTCTGGCTAGAATTGTGAAAAGAAAAAGAATAGCAATTAATAAAGCAGTAAATAAAACAGTGAACAGTATATAACTGTTATTATATCTATTAATGTGCTTAGGAGATAAAATATTGCCCTAAAATAATGGGCTTTTAACAACGAGAAAAATGTACGTTTGTTGAATTGTATGTATTCATAGAAAACGTATAGAAAATCATGGTTTCAAAGAGATTTACAAGTCACAACGAGATACAAGAAAAAGTTGATAGACCCAAATACACACGGGAAATCTCAAAAAAAAAACTGATTACCTAATACAAATTCTAATTTCTTTATCTTTGTGTATTTCAAATATATAACATAAAATTAACATTAGCATCAAAAACAAAAACTTCACATGAAAACAAGTAAACAGATGCAAACAACATTTCCTATACAATTAATAACAATTCCAATATAACAGAGCAAAAGGTACGAGGAACATCAACAGACCCTCATTCCAAACTTATCGCCGGCCGTGACCAATAAACACGAAACAGAATTTAATATACACCGCAACGAACAAACCTACACAAACACATACATATTTTCGTCGAAATAATACGACAGTAGTAATTGAATCGGCCTCAGGCATACTCGGGGCGAGTCGTTAACGTTCCTGAGGGTGTTCAACACAGTTCTACCCTAGATATGCACTAGAATGCTACTACAAAACAAACGGGAGAACGAGATAGATCTATACATGTTGCTAAAGACAGAACGAGACACACGTAATAGAAAGTGTTTATTATAAACAAAGGATAGAGTCTTATTGGTAATAAGGTTTTAATAGACTATTGGACACCCGTGGGTAGAAATTTTACCTCGGCGAAGACGACACAAATTGTTAGGGGTGGATCGGGACTGTAATGCCGATGTTTCAAGCGAGACGATTTCGCTCTGAGCGTATTAAGACGGCCTTTGATGTTTTGTGGTCCAAAACGTTTGGGTTTGACCAGTTAATTAAATACAGATGGTTATCTTTGTACGTGTGTGCTGGCCGATCGTGTTTTGGGGATTGGTTGATTTACTTTTTGATGTATTAATGGCTTTTGAACGTCTAATAAGCTTAAATAAGCAATGCAAATAGGATCAGTTCCCTGAACCTATTATATTATTAATGTTCCCTGAACGTATTAGTTGTAGCAACGAAATCATCGACATAAATCGGCTAATAGTAACAAAAATAATACCTATTCAATTTTGAACCAAGAAGATGACATTAATTGGTATCCCATGCCGAGCGCTCCCGACAAGAAAAATAATGGACCAATCGCTTCCGAAGCACTCCCGTCTTGTCAAAGAATGATTGTCGACAATTGAACGATGGGAGGTGTCAAAAGACCATTGGGTCGACGTCCGATCCATCATAATGCCTATTTCGCACAGTCAACACCAAATAATGAAGACCTCTAACCTCCCGAATATCCCACCGAACTAGAAATGGCTAGAGAAATTGTAAGGGTCAAAGATTTCTGGGCAGGTCCAAGATGAAATTATTTCACTACTGGTACGTTGTGACGTTTCGATCTGCTGTTAGATGGATGGATTAATTTGATTATCGTACAACAGATGTTTCTAAAGTGTGGAAATATTTCCTTTATTAAAGGCTTCAAAGATATACATCAAAAAGTATTTTCTAGGTTCCTTGCTCAATAAAAAGCACGAATCAGAAGACGTACATTTTTACAGACTCCGTTTTTTTAATCCAGTTTGTTCACACTTTTTCAAATAATGCTGGAAAGCTATGCTAAATTTCAATTTAACAATTGAAATTCAATTAAGATGAAGTATGAAACAGATTCATCTGATACGGCAAACGGCCAAAGACTGCCGGGAAATTTAACGGTCACCCCCCGGAACGTGGATCGGACAAATTTAATTATACCGTTCGGAAATGGGCTAGAAAATTGAATGGGAAACGAAGATATTTTAAGTATTGTAGATGCACATTATTGATTCTATACCTCTTTTAAGATACATTAGTTTCTCCTTGGGTGATTCTAATTTTTTTTTCGATTATCTCCGAAAATTATATGGATTATGGAAGACGTTAGGTAAATTACTAGAGTTCTCCCACATGCTTAAGGTCTTATCTGAAGCCCACACCTGTTTATTATATTGCATTCACATATTTTTCAAAAAAACTATAACCTAAGACACTTATAACATTAGGAGAACTTTTGGTATGGACCTGAGGCAGTTTTTGTCACCTATCGGGCTAATGCTCAAAGGATTGATCCAGTGGACACATTTGTATTCTTTCATCCGAGCTGAAATACAATCGTCAATTTTGTTCAGAATTAGGATTTTATAAAAGTTTATTACAATTTTATAATTTCTAACTTGTGTTGAAGTCCCATCTACTTGCCCACCCATTCGGTGGGTTTGTAAATCCAGCGGTAACAGCGATGCCAGTAAATACCGGTGGTGCGCCTAACAGCCCCGGGATGCGTTTGATTGCAGCCACTACAGCGCTTCAAATGGCTGAGTTATTTGCCAATTACTTGGAATACCTAACGTCTTGAGGCTTTATGGAGCAATTGTCTAGGTTTGTTGGGCTGACATTTTGAAATTAGGTCTTAATTTCTTCTATAGGCTCTCGAGGAACTGTTGTAAGCTAACGTGAATTAGCGAGCTGTATACCAGAATTACACTTTCATGGAGGCTCGACAACACCCCCTAAAGGTGGCATGCATTGGTAGCCTAGCAACCTTACTAACGTTGCCAATTTTACTAGTAGCTTAAGTTGACCGTTAATAAAATCGCATTACTATGGTTGCTTAACTCAACATTTTTCAATTTCATTAAGGTACAATTCAGTTTATGATAATGAAATTAGTCGCCAAGAGAACAAACCGGATTGGTTGGCTTGTCAATAATAAAACCTCATGAAAATTTAATTCCGTTTCTTCAAAACTTCGCCGAATACCGAAGACGTCCTAATCAAAACACGAGCCGCTTCCCAGAAAGAGGGAAAAGAAGGACAATAAATCACAAACATGCAAATCCCGCTAATAACTTGCACAAAACCGAAAACCATTTCACGGGTGCCGAAGTATACGGCGCAATATAATCCACGAATATTTAATATCAAGTACGCAATGTATAGGAGGGGGCGGCGCGGCGGTCCCGCGGACTCTCGGGTGCTATTTCCATGCTGATGTTTAATAATTGATAATACCCCGCGAAAAACGCACGGGGAACCTTATGTGTATTGAGTTGTTATAACCACTAATCTTTAGGTAATATAATTTATAAATATTATTTGTTGTGCATGGAGAAATACTTCGATTATTTGTTAACTTCCAGGATATCATTTATTGAGTGTCGTCAAAATCAAAATACCCTTGATATTTTAAAACCTTCACACGTTGCCAAAAAAGAAATGAGCCGGTTACTGAAGATGATAATATATCCAAAACCAGAAGACTATAGGCTCATATCTCCTAGCCTCGTTGTAAAACTCATGAAAAGAGTTTTCAAAGAGACTGGGGAGGAGTAAGTTATCTAGGGGATCACAATAGATCCCGATGGGTCGAAGTTTCCGAGTTATTTCTCGGCCCCTCCACAAGATAAGATAAGATACTGAAGATGATGAAATCCTGATAATAAGTGTGTGAATCCAAGAGTACTATCCCTGAACCTGCCAAACATCAATATGGATAAAGTGTAAAAAAGCTCAAAGTAGAAGGATACCTAGCTTACATGGGTGCGTAATAAAATACCTGTGTCTTATCTACTTGCACGTAGCCAACCATTTCAGACATATCTAATAATGAGTACGCCCATATTGTTAATATTAATCGGTTCTCATATCATAATTTGAAGCAAAAGGACCCAATAATTTTCGTAATTTTGACACACTAATACAAACTCAGGCGCACTAACGCACAACTCTATAATGTGCCGACATCTACCTGTGGGTACCTATCCCGGCATCGCATTATCAGCCTCCTCGACTTGTAAACTGAGCAACTCAATCGATAATCATGCCGCACGCAACAAAAACAAGGAAGATATGCGAATTTATCTCTACTCTCTACTTCTCGGGTCTCGACCTAATATTAGATAATGGTGATTGAAATGTACGATACCAATGTTATGGTTGATGTTTGTTTTTTTTTTCGGACTAGCAATTTTTCTCGAATTCCAAGTATACTAAAGTAATATCGAATTCAATGTTCACTTCACGGGCCGTCCATATTTCAAAGGTAGATTTTTTAAATCTAGGTTTCTATATCTCAGTATATAAAAATGGTCCCACCATAATTTGAGAACGACTTTACCGATTTCATCCATCTTCTTTTTTTTACTTTTCTAATAATTTGTAGATGGTATGTATAAGGTAATTTGTACTATTGGTTCCATAGTAAAAGTTGTTCAGCATGACTAACCCAACATAGGTTTCGAAAATATGCCATCTCGAAATCTCCACCTTACGTACAACATCAAAAAGGCCTTCTGAATTATATTAAAGAATTCGTCTAATACCCGGCCTCGAAGTCAGGGTCGAACTAGCCTTGTTATATCAGCCGATAATAAAACAAATGATTCCCCACGTTTTCATCACCGACAGTAATCCGGGAGGTCGTAGGCGTGCGGTGCCTCGCGTTTTATTTAAAACAATGTTTCCATCTGTCGGTTATAATTCCATCTGCATATATATCGACGTTGTGTTTTACTTGGAGCATAGAGTATAAGTTGGAGATGGTAGACTGTTTTGAGGGGACGTTGTGCTTCAATAGGTTATTACAGTGTTAAGGGAATATGGATCCTTAACTCTTTACACTGAATAACTTTTCGTTCCATTATTTTATCATCATCGATAAAGTTGTTTTGGTCTTCTGCTTCATTAGTATTGTCGATAAATACCTTTTTCTAACCATTAAATTGTACACCTAAATTCAGATCTCCCATGCCCTGTTTATAAGCTTTCATAATTGAGTTAATCTCATTGAAGAGTACAGATAATTTATAAAATTCATATCAATTGGTCACAAAGTAATGTCGAAAAACTGAGGCCCCATAAATGCAAAAATCAAGGATTGATCACCATAACATCAAGAATTCCATTCGAAAACCCCAGGACCGCTAAACCGCCGCCCTCCGCTGATCTTTGCGCCCGGGATAAGCAAGTCCCGGCCGCAATTGAAATGTTTATAGATACAATAATGCCCCGGGATCAATTCCCGGGCCGGGGTAAGGTGGTGTTTAATTTATTTTTCCTGGATATACCCCTGCGACTCGTGCCTATCCCGTAATGCGGGGCGCATCTTATTTGCCTATGTTATACTTTATTTGGATAAAGTTGTTTGCCACTGGCTTAGAAAAATTGTCGATTGGGACTATTTGGGACTCCAGGGTTCGGGTATGGCTAATATTTAATCAGATTTTTTGCGGAGTATTCTGTATCTAGTCTTTGCTGAAGAATTTTTTTGTTCTCTTATGTTTGTATTCTTTCAGAGCGATCTGTTTATTTTTAACAATGAGCTACTTCTTCGGCTGATTCTAATCTGAGATGTGGAATCTGATTAAGGTGTCCAGTGACACTTTCATCATTTATTGTAAGATCTTGTTTTTAAATCGGGCACACTGTTTCTCTTTAGCAAATTGCACTCTCCCTGTGCCTTCAAGCTGAGCTGCCAATTCTTTGTCGTGTTTCAACAGCCTCACTTGGTATTTGTTACTGTAGTGCTATCTCCTGTTTTATGGTGCAAATGTTCGGGTCCAGATGTATGTACTTATTGCTTATGAAGTATGGTATGTCAAACATAGTTCTCATAGTTTTGTTTTGGAATCTTTGCAGGATTTCAATGTTGCTATTGCTAGCCGTTCCCCAAAGTTGGATTCCGTATGTGCAGATTGGATTTAGGATTGCATTGTAGACGGCCATTTTACTTGTGGAGGAAAGCTGTGATGTGATTTTCTTTCAATTACCCAATACATGCTTCTCAATCTCAATTAGTCTAAGGCACAAACTGTCACAAACAGCCTATTTAGAAGGGAAAAACTATTAAAACTTTCCCTAGTCGTAGTAGTAGAGTAGCCCTTCAAAATGAGACATGTATAAAATGGGCACTTTCTATGATTCTGAGATTTGTATTTGTTAGGACTTTAGATCAAGATATAGTTCGTTTCGTAGTGATAATGTAAATACATCATTTAGAACTTACATCAATTCTGTCTGACCGAAAACCTTACTCAATTCTATTCTGATTTTGAATAACTTTTATTCTAATTTGACCAAACCTTTAACACTTATTTTATTTTTGACCATTATCGCCGATGGCGTGGTATGTATATGTATTTTATGTATAGTGTGGTCAAATTCACAAAACGCCTAGAAGGCATCATCGTTTTCGAATGATCTTATTTTAAATACTTTAGCTTGCTATTTTACATGGCAAATTCAATTATAATAACATCAGTTTAATTTCTTGTTTATTTTTCCGCAACTAAAACCCTTGCATATGAAGTGTCCGTCGCGACGCGTACCAACGAAGTGACGAGTGTTATGAATTCCCACCGCCCACTTGTGTTTAGCCGCCATTTTGAAAACTGGAGGGCCCACCACGCGCTCTAGGAAATTCCTATTTCGCTTTTATGTCCCCCACTCGGTGATTAGTGGCTGTGTAAACTGTCTACTGATTATGTTGTTTTTTTTTTAAATAATGTACCCAAGGGATGTTGGTAGCGTTGATCAATAGATGGCGTTGTATTGGATTGTCGGTAAATTATAATAACTATTGTATATGAGATGGTTTCAGCCAAGTCTAGTAAAACCTAGGTTTAGTGAGTGAGTGAGAAAGTGAGTATATTTTAAAACCTGAGTTTTGCTAGACTTCATCATCATCATCATCTGCTTATAATGTCCCACTGCTGAGCACAGGCCTCCTTTCACAAATGAGGGTGAAAGGGTTTTTTTATGGGAACCTGCCTCGCGTTAGCAAAGTTTTCATGTAAGGTTTGGCAGCGCGCGAGTGATACCCCAGAAGTTCCAAGCGTGTATATGCTACAGTAACCGCTTACCATCAGCCAGGCCGTATGCTTGTTTGCAATCTTAGTAGTATAAAAACCTGTGTTTTAATTTCATTTTGTGGTAAACATTTTTTTTTTATACCACTAAGGTGGCAAACAAGCATACGGCCCGCCTGATGGTAAGCAGTTACCGTAGCCTATGGACGCTTGCAACACCATGCCTAAAGAAAGGAGTTACTATTTTGAGACGTTACAGACAGTCTGTAATTCCACTTTCATATGACATCTCTTTCTGTACTGAAGACTGTACTTTGTGAGACCTTTTTAGGGTTCCGTAGCCAAATGGCAAAAACGGAACCCTTATAGTTTCATGATGTCTGTCCGTCTGTCTGTCTGTCTGTCTGTCCGTCCGCTGTATGTCACAGCCAATTTTTTCCGAATCTATAAGAACTATAATGTTGAAACTTGGTAAGTAGATGTATTCTGTGAACCGCATTAAGATTTTCACACAAAAATAGAAAAAAAAACAATAAATTTTGGGGGTACTTAGAACTGAAACTCTTTTTTTTTTTTTAATAAAACCCATAAGTGTGGGGTGTCTATGGATAGGTCTTCAAAAATGATATTGAGGTGTCTTATATCTTTTTTTTCTAAACTAAATAGTTTGCGCGAGAGACACTTCCAAAGTGGTAAAATGTGTGTCCCCCCCCTGTAACTTCTAAAATAAGAGAATGATAAATCTATAAAAAATATATGATTACGATGCAAACTTCCACCGAAAATTGGTTTGAACGAGATCTAGTAAGTAGTTTTTTTATTAGGGGAAAGTGTTTTACCTGTGGACATTCGCCGGATTTTGAATGAAAATATGTTTTAATGACTTAATTATTATTTATTAGTGATAAAGTATCACAAATATTATTACAGTAATAGTTAACGCTTAACAATTAGCAGTCTCAAGTTTTGTACGAATTATAATTATTAAAATAAATCACTTTTTTTTAAAACACTAAATTTGTCCACATGTACATCTTATGATTGTACCTATGGACAGCTATACTTGTACCTATGGACGGCAATGTACCTATGGACAAGTCACATTCTCTTACTTAATAGTTCTATAAAAATCAAGAAAAATAAACAAAAAAACTTTATAAAGTAACTTATAAGTTAACTAATAATTCTTTTTGGCTTCACAATACTTTTCATACAAGTCTACGGCAGAGTCATCGGAGGCATCTAAATCGCTATCATCTAAAATATAACACTTCTGACATACAAAGTCCGACTCATCATCTGATCCATAAATGTCTTGATGTGATTTGGATACACATTTCTGGTGATATTTTAAATTACATAAAGAACAATTGAGCATTTTGTTAATAGTTTCGTATTTTTTACATCCCATACACATGGCGTAGGGTAACACCTGATCTTCAAGAATTGTGACCGTTTTTTCTGTAGATTGGATGTTTATCTGGCTAGGGCCTGCCTTTGGTGACCCTTCGGCGGTTTTTTTTGTCTTTTTCGGTAAGACTTTTTTCTTATTTTTGTTCTTTTCTTCTAATTTCCTTTTTTTATCCGCTTTTTTAATAGCTTCGTTCTTTATTTCTTGTTTTTCAGGTGTATCAGTTAAAATTCTACTCTTTCCAGGTTTCTTGCTTTCTTGCGTTCTTGCTTTTCGGGGGTCTGCTTTTAAAAATGGGCGTACGGATTCTGGCGTTATTTGATGAATAAGCTCTTTTTTCAGAATGATTGTTGTATTTTCCTTATCTTGTCTAGTCCCATCAAGAGCGGTCTTGTCTAACTGAGAAACAAACTTGCTTGCAGTAGACTGAGTTTCCGTAACCAAATTTGTTTGATGAATTTCAGATGGTCCAGCAATATGCACTACTTCATCTACACTGTCATTAGACGGTTGTGTCTCCGGGTAGTCAATAAGATTTTCATTTTGATTGCTGTTGATGTTGATGGTCGACCCTTCAGTGACAGACTTATCAGAAACCGTGGTCAATGGCTCCGGTCGATCAGTGACAAATGAACATAAAAAATCTTCTTCACTGAAGATATCCCTATTAAATGGGCAAATACCTGTAACTTCGAAACTTTTAATAATGTTTTTGGGTGTGAACGCAAGGGGATATGCTTCACCGACAATTTCAGAAATATCATAAATTGTAATAGGCTTTCCAGGGTGATTTAGCATCCATTTATCCGCTGATTTGTTGTACTGCGCCTTAAATGGTCCAAAAACACAACGATCTAAAGGTTGTAAATTATCTGATGTGTGTGGTGGCAACGTAAGTAGAACTATTCCGTTGTCAACGGCTTTTTCAATGATATCAATTGAGATATGTGTTTCGTGGTTGTCCATTATTAAAAGAACCGGATGTTTTTTCGTAGGTTTGGCAAATTTTATGAAATGATCTAGATATTGTCTGAAGATCAATTCAGTTGACCATCCGGATTGGTTGGCTGCACCAGTTGCACCTGGAGGAGCACCTTTTAACATGTTATCTTTATAGAAAACTCTAGGAAATATGATTAAAGGGGGAACTGAATTTCCAACGGCATTTATGCAGGCAATCATGGTGTTATTTACTCCTCTTTCTCCTGATGTGAATTTACCAAGCTGTTTTATTTTTTTTGGAGCCAGCACTTTTCTCGGGTTATGAACTGTGGATATCCCGGTCTCATCAAGATTATAAATATTTTCAGGGGTGAAGTTGTGTTTTTCCATTACTTTTTGGAGGTTGTCAAAGAATTTAGAAATATTGGCTCTGTTAAAACTACTTGCTCGCGCTAAACTGGTTGCTTCGGGCTTTCGTAGAGACAAATTTGAATGACGTTGTCGATAGTACCTTAGCCATCCTATCCCAGCCATTTTGTGTTCGTGCCAGCTTTTTGGAATGTTTTGTTTTTTCTTCATCACCGCAAACTGGTATGCCAGTTCTCTGACTTGCTTGACATCTAATCCCATATGTAGGTAAGCTGCTTTTTCTAAATAGTCTTCAAGATTTTTCTCTTCTTCCTCACTGAATACTTTCTTTACGTCATTCCTCAAAATATCTACATTGTCAACATCCAAATCCTTATCCTTATTCATGTTAAGATATTTAAAAATCGTAGATTTTGGTATTTCATATTTTTCGGCAGCTTTTCGCAAGGAACATCCATTTTTAACATCTTTAATGGCCTCCGATAACGTCTCTGAACACAACTTACGTCGCGTTTTTCCATCTTTACTACGAGGCACTAAAAAAAAGGAAAAATGTACTTCTATATCGCAATTTACTAATTAAGTAAGAAATTCAAACTGAAGTGTGTACCTGTGGACAGTCCATAGGTACACACTCTTCGATGTCCACAGGTACAAATCGGACAATATAACCTAAAAAACATATTATCGCAAGATAGGTACTAATTAACACTGTTAAACCTCTGAAAATAGATGTTTAACAATATAACCTACATTCTGACCAAGAATATTGATCCATACTCTGCATTTATTCACAAAAATATAAAACGAAAAAGAGATAAATACTTACTTTTTTGGGAGAAATCTTTCGACAGTCCGTTACCCGCCACACAACAACAAACACAAAATGGCAGCAAGTCAATGTTGCCACGCATCAAAAATACTTTACGGATGCGTTCAATTTGTTCCATTTCAGCATTTATTTTTTTAGATATCTGTTCATAGGTACAACACCTTCCCCTACGTCGGGCTTTCGTAGAGACAAATTTGAATGACGTTGTCGATAGTACCTTAGCCATCCTATCCCAGCCATTTTGTGTTCGTGCCAGCTTTTTGGAATGTTTTGTTTTTTCTTCATCACCGCAAACTGGTATGCCAGTTCTCTGACTTGCTTGACATTTAATCCCATATGTAGGTAAGCTGCTTTTTCTAAATAGTCTTCAAGATTTTTCTCTTCTTCCTCACTGAATACTTTCTTTACGTCATTCCTCAAAATATCTACATTGTCAACATCCAAATCCTTATCCTTATTCATGTTAAGATATTTAAAAATCGTAGATTTTGGTATTTCATATTTTTCGGCAGCTTTTCGCAAGGAACATCCATTTTTAACATCTTTAATGGCCTCCGATAACGTCTCTGAACACAACTTACGTCGCGTTTTTCCATCTTTACTACGAGGCACTAAAAAAAAGGAAAAATGTACTTCTATATCGCAATTTACTAATTAAGTAAGAAATTCAAACTGAAGTGTGTACCTGTGGACAGTCCATAGGTACACACTCTTCGATGTCCACTGGTACAAATCGGACAATATAACCTAAAAAACATATTATCGCAAGATAGGTACTAATTAACACTGTTAAACCTCTGAAAATAGATGTTTAACAATATAACCTACATTCTGACCAAGAATATTGATCCATACTCTGCATTTATTCACAAAAAAATAAAACGAAAAAGAGATAAATACTTACTTTTTTGGGAGAAATCTTTCGACAGTCCGTTACCCGCCACACAACAACAAACACAAAATGGCAGCAAGTCAATGTTGCCACGCATCAAAAATACTTTACGGATGCGTTCAATTTGTTCAATTTCAGCATTTATTTTTTTAGATATCTGTTCATAGGTACAACACCTTCCCCTACGTCATAAATTGAAATTCATATCAAATACTCAGGTCTATACTACAATTTACTTATATACCTACAGGTTTGTACGGAATCCTCGGTGCGCGTGTCTGACTCGCACTTGGCCGGTTTTTTATATCGTTACTCGTTTCGGCGAACTACAAAATATATCATCGGTACACTTGAGTAATTGAAGCTAAAAAGCCCGGGTTTCAGAGCCGATATTTTAATGATACCAGCGTAAAAAAAGTACATTTCGCTTTATTATAACATACAAGTGGCTTATTAGTGGTGTACAAGCGCACGCTACACTCGGGGCGAATGGCGAAGGCGAAAAGTCGTCGGGTGATATGAAAATTTCGCAATTCGCTACGTGATGTAGGTACGCCCATTAGAAAGCAACAAGATATGTCTCATTTGACGTGTAGAAAAGGAGACGGGGGAGTTATTAAGTATGCTTGATTGTTGAACTGTTTCTATTGCTATTAATATGAGTGGAAAAGACATCGTTGTAAGACTTGTAAATAAATAATTGGAACTCAAATTCTAGATTGCTTGGGAGAAATCGCTTCAGCGATAAGGTTGCCTGAATTGTTTATTTTTTTTTGTTAACGGTACAGCATAGCGTACGGCCCGCCTGATGGTAAGCGGATACCGTAGGCATATGGTCGCTTGCAACACACGGGCATCAGTCGCGTTACCAACCCTTCCCCCCTCCCCAATGAGCTGACCTTACTCATGCGCAGGAAAACAGCATAAAGTTATTTGACTGCGGTATTCTGGAAGGTAGAGGTAATTCCCTAGTTGAGCTGCTCTTGTGCGAATAACCTTATTAATTATGGCATGTTTTTTTTTTTTTTAATTGGCTTGCGTTTGGCCACTGACCCGCCCATAAGGGGCGATGACGAAGCCTAAGATGAAACACGCTTACCCAAAAGGCTGGCTTACGCTGGCCTTGAAAGTTCCTAGATTGTAAGCGTCAGGAAACACAGACGCCGGTAGCATCATCTCCGGCTGTACAACACCTTATTCCAACATTTCCAAGCTGCAAATTCAACTGACACAGTAAAATGCTCGAAATATTTCGTATCCCGCCAATATACGTTATCGCCCGCCAACGATACGTAATAAAACCCGCAAGTATCGTGTTTTTGCGTAACAAGCAGTCTAAATTACGACAATTATTCAATGTTGCCGTGCTATCGGCAGTTATAAAATCAGGAGACAGTGGGGGGACGCTCATTAAGGTGCGACACGATAGGAGAGGGGAGGGTACATCATTTTGATAATGTTGGAGAGAAAAAAGTTGGGGGCAAGACTGTGACGCTATGTTAATGTATTAAAAACAATCTTAATGATTGGTAACTTGTTTTTTTACTCTGTGGAGTTTCTTGTTTGGGTTTTGGTTTAATTTTGAAAGATATTTAGGCCTTTAAGACCTAACCTCAAATAAAAATCTGTCACCGAGCATCTAACGGTGTGTTTCGATATGCACTTGAGAGCTAGTTCACTTCAAGACTTTGTGTGCTTGACACTTCACTATTGTAAGATGATGCCGAAGGTTGCAAACACAAACCATATATACAAGCTTAGAGATAGCAAAATGAAAAGTTTATATCTGAGAAAAATTAACTGATGTAACAAGATTTAATACGACAACCACGGATATAGATATACCTAGATAACGCAAGTATCACAATGTGTATGAAAACCAGGCGTGCCATTTTTTGACTTCCTACTATTTCGCCACAAGCACCATGTAGTGACGGAAAACCAATTCAAAAAGCGTACCATTTTATGACTACCTACTATGACGTCTCAAGCACAATCAATTGATGGAAAAATCCGAACCAATTCAAGCTCGGGCTGTGGAATGAGCTCCCCGCCGTGGTTTTCCCAATGGAGTACAGCATGGGGTTCTTCAAAAAGGGTGTGAAAAGGTTTCTTCAGGGTCGGCAACGCGCGAGTGATACCCCTGGTGTTGCAAGCGTCCATAGCTACGGTAACTGCTTACCATTAGGCGGGCCGTACGCTTGTTTGCCACTTCAGTGGTATAAAAAAAAAAAAAAAAAAAAAAAGTAAACCTATTGTTACAATTTTTACGGGGTATGAATAAAAATGAGGCAACCCGGTAAACAGTTATTTATTTCACGATGTTTTTACACGTAAACAGTTATTTTTTACACAAAAGAAACTGTAATAACTAATTGTAGTTGAGATACAAGGTTACATGAAAAATTTGCCAGCTAGACTCAGTGTGTGGGTTTAGAGGTAAATTTGAATTGGTTTGGAAATAATATAATAATATTGAGCGCCACTGGCAGTAAAGGCTGCCAGTCCTTAAATAATTGTCCGCGAGTGGAATGTATAAAGTGGTACCGCACAATCGATCCGCGGAACACACGTGGCTCCCACGGAGTAGGTGTAGCGGTCCTATGCCCCCACGGAACACGTCTCCCTACAAACGCCCCCACAGAACAGGTGTGGCGGTTCAACGCCCCCACGGAACAGGTGCGGCGGTGTAACGCCCCCACGGAACACGTCGCGTTACAAACGCCCCCACAGAACAGGTGTGGCGGTGTAACGCCCCCACGGAACAGGTGTGGCGGTTCAACGCCCCCACGGAACACCTCCTGGAATTCGCCAAATTGAATGTGTTACTAATATGACCGCATGGTCCGAGCACACAAAGTAGCGGACACCAGCCCCAGGTGTCGGCCATGTGCTCGGTAACACAAAACCCTATTCCAGTGAAAATTATGAAACAAACAAAATAATATTAATATTGGAATTAATAAATAAATTACTCTGCCACAATTGAAGATTGGGCAGAGCAAACCCTACTACTTGCACAGCGTGTGCCATGTGCACAGTGGAAATTACCTGCCACGTGCAGGATACACATGTTGAAAATTTACACAAAAAGGTTATAGATTCCCTAGCAAAAATAAGGGACACCATAAATACCTTATGGAGGAAAATGTCCCTGCCTCCGGAAGGTGGACAATGTCGACTCCGGTCTGTCGATGGCTTGCCCGTGCTGGTGGCAACGCCTACACAGCACGATGCACTGTAAAGTAAAAATACAATTAATAAGGATTCGACACAAACCGAAGCCGGGAATACAGCATTGTCGTGATGTCTTACTTACGAAAAGGTTAAAAAAAAACAACGTGGCGTGCCCGACGTCCCAAAGTTCGGAGCACGCGCCGGTCGTAGATCCACTGAAAATAATTACGACAATTAACCAATCGTACAAAGGCACAAGCACTAATTGAATTTAAAATTGGAAAAGGTGGAAACTTACCAAAAAACAAGTAAAAAGTTACTTGGGAGTGTGTCTCCAACAAGAACAAAATGGAAAGTGAAAGAGTCATCGTCCGGCACTAAGGAGGTGACACAAGGACGAGACTCGATGCATTCTTCATTCACCTTGACACGAATCGACCGGGAAACTAGCTAATTGCACTCGACTACGTCAACATTCGCAAGGCCAAGGTCGGTCAGTGCAATGGAACGTCACTAAAAAACGTCAGAGTGACAGTCGCATATTTCATCGATCTGTCACCTGAATCAAAACAAACAAGGTTAGGAATTTATAAACAATGTTTATTGTTAAATCAAATGTGAAAAGTGATAAAATACGTTGTAAAATGACCATCAGTGTAATTGTAGTGCAAGGGCATATTGGGATGAGCCCTCCAGTAAGGTGAGTGCACAGAAAATCGAAGTATGTCGAATTTTCTACGTAACAATACCCCCCACCTTACCAGAATTTTTACGAGGTAAGAGTAAAAATTCGAGCTGGCCCTCCAGCTCACTCCTTGGGATCATTCCATGAAAAAACCCGAACTACAATCTGAAACCTTAAAGATCAGGGAACCGCAAAACTCCAACTCCACACAAAGGTTCCTAACAGTTTGATCATAAAAATGCCCATCGTACGAAGTGGATATCAAAAAAAATAGTACCAGAAATAAAGATGGGGTACAAAACCACCTAAAGTTTAGTTCGGAGAACCCCCAAACTAAATTGATATCCATGTCCGATGAAAAAACGGCAACCAAACTGGAAGAAAAAACAAACCAACCGTGAATTCCCATCACTCAAAACAAATGGTTTAGAAAAATTACAAAACTCGAAACAAGTGAATAAGTAAAAAGAATCCACCCTAAACTCAATACATGCAATCTGAATTTAAGAAAAAGTATAAAAACAAATTAAAAAACACCATTTGGCGGGGCTTGCCAAATAGGACACCAAAATGTAGTTATCAAAAATAAAAAGATAAACAAAACGTTTCCAGGTAAAAAAATAATAATAAACAACTCGAGCAACCTCAGAGTTGACAAATGCTTAACAACCAGTATTCTCATTCCAAAATAAAACCAACAAGCCAGGACTATTCTTTCTATCGATGTCAATCTCTGCGGACCGGGCTATATAAAGCTAAATCATACAGGCTAAAATACTACCTGGGACAACAAAATAACCACCGCCAATGGAATAAGAGGCTAAACAAAATAAAATAAAGATTGCAACGCAATCACATCACCGAAGTGACACACAAAATAAATATTGCGACGCAATAAAAACAACCGACCTAAAAAAGGGGTCACAAGAAAAGGTATTGCAACGCAGTACAATTACCATTGCCAAAAAAATGGCAAAAGTAAAATATGGATCGAACCCACGAACGACCTAAAAGGTAAGGTGACAAGCACCTCAGCATCATCGACACACGCGATTGTGGGCCAATGCAGCAAGGCCTACGGTGCTCACCACCTACCACCAACCTATCAACATCAGAAAAACAAATTTCCATACAAAAGGAAATAAAAAAAATGAAGCCAAATCGCGATAAAATAAATCGGAATCAAAAAGACAAGCCCAAATAAAAAAGAAAGCGACCCGAAAAACTAACCTATAGACCTTAAGCTGACCCGATCAGACTTGACATGAACACGTCTGTCAAATTTGAGCAACTCCAAGACGTGTCTTGCTCTGTTTTCCTCCCTCGAAAGTGTCGAAACAAAAGGAACGGCTTCGACCACAGGAACCTTGGGGAGAGGTTTCCGACGACAAATACGGAACCGTCTCTTCGTCTTATGTTTCTTCTGTCTCGGAGGACTCCGCTTCGCGGCTACAGACTCCGGAGCAGATGCCTCAACCACACACTCGACGCAACGGACCGGAAGTGAATCGGGACAAAGGAGAGGTTCATGATCAGAGACAGGCGAAAGAAGAAGACAAGGCTCGAGTGCAGGACAAGGCTCTGAAATAAGCACAGGCGCAGGAGATGATACAGGCGCAGGACATAGTTCAAGCGACGGACAAGGCTCGGGTGCAAGAGATGGTACAGGCGCAGAACATGGTTCAAGTGACGGACAGGGCTCAGGTGCAAGAGATGGCACAGGCTCAGGAATAGGTACTGGGGTCGGAGTTAGCTCAGGTGCAACAGATGCGGTGCTGTTGGGAGTCGACCGTGAGCTCGCCACACAATACAATCTCCTATCCATTTCATCATCATAACAGCTGTAAGGCGTAAAATCATCCAGCAGCAGTTGTTTCAGGGATGACCAGTCCGAAACGGTGTTCTTCACACTGCGAAACCAAAAGAGTGCAGCATCGCAGAAGATAATAGGAGCTGCTTGAAAAAGCACTGACTCCGGGATCCGGTGGACGACGCAGATCTGGTCCAGACGCTGAAGAAACGCTTGCACGGAAGTTTCGCCGTCGTAGACATGACGTGAACTGCTAAGCACTTCGATGCAGTCCGCATACGATGGCTCAGGAACCTGCTCGAAAGAATGCAAAAAATCGGCGTAAACTACGTCAATTTCCTCAAGCCAATCGCACAACTCAAAATACAACGCAAGCTTACGATCCCGCAAGGAACCAGAACCGTTTATACGTTGCAACCTATAAAAAGCATGGTGCGCTAAAGCCCTAAGCCGGTTAAGCCTTTTAAAAATGTGCTTATCCTTGGAGAAGCGAGTTGCGATCTCATCTAAAAGTTCCCGCAAAGCATGAAATTCAGAAGCGGGCGGGCGCGATGTGCGAAAAATTCGGGATGCCGGAAATGATTTCGCAAGATCCCTAACCTGATCGCGCAGTGCCGATAAGGTAGCCTCCGGTACTACATCGCGAATCTCTGCCTCATAAATTAATTCAGATAGTCCTAAGAGGTTATAAGTTATTGGGCGCTCCATAAAAATATTAATTTAAAATCAAATTAATAAAGGGGCAAGTCGAGCTGGCTTCACATTATGCTGACCATACAAAAAAGTAGTCAGTGCAGTTTATAAAAAATGCATTACAAAATAACTATAATTCCACCCTTGAGCTGCATTACTAAATTAAAGTAAATTAAAATATAAATTTTATTTTAAAAAGCTTTGAGCAAAAAGCAAGCGCGCAAAGAGAAACAAGCAAGCTCAAGAGAGGAGTACATGATATAAGACAGCATGTAAACAAAAGAAAAAAATAAACCAATTCAAATCATTTGGTGTAGCTTAAGGACACACCAATTACCCCCAAAATTTTCGAGCCCCTACGTACGGGCGTCACTGTTACAATTTTTACGGGGTATGAATAAAAATGAGGCAACCCGGTAAACAGTTATTTATTTCACGATGTTTTTACACGTAAACAGTTATTTTTTACACAAAAGAAACTGTAATAACTAATTGTAGTTGAGATACAAGGTTACATGAAAAATTTGCCAGCTAGACTCAGTGTGTGGGTTTAGAGGTAAATTTGAATTGGTTTGGAAATAATATAATAATATTGAGCGCCACTGGCAGTAAAGGCTGCCAGTCCTTAAATAATTGTCCGCGAGTGGAATGTATAAAGTGGTACCGCACAATCGATCCGCGGAACACACGTGGCTCCCACGGAGTAGGTGTAGCGGTCCTATGCCCCCACGGAACACGTCTCCCTACAAACGCCCCCACAGAACAGGTGTGGCGGTTCAACGCCCCCACGGAACAGGTGCGGCGGTGTAACGCCCCCACGGAACACGTCGCGTTACAAACGCCCCCACAGAACAGGTGTGGCGGTGTAACGCCCCCACGGAACAGGTGTGGCGGTTCAACGCCCCCACGGAACACCTCCTGGAATTCGCCAAATTGAATGTGTTACTAATATGACCGCATGGTCCGAGCACACAAAGTAGCGGACACCAGCCCCAGGTGTCGGCCATGTGCTCGGTAACACAAAACCCTATTCCAGTGAAAATTATGAAACAAACAAAATAATATTAATATTGGAATTAATAAATAAATTACTCTGCCACAATTGAAGATTGGGCAGAGCAAACCCTACTACTTGCACAGCGTGTGCCATGTGCACAGTGGAAATTACCTGCCACGTGCAGGATACACATGTTGAAAATTTACACAAAAAGGTTATAGATTCCCTAGCAAAAATAAGGGACACCATAAATACCTTATGGAGGAAAATGTCCCTGCCTCCGGAAGGTGGACAATGTCGACTCCGGTCTGTCGATGGCTTGCCCGTGCTGGTGGCAACGCCTACACAGCACGATGCACTGTAAAGTAAAAATACAATTAATAAGGATTCGACACAAACCGAAGCCGGGAATACAGCATTGTCGTGATGTCTTACTTACGAAAAGGTTAAAAAAAAACAACGTGGCGTGCCCGACGTCCCAAAGTTCGGAGCACGCGCCGGTCGTAGATCCACTGAAAATAATTACGACAATTAACCAATCGTACAAAGGCACAAGCACTAATTGAATTTAAAATTGGAAAAGGTGGAAACTTACCAAAAAACAAGTAAAAAGTTACTTGGGAGTGTGTCTCCAACAAGAACAAAATGGAAAGTGAAAGAGTCATCGTCCGGCACTAAGGAGGTGACACAAGGACGAGACTCGATGCATTCTTCATTCACCTTGACACGAATCGACCGGGAAACTAGCTAATTGCACTCGACTACGTCAACATTCGCAAGGCCAAGGTCGGTCAGTGCAATGGAACGTCACTAAAAAACGTCAGAGTGACAGTCGCATATTTCATCGATCTGTCACCTGAATCAAAACAAACAAGGTTAGGAATTTATAAACAATGTTTATTGTTAAATCAAATGTGAAAAGTGATAAAATACGTTGTAAAATGACCATCAGTGTAATTGTAGTGCAAGGGCATATTGGGATGAGCCCTCCAGTAAGGTGAGTGCACAGAAAATCGAAGTATGTCGAATTTTCTACGTAACACTATGCAATGTGAGCGCGATATTGGCCACGTTAAGCATTTTATGCTTAATTCGGGTACTAAATCTGGCACGCGAAGTAGGCGTTCTTGTGTTATCTAGGTATATATATATCTGTGCGACCAACCAACACCTAAAAACTATCCACAATACCCTCTAGCAAATGATCGCACAGTGAATTCATTGACCTAATGATCACAGACACGTAACGTAGCCGTCATCAGCAGTCACACCCACATCACCGCATCCAACTATCATTCCGGATCAAAGTGATCCGTCAGCTAATTGACCGAATTCATCGCGGTCCAGTTGTTCGCTCACTATGGCGGTGTTTAACTCTGTTTCTGAAGATAATAGTATGGATGTATTAAAAGTGTGGCTGTTTGTAGAATGAAAGCTTCCAAGGTATCGTCCATTTAGAAATGGCATAGACATTTCTTAAAGATTAGATTTTAGTTCAGCCAGGCAGGAGAGTTGGCCCCGTACAAAAACTACCAATTAAATTATATTCACGCATCAGTTTCAGTCAACGATAAACAAAGTCGATTGAATGCCGAGTATCTCTTTGTTTTAAGTAACTTAGTTCAAGATCTTGAACTGTACTGAGTTATTTTGATACTTGAGCTAATTTAATCCTAAATGAAAAGGTTATCTAATATAGATAAACCAATCAAGCTCCCAATCTAGCTCCCAATGAAACATCAATCAATAATTTTAGAACGTTAAATATTTAAAAATTCGCATCTACACCTGCATCCCCCGGGGCCTTAATAAGGCGTCGGTCGTTTGACGCGCGTTACGCTGGTCCTTCGAGCCGGATGCGCGCCCCCAGTTTTATGGTTTTCATTAATGAAGATGGCTCCGGGGCTGATCGCTCGTGCCTATGCAAAAACCATGATTACGGGGTGATATTTGGCGTGTATTTAGTATTTTTAGTGTGGTTTATGGGTTTGTTATGAGTCTTTGTTTGAAACGAGTGTGTGTATTATCCGAAAGAAAACTTAAAAGAAAAAAAAATGTTTTTTTCTTTTAAGTTTAAATCTAAACTGAAATTAATCTAATGGCCCTGTGATGAGTGATGACCTCTTTGTAAAATAATTAAAAAAGAATATATACCAGATAATATTCCTCTAGGTATTATAAATCATGTATGTGTAATAATGTGTGGTAACAAAATCTCCAATACAAAAAAAAAAAACAAATATAGCATTCCGTCCGATTTTGAAGAATTTCTTGTGGGAATGACATCCTGTCCAAGTAATCCGCGTTCCATATTCAAATCGGATAAGCCGCCATTTTCTTCGCACGTTTGAATTACAAATCGGAGGGCAGTTCTTTTTCGGATCTTCGGGCATCCCCCACCCAAATTGCCAGTTTGATTGCTATTTTAATGCCTCCTTCGTTTCGCCTTTTTGATATTATCCTTCGAATTTTAAAATTATACGATTGCATGAGTTTGTGATTGCTTGGAAGAATCCTGTGGAAAGAGAAAATCGGAATTTATATGTCTGTGAAATTATCTTTATCGTTCTTAGATATTATCGGGCAAACATTGAATTATTACGCTTAGAAGCGAAGTATCGAACAAAAATCCTCGCGACACGTAAGCCACTTGACAACCAATGTATGCGTGAGTACCATATAATTACACTCGCTGACACGCACACAAGCGCACGATTAATGTTGCAAGCTAAACGAAATTTTTCGGTAAAATTAAACTTCCGATTTCGCCATAGTGAAATTGTAAGTAAGTATTCATAAAAATAATTTATATAGTTTAAAAAGTTCTATGTTGTAGATAATTTATCATAGACACAGGCCTGTTATTTATTTATTACTAGTTGTTTCATAGCACTTATTTCGGGTATTTTAAACATAATAAACCAAGACAATGTGCAGTGCTATGAACGATCGTACAATTTGTAGCTTTCCTTGGTAATGATAGGTTTCATATATGATAGGTTGTATAGAAAAAGAAGATTAAGTAGTATCTAGGTATTTAATTTTCATTAACAAAATTGAAATTTTAAAAGCCTGTAACTTGAATTTGTTTCCGGAACAACTGCCGCTTTGACAATATTTTCCTAGCTATATTCTCTTCCTTTACCAGTCTGATTCGAAATTATTTCACTAATATGAAGCTACATTATCCCAAGTATTATAGACTACTTATCCCAAGAACGTAGGTGAAACTGCGGGGGACAGCTAGTCGGTTATAATAGCTATAAGTAAAAGAAACAACTTATCGGACTCAACTACTTTATTAATAACAAAATCAATATCAATTACGTAAAACAACGCAAATTCGCACAACAAACAGCTGGCAACACTTTGCTCGAAATCTGAGTGAAGTATTTTTATTTTTGAATTTTGTTATTTTAGATGAATTACACAATAAAATTAGTGGCTTGCCTGTGGAATGTTACATAAGAATTCTTATCTTTCTTCCCTGATGAATTATGACACAATTTTACTGCACAAACCGTTATATTTATTATTTTTCTCAGAGCTGCACTCACTAAAACGTCACTCAGTACACTGACAGCGCGGCGGTCATTTGGAGCCATTATGGCTCCAATTGATTGGATTATTTTTAGCGCGTGTACTTTGTTTCTATGTGTAATAATTCAATGCGGGCAAATTTATTTTCAAATGTTCACATAAATACCGTCATATTGTTGGACATGTAAGGCACATGGATAAGTAAGGTGGTCGATAAATATGTTACTACCACGCGATTTTTTATTTTATCCCCATTAGAGTCGAATTTTGAATGACCCTTAGTCAAAAGTTTGCAGACAAACTAGAAAATTACAGAACTAATGACAGTCAATTTCTTTTTCCTTTTAGATTTAAAACCCATTTTCGTATATTGTTTCTTTTCCATTGTTAATGTATCGTATGTAAAAATTCTTGCCAAACATATTTCTGTCGTTTATAAAACCGACCAATTTCCTCCTTCAGATGATGAATGTAGAAGCAATTGTTGTTCCCTTTTGATCTTGATTAATTAGAGATCGCAAACAGAATATAATATTGCGTCGCTTATAACTCACGCCCGTTGATTACTCGTCCAATTACCAACATAATTAGACCTATCCATCAATACTAATATGACTAGCTTTCGTACTGTGAATTCACTTGTATTTAGAGATCATAAGCACTTGACTTAAAATACATGTCTCATACCCGCTTGAGGTGGTTTAAAGCAAGTCTAGAAAATCCCATGCCAGTATATCCGTCACTTTCTGACGTCAAAAAGAGCCGGGCTGTTTTAAAACCTGGGTCTTATTAGATTTGGTTTAAACCATCATTGTAATAGCATATAAGATATGCCCCATTATCCCATGAACCGATGTTCAATACATTGGCGATCCTGTTATTGCTAATGTCCACAGGCGTCGGTGACCGCTTACCATTAGCACGTCATTCATCAAAGCATTACTTCTTATGTCATCAATTATATTACTAATAGCTGTCCCCCGCGGTTTCACCCGCGTTCCCGGGATAAAAAGTAGCTTATGTACTTCACATTACCATAGGCTATCTGCATGCCAAATTTCATGATGATCCGTTGAGTAGTTGAGGCGTGAAGGCGTAACAAACAAACTCACTTTCACATTTATAATATTATAGTTAGGATGCACTGTCGTAACTCGATATCTCGCAGATGGAACTCGCCTCCTATATGAGAAAATAATTCCAGGAACTGCTATACGAGAAAGAATTAACCAACGATAAGTGGACCAATCCTAGGAAATATTAAGCACAGATCAGTCACTAATGGCCATATTTGGCCACCGATTTAAATAACTCCCACGGCGCACATTATCGCCCATGGAGGTTCGTGTCTTTAAGATGTCCGCGTAGGCGACACTGGGGTAGCATGGGGGGGGTGGTTGGCACTTTTTTCTCGAGTCGTCAGATAGATTGGATGACACTCGATCTCCCCAAGAGGACGAAATTAAAACGGCGGCGATGAGCCAAGCCGAATGGCTCGGGAATTATTTTCCGTTGAGTGATTCTCGCCCATAAAAATTCTGATTGATCAATTCATCCGATGTTTCCATTTCGCCATAATGAAGTACGTTGCTGGTGGACATTTTTTTTAAACAGTCGCCTCCCCCGCGTCTATTTTTCCGCCTGTTTTCGCTTTAGTGGGTGTTTTATTAATTTTCAGAGTGTTTTGCATTCGAAGTGTTTTCGATAGTAAGTAATTGAATTAGGGGTGAATTTCTAGTTTATTGTATGTTAATTTCTTGCTTTATGTAGCATATTTTCTATATGCTGCATCTAGGAAGCCTGTGTAATGAAGATCGTTACTATAAATAGCTAACAGCTATGACTCCGAAATTACTTTCAATCTCAATCTAATAAGAACCTTTAACCTACATCTTCAAGCATCTTTCTTTTTAGAGAGGTAGAGCATAGTTTTTATTCGCTCAAAGAGCAGCTTGACTGGGGAAGTACCTCCACCTTACAGAATACCGCAGCCAAATAACTTTATGTTGTGTAAAGTTGTGTTCCTGCGCGTGAGTAAGGTTGCCAGAGCTCATAGGGGAGGGGGGATAGGTCGATAACGCGTGAGCAATGCTTCGTGTGTTGCAAGCGTCTATATGGCTACGGTAACCGCTTACCATCAGGCGGGCCGTATGCTTGTTTATAGACTAAGTTGTATAAAAAAAAAAGCAACAATATTAGTTGAGACCCTCCTATAAAATGCTCATCAAAGTAACCTACGTGAATTCACACGAAGATTAAAACTTTATCATTAAATTCCAGACCTGCCACCCGATCAGTGCTAAACTCCGATCAAAGATGTAAAAGATAGTGTTCAAAATACTATTCAGTCAGAACACGAATTTACGAAGGGCTTCCATTATCTAGATACAATTAAAAAGCTTCGTTGTAGCTTTTTAATTGTATCTTCAAACTATGCGCGCAGGAAATTAAAAAACCGGCCAAGTGCGAGTCAGACTCACGCACCGAGGGTTCCGTACAAACCTGTAGGTATATAAGTAAATGGTAGTATAGACCTGAGTATTTGATATTAATTTCAATTTATGACGTATTAAAAAAAAACTACTTACTAGATCTCGTTCAAACCAATTTTCGTTAGTAGTTTGCATCTACTTTTTACGTTTGCATGTAGATTTATCATTCTCTTATTTTAGAAGTTACAGGGGGGGACACACATTTTACCACTTTGGAAGTGTCTCTCGCGCAAACTATTCAGTTTAGAAAAAAATGATATTAGAAAACTCAATATCATTTTTGAAGACCCATCCACACATATGGGTTTGATGAAAAAAAAAAAATTGTTTCAGTTATAAGTATGGGGAACCCCCAAAATTTATTGTTTTTTTTCTATTATTGTGTGAAAATCTTAATGCGGTTCACAGAATACATCTACTTACCAAGTTTCAACATTATAGTTCTTATAGTTTCGGAAATAAATGGCTGTGACATACGGACGGACAGACAGACAGACAGACAGACAGACAGACAGACAGACAGACAGACAGACATGACGAATCTATAAGGGTTCCGTTTTTTGCCATTTGGCTACGGAACCCTAAAAAGGGATATCTAAAGTCGCAAGATATTTTAAAATCGATTATTTTAATGTTAGCATTTTATTTTTACTACTGATTAATCTTTATGTTTTGTTCAAAGGTAGTTAACACAAAGCCTAGATAGAAGATAGATGTTAAATTTTTTAAATAAAGAAACAAATTAGAAAACTTTTATGATTTTTATATCAGAAAGACCTATCACAAGCGGGGCATTATTTTCGCATGCAACATACTACAATCTAGGTACATCTTCGATCGGAGGTATTAAGACTCGTAACATCGCATTGCGAATTTTATTGCGGGTCCTACAGGATATTAAGAGGGAACTGGGGGATAATGGATCCGATCCGCCGGACAATGCATGGCGGGTCATCATTTCGGTCACATTTCATTAAAAACAACAATAAGCAAGATAACGACTGTTGTTCGAGGCCGATGGCGATTTTGATCGAGTTCCTTGGTTGAAAATGTTGTGGAACCAAAACATGAAATTGTTATAGTATACCTAATTCACAAGTTTTTGAAGTTTGAAAAGAAATATAGCATTCTGCATTTCTTCTTCATATAGGGTGACTGGTAATTATTAAACGACACTTAGACACATGATTGTACTCAAGATAACAAAAAACTTTCCCAAAAAAAAAATTTACTTTGTACATGACATGACTCCATAATATTTAGTAAGTATGTAACAAGAATAAGAATACACCATCAGCTTTTATTTAATTTAAAAAATGCAAAACCATTTTCAAATAATTTTGTTACTTATCTTTCACACTTCAATAACCTATGCCAAATCTGAAAAAGTTTTCCCTTCACGTATTCATATATAAACATCATGTCTGTAACTTATGCCGCTTACAAGCTAGCGTGGCATAGGACAGACAGACAGCAGTGTCACTAATAGAGCTCCTATCGCTCTTTGGATCCTTAAAAAAACAAACACACCCAGCTCAAAATTGTTAACTTAGTTTTGGCCCTACATTGGTATTATTTAGAAAAATAATACGAGAAAAAAAAATACCTTCCCTCTCATTAAGGCACTCTACATTTTTAACGAGGTCGTATACACCGTAAATTGCTTTGATGTTAATCTATATCGCGCCTCGATCTACCGATAAATAACGAATCAACAAACAAAAGAAAAGGAAAAGATGGCCCGACTTCCCCCACTTCCCTCTCTCGCCCCACTCTCCCCTCGTGGCATAATTTCATTATTTGCACCCAGCACGTCAGTTTAAAATATTCTCAATCTATAGCGCGGCAGCGGAAGGTACTGTTAACTAGGTTGGTGCCTGACTTCGTTTGTTTTTTTAATACATTTATTACTTTGGCCTGGGCTAGGGTGATGTTGTACTTTTAATACTTTTTCTATATCGACTGGTAAAGAAACCTGGTTAGGAAAGTAAAGTTTTGTTCTGATTTCCCCTCCTTTTCCATTTATGGAATATGAATATACTTAATCTTATTGATTTTCTTATCTAAATGAATGGTATGAAATATCCAAATTGCAGTTATATTACTCATTCCGTTTGGGAGATAGAGACCCATGATATATGGACAGACAGCAAAGTAACAGTAAAAAATACGAGATAATACTCGTAGTTTTAGGGCATTTCGAGAATATTATATGAAATTATAAAAATAATTTGAATTAAACTTGTCACATATATATAGATCATATTCAGGAATCCGCCCTACGCGGGTAAATACGCAGATCGATCGTACACTCAGATCAGTAAAGTAGGATAACAAAAAACAAATGCAAACTACGTAAAAATCTGTCAAAAGTGTCTACTTAAAATCGAGAACATTATAAGAATCTTGATAAATTACATGAAAAGGCGAACGGACATCCATAATTTTACCTGTACTGTGTAAGTACACTGACGCCCCCACGGGGTGTGATACACCCGGGGAGGGGTCGAAGAAAAGATGTGTTTTTGTCGTGTTTTTATTAGTGAAAAACAATGATGAATTAGCGAACATCCCGTTTATTAGTCGAGCGTGCGATTTTTTCTCATCCCGCTTCGTTGTCTTAGGGGTCTGTTGGAAACGGAAACCCAATTAGTGAGTGGAAAAAATGGTGTTGGAATAACTGTCGATGATGAGAAAATGCAGACTGTCCAGCTCCAATTTCGATGATATCAAACAAGGCTAAGTCAAAGTCAAAGCCATTTATTCAATTTAGGCCCTAGAAGGGCACCTATGAAGGTCAAAGCTACTGAAGTTACCGCCAGTTCGTAAGTCGGCCTTCAACTGAGAAGAACAGGCAAGAAACTCAGCAAGGATATTTTTTTTTTTTTTTTTTTTTAACAGTCTGACTTTGGTTGACAATCTGGATTGGCAATTTTTTCCAAAACATTTGTAGGTATACTTTTTATTTTACAAAATAAAATACACAATCATCAAAACGAATAAACATAAAAAAAAAACAAAAACAAAACCAACATAAATAAATAAAAAATGGTTTCGTGAAAAATGATAATTATTTTATTTTTGACAATTTAATCAAAATAATAGAAAAGATATGATGTGTTGAAGTTCCGCGTGACGTCACGGCGTGGTACACTTTTTAATAGAAGTAACGTCAGGAGCCCCCACTAGCGAACTTTGAAGCGCTTTATCTTAAATTTTCAATGATTTTGTAAAGCAAAAGTTACGTGTGCAATATTTTTTGATAATATAACTGATATAATTATTATTATTTTTTACTTGGCTTTATTTCCCATAAATATTTCAAGTACCAGTGCAGAATTATTCGGGCACTATTAGTTTGTAATTCAGGCAAGTATTTCTCAAATATAGAACTACACTATGAATTTTGAAATTCGAAGGTTTCTTACTCCAATTAAACACTAAATAACACAATTTGCATCGCCTGTTTAATACGGACCCCAAACATAGTTCACATAACTCACGCTTCGCCGCCTGTTTGTTGTTTTTAATTTATTTTTTCAGGTAAAACGACGAGCGATGGCCCGTGAAAATTTGTAGGGCGGAATGTAGAGTACATTATCGGCAATGTTCGGGAGTTACCGCCGCTTCTCTCAAATTAAATTGTTTGCGCGCCCCACCGCCCTTCTGGTGTCTTATGAAGACGTCCCATATTGACTTTGGAAACTTCGATGCGACGATAAACAACTTCTTTAATTTGTTTTCAGTTTTAGGAAAATTAGGAAATAAATGAGGAATTTTTCATTGAGTTTTTAGAAGTGATCTCTTCAATTGAATATCGACTTACAAGGTTTTGGTGCTTTTATTTTAATAAAACTAGATATAGCTGCCACATACTACTAAGTTGTTTAATATTGGGTGGATTTGCATATATATTTTTTGAACTTAAGGTGGGTTTTTAATAGAGATAATCAACATCAGCCTAAAATGTCCCACTGCTGAGCACTGGCCTCATATCACAAATCAGGGTGAAAAGGAAGGGGCAGATACTCCACCACGCGTGCCCACTGCGGATCGGTGGAGGTATAGGCTAGTGGTCAACCTACTGTTGGAGTTTCAAGCCGCCTAGAAGACCTCCAACTAGCTTAACGACTATCACAATTAGGTGATAACTGGGACCAACGGCTTTACGTGCCTTCCGAAGCACGGAAACGCTCGACTTGAAATAACACTAGGCGGTCACCCATCCAGGCACCGAACGGCTTATCATGCTACACCACTTTGAGATATTCTTCAAATTAAGCAGAACTTGTACAGGAACCATAATAATTATATGTTACAACCAGACAGAGAAACATAAATGTTAATACACACTTGACTGTGGCTCGTGGAGAAGCTTCATTTGCCGTTCTTAATCGGCAAAGTTAAGCGATCACCGGTGTGGACGGTATGCCGATGGGAGAACGCCTAGTGGTCAACCCGAGCATTTTCCGTGCTTCGGAAGGCACGTAAAGGCTATTATTAACTGTGATAGTCCTTAAGCTAGTTGGAGGCTTCCTAGGCGGCTTGAAAACTCCAACAGTAGGTTGATCACTAGTCTACCTCCACCGAGGCGCAGTGAGCACGCGTGGTGGAGTATCTGCCCATTCCCTTTCACCCTCATTTGTGAAAGGTGGCCCGTGCTCAGTGGGACATTATAGGCTGATGATGATGACTTGTTTGTGATAACAGTAAGGGTATCTAGCACCCACACAAACCTACGATACGGCTATTAGAGGGTAATTTTCTAGAAAAAGACTTTCAATTCATGAATAACCAAACAGATACCTTACTACAGCGTTGAACAAAGAAACTAAGTTATAACGCGTAACAGCAAAGCCCTGATGCCTTAGGTGTACCAGCCAATTTCCTGGTGCACATAATTCCGGCTAATTTTCATATTAACGAACACGTCTGGCTCGGAGCCGTTCAGCACAAAATGCGATATGACTTGTCTGCCTTAATAAAGATAGAACGCTTTAAAGCAAGATGCTTTCTTTACTTGTTTTGATAGTGTTTCGGACCGTACTTTTCTAGTGTTGACCTTATTGAAAGTAACATTTTACCTCGTGTTTTGTTCACCAAAACGCGATTGACGCCCTTAAAACCGTAATTAAATAAAGCGCTTTATATTTTAAATAATATAAAAAGCAGTACATACCATTTGCATTATCGCCGCGGCCATCTTTCCATTTCCACAAATTACCGCGAGAGGCCATGGCTAAATGACGTCACGTATTTAATTACTACGCCAAAGTAACCACAAAAGTGACGCTTTAGAATTGAAAGCTTGGATTTGTTACATACTGACATTGTGAATTGACAATGTGTCGTTATTGTTTGACGCGTTGAAGGATGAATTAAAATGAAATATCAAATTAATATATAGAAGCACATTTTTTTTTTATTTTACATATAAAAATCATTTCATATTCCTTCGCAGGTACTATGAATAGTCTGATTCTAATACCGGTTTGGATGGTCGCATTTGTTGAGAAGAGTCGGCAATAAACTCGGCAATCGCTCTTTTCAAAACAAGCTTAGATTTATTACATAACATCGAAAAAACTGTAGCATAAAGTATCAAAACTAATTTGTCGCCGTTGTCGTTCGGTTCATTCAAACTCGTTGCTACGAAGACTTCCATATCTGAATGTTTGATATATTTCTCTTCTGTATGTCTCAAAACAGCCGGAGGTCAATCGCGTCGGCCACTCTAATGTTTACTGATAAAAAAAGAAAAACCAATTTGCTTTCCCGCCCCGTGGTGCCGCCCCCGCCACAAAGGAGCGCTATCTAGCGATAAATTATCGAAATTATTGCATTAAAAATTCCATCTAGTAAGTCAAAGCGAACCATTATAGCCGCTCGGTGGGCACGCTCCGAGCAAGAACGTCGTTATCGCGGCAGAACCGTGTGTCAGTTACGACGTTTTAGTTTTGTACAAGTAATTTTTCTCGGTAAACGTTATGGGAAACTGTTTTACTCTCAGCGAGATTCTTTGATATATTTAGGTGTACTGTTGCTAAGAAAATGTGTTTAGGTTTTAAATGGATGGATTTATCTCTGAATATATAAGAAATCTATTTCAGAATCAACTTCAAGTCAAATTCTTTTGAACACATACTAAACACTGAAAAGAAATCAGAAATGTACACTCTTCAACATTTATTTAATTAATGTAATCGTGGGATACAAAAAAAAACTCTAATGTTAAAAGTGCAGACAAAAAGATTTCCGGAGTGAATTTTTTTAGTAGGTATGAAGATGGATGAATTAAATTAGGTATGAGTATTTGTGACGATGGACTCCCGTCGACGACGACAGTTGCGGTGGTGGATTTTAGTTTACCTATGTGGTATTATCAAACACGTGGGTTCGATACCCACACAGGACATGCATTTGTGTGCATGAATATTGTCTGTATGTCTTGAGTCTGGGTGTAATTATGTATATTAAGTATGTATTTACAAACAAAAAGTAGTATATATGTAGTAGATATGGCTCTGCTTAGTTTGGGAACAGATGACCGTGTGTGAGGAATGTCCCAGGATCATCATCATCATCATCATCAGCCTATAATGTCCCACTGCACAGGCCTCCTTTCACAAATCAGGGTGAAAGGGAATGGGCAGATACTCCACCACGCGTGCCCACTGCGGATCGGTGGAGGTAGGCTAGTGGCCAACCTACTGTTGGAGTTTTTCAAGCCGCCTAGGAGGCATGCAACCAGCTTAAAGACTATCACAATTAAGTGATAACCGGGACCAACGGCTTTACGTGCCTTCCGAAGTACGGAAACGCTCGATTTGAAATACCACTAGGCGGTCACCCATCCAGGTACCGACCAAGACGTAGCTTAACTTTGCCGATCAATTAAGAACGGCTAATCATCCCAGGATATTTATTTATATTGTAGCTTCCTATTAGTGAAAGAATTATCTGAATCCGTTCAATAGTTCCGGAGATCATCATTTACATCCAAACATACAAACTTTACCGACGAATATCGTCTGCTTTCTTAGATAGCACATACAAATAAATACTTATGAATATGCCAGTATTTTTTCCTTGACATATTATTTACGTAGGCAAGTACAGTGGCGGAATGAAAAGGTTCGTCAGTTTTCAACTTGATTCATTCAACGTATCACGAGCACATAAGTATTATCTTTTGAAACTGAATAGACAAAATACACTGAATTAGAGAAAATAATGATTTAACTGTTCGTTATCAAAGTTCAAAATTATTCAGATCAAAGTTGTTCGACTTTATATCTGGCCAACACGTTTTTTTAATTTTATGTTTTGATAAACTAAAACCTTCTTGTTGGTTTAACCTACTATTGTTATTTATGTCCAATTAAAACTGAAAATGGAGCAATGTCATCATTGAAAAAAATAATACTTATATTTTATTCCGCAAAAGCCATAAATTGTGTTTGACGTGATGTAAAAACAAGCAAAACCTTATTCTACAGCAAACGTCACATTTATGTAAATGTTAGCACTGTTTCTTCCTGTTAGGAACCTCACTGGTAACATGTTGGTACATACAATAAAATTGATTCTGCAATCTGGTGCAAGCGAAAACCAACTCTAAGGTGACGAACCTTTTCATTCCGCGACTATACCTACCGGCAACTAATGCCAGATAATCAAGTGAGGGCCGGGCGCAATGCCAGAATCCAGTATCGGTAGTTCGCAGGAGCATCGTTTATATGATATGACTTATTGTTGACTTTTATTTTTTGTAATTGGATTTAGGATTTTGTGTTTTTTGTGAGAGATACATAAAATTATTATCTTTACAAAAAGGGGTAGCTAGGTCCCAGTATTGAATACTAGATGTTCCCTGTTTGACCCGCGTTCCCGGGGTAAATAGTAGCCTTAGTCCTTCTCTATATCTCAGGCTATTTGCGTGGCAAAATTCATCGCGATCGATTCGAAACCGCAAGTATACGATTAACTGAAAAAGCGATCTGAGTGAGGTAAAACTTATGCTAATTTCTAGCTCCTCATTCGATGGAAAATCAACCTTTCCGTATTTAAATGAGTCCTAACGTTGACTGTAAGAAACAGTATTCAACGATGAATAAAAAATTAATATAATGTAGAAATAATGTCTCTATCACAGTGTATTTTCAGCTGCGAGCAGCATAACCGATAAGGGAGCCTGGCCAGTCGCCAGTTGTATGATAGCCTTACATACAGACAATTTATGTTTGTTACATTATATTCTATTATGTAGCTTAGGGTAAAATATTAACTAATATACTAATGGTCACGTAAATATCACCACATTATTTGACAACGACTGTAAGGTGATCGATAAGTATGTGACAACTTAAACAGTGTTAAGGTAAATGAGTAAGACACAACTTATGTTTTGTCTTTACTTAATTTAATTTGCGCATTTCGCAAATCACCCTAGGAGTTCCGATAAAGTTCTAAACACAATTTTATAACTCGCGGACGCACAGTTCTTGGGTACCCATTCGTAATAACCACCCAATACGACCGATACGAACAACCGTTGTGAATCGCCTGCCCCGCTCGCCAAACTTTTCATTTCATTTTCTAAACTTTTAATCTCAAAGTGCCCGTGAAAGAAAAATGGGAAGCGTTAAGAAAATCGCCAGCGCCACCTATTATCAACTTTTGCAACTCGTCGACTCGCTTCCTTACCCTGCAACGCACTCTATACGGTCCCTTATGCCACCGAAATAAAATTCATTTTGGCAAAATCAAGATTGGTGGTTATTATGAAGGTATAGAGCGGGATTGTTACAGAAGAGTCATAAAAAATAAGATATTAATGTATCGCGGGAGGCATTAGACGGTTGGTGGATCGATTTCTATGCATAAAAAATGCTAATGGTCCTGGAGAGGTACACTGCTCCGGAGTTGGTGATTTATGCGAACAGTTTGTAACAAGTCGCAGTTCGATGTCGTCTGAAGGTTTTGTGGACAGGTGGACCGTCGAGAAATGGTAGTTAATGGCTTTGGAACAATGGTTGTATTGCTTTGAGTTTTTTTTTTATATTGTCTGTGATCAACTTTGGGTTTCATAGTCGCTACTAGCTAGCTGTCCCCCGTTTCACCCGCGTTCCTGGAATATATCAGAATTATTTATTGTCATAACTTTGCTTTGAAATACAGCCTTGTAGTAAAACATAGCCATACACTTTAAAGATCAGACTTGTCAAGCAGTTTACAAATCAATAATCTAATGCTAGGTACTTAATTATAAAAATCAAAGTTAAATATGACTTCAGCTGTGTAGAGGCATCGTCATCTTGAATATATAATAAAGTAGCCTATGTCTCTATTGCCCCCTAAACACAACTAATTTTCCTTTGATAATTTTATGCAATCAATTTCTCGTAAACTATGTCGGAAAATTTCCACTGCAGCTATAAAAATGAGTTTTATAATCGAATTTAATGGAAAGGAATTTTATTCATTTACGATTAACGTCGATATTAGAATACCAAACAAAAATACACTTATTTTTATAAAAAAAATGTAAAAGGAAAAAACCTGATTCATAAAATTGCGAAAAACCTTATTACAGCTACAAAGTACCCTGTGAGCGTTAAATTGATACAAGTTACGCCATCTAGCGTCGAATAGCGGAACTAATCTTAATTACGTGTCGCCTTACCGCCGTATTTAATGCATAGTGAGTTTCCACCTAGTTAACTTGGCTGGATCAGATTGGTTGTTTGTCGTGTGCCGGTGGTAATAGGAAGTATAATGTTTTGTAACCCTATACTACTCGCGTAGGTATTGAACTATCGATATTACTGCACGGTATTCAAAGTGGGGAATAATGCAAAAGACCCTAAAAATTATAATAATAATAATAGGCTTTATTTTATTAGACAAGATAATTAATTCAATTTTAAAAAATAAAATTAATATACAAATTGTATATGTAATTTTAATGTTTAATTTGCCTCGACTAACCTGTCTGTTTGCCTTCCATTGACATAGGCCTCCTCCAATTGTCTCAATAACATTCTGTTCGTAGCTGTTCTGGCCCATGTACCACCAGCTACTGCCTTTATATCATCAGCCCACCGCCTGATGTCCTTTTACTAACCTTATTAGTCGTTATCTATTTTGCAGTAAGGGTACTTTGAAGTACACGCCCAGCTGGCTACTCAAGTAGAAAATCTGGCGCCAAGCATCAGCCGGTATATTCCGTAGAAAAAATTTGATTCGCATCCATTTATTTTATTTAACTTAAATAAAATCTGATTCATTTTCCTTCATCTAACAATCTCATTAAAATTCCGTCCGTGGCCAAAAAATATATATCCATACAATAATTATTTGAATACATGCACCCTGCCCGGGCAATCTTTGCAAACCGCTCCTCTGGTCACGTAAAACAAAATGGCGTAAAAAAATATCTGGCCCTGGCACCGATCGCGATACACGCGCGAACGCGGGTTGAATAATTTAATTTTTATATTATTTTATTAAATATGGAAAAATAACCCCCCAAAAAACCACCTTCGTTTAATTGTACACAGCTTAGCCATGTGTGTATCTCGAATTTTAATACGTACCACAGTAATCCCTCTGGGTCCTTATTTTTATTGTCCTCTTGCCGCGAGAATTTGCATATATAATTTATTTCGTTTTAAGTCATAGATTTAATTTATTTCCTACCGCAGCGGGTGACGGGTTAGGTTGGGATTGACGGAAAATTGTTTAAAAAACTATAGTTTATTTATTTAAGAATGTCATTATATTTAAAGATTAATCAAATTAAGTAGGTACTTAATTTGATTAATCTTTAAATATAATGACATTCTTAAGTATCAGTCTTATATCAGTTTTCACATTTTCATAGGTATGAAAATGTGAAAACTGATATACCAACATACATTTCCAGGCACACAAATGTTTCAAAACCCACAGACGAACCGTGGCGTGGCAGTATCTAATGGACAATACCAAAACCAAGGGGATTGAGATTTTTTTGCCGTCTTTAGCATAGCTTGAAAGCCACTGGTTCTAAAGCCGGATTTTCAATATGGGATATAATATAATATAAATGACATCTTAAGATATAATATTTTATCGCCTCGTCTCGCGCCTCGCGAGGTTAGTCAAAATTAAATTTTGATAATAAATCTGCGCGAATAGACCCGATACATTAATATTGTAGTTTTTAATTTTTGTTCTATACGGCCCTTAAACTCTACAAAAATTAATAATGAAATGAGTAATCAAAATATTATGCAATATTGGAATATATATTACTCGGACTGAAAACAAGAAAATTATATATTTCGTGAAAAATATAAAATGGCATTATTCAAGTGTGAAATTCGAAGCCATTATCGCGTCGCATGGTCCACAGTTCGGAACTGTCGGAGGTTTTCCTCGGCCGAATTTATACCCGCGCCGCTACCACCGCAGGAGGGGACTGTAATGGGGTCACAGTTTCAGCGACAAAACAAGAGCGGGAGAAAATCTACGTAGAAGTCTACTTTTGCACGGTAGCAGGCTACCAAATTGGCCGCAATTGAGTCAATTGACCAACTGGTGTGTTCCGTACATTGCCCTTGAGAGCTAGGTCTTTTCTAGGTTTAATGTGCTTTCCATGTCATATGCCATGGTAAGATAATGGTCTAATACAAGCTTGCCAGTAAACACAATTCATAAATGAAAAGTAATGCGACGATTGATTCCTATGTGTTTGAGAGGTAAAGTCGTAGAGATGGTAAATTAAGAGACTCATTATCATGGCTTGACTTTGATAAACATAATAATAGCATAATCGCTAACACTGCGGCCGCAACTTAACGTTACCGCGGGGGTCGAAACGGTCCGGGCTGGGCGTACCAAAGGGTTAACACACTTTGATTCTTTTCGATAATCACTCGCTAATGCACTGCACTCTGTTTTTGTTTCATCATACTTTGGTTTTGATCTTTTCTATCCTTCGATCTGTTGGTAAATAATCGTAGTCTAATAGGAAATTAGGTATAATAGGGTTGCCAATGTCTTACAGTCTTTTACAAGGCTTAGGAGGCGACGGTGCAGTTCAACGGCTGAAATAAATCTTTGGGATAGGTGCTTGGCAACAAATTTTCAACCGGGTGGGTGCTACGATGCTAGAAGTACGACCGTTAAGTACTAAATGATAAAAAGCCATCAATGTAGTTGCTCCACCGTTTTGCCCAAAGTGGCAATTTACCCTGATCTTATAGACAAAGGGGATGCGACTACATTTTACACCCAGCACATTTACACAGGGCGTTGATCTTATTTCACACTCTACGATCAAGGCAACTTTTTCAATTTCCTTTAAAAATAGGAGCCGGCGGACCGCGGGCGGCCGTCAAACGATAAATGATTATAACTGTGACGTCAGAGAGTAACGTCAGAGACGAGCCAAGGCGGCGGTGTAATGAGGAATAAGACGCAAAAAAGCTCAGGAAGCGAAGCAGGCTTCCTCGCCGTTTTGTTCCTTTTATTGATTAAAAAAGTTTCCTAATCATATTTTGCTGCGTTCGTCTCCCTTTGGAGATAGTTGGAGTATCGGTCGGTGCTATAGATATTTTTTTATTTTGTTAAAATATTTTGGTTTTGAAGAAATGCCAGCATATCTAGAAAGAAAGTGAAAATGTTCTTAGTCCCAACTCCCAAGACATCCGTGCTTAAACGCTGGGGCGACGTTTTGTTTCCTAATAGATTGGAATTCCCAAAGAATCTTATGTTTTTCCGGAATAAAAAGGAACTATATTTTGATGTAATCTATATCCGTTCAGACATTATCTTCGTAATTGAGGCAAACATCCATTCAATCTTTCACGTTCGTAATATTAGAAGGAATCGACTTAAAGACCCTTATCCTTCACTATCTCTTTGGCCACTGTTCATCGACATAAAATCTATCCATTTGAAACGACTTTGAAGAACCGTATTTAGAAAAGACTACAGCACTCTCTTACTATATTAATCCATATTAAAGTTAATCCAAAGTATAAGCTAATGAAATAATCGACAGAGCGAGTGCGAAGCGCGAGTGATACGTCTGCGTTTCAGCTTGGGCAAACATGCTTTCGTATTTAAGTCGGATGTCCAGCTGCTTTCCTGTAAAGGTGGCATTTCTCAACCGAGTAATATTAATTAAGGCTTTGTGTGCTTACCAACTTCTGATCCATCATCACTGACCATGGTCAGATTTTGGTCAAACACATGCCTATATAATAAACTTATCTCAACTATTCCTTCCAGAAACTCCACCTTCTCTCGCCGCCATCTTTCTCCGTGGAACGCCTCATGACCAGTGCCTGCGGGAGCAGAGTCTGCGTGTGGGGATCCCGTGGTGTCACCATCGCCGAATTGCCTTCAAGATGGGGAAGAGGAGGTCTCTTCGATTCTGGGAACCCTACTGTTCTTTGCAAGTAAGTTTGACCTCTCCAGCTTATGACATACATTTTAGTAATAGGTCACAATTTTTTATTGAATTGTGAAATTTTGGATTTTAGTGTGCCTTTATGAACTGTTTCCAAATATCCACTTTAATTAGATAGGCTTTGAGTCTACCTTTGGCTACAACATCACTTAACATGGTGACATAGTGGTCCAACACGAGCCTATTTACTGAAGAACATTACTTAATTTGCTCATCTTGGTTATGAAACAGGACAGTATAATGAGTCAAGTCCTGTCCAACGTAGCACACCTATACATATGATCACCATTTATGATAACTTACCATGGAGTACCGCTTAATTCATATTATATGGAATGACTATGTTCTTACTAAAAGTATGTACACATCTAATATCTAATAACCTCTGATAAGTTTCCAAGAAAGCCGGCACGTGAGCATCGTGTATTTTCTACTATCACGGTAAATTTTGTAACCTATTAAGCTCCTCGAAGCGGCTATAATGTTAGCCTGAGGTAACGATTAAATCAAAGAATATTGTTTCGTTGACAGTTTTTGGAGATGGGACAGTTTTCTGATCGAATTGTGTTCATGCCTGCCTATGTTTAATTTAGTGAATGATTAATGGGCAAAATATTATGGGTTGTTTATTATGTTAGGCCCTGGAAAGATTGAAATCAGCCGTCAATTAAGTAAAATCGGCAAAAAACTATTTCATCTATTTCATTATTATTGGATAGTGGCGGAACCCATGTTTATTATGTTGTCTGTTTTCCGACATGTTCATTAAATTATTGTTTTAAAGCTAAATGTTACTTCCCTTAAATTTCTATTCTTTCCTTAATCTTTGACACATATTGTTTCCTAAATTGTATTTTTTTTAGTCATTGAAGACTGAGAAATTCATATCATGATACGATGGGATAAACATGTCCGTGTGATCGAAAAATACCAACAATTAAAGTAGAATTTAAAAAAAACTGAAAACTAACATACACTTTCACCGAGCTTCTTTGATGCAAAATCTTAATAGGCATAAACCCACCGTCCGATCTCGCAACGATATTATAATGCTTTCGCGAGCCCAAGTCACCACTCTTTTGTACATGTTATTAGGCTGCTATATCTTCACATTTGCATATTTCGGCAGTAAAATTAATTCGAAGATTTGCCCGCATCCACAAATCCAGACGAGGGGTTTCTTGGAGGGAGACTAATGTTTTTGGATTTGTGCATTCGGATTTGAATGTACCGATACAGACAACGTTGTGGTATGAACGTAATCCCGCTTTGTGACTTTCAATTATGTATTTTGATTAACTTGCTCTGGGTTCATCGTCTTGCTGATCGTGTTATTGTTTGCTGAATCATTGACCTGACTTACAAGCTTTAAGGGTTCTAATTATTGTCATTTTAATATTTTTTGTCTCAAGTTCACGCTTGTTCTAATAGAAACATACGAAGATGATTTCGACGTGAATTACGGGGTAATTTTACGTAGGCTCTTCACTAAAAGAATCATTATGAGTTAAAAATTACACTGAAAAAAAATATTATTTAACAATGACACAAAATTTGACTACCAATAACCTAAACAGAGTGACTTGCGAACTAAAACGTGCCAGTAAAAAAACTGTTTCTGGTTCATTACTAAATTATTTGATAATGAAAGAGATATACGATTAATGGAACTAAAGTTAGTTTCCCGACAACAAAACGTCAACTTACATAACTAGTTTTGTAGAACCTTTTTTTCAGTGGACGAAAAATCGTCAATATTTGACAAACAGTACAATATTAGTTATATCAAATTGAACAATGTTAACATCATGATTAGCTGGAAGACGTAAAAAAGTAGAAATTTAAATATTCCATGTCCTACAGTAATACTCAAACCTACCACACACGTCCCACCAGTTAAGTCACCCATACTGGTGTTCCATTACGTACCTTCCACCTTCAGACACAATGTGTCATATCCTCGGTGATATTTTTGCCAAAAGAAACCAAAGTTACCTATAAAGTAGACAACAATGGAGATAAATATTAACCCAATAAAATTTTCCTCAAGTTTTCATACTAACACGTAATGTGCTCTTACACTTATGCCGAGACTTATGGTAATAGCAGTTAAAAGGCGTATTAAGGCGGCTCGCCCGTTAGTATTAATCCTTACAACTAATATTAGCAATAAACGACCCCTTTCGGCTAATTATGCTAAGATGTTTCGCCGAACTTGCCGTCGTCTGCAACGGGGATTTGAATTTTACAGTTTGTTGATACTGCAGTGTACGTTGATGATAGTGCTATGGTTTCACACAGTTTACAAGAACACAGCTAGTGATCGGAATTATTTTGCAACTAGTGCCATACCGTGGTTTTACCTGCGTTCCAGAGGGATTAAAAGTTACCTTTGTATGTCTTGGTGTCAATTTTTATCTAAATGTGTTGAATGATTGAGTAACAAACATACAATTTTCCGTCTTAATTTATATTAAGATATAAGTAACTCAAAAGCTTCTATTATTTCTTATATTTTATCAATTCTAGGCCTTAAAATAGCATTGAAAGTAAGAATTAACCTAGATTTATTTATGATATCCGCTAAATATATTGTATTTTAGAATTTCTGCTTTTTTTTCGGATTCCTACATTTAAATAGATTTGTTTTTAATATATGCCAGTTACCTCGCACCAGGTCGCCGACAGTGTACACAGCGCCAAGTCGCCGGTCGTATTTTCTTTGATAACCCCTTATCGTCGCGGGTGTTCGGTGCATTTCCTTGTGAATCTGAAGCGAATCTTCTCGCGTCGCAAATTATGGTATTATATTTTGTACCGTAACTGTATTTGTGTATATTTAGATTATTTTAATGAGGTTTAGTGCTTATAGTATTACTTTGGAATTAAGTTTAGATTTTAAAAAGGTGTTAATATTTCCTTGGCTTTCTTTAAAAGGTAATGCATTTATCTTACTATTACTGGTTCTTCCATAACTTACTTCCAATTACTTTTATTTTATGTTTCGTTTGGTTAAAATATTACATTTATTTGCTCATTATATTTTATTTTTAAACGCGACTTATTACGACTTTTAGATGGTAGTAAATCACAGCATGCAATTAGACTAACATTATTGTCCCAGACAGACACCAAACAGTATCCGATCCTGTTTAAACAAAACACAAACGAAACTAACTGTGCCTATAGAAACCATAGGTATGGTGCAACGTTAAGAACACTAGATCTATTTGGGCCAAACTTTTTCATGTCTTTAATTTTTTGCCATAAATATGGGTGGCATAACTGCAATAAGAAAATGAATAGGGCATTACCTTTTGGACAATAGTAAAACTTGCTGAAAACAATAAGTTTAGTGTCCATATTGACGGACCATTGACGGGCCCGTTGGCGCAGTTGGTTAAGACGTGGAGTCTTAACCTATAGCGCCGCAGGTCGTGGGTTCGATTCCCACACAGGACATACATTTGTGTGCATGAACATGTCTGTATGTCCTGAGTCTGGGTGTGTAATTATGTATATTAAGTATGTATTTACAAACAAAAAGTAGTATATGTATTATATCAGTTATCTGGTTTCCATAGTACAAGCTCTGCTTAGTTTGAGATCAGATGACCGTGTGTGAGGAATTTATTTATTATTATATAATCTCACAATAAAATTCTAACTGCTTCATGGCATTGATATCGTGATGTCGAATTCCCTGTATAATATCCACGGTCTGAATTATATAAGGTGGTAGAACATTTTGTAGCACCCCTTTATTTGGCTAACACACTCAAGTTAGTCAAAATCTATCGACGAGTAGTAGTAGAGTTTTTCAAGGTCGGCAATTTACCTAGAATTGATTATATCAATAGGTGACGGTAACTACTTACCATCAAATGAACCGTCTGCTTGATTTCCGCCATAAAAAATAAAACCTTGACCATTATCTGTAAGAGCCTTATCAGAAATAGAACACACTTGGTAAACCCAAATAAACAGCGCTATCTAACGATCAATAGATAACAATACACGACATAATCCTTTGACCATCCCAACACAGCCACAGAACCAAATGATCCTGTAACTCTCAATTACTGGCCTACCCCTGATTTACCCACGACCGATCCAATTTGTAAACCCTGCCCGATCGGAGACAACTACCCAGAAAACAACAAACCAATAACAACCTTAATATATCGCACTAAAGTCCAAATTAGTGTCATAGAATCTGAGACTTCACCTTACAAGTCGATATTGTCTGGTCATGCGAATGATGACCATGGAATTCGTTGTCGAGGAAAAATGGACTTTGATTCAGAGGAGGTAAAGCGTGTTTTGGATTGGATGGGAATTGACACAGGTTGGTGCGTTGCGACCCCAATTATAGACCACAAACTATTTTATCTAACACCCGTGTGACAACACTAATCTTATTAGAATCTATTGGAATCGAAAGTGTGTTCGGAAAGTATGGAGCAGATGCTTAATTATTTCACACATAATAACTTTTTCCTTCAGCTTCTAGAATGTTTGAAGAGTCCAGAATGGAATTCAGTCATAGTTGTTTTTTTTTTTCACGAAAAAAGAAATATTAATTTCGAGATACGCGTTTAGAAATATCGCTGGTTATTAAATAAAAACAGCTTTATTTCAACACCGTATAGACGTCCACTGCTAGACATGGACCTTTTTCAATAGTGGCCACATTTTACGATTATCCACTCTCCTCAATCGGTTTTATAACAGACAAGTTGCGCCCGTGATTGAGTAACAAACCTCCATACAAACTCTCGCATTTATAATAGTTGAATAGCCGCTAATACTGTTATCATCTGTGGGTAACTGGATACCACTGATACCAGCAAGGGCCTTTTGAATCAGCTCAACAGTAAACATATGAAAACCTAAAAAGCCCATTCCATCCAACAAGATCTCAAACGATAAGGATTGATTCGTGGGCCCGACATCCCGACCGTGATCCGGGCTTTTGCCTCGAACCAATTTGCCGGCTAATCCACCTACGTAGTACGCCTTGGGTGCCCTACCGATGTGGGGATGGATTGACTTGCGGATTCCTGTGTGCGATCGTTGCCGGTGGAATGTGGTTTGGAAGGTACGTCAGGCACGTCTTTATTTGGGATGATTGTTTATTTGTTATCTGGTTTACCTTTAATTTAGTTACCACTACTTAAACATACAATAAATCTCCAGATATCGCATATATTCGATATTCAACTATTTTATGGTTGCATTCGTTCCAGAGAACTCTTTCGATTTGTGAATATGAAACGTAGCGCAGTTTTAAAGTTGAATCCTATTCTTTGAATAATGAAAACTGATTAATAGCTTCTGTTGTTCGAGGAATTGACAAATATCCAAAATAAATTGTTCTGAGACGTCCGTGTCGAGTGATTTAGAAAAATCCTTTTTGTACAAAAACACAGTTTCTAGAGACGTATAATAAGACTTACGCATATTATTCTGTATCTAAAAACCTTGTCTTATTCTACATCTATTTAAGACAAGGGCGGTGTCTGGGTTGTGAGGAATAACGTTTTTTTTTTATACAACTAAGTCGGTAAACAAGCATACGGCCCGCCTGATGGTAAGCGGTTACCGTAGCCATATGGACGCTTGCAACACAAAAAGCATTGCTCACGCGTCACCGACCTTCCCCCCCCCCCCCCACCCCTATGAGCTCTGGCGACCTTACTCACGCGCAGGAACACAACTTCACACAACATAAAGTTATTTGGCTGCGGTATTCTGTAAGGTGGAGGTCCTTCCCCAGTCTAGCTGCTCTTTGAGCGAATAAACGCTATGCTCTACCTCTCTCAACTTTTAATCCCAACTTTTTTAACTTTATGTTATAGAATGTTAGTAGACCATGGTCTGAACAACGTTTGTTCTAGCGTTAAAACGATTAAAAAGTCACCGTGTATTAGTATGATAAGGTTTTAACTTACTACTGTATAATGATTCAATTACTACTGTCAAGTATACCTGGTCAATACCCCGGCCTGTTTGCTTGTCGACCAATGTCCAGCCCGTGGACAAACATCGCCCGAACAAACTTAATCACTAGATATATTTGCGATTTGCCCTTGCGTGTTTATTGAGGCGTCTTTGAGATTAAGTTATTTGTTTGCTAAGTATATCTTTGTTAATATATTATATAATGACGTATGTTTTAAGCGAAAAAGCCGATGATAGCTTGGATTGCTATTGCTAAGTAATAATGTATTTCATGCAGTTTCTTTATACAAGTAACCTAATGATTCTATAAAATGAAGTTCCCAAAAAATCCAATTAGACTTCCTAATTTATCACATTAGCAGAACAATATATCCCTCGTCGAAATTGCGACATCACAGCTCCATTTACGTTAACCAAATGTCTCCCAAAAAGAAACTCCTGCAAAATTCTCACGTTCAAATTTAAGTAGCCTAATCGCCCCCCATTGGGTGTGCACCGCAGCGATTTGCGGGTAGATCACACAAAGAATCCCTTTTTTATCCCTTCGCCTTGGGAAGGGTCTCTCTAGCCACTGGACCGTGTTACCGGTGTCGATAACAAATTGGGGAAGATACTTGTAAAGGGTTAGAAAGATTTGCCATTTGTAAGGGTGTTGTTCTTGACTTTTTCTTAAGAGGTTCACCCTTGTGTGTGCTTTTGGGATTCCCAAGTGTATCCAGTGATTGTCGATTTACAATAGGATTTGCTCAATGTGTTAAGTATACTAAGTCCGAATATACGCCTGAATTATTAGTCAAATGAAGTCGTTACAAATACAGTTATTTATTCAGTATTATAATTGCAATAAGCACGAACCACGTAGAACCTTAGACCGGCCGCGACCAGTACGGAGCGGCGCGGGCGGTATTAATATTATCACATATCCGGTCCGTCCAGAGCTCACTGGAAGAATTTTTAATGCTATGCTTTAATTATTTTGCCGTCGGCGGCTCGGCCCTCACTCTAAGTTCCATTCACATTAGAGTATTCATTTTTGCTTCACGACCGCGCCTACATGCTGAATTATTTAGTCTCTTGCCGAAAACTGAAAATTGCTGAGATCACTGCGTGCGGAGGCAGCGCGTATTTATGACTGCGTAAATTTTCGAGAGGGATTCCGTAACCGTTTGTACATTATGAAGGGAGCTAATTAACCGACCGACGTGGAGTGTTATTAATAATGGACGTCACCTGTGAGCCCTCGAACGTGTAGTTTTAATATTAGCCATACGCCTGTGAAAAATTTACGAAGGAATCAGTAATTCATTGTCCGTCACATTTGTATCTCCGCAGATTTATATGCGATACTGATACAGGTGAAATGTTTTATTAAAATTAAATTGTAACCGCACTTATTTTGCCGCCCGCGCACAAAGAAGCACGCGCAGAACAAAAATGTAATATGATTAGAAACAAATTACACACGGGCGGGGTGCGCGCGCGATAAGTCCGGCTAGCGGGGGCTAACCAACCGGCGCCCCACGTTGGGCGCCACTCTGCCTTTGTTCACCCACTTTCTTTGTATTTTGTACCATTTTCATGCAAAATTTAATTTCGTTTTCAAGACTCGCACGGAATGATATTACGGGCGCCGGCCGCGACCGCCGTTTGTAATTTCATTCGTCCTCAAGTGTGTGTGGACAGTAGTGCCTTTTTCATCACATTCCCTTTCGGTGGATGGCTCCGGGGCGCACGGGCAGTGCGCGGTCCGGTCGCGTTTCGTTTATTGCGGCCCGGTGTTCGGAATTAAACTGCCGGATTGCGGGCTCGTTAATTGCTCTACAAAAGTGCACAGGTGTTTTATTGGTTTGAGTTTCTTTCTCTACCTTAGTTTATTTACGTTCCGTGCGTAGTTCTCTTGTCTGAAACGGACACAATTAAAATAATTGTGTTGAATTAAAAACCACCAATTTCGTGAAGGATCTTCACTGCACTATATCCTAAAAACCAAGCTTGTAGAAAGAATCTCGTATCTAAATATCTAGTCTATAATTTCCACTCTTTCAAGTCCAGACTAGGAATGCTATAAAATAAATAACAGACACTCCGGCAAGTTGGTCTAGATTTAGTGTTATTCGTTGTGAACTAACTGCTAACTTACATTGTGCTTGTATCGGTGTCTGAGGGATGGTGTAGGTGGAGCGCTGGAAAGTATCAGGGTTTTGTTGGTTTTATTTGTACCTGCACTCACGAGCTATGTGGAGATCACCAATTGTAGGAAGGCAGAGATAGTGATCATCTGCATTATTTATGCTTTGAAAATGTGTAGTATTTTCGAAGCGCTCGTGGTGTAGCATGATTAGCCGTTCTTAATCAATCGGCAAAGTTAAGCTACCACCGGTGTGGCCGGTACCTGGATGGGTGACCGCCTAGTGGCATGCGTGATGAAGTATTGCCCAGTCTCTTGCACCCATGTGAAAGGAGGCCTGTGCTCAGCAGTGGGACATTATAGGCTAGTGACGATAGTATTTTTTTTCTTTGTACTACTTGCTAAAGTAAAGCCAAGGTATGAAACCTTATTTGTCAAGACGTTAATTTACCTAGCCGCACTATGTTTGTCTTTATGTGCTGGGCCAGTAGACAAGATGTTTATCAAAAATGGTCATCGTTAGTAAACGATCAACCTTTGTATGGGATTGACATTTCAAATCGAAATATCACGTGATTATTAACAAACTCTCCCATACAAAGGTTGATCGTTTACTAACGATGACGATTGTCGACAACCATCTTGTTTAGGTGCCCAGGCTGTCAAGTGACTCACTAAGATAGTTCTAGCAATAAGCACCAAGACGTAGTATAACAAGTTTATTGGCTATTGATCTTTAATTGGACAAGGGCTTGGCGTGTAATAAATTCAAAATGGTTAATGCATAGGGAACTTATTAATTCCGATGTTGTTCTACGTTTGACTACAACAACCCGGTTTTTTTTCAACAATAGTGCAACCATAGAGTTAGAATAGAATATAGTCTTGGTAAAAGTATCGGTAAAAAACGAGAAATTGGCATTCGTTATATGTATTTTAGTCGTTAAACTATATACGCGCACTTCGTTTCAAGGCATTTAGACCGTACCCGTGCTCACAGACCGTACTTTCGTACAGTCGCTCTATACTATTCTAACTCTATGGGTGCAATAGTGGGTTTCGTTGCATAAACCTCTATTGAAATATTTCGATGAGGCAGGTAGAATTACTTTGGTAATTTATTATTATTTAATTATTTATTGTTGGTACCTAATCAAAAATGTTTAATAAGGGTTTTCAAATACGTTAACGTTTTCACTCCGCACGAAAAAATAACAAAACTGCGTAAAATATTTAAAAGGATTCTCTGCGTTCTGCAAGAAATGATAGCATTGCAAATAAATATCTTATTGAACCTCACGTACCTATACATCAAGCTACCCAACCGTGAAGTCACCATACTAAATTGTATGTTCGTTTGTGTTAAAAGCGCATTTCTAGGAAGATGCTGCGGCGTTTGCGGCTACATCTGCTGTGACATACAAACTGACGTTGCGGCTTGCTAACAGTATTTAGAGGAGCGTTTCTTAAATGTATTGCAGGCGCAGTCATGGGCGAAGCGTAGTAAGTTGAAAATTTTGGATGGACGATAAAACATTTTGGATGGACGATATGTTAGTGGTGATTCGGTTACAATCTATTATTATAGAAAAGAGCGAATAGACGAATCTTAACTTTAAAGTTGGAATTAAATCGCTATCTATCTATCTAATTCATGATCTTCCTACAATCTACAGAAGACAAAAGTATTGCTTACGTTTTGTTTTTTGCTGAAGAACTTTGCGCTTAAAAATTGATATTTAGCCTATATTGTGTTAATCAAAATAATAACTTCAGGGTTGACAACGCGCGAGTGATACCCCTGGTGTTGCAAGCGTCCATAGACTACGGTAACTGCTTACCATCAGGCAGGCCGTATGCTTGTTTGCCACCTTAGTGGTATAAAAAAAAATGGACTGTTTTACAAAAAACTTTAACCGACTGCAAAGTACACTAAGAAGTAATCAAATCCTGATCTGATGACAATGGGACCAAACGGGAAGTGTACCCTTACAGACAAAAAAAGAATTTTCCAAATCGATTAATAAATGACGCAGTTATGAGGTAACAAACATAAAAAAAAATATACAACCGAATTGAGAACCTCCTCCTTTTTTTTTAAGTCGGTTAATAAATAGAATAATTTTTAAAAACGTGTTAGTATCGAAGGTATTTTAAGGCGGTGATAGCTCAGTGGTAGTGCCAGATGTCGAGACGAAGGTCCCGGGTTCGAATACTACCATGAGCTTTCGGTGAAGGAAAGCAACGTGAGGAAACGATAGCACGGTGGTAGGGTACTTTGTTGTACCCATCTGGCTGGCTACCACCCTCACGTTGAAAATCTGTCGCCAAGCACGTATCGGTATGTTCCGACAGCTGCACTTGAGAGCCACCTTCGCCCATATCACTTACCATGGTGAGATTGCGGTCAAACAGAAGCCATTAAAAATGTCCACGATTCGAAGTTAATTGTTTCAATATGACTTTAGCATACATCAACTAGTATTGCTACCCTCTCCCAATCCAAAAGGGCACTAAACCTCATTTGGGGCTAGTTCCTGCAATAAAGATTAGCACGTCACTTCACCCGCGAATTACCTGCCGTGGCAATTAACGAAATTAGGTGAAAACCCGTAAACTAATCGAGTTAGCCGATCGGCGGCGGCGCGATCAAAGCGGGCGGGGCGAGATCAAACGGGGGCATCAATGGGCACCTTCGATCTCGCCCGCCGGGGTACGCCAGTCAGTTAATCACCTGCTTGTCGGCTGCTTCAGGATTGTGAACGTCGCCGCTCTTCTAAGAGATTTACGTAGTTCTCGTTAATTTATAAATTCAAATTCAAAAAGTATTTAAGGCCCTTTAGTTTAATTTAGTTAAGGCCCTGTAAGGCACGCTTCGCATCAAACAAAGACTTTCGTCTTGTGCAAGTGCGAATTCTTAAGATGTTTGGACATATCATCCGCAACGAAAGCTCATTGGAACGATTAGTGGTACAAGGAAGAGTAGAAGGTCAACGTTCCCGCGGCCGATCACCCACAAGATGGACAGATCTCATAAAATCAACAACAAGTTGTTCCCTCAGTGAATGTACACGCAGTGCCGCGAATAGAGAAAGATGGAGAAGTCTCGCAAAAGCCGCAACAAACTCATCAGACGATCCATAACGACGACCACTCCGCCAGGAGTGTACGACTGAGAAGAAAAGGCACGTTATCAAAATGACTCCACACCGGTTCCAAATACAACTTGAACTGAGAAGACTCCGGCAAGAAACTCAGCAAGTCCATTTTATAGATTTTTTTAATATTGATTTAAATCCAACATAATTGTTATCAAATAAGACTTATTAAGCCTACTAGGCATTGAATTCCCCTTATCAATTCACTTCTTGTGGTCCTGCGTCAATCGCAATACTCGTACCACACCATCATGTTCATCATAAATAGTTACAGTTGCCTATGAAAATCAGCAGTACCATGGGAAAAAAACGGAACACATCACACATCTTTGGAATTTTCTAAATGTCTATAAACATTCGAACATTTACATATATCTTTAAACTATAATATTTCAACATCGTGCCACTAGAAAGCAACAAGAATACCTTGCGAGCAGGTTCATTAAAGGGCCAGTAGCGGAGGGGTGAGCCTTATCCAATATTTATTAACTTATTTCAAAGAAAATCGTATAATTAACACCGTCGCGACTCGCAACACACTGCCACGCTGCCACCCCTGGCGAGCCTTCGGATGTCTGCTAAATACTAATGTGATATGACGTAGATATGACGTACTGAGATTATGGAATTTCGACAACGAGTTGGATGGTTTTTGTTTTTTTTATAGTGCTGGTACTTGCCAAAAGCCTATCACCAAGAGAGCTGCTTATTATATGGCCAAATTTAAATCTGCTGATTATATTTATGGCTGAAAGAAAAAAAGGAACGAAGAACACACCTTAAAAAAAAACTCGGGTAAATGATAAAAGATATAAAGATCCCTTGAAAACTGCTGGGCAGAAACTAGTACTTGATCTATTATACGTTAAACGCTATAGTTTAACGCATTATACACTCATATTGTAATCAGTTATTAGTTGAAGTATTGTTATTTTACTTTATTTTTAAAGTTGTTTTAATTGTAAGTAATTTTACTTTACTGCCTGTAATTTAAATATTGTCATAAGTTTTTTGTTTTTCTTTTTGTTTTTTTTTTGTCACAATCATTTCTGCACTTTGGAATATTGTAAATCCGCGGAGTGGGGCACTGGTGACTTGTAATACAGGTTTTTATAAACCTAGCTCAGGCACCAGTCTCTCACAAATCAGGTTAACTTTATTTTACTAATGTAGTACCAACATAGTTCATAAGAAACCTTTTGTGAGAGAAAAATAAATACATTTTATTTATTTATTTATTATCTATGGGTGAATTTTATCCCCAAACGCCTTAGCTCCTCGGATTTTCAGACAAAAAGGAAGGCGTACCAAGACCTCATAAGTACAATGATACTCTTCTTTTGACAGCATCTCAAATACTGTATCATCATCATCAGCCTATAATGTCCCACTGCTGAGCACAGGCTTCCTGCACACAAATGAGGGTGAAAGGGAATGGGCAGGTACTCCACCACGTGTGCCCACTGCGGATTGGTGGAGGTAGGCTAGTGGTCAACCTACTGTTGGAATTTTTCAAGCCGCCTAGGAGGCAACCATCACAATTAAGTGATAACCGGCACCAACGGCTTTACGTGCCTTCCGAAGCATGGAAACGCTCGATTTGAAACACCACTAGACGGTCACCCATCCAGGTACCGACCACGACAGACGTAGCTTAACTTTGCCGATCGATTAAGAACGGCTAATCATGCTACACCACGAGCGCTTCAAATACTGTATACACCTGAATAATTTGTTAATTATCAGACCATATCCATATGTGAGATATGCACACATCACGCCACCTCCTCAATTAGTATTCCACCTCCACCTTACGCGTTCCAAAGTTAATGAGAGAGCGCCAACGTCGTATTTTTGAACACCCTTTGATACACGGGGCATCGCAAAAATATGTTAATGCCATCTGTGAGGCTATGCGAGGGAAATTGATTAAGTCTCTGACAAGAATTATACTGAAACACTAATAATCTATGTTTATGTAATGAATCTGAATGTTTAAAAAGGTAAGGTGACATTACTTTAATGTGGTGAGTAAGGTCGCCAGAGATCCCTATGGCGCTGTGCTGGCAGTGGTGAATTCCTCTATACTCTTTCTCTATCTAAATCCAAGCGTCTTTAAGCTGCTTTAGAAGCTTGCCAAGAAGACCGCTAGTAATACAATGCTAAAATCACATAACAGTGATGTGCCAGTGCAGAGGTCGAATGAGAGGACGATAAAGAAGCGATATGACATAATTGAAAACTGTTTTACGAATAAACTTAAACCTACTTCAAAGTACACTAAAAAGTTATCAGATTCTGACCTGGTGAAACAAATGTGAAGTAAACCCTTCCAAACAAAAGAAGAATTTACGAAATCGGTAAATAAATGACGGAGTTATGAGGTAACAACATAAAAAAATACAGAACCTCCTCCTTTTTTTTTAAGTCGGTTAAATATGAAATAATAAACTATTACTACAGGGGCGTCCTGTAGTAATAGTGACTATCCTATCCTCTATACTAGACAAGGAATAGATTTCTAGGTTCTTACCTAGTACTCGTATGTACTAGGATGTCTCTTGCAACCTCGTCACCACATTTCCAGTATTTTAAGCCAAATGCTATACTATTAAAGGAGCAATATTTGTATGTTTTGTGATCTCGAAAACGGCTCTAGCGATTTCGAGGTCTCATTTCTTGGAAAACCCTTTTTCCAAGTTGTCATGCAGATGTTAAGATCGGTAATTTCACTGCAGCATGCATAAATAAACAAAAAAGCTTTTATTTCTATCCTTATTTACAATTTTAAATTTATTTGATTAATAAGTAAGTTTTAGGTTTAAGTAAATTTTGTTTCGTAACTAATTGTTAGTATGGATATGAATCCCTCTTTAGTTGAAGGCCTCCTCCAAATTCTTCCAAGACTATTGCCGCCTTGGATAAACCAATTCCTGCCAGCTTTATCCACAATGTCATCAGCCTACCGTCTATTTGGCCTCCAATTTTTTCTGTAGCCTGTATAAGCCACAGCCAAGTGCTCAAAGCGTTAGAATTCCGTCTCGTGAGTTCGATCTGCGATCCGGTCGAATCTTCTCGTTCTTTTTTTTTTATACCACTGAGGTGGCAAACAAACATACGGCCCGCCTGATGGTAAGCAGTTAGCGTAGCCTATGGACGCTTGCAACACCAGGGGTATCACTCGCGCGTTGCCGACCCTGAAGAAACCTCTTCACACCCTTTTTGAAGAACCCAATGCTATACTTCATTGGGAAAACCACGGCGGCTTTTTTAAGAACAAAACTGTCTCCAGGTATCTACTTCATTTTAATAACACAAAATGCCAATGTCCGTAAAGAAATGTCGAGTTCATTACAACCCCCTCACGTGCACAACTCATCTGCATAACAAATGCTCAAAGCTACTGTAACAATGATCGGCATAGACGGGTTATTAGCCGAGCTTATCACACCGCATCTTGTCATATACGTTTTACGACAAACATTCATTGTTTTTGCGACCTCATCGCACTGAGAGCAACCCTCGATTCGAATCGACGTTTCGTATAAGAGCCTGTAAAAACTATACAAACATACCTAACCACTGAAAACTTCCTAGCAGTTAGATAACTGACTCTACTGCTCTTGAAATAAGATCGCGGTCGTTTGTAAACACAGCAGATGCGACGTGGTTAAACAAACGGGATACATGCTTGAATTATTTAGATAGCAATCGTGGATCCGTATTCTGATCATTTCGAATCGAATGGGACGTTCGTCCTTCTCGCATTTGTTATGTTTGAAAGAGACAGGTGGTGTTTTAAGGGTTGTTTTTGTGTCTACAGTGATGGTCTAATATGCTTGGGGTTGCTGTTGCTGCGAAACCATTTAGAAAAGGTGCTTTTTAATGTTCAGTCATTGTTTGAAATATGATATTTGTGTACGCTGCGCGATGGAAGACTATTTTGTCTGTATATATGAAAAGATCATATATTTTTAACATTCTTTAGGCTGAAGAGACCTATTGCCTTCTTTATAACATACCTCCTTGAGACATTCCTTACACGCCAATTAAAAAGATCAGCTTAATTTGAGATCTACTGAAACTACTACATAAACCAGGTAATTACACCCTGATTCGGAACAAACAAACAGTAATTTTAAAGCAAATTAGTGTCTGTTCTGGATGGGAAACCCTTGTTCATTCATCATCATCACTTTTTACACATTTGTACTAAAGTTGTCATTAAATGAGCGAGCGAATCGTCTCCGTTTCAGCTTGGACAAAAATGCTTTCGTATGTCCGGATATCCGGCTGTTCTCTATAGGTCGCATTTCTCAACCGATTCTCTAAAAATTTTGTGAGCAGGTTCAGTAATTATTTGGATATATTTTTGTCGAATCTTCATTATCATTAATCCTTCATTATCATCAACACCCAATAAGCACCCACGAAACTAAACTCTCCACAACCTTGATCCATACCACTCCAGCAACAGCACCGCCATCTTTAAATAATCACAATTCAAAAAAGGAACGCAAAATAATACTAATTAACAGAACACAGCCGCAAAACGTAACCAATTCCATACATTCACACACTACTGTCGAACGATTGTAAGACATTTTTCCCCGTACCGTCCGGCCAACGCCGGGCTCCGTAAATTAAAATGTGAATAATTAACGCCGACCTGACCCCCCCATTTTCCCCCCCTACCCCCCACATTTACCCCCCATACGCCACCCAGATGTATTAGTTTTAAGCTCTCGCTCCGTATGAACGCGATTTAGGGTGAATTCAGAAAGGCAAGTAGTTGACGCTTGGGCGGTAAAAATTCGCTGCCTTTGTTTATGGTCTTTTTAATGGCGTGCAAGTTTGAGTTGGCTGCTTAAATTGTAAGTGAGAATTATAATATACAATTAATGAACGATCATTATAAGATTATTGTTACTCAATATTTTAAGGTGATGATGGCTCAGTGGTAGTGACGTCGGATACCGAGACGAAGGTCCCGGGTTCGCATCTTCCAATGAGCTTGAGCTTTCGGTGAACTTGAGGAAACCATAGCACGGTAGTAAGGTACTTTGTAGTACCCACTTGGCTGGCTACCACACTCATGTTGAAAATCTGCCACCAAGTACTATTCAAACTATTGGGATTTACACCTAGTTTCTAAAAAAATAAAGAAAGAAAAAAGAAATCAATGGTAGCATAGATGAAGCCTTTATTTATTTTTTACTCTGTATTGTAGTATTTTCTGTGTTTGACCACAATCTCACCATGGTAAGTGATGATGTGGCCGAAGGTGGCGAGCACACATAGCCTAGAAGGACCTGGCTCTCAAGTGCAGCTGTCTGAACACACCGATAGTTGCTTGGCGACAGATTTTCAACTTGAGAGTGGTAGCTAGATAGATGAGTACTGCAAAGTACCCTACCACCGTGCTATGGTTTCGTCACGATGTTTTCCTTCACCGAAAGCTCAAGCTCATTGCAGGATTCGAACCCGGGACCTTCGTCTCGGTATCCGACGTCACTACCACTGAGCTATCATCGCCTTATTAGGCTTAAAGAATCATGAGAATATTAAATTTTAGAGGTATTGGAAAGATCCTTGGTTCATCATCAACATCAGCCTATAATGTCCCACTGCTGAGCACAGGCCCCGTTTCACAAAAGTGTGTGGGCGGGAATGGGCAGATACTCCACCACGCGTGCCCACTGCGGATCGGAGGAGGTAGGCTAGTGCACCTACTGTTGGAGTTTTCAAGCCGCCTAGTAGGCCTCCAACTAGCTTAACGACTATCACAATTAAGTTATAACCGGGACCAACGGCTTTACGTGCCTTCCGAAGCACGGAAACGCTCAATTTGAAATACCACCAGGCGGTCACCCATCCAGGTTCCTAAGGAAATATTTTAGAGTAAAATAAAAAGTAAGTAAAGTAAAAATATTATACAAAAACAAAAATCAAACCAGCAATTTTGTGTGTGGAATATTTTAATGCAAGATTTATAAACTAAAATAGTTCATGTATTCATTATGACGCTGATCATGTAGTCTCAACATTGAAAGACATGTAGGTGCTCTAAAAATATCTTACTTTTTATGATTCGTTAACTAAATTTTGTCAAACACTTATCCAATTAGCTGTACTCACAAAAATACTTACAGCCACAACAACCATTTTCAACTTGTAGTATCTGATCCAAATACATCCCTTCGGTTACAGATCAAAAATATCAAACATCCAACAAGGAACTCTAAAATTCTATACATTTTACAACCAACGGCTGTCGTTTCCAAAGTGAAATATGACCAACACACCTCACATAAGCGCACCGATGATTGGTATACATATATACCCATGTTGTGTGGCAATACCTTTAGCATTCACCGTGGCACGACTTTTCACCTACTGTCGGAAACAACAACATTTTTCAGGTGTACCGAGATACATCGACATAGATTTTATGGAAGAGGCAAGGCGAATGAAGTACGTACATTTATTTACGTTTATTTCCATATATCCTAGGAAGATCTGGATAAAAACATAGACATATAAAAAAATCAAGACGGAATGTCACCTTATAAGAAAGTGAAGCAAAAATTTCCTACGTGTGCGTGAGTAAAATCAGTACTGGCCTAAGCAGGCACAAATGTCTTATTGTCACTGTCAACGTCTCAATACGGAATGACAACCGATCGGCTTCCGATGTGTGAGACCATGTATTTATAAGAACGCCGGCTTCCTATTACTTGCGTCACATAAGAACACAGACCGCTCCGTCTTTCATTTTTTCTTGGTCTAAGGATAAAAAGTATCCAGAAAGATTTATGAGAAGTAAAGCAGCTCAACTGGGGAAGTACATCCACCTTAGATAATACCGCAGCCAAAAATCTTAATGTGTGCATGTTCCTGCGCGTGAAAGACAGTCGTTCAGAATTCCTAGTAAACCTTAGTGTCTGAGATTACGTCTATAATAAATCAGTAAATGGAAGTACGAGTATATAGATTGTAAAAGGAGTCGATGGCATGTGAATATCACCTAAGGAGCCTATGGATTCAAAACTGAACTGTAATGTTCTATGCCAATAAATTTTATTTGTAATGGTGCTTGCGAATAATCTATGCTTGGCGAACCGAGCACGAGCCGAGCCACGAACGAGCACACTGCGAGCACGATTCGCGTAGCGTGGACGGGCTCGCGAGCCTCGAACGAGCATTCGTAGCGTGCTCGACTGCGCTCTGCCCGATTGTCAGATTTTTCACGAACACAGGGATTCGCATCGCGTTCGTTGTAGGCTCGTTAAGTACGTCCACGCTTGAAATCACGAGCTACGAACGAATCCTGTTCGTTCGAGGCTCGGCTCGTGCTCGCTTCGCGTAGCATGGACGCACAATAATGATTCAGCAGAATATTAGAGACACCTTTTTTATACGGGAGAAAGAGATTCTAATAAATAGTCGACCCTTCCAGTATTACTAGACCGCCGTAAACCTTTAAATAATCAAACGTACACCGATGTGGTACTCCATTCTACCCAGTAAATCGTCGATCCGGGATACCGGTGATCAATATTAACCATGGTGCCTATATTTTGAAGGGAACACCTCGTGGTTCAGTTGGCAAATTGAATTACTTATGTCCTCGTGATTGGCTTTTGTTTGTTTGTCCCAGAGCTGATTGCAGTGGGTTATCGGTTTTTGTGATGTTGTTAGGTGATTTGGTTTGGATGATGTCTTTTTATAACAGTTTGGCTTGATTATTTTGAAACGCTCGGGGATAAAGACGATGATTTCAGTATACTAATCGCTCATTTTTAACCGTTCAAATGAGTATTCAACCTGAATAGTATTTTAAGTTCCAGGATTCAATCTCATTGGTGTCATAGTGCTCAACATGTTGTTTATTTTCTGTAAATACCGCGACTATATTTAACGGTTAATATTTTAAATCATAGTCTCTCTGTCTATCTGATAGTGTGCTTTCTCAATACCAAGGGGTAATCTTGATAAAGGTGTATGGAGGTACCTCCAAGGTGGATGACACCTCCATTGAAAAGGGAAGATCTTCAGCCGTACACGTCGGACAATTGTATATATGCAGATCGCCGAGAAAACTTCGTAAGCGCGATGCAGGATGTTGGGGCGCCATCTATCTATCGGCCTGTGAACTATCATAATGAGGTGGTTGCTACAGGTTTATAATTACACCGTGACTCAATACTTTCACGATAACATGCAAGGCAAGAGCCACGGACATAAGCTAGGATCTATAATATCAAATAGACAATGCTGTAACAAAAGCTTTACATTTAAATGTGCCTCTCTAGGGAGTGCAACACGCATGCATATTAAAAATGGCACGCACAAAAATAGAATAAATTAATAACCCTATTTTTCTATTCAAACATCCCCCATTTATAATATTTTGTTAAGTACCATTGGTAAGTCGAATGATTCACGAATGTTATTCATAATTTTGTCACTTACAATATAGTAATATTATTTCCTTCGCCGGTGTCAAATAATCAGGTGGCATTGACTTTTAGTGAATACTAGCTGCCCGGCGCGACTTCGTTCGCGTGGTGCTACCCTACCCTGTGGTGCTACCCTACCCTACCCTACCCTACCCTACCCTGACAGCAAAATCCCCATTAACAAAATTATCCGCCATTTATTGAATTCATTTGTTACCAAAAAATGTGATAAATGAAGAACCGCTCGACCGATTCTGTGCAAACTTCACATAAACCATCTACTAAATAGTCCGAATAAAGCCTAAACATTTGGTTTGGATAGGTGAGCCTATTGAGTTATAAAATTACAACGAAAAGTGGCATTGATTTTTATATATCAGTTTTGGCAAAGAATTTTTCTCTTTCACGTAGGTCAGGAAACGGATCATTGACTATGTACCTACTTTATGTCCTTTCTATTTGAATTTACTTGAGAAGTTTGTTTCTGCTAATGATCTATTTTAGGTAAAATCTTGAGAAGAGCGAAACGTCTCCAACAAAAACCGACAAAATTGAAAATCATGCCCCTGCATGGCTTGGCAATAGATTTGCGTCTTTCATTTGTAAAATCCGCTCTTTTGAGTATTCTGTACTTCAATCCTTCTAAACTCATACAACTGTCGCTATCGGAGCGGATGCTGGAGCAGGAAGACCTTGCAGATGACCCCTGGTCCTCAGTAACAGGGAGGCCAAGAGAAGAGAATAGAGTTCCATTTTTCATAACCTATGGTAGGTAATTTTTTTTAAACCACGAAGTCGATAAACATACGGCCCGCCTGATAGTAAGCGGCTACCGGAGCCAAATGGACGCTTGCAACACCCGAGGCATCGCTCACGCGTTACCCACCCTTCCCCCCTCCCCAATGAGCTCTGGCGACCTTACTCACGCGCAGCAACACAACATACAGTTATTTGGCTGCGGTATTCTGTAAGGTGGAGGTATTTCCCCAGTCGAGCTGCTGTTTGAGCGAATAAACGCTATGCTCTACGTCTCTTTAAATAATAATGTAGACCAATATAGTGAAGCGCTCGTGGTGTAGCATGATTAGCCGTTCTTAATCAGTCGGCAAAGTTTAGCTACCACCGTCGTAGTCGGTGCCTGGATGGGTGACCGCCTAGTGACATTTCAAATCGAGCGGGTCCATACTTCGGAAGGCACGTAAAGTCGTTAAGCTATTTGGAGGCCTACAAGGCGACTTGAAAAGCTGCAACAGTAGGTTACCACTAGCCTACCTCCACCGATCCGCAGTGTGCACGCGTGGTGGATTATCTGCATTGGACATTATAGGCTAATGATGAGACTATAACAGGTGGAGATTTCGAGATGCCATATTTTCGAAACCTATGTTGGGTTAGTCATTCTTAACAACTTTTACTATGGGACCAATAGTGAATTCTAAATTTCTTTTTTACTTTTCTTACAAAATGTCAACCTTTCTCGATGATAATGTTAGTCCCATAGTAAAAGTTTTTCAGCATCCAACATAGGTTTCGAAAATATGCCATCTCGAAATCTCCACCCAGTATAGTAAATCTCAATAGCAGAAAGTTTCTCAGCAAAAACAAATGGTAGGTGCGACCACTCATCTATAACATGTCGTTTGGCCGAGTATAAAATTGCCGACGTACCTATATTATATCGGGTTTGTTTAATTAAAACGACGGAAGCCGACGCGACCCGATGGCCCCGCGCCTTGTTCAACACGATTCTTCATCGTACGTGTAAATATAATATTTTTAACTCTTTATTTACTTGTGTTGTGATGAATATATTTATTTGGGATGTTGCCTGTACATTTGGGTCTGTCGGAGGAGATCAGACTATGAAATTACTGGAAGGGCAACCTATTTTGGTTTATACGTGGATAATATAGGTTTGGAGGGCTGGCTCTCATATGCACTATTATTAATCTGGCGACTGATTATTGAAGAACGGATCACACAAAAGATGGTTTGCAGAATGTATACTATTTAAGCAGAGCACACGAACATTTCTGTCCGACGACTGCTTTTGTAGGCTTTATGAAATTTATTTCAAATCTTCTCAAAAAATTACATATAACCTGGCTGGGCTTTGGTTGATCAAATTGGAACATGAAACATCTTTGTACGAAAATGCGTAGGTCAGGAGAACTGACTAATATGGGGAATCAGCTATAAGAATTGGAAGGAGAGCGAGAGATAAGTGAAGTCCGAACAGAACAACCATTTTCTTTTATTATATAATTTAATAAAATGAACTTTGTAAATTGGTAAGTTTTGGTCCTATTGGCATCGGAATGTCACGGGGGTTGACACTGAAAATCAGTGCTGTGACGGAATTCACTTCCATTGCAGCAAAATGCTGAGTTGTCAACCTAATTTATCAGAAATGCGGCGTACAGTTTCCCTAATCTATTTTAGCTTGTTTTTTATTTTTAATATTATTATTTTTTTAGTTTAAAGTACTTATTATGTTTTTAAGCGTTTGTTTTATAGTTTTTATTATTTTTATTTTAACTAAAGTTTTATGTTATGTGCCTCGATGTTTGATGAATAAATGTATTTTCTTTCTTTCTTTTAAGTGTTTGGTAAGCGCCTGATGGTAAGCGGATACCGTAGCCATATGGACGCTTGCAACTCACGCGTTACCGACCTCCCTCCCAATGAGCTCTGGTGACCTTACTCACGCGCAGGAACACAACATAAAGTTATTTGTCTGCGGTATTCTGTAAGGTGGAGGTACTTTACCAGTCGAGCTGCTCGCTGAGCGAATAAACGCTACGCTCTTAAAATAATGGAGTCACATGATGTATCGACTCTCGAAGGACCAAATTTGCGTCATCGGTACTATCAATATAATTCAAGAAACACTGATAGCTCGCATGTTTCAGACAAAGGTTTTCAGTTGAACAAAATAAATCGATGTGATATTTCATTGTTTCAGCGTAACCCAACATTTAAATCACTGTCCACGCAGCGTTCATTTATTCGCGGCCATGGTCCACAATCAACACATTCATTATTGGCATTAGAAAAATGGCACCGATCGTCCATTGTGCCCCGTTCAAATAATCGTAAATTACCGAACGGACAAAATATAATAAATTGCCGATGAGATCTCTACAAAAAATACACGTTCGGAAACCGCACACTCGCCTCTATGTCCAAAAGTTTAGGGGTCAAAATCGTTTTCGTGGGAACACCGTCACTCGATGAGCTTATATTTGTTCGGCGTACCCTTTTGTCGTCGGCTTTTTTCGGTTGTTACAGAGTAAAGGCTGATAGAACACGTTTTTCAAATCATTAAACTGTTTCGACCGCGGTCGCGGTTTGTCGGGAAAAAGGAGAGGTTGAGTTTAAAAAAAAGAAAGGTGGGTGGTAAAAACATTGCGGCGCGTTGGCCTGCGAACGGGCCGAAGTGATCGTTGTTTCGCCACGATAATAATGTAGCTGGATTTATGCGAGTTGATGGTTTTGAAAATGTATATTTTTGACCAACTGATCCGGAAGGAGGGTTATGTCGGGGACTATCAAATATTACAAAAAATACATACTCAGGTTATTGGTTTATCCCCGACTGCAATACCTTATAAAATTCAAGTTATATTCAAAATTCTATAGATTAAATACAGAGCTTGTTTTTCTTTTTTCTGTTATTTTTTTTTCTTTTAATTTGTATTTGATTCGGGGTTATTAAAACCGAGATGTTTTAAATAAACCAAGTTTAAAAGTAGGAAGTTAATTCAAATTCGAGAACAAGATTTGAGACAAGTAGCGGAATTTCAGACGGACCATTAGAAAATTGAAAAAAAAACGCAATTTTCATGTTTTTAGTATATATGCTATACGTAATTACATCCTAAACAAAAAAAGTCCATACAAGTCTTGCCGTCTAAAACCTACAAATTCCTAATCAATTTCAAAAAATTACAGAATATTACCAAGTATCAAAAGCTAACATTCCCCGTACACTCAAACCAGAGAGTAGGCAGTCAATTCCTCACGTGGCGCTCGTTCACCATCGACACTCGCGGCTCGGTCGACACTTCGCAGTTTTAGCACTTTTCGTACTTTTCGCATTTTCGCACTCGCCTCCCGCCTATTTGTGAGCATTTGGAATATACGCAAATGCGGAAATGTGCCTGTAAGCGCATTCGGCGTTCAATGTTTGGATATATTTCCGTGGTATGAATATTACTGGACATAAAAGCATATGAAAATTATCTGAGTTTCTTGTCTTATCTAATATCAGAGGCTTTGGGTTTGATACCCGTATAAAACCATAAAATTACATATACTTACTATTTCAACCCCTGGGTTGGGTTTTGGAATAGCTATTCCAAAATTACGACCAAAATAAATTAGAAGCTTCACTCCAAATTTCTTGGTGAGACATATTTGGGCTCTATGTTGATATGTCAGTCAGTTTCTATGAACACTATGATATAAACAAACCTATTTTATTAGCAGTCCAAATTATTCAAGAAGAGAAGAAATAAGTAACTGTGTAACGATGCGACCTCCCCTATTTCAATTATTGCTTCTGGTCACAAATATTTCATTCATGATTCTGCGCGTGAGTAAGGTTGCCAGAGCTCATAGGGGAGGGGGGAAAGGTCGGTAACGCGTGAGCGATGCTTCGTGTGTTGCAAGCGTCCATATGGCTACGGTAACCGCTTACCATCAGGCGGGCCGTATGCTTGTTTACCGACTTAGACGTATAAAAAAAAAAAAACATTCATTTATTCTAATTTTTAATTGTTTAAATTTTCAAATGATTTAATTTTCGACTTCCAATTTTAAAATTTTTGAATTCTCATATGAAGAATGTCCCAAAATTAGAATATGTAAATTTTGAAATAGTATTTGTGACCGGAAACAATAATTGAAATAGGAGAGGTCGCATCGTTGCAACTGTTGCAACTTAACTGTACCAATAAAAAATATAAAAACAAAAACTATAAAAAGTCGATAACAAAAATCAAAGGAAAAAGTTGCAACTTTATCTCAAACTTAACCGGTTCACAGCGACAAGCGAGCAAAAACCGCCCGGCTCCGAAAACGTGAACGTACATAAATTGCGCCCGCACCAGGATGCCCCGGGACGAAAGTTTCACACCATTAATTCTTGCCCGCAGTCTACTGCACTTTTTCCATCGTTTTTCATTTTACCGAAAATAAGAAAAAAAAGCTTTCCTATATGTAAAACAGTCATTTCCATTCTGCCGAAAGTAATAGGATCATCTATGCGGTTTCAATTCATCTAATGTATTAGGGTATTTTTATGTTTTATTGTTCGGTAGGATTTTGGTGCCATTAAACTTTTCAATTTTATGTTACGGAAGATATATTTTTTTGCGGTAACTTACATAGGAATATTTGAATAATGTATTGTTGTTATTGTCGTATTGTAGTTTTAAATTTATTTTTACTTTTTGTGTTACTTTGTATCATCAATACTTTAGTCGACTTAAAAAAAGGTGATTATCAATTCGACAAAAATTTCATAAAGCAGAGGTTAATTGATATATGGTTGTAGTAGCTTCTCTCTGCACCAGCATCCCCCCTGGCTAAGTGACAATTGTATGAATAAGTACAAAAGTATTTGGAAAAAAGCTGTAATATGAAAAGATCATCCACGACTAAAAAAAAAAAGCCTTGCTGATTTTCTTGCCGGAGTCTTCTCAGTTTAAATGTATTTCGAACCGGTGGTAAATTCAACTGTATGTAAAGTTCATAAGTGCCTTACCAGGGCATAAACTGAATAAATTACTTTTTGATTTTGATTTTGACACGTTCATGTAATATTATTGGAACTGCAATATATTCAAATATGATAAATCTATTAGGGCATCCAAACAAATATACAAATTTTCATAGATGTATGTATGTTTGTCCACTCATATCTTCGAAGCTATTAATCGGATTGTGACCATTCTCTTTTTATTGGCTTATGTTGGTTGGATTTAATTCAACTTGGGAACAGTGCAAGTTTCATTGAAATCAGTTCAGTAGTTTAAAGATACGGACTAATACGTGTGACGGCCTGGCTTATTGATTCGAGCTACGGGTGTGGTGTCAAAGGGAAAACATCTCAAAACCTTGATCAAATTCTAGTGCATGTAAGCAAAACTAAAAATAACGTATTAAACAAGTAATTAAAAAAAAAAAACGACATTTATCGATTATTTCATGCATATTGGAATGCATTTTGAAGGGGTTTTTTTTTTAAATTACTTCTTTATTATGTATCTCATGCTATCCCCATGCAAAAAAAACGTATCTGAAACTTCGTCATTGTCTGAAAACAAATTTTTCTTCATTTCAATAACGGCGGCGAGGCGTCAACTAAAAATGTTACTTAATTATATCCAAACAATGTCGACCATCGATCACCGCCGAAAAGAAAAGCGTAACTATATTCAATAAGCCGTCTTCGAATCTGCATCAAACGATCCCGGATTGCCACAATCAATTTTCATTTGCCACAAAACGTAGCAAAAGGAAAAAACGCGGCCAAGTAAAAGGGCACAGATGGCGTGCCATTTTTAATAGTCGAAGAACGGAAAGAAGAATGCTCGCCAGTCACTCGCAGACAAATCGACGGTAATTAATGACCGACCGGGAATATATATTTTTTCACTCCGATATCAATAAAGGAGGCCACATTACAGAAGGGACAAAACAAAACATCGCCCCGGTGTCGAACGAAAGGAGAATTTATCATCTAGACGGTAGAGACAGTCGGCACAACCGCCAATGTCCATTTGGATAATGCCCAACGCGATTAAAAATATAAAAATACCCCCACAGCCCCCATAAGAGGGGGACCGGGGAGGATTTGACGGAGGACACCGCTCTGAGGACACAAAAGGATTATAAATGAGAAGGAATTTTAGATAATATTTGTACGTTGGATGTGGATTGTAATGTTGGCAGAGATCGGCGCGGGCGGGCGGGGGTCGCGGCGACCCCACAAGAGGGATGGGGGGGTCTTCCGCGATCCGCACCTAATGAGTGTTTGTATCAATTTGTTAGTATTGTATTTGAATATTTTCGTGCGTTCGTTACGATTTTAATCCCTTGTGGTCGTGGCAGTCTGGATCGATGTTTTTTGTGTAATATTTTCCGTTTGGGTGCTTTTTTATTTTTGTTATTTTTAATTCGGGGTCTGTTTGATCGTCGGTAGCGTTTGTGCGTTGATTAAAGGCGTCGGGTGTTTTTTTTCTCTAGAGTTATTTCTTACCGTAATTAATGTTTGGGTTGTTTACTTTTGCACTACTTTATTAATTGAATTTATTGTGTTTGTTGTGTATGTGTAAGTTTGTATTTATTTTAAGCCACGTGGTGAACGTGGGCTGTCTATGTTATGTATGACATTGGAGGTTAAAGGGATAAGGATTTGAATGGAGTTTATGTACTGTTATGCTCATAAGCGTTTCGTAATATGCCACATTTTTAGATCCTCCGCTCTACCCACTGCTAGGTTTCACAGGTCATATGTGCATACGTCATTTAAATACTATTTTCTCTTAAAAAAATACAATAATATAACTAATTAGTGGTACGCGTTTAAAATAATACATAGAACACGTGTGTGGCGCCGGCGCGCACCCTCCGAGCGATAGTACAAAAAAGGGGTCAGATAACGCGAAAAAATATAATTCATCTTCATAATTAATACATTTAAAAATATATTATTAAAATCTCCTTTTTTCCACGTACCGTAGCGTGAGGACTTTTTAAAGCACAACGAAGGATGAATCCGAATGAGCGAGAAAAGAATAACACCGGCCGGCGACACGCCGTGTTTTCAATTCATTATCTCGAAAACAAAAATTTCATTAGTCCCGAGATTTCCTTTTTAAATTTAATTATTCATATTTAAATTAAACAAAATATAATAGAGGTCCGGCCGACGTTCAAAAAAGAAAGCGGCTTTTATCGTATCATATTTTATTAACCGAATTTATAATTCTGCGCCGATTCGACTAAATCCCTGGCGAGGGGCGGAAGGGGCGCACCTCCCCTGGAAAATATTTATGAATGCCAAGCAGAAAAATCCACAATAATATTTCAGGGTGGACGTCCGACTCGGCGGTCTTTACTTGCCCGCCCTGATCTATTTAAAACAGAGGTCCGGAAGGACAAAAGGGCTGCGGCTCGTAAAAAAAACTGGACACGTATAGAGGTTACCGGCCGTCCGGTGGCTTTGTCTGATTCTTATTTTTTACCGGATCGGATCCTTTTGCGCCGTTTTTTATCGGTTTTTGTTCCGGAGACATATCACCCCACCCCTGTTTGTGTGGCGGTCGTTCTAATGCGCCCACCCATTTGTAATTTTTATATTTCAGTGTGGCAACCCACTTTTTTAGTTGCGATGGTAAATGGTGACCCCTTGCCTTTGGAATGTAAAAATTTTATGATTTACGGAGGTGCGCTTGAATTGTCTTCCGTTGATATTTTTTGCCTTACAGGTAACGTTAAAATGTGTAAACGCACTTAATGCCTTATTTCAGTTGCAAAAGAATATTCATGTATGAGCTGGTACCATCTGCACTTGTAGGTATAAAGACTGATCTACTATTAAATAATTTCCTTTTAAATATACAACACTAAACTTCTTCAAAATATTCATTCATAAAATGCTCAGCTCCCATCGATATATTATCTTGTCTAGATTAAGGGTTACGTACAAGACAACATCGTGAAAGTGGCCGCTTGGAAAGTCAATAAAACAAAATTATGTCACTCATGAATGAATGTTCTACGTTTAGACGTGGACCTACTGAAACTGAAATAGCGACACCGTTGTCTTATTTCTTCGGCCGTTTTTACAGCTGTCACCCTTATTCTAGGGTAATACTATTTCGATGTCAGCTCCCATGTAAATGAATGTATTTGTAACTGACTGTCAACGTGACTGCTAACGTCAACATGTGACTGATGTTCAGCATCTGTATCATATACAAGAAACTTTTTTGTGTGTTAACTCGATTTTTCTATGCTGAAAGAATGAAATGAAAAAACGAAAATCTGGGTGAAAATGTTTACCATGTTCAAGATCAAATAAGGCAGCAAAGTAGCATACGACTCGCTTGATGGTAAGCAGTTACACCTACACACCTGTTTGTATCACTAGCACCATAGAGAATATTCTAACTCTATGATCAGCGCGAGGTCCTACAAAATTCTGTTCTCACCTAATGATCAACCCCATGCTAATAGGGATGATACCTGGGTAAAAAAAAAAAAATTCTAATTAGTCCGTCAGTTAGATTATAAACATATTTTTTGCTTTATCAAATCATAAAATTTTTACAAAGATAAAGTGCGACAAAGTTCTAGAGTGGGGGCTCGTGACGTCACTTGTTCCTTAAAAGTGTACCACACCGTGACGTCACGCGGAACTTCAACACACCATATCTTCGTAGTTTTTTGTATAATTGACAACAAGAAAAAATAAGGGTCTAATATTTTTTGATAATGTTTATTTATTAAAATTATTAAATTAATTTTTACTGTGTATATAGGCCTGTGTTTGACCACAATCTCACTATGGTAAGTGATGATGTGATCGAAGGTGGTAAGCACACAAAGCCTAGAAGGAACTGGCTCTCAAGTGCAGCTGACGGAACACACCGTGCTTGGCCACAGATTTTCAACTTGAGGGTGGTAGCCAGCTATGGTTTCCTCACAATATTTTCCTTCACCGAAAACTCAAGCTCATTGTAGGATTCGAACCCGGGACCTTCGACTCGGTATCCGACGTCACTACTACTGAGCTATCATCGCCTTGCATGTGACGGACTAAATAGATTTTTTCAGTCAACTAGCCTATTCTAATCAAAACGTTATTTAAATCAATACAATCAATTGTATTACCAACAACAATCCCAATTTTATTCACATCGAATTTGTATTCCAATCACAAAATACCGAAATCGCGTACCGACGCCCCGACGTATGTAACAAGCTAAAATTCCGACGCTCACAAAACAATGAGCCGAAGTTAGTATCAATTAACCGGCCATACGAGATGTAAACTCGATCCCCCATGTATCTGACAATGCGATTAACCCACTGCAATTGGACGTGTAGCATGCATGCCCGCGTGTATTGTATGCGGAACTATTGATGGGGGTGCGGCTTTTTTGTGATATATAGGCGATAATATGGGAGTATTCTTCAAATACGGATATCTGATCTTAAACTAAGCAGAGCTATGGAAACCATATAACTATTATGTAAACAGGTATCTGGGAGCACGGGAGTGCCCCCCGCCAAGAAAGCCAAGCGAAGCGCAATGGCACTACCTACCTTTTATCGAAGCGCTTCGTCGTTTTTTTGAACCCTCATAATTTGGGTTTGGATTATACCAGATAAACAAAATTCTCGGGAAATTATGTCAATAGTGAACTTATTAAATATACTAAGTTTCAATAACATAGCTCTTATACTTTAGATTTAAAAAACCCCGATTTCGTCACAGACTCACTGATGATCATCAAAACTCTTAGGGTACTTCCTGAAGTCCTAGAAATCTGAAATTTGGTATGTAAGCTTGTATTCGTACACAATAAACAAAAAACATAAGGAACTTACAAAAATAAATCCCACCAAAAACTGTGTTTGGATTTACTTTTTCTTAGAAAGAAGGTCATTTTTAAGGTTGGATTCGAACTACCTCCTTCATATAGAGTCCAGCTCTGTTACCAACAGGACTATGCTTGGTTTGATATACGCTGCTTCAGAAAAATAAAAAATGTTTGTTCATTAGTAATTTTCTTAATTAGATAATAAGAAATCAACTATATCCCAGTCGAAGATCTTTAAAATCAAATCCAATACATCAAATTGTGAACTAAAACTGGAAAGCGACAAATGAATGATTCCTACACAATATTTTTTACCTTTTGACACGGATAAAAATCTATATAAATCACAGCGACCCGTTTAAATAATTAATATAAACAACAAAGCAACTTCTAAACGCACGATTAATCCAGACCGCACGTTGCGGAAAATGAGCGGGAAAAAAACAAACATGGCTGCCGTAATCAAATTATAACCGAAGTGAAGCAACGGCCACCTAAGGGCCAAACCGCGGTATCCTTGGATATTTATCATAGGGAATAATGAATGAAGCCTTTTTTGGGCCCGATAATGGGGAGTGTGTTTAAAAAACGCACCTGTACCTAGCGTAGGCAGCGATTTGTCCGGGCATCCGGCTCGAAGGACGAGAAATAAGTTTTTATTTTTATGGGTATGTTCTTATACATGTTTAAGCTTTCTTTACTGTTGTATAACTTACTCTTACTTATAACTGATATGAAATAAAAATGGTGTTTAAATTAATATCGCCATATTTGTTGCCATCAAAAAAATCTTGTAATATACAAATATTCTTTACATCTTAATACACTATGTAAAATTTCAATAGAACATACGTAATAGTGAGAATCATTTATATACCGCAATACGTAGCCCCGCGTCATATGCAGGTGGCTCGTGAGATTTCAGGCTTCAAATTACTTAGCGGACGTGGGCTGCATCGACCGCCAGCGCTTCCAGTTTGACCTCCTACGTTTACATTTGCATTTGATTTTATGGGTGGGTGTATACGAAAGAAGTAGTTTTATTATTCACTGAAAAAATATAGTTACTTGCTGGTACACACAATGAAGCGCTCGTGGTGTAGCATGATTAGCCGTTCTTAATCGATCGGCGAAGTTAAGCTACGTCTGTCGTGGTCGGTACCTGGATGGGTGACCGCCTAGTGGTATTTGAAATCGAGCGTTTCCGTGCTTCGGAAGGCACGTAAAGCCGTTGGTCCCGGTTATCACTTAATTGTGATAGTCGTCAAGCTTGTTGGATGCCTCCTAGGCACACAAAGCCTAGAAGAAACTGGCTCTCAAGTGCAGCTGTCGGAACACACCGATAGATGCTTGGCGACAGATTTTCACCTTCAGGGTGGTAGCCAGCTAGATGGGTACTGCAAAGTACCCTACCTATGGTTTCCTCACGATGTTTTCCTTCACCGAAAGCTCAAGCTCATTGTAGGATTCGAACCCGGAACCTTCGTCTCATATCCGACGTCACTAACACTGCACTGAGCTATCATCGCCTTGAATAATTGTCCAAAAATGTAACCTTCCTGAGTTTCTTGCCTGTTCTTCCCAGTTGAAGGCTGACTTACGAACTGGTGGTATCTTCAGTATTCTTCTACCCTATGGTTTCCTCACGATGTTTTCCTTCACCGAAAGCTCAAGCTCATTGTAGGATTCGAACCCGGAACCTTCGTCTCATATCCGACGTCACTAACACTGCACTGAGCTATCATCGCCTTGAATAATTGTCCAAAAATGTAACCTTCCTGAGTTTCTTGCCTGTTCTTCCCAGTTGAAGGCTGACTTACGAACTGGTGGTATCTTCAGTATTCTTCTACCCCTATCATATGTTCAAACCCATAATTCTTTTTTTTTTTTCAGGAGTTACTCCCTGGACGAGAGGTTCCTGTATTCGCAAGGTGAAGTCCGTCGCGTCAGCTGGCATCCCAGCTCGCTGTCACATGTGCTCGTGCTGGTCTCCGACAACACTATTAGGTATTTATAAGCTGCCCGGCGTGACTTCGTTCGTGGTGTCCTACCCTACCTTACCCTACCGCGCTAAGCTCACATTAAAGTTTATATAGTCGTTAAGTTTTCTTACATTTTCTAATATTCTACACCACTTTTTTTTTTTCTTAAAAGTATAAAGTGGCGTTACAGATCCCTAGGCAGTAGCCAATCTGACTGACTGTCAAACAATAAAGAAACCACATAGTGATATTTTGTACACTATGCACCTTATTACAAAACATGGTTTAAAGGAAAACCAGGTTTTAAAATAGCCTCGTCCCTTTTTATTATATGACGTTAGAAAGTGACCAAATGACAGTAAAAAATGGCTTTACTTTAAACCATGTTTTGTAATAAGGTGCTATTATTTTAAATACCAAAGCTCTATACTAGAAATACTCTCTATGCTCTATATAGAAGATTTATAGGATATAAATCTTGGAAATGGAAGATGGAAGATTTATAGGAGATACTTTTTTTATACTACTAAAGCAGCAAACAAGCATATGGCCCGCCTGATTGTAAGCGGTTACCGTAGCCTGTAAACGCTTGCGACACCAGCGGTATCACTCGCGCGTTACCGACCCTGCAAAAATCTCTTCACACCCTTATGAAGAAACCCATGCTGTACTCCCTTGGCAAAACCACGGCGGGAAGCTCATTGCACAGTCTGAGCTTCCGCGGAATGAAGCTCCTATGAAACCACACAGTACGAGACCATTTTGGTTCCAATGTTTATGGATGGACTCCCCGTCGATGGCGAGAGTTGCGGTGATAGAAGGTAGCCGTGGACATCAGTCGTTGATAAAATAATTTATAAAAATTACAGGCTCTACAACATAGCACTGAAAAACGGCCCCAAATTGGCTAAGATCTTCACGATCGGCCCCAAGCCGTCAAGCCACGGCCTCAACGGTAAAATGATACTAGACAGCCTGGGCGATACCGCCGTGGACTTCACGTCCACACCCGACTCGGAATCTCTGTTGATCTTGAGGGGCAACGGTGATGTTTATATGATGTCGTGCGATTTGGATAATAAGAGGTGAGATTTAAGATGCTTGCTGTAGCTCTTAGAGTTTTTTTCCGGTTGATAGCCCTCAGCGCATACCAATCTCGTTCACGTGAGGCTAACACCATTTAGTCCATTAAAAAAAACGTCACTTAATCATTATTTCTCGGCTTGACAGACGCTTAAAACGATTTGGTATTGTTTTTAAATGGGCTTGTGTTTGGTCTAGACTTGCTTCGCATAAATTACGATAACGAAGCCGACATTGGTGCACAGGTACCACAGAAGCCTATTTACTATACCCTGTCAGTTCCTAAGTTGTAAGTGTCAGACTTCAAATGGAAGTCATTTTGCTTTGCTGTCCACTTTCGATGAGTATGTAAAACGTCTATATGTCGACAGCTTATGGGGGGGGTCTCAACATCTCGTGATTTGGTCTAAGAGTGGGACTAGTGAAATATGGTTTTTCTATACTACTATGGAGGCAATGGCCCGCCGTTATCAAACCTCATAGATGCCTGCGACTCCAGCGGTGTTCAGAAATTGCGGAAGCAAAATCTTCACACTCAGAAGGGATCGAGAGGGTTCGCTATGCCAGCGCCGGAATAGACACTGCCAGCACAGCGTCTCCTCATGGGACCTTATTCACGTAAAAGTAATGCATCATTATCCCTAATTTCCAGTGGCATACAGCCGAAGGTGTTAGGTCCACTGGCGATGTACCCTCCAGCGGACGACAACTACGGCACGGAGTCGTGCTGCATCGCGTGTGTGGGCGGCGGCGACACTCCGCCGCTCGTCGTCGTCGCTACTTGTTCCGCCACCCTCTACCACTGTCTACTGCTGCCTAATGTAAGTGTTACTGAACGTGACAGCTCCACGACGCGATGTACCCTCCAGCGGACGACAACCGAGGATAGGGCACCCTGAAGATGCAGGTCTCCTTTCACAAATGAGCGTGGAACGGGCAGATACTCCACCACGCGTGCCCACTGCGGGTCGGTGGAGGTAGACTAGTGGTCAACCTACTATTACGTGCCTTTCAAAGCACAGAAAACGCTCGAGTTGAAATACCACTAGACGGTCACCCATCCGGATTCTATCAACACCGGTGATTGCTTTACTTATCCGATCGATTAAGAACAGCTAATCAAGCTACACCACGAGCGCTTCGGAGTGAAACTAGCTAGACCCATTAAAAGCTTTTCCCTTCCAGCCGTCAGAGAAAGGAGACAGCGACAGTCACGCCCTGTACGTGGTGGAAGCCGTGGAACTGAACATGGTGCTGAACCCTGAAGATGACGACCTTCAGTACTCCTACCCTGTTCATCTGTACCCGGTAATATCTCATACTTATTCCTTGTACATTATAAAAATCAGTTATCTAGTTTCCATAGTACAAGTTCTGCTTAGTTTGGGATCAGTGAAGAATCTATGAAGAGTGTGACAGAATATGTATTTATACAACGTTTAACGGAAAGGGAAGGAAAGTATATGTGTCTGAAAGGGCTGAAGACTACATCAGGAATAGACTCTACAAAAAGTTTCAGCTCAAAATAAATTACTCAGAAATTCATACATTCACGACCTGCGCTCCTAGTACAGGTCGATTAACTAATTCTGGCACGTTCACCACATGTACACGTCGCGCTTGTGTAGTGTGTGTGAAGCGCGTGACGTCACGTCGCACTGCGGCGCGTCGGGAACACTGTGCGTCTCTCTCGCGCCAGGTCAAGCTTATCCCACCAAAAATTTGTTTATGCAAAATGACATGTTGTTGAAATGTTGGCTCGCACTGTCAAAAAGTTATCAGATCTCATGTAGAGCCAAGTTTATAACTCTATATGCCCTTACTCTACAAGCGCTAACACAAACTCTGCACCTTAGTCAAAATATGTGGCTTGGCCGTTTCACTACCGTCACATGGGAGTAAGGTGAAAAATTTAGTCACTGTTAATTACTTTTTAACCGACTTCAAAAAAAGGAGGAGGTTCTGAACTCGGTTGTATGTTTTTTTTTTTTTTTTTTTTGTTACCTTATAACTCCGTCATTTATCAACCGATTTGGGAAATTCTTTTTTTGTCTGGAAGGGTACACTTCCCGTTTGGTCCCATTGTCATCAGATCAGGATTTGATTACTTCTTAGTGTACTTTGAAGTCGTTTTAAGGTTTTTTTTGTAAAACAGTCCAATTATTTGTTATACAAATGTTCTTGTAGTAGTGAAACGGCCAAGCCACATGTTTTGACTACGGTGTGTATAGTTTGTGAAGTTGGCTTGTATGCTTATCATTGCGTTTTAATATAATGTGACGTATGTTTGTATGTTCGTAGTGCACTACGAACACATACGCATGCGTCCATGCGGGAGGCGTTCACGCGGTGTCGCTGCCGATCCTGGGCCAACTTGTGGACTACGCGCTCGCTGAACAAGGTACTTACTATGTCTCCTAATTAACTGGCATATAATTATATATATTTTACATTATAATAAACTCCCCGATATATTGTGACCTGTACCATACTGCTTACAATATAACGTATTTATTTTCGATAGTTTATGGTCTAACATTGTCAAACCGTCATATTATGAACCGTCCCTGATTGGTCAGTCTTGGCAGTAGTTCGTTCTGTATTCATAGAGTAGAGTTAGATCACAAACATAGGAGTTAAATAAAAGAAATGCACATTTAATTGTTTGAGATCAAAATTAAATATGTCAATCATATTTTTTTAAGAAACTATAAAATCAATAAACTACGTTACATTTCGCCAAAGATGGTGGCACGGGACACATGCCCCCTTATTAATAAATAAGATGTAAGTCAGTCTTTTCCCAGGTATTAAGATAGCCCCAGCCCTTTTTAGGGTTCCGTAGCCAAATGGCAAAAAACGGAACCCTTATAGATTCGTCATGTCTGTCTGTCTGTCTGTCTGTCTGTCTGTCTGTCTGTCTGTCCGTGTATGTCACAGCCATTTATTTCCGAAACTATAAGAACTATAATGTTGAAACTTGGTAAGTAGATGTATTCTGTGAACCGCATTAAGATTTTTACACAAAAATAGAAAAAAAACAATAAATTTTGGGGGTTCCCCATACTTAGAACTGAAACTAAAATTTTTTTTTTTCATCAAACCCATAAGTGTGGGGTGTCTATGGATAGGTCTTCAAAAATGATATTGAGGTTTCTAATATCATTTTTTTCTAAACTGAATAGTTTGCGCGAGAGACACTTCCAAAGTGGTAAAATGTGTGTCCCCCCCCCTGTAACTTTTAAAATAAGAGAATGATAAATCTATAAAAAATATATGATGTACATTACGGTGCAAACTTCCACTGAAAATTGGTTTGAACGAGATCTAGTAAGTAGTTTTTTTTTAATAGGTCATAAATTGAAATTAATATCAAATACTCAGGTCTATACTACCATTTACTTAAATACCTACAGGTTTGTACGGAACCCTCGGTGCGCGAGTCTGACTCGCACTTGGCCGGTTTTGTTTATATAACATTAGAAAGTGACGGATATATTTTAAACCTAGGTATTACTATACTTCACTTGCACCCTATTTATTAATAAGGGGGATGAAGTTTAACCAATCAGCGCGCAACTTGCGTTCCGTTCATTCAAGTATGATGCCAGTTTACAATATGACGGTTTGTCATGGATAGATAAACTATCTAAAATTAATACGTTATATTGCAAGCAGTATGTTACAGTTCACAATTTATCGACAGTTTACAATCCCGCTAGGTAGATTATAAACTAACAGTTTTCACAAAAATATGGTGACATATAAAAGCTTGTTTTTTTTTTTGTCAGCGGACACAGAGTCAGCTCTATCAGCGATGTGTTCAAAGGCGAGTATCGCTCGACATCTAGTGTGCACTAGTGGGCGAACTCCATGCCCACCGTGTGGACTTGCCCTCACTTCACCTCCACTACCGAAACTATTGGTGCTGTGTACTGACTGCACTGTACTTACCAGGTTAGCATATCAACGTATTTTTTTTTTAGAAAAAATATTGTTTACAGGGCTGTTACTAAATCTGGCACGTTCATAGTACAGTCGAGGACATAAATATGTATACACTTAGTAAAATTCAACAACGGTTTCCTCTTAAACTACTGATTGAAATTATGAGATATTATAAAGGCAGAATCTTCTAACATATACTATTATGATTTGTGTAATAGTTTAACACTTAAATGTTAAACATGCGAGAAAATTGCTTTTGAATTTCAGAAAGTGTATACATATTTATGTCCTCGACTGTACTCACAAATATGCAATTTCATGATACAGTATGTTTTATTATATTACTGGCTTCTGCTCGCGTGGCCTACAGGAAACAAATGACATATTTTTCTACAACAATAAAACAACTTCATCCCGCTTCGAGGGTGGAATTATTAAAAACGCTGAGACACGTATAAATTAATTTTCAATATTCAGCCTAAACACAAAATTTGTAGATATTAACTTCGAAACTGATGGACTTTCATACACACTTTCATCCCCTATTTTACCTCTTTTTATGGGTGAAATTTCGAAATACTCTTTCTTAGTGGATACCTACTCTTCACAAAAAATATTCTCTCTTAATTTCATGTCTCTAGGACGAGTGGTTTAGGCTGTGCGTTGATATATCAGTCAGTCAGGACTTTGAATTTTATTATATAGATTCCTTCTAGTCAGTCAGTCAATTCTAATGGGCGAATGCAAAAAAAGGCCACTATATTTATGACCAGTAGCAAAAGCAAAACAATAACTGTCTCGTTCATACTCATAAGCTTGACCTGGCGCGAGAGAGACGCACAGAGTGTTGATATTGATCTGCAGTACGACGTGACGCCGCGCGCTTGTTCACCGATACTACACAAGTGGAACGTGTAAATATGGTGAACGTGCCAGACTTAGTTAACCGAACTATACTTCAAGCTGCTCTTGAGTGAAATAACGCTACGCACTAACTTTAACCTTTATTTTTATTACCATTGTCTTCTCAGTTTAAGTGTATTCCGAACCGGTGGTAAATTCAACTGGTAAAATCAAGCTATACATTTCTAGTATAAGGTGACCTCCCATTGTACGGAAATCCTATACAATGCGAGATCAGCTTATACTGGAAATGTATAGCTTGATCTGTAGCCGTGTGTACCAATTTAACGTTTATAAGTGCCTTTTACCAGAGCCTAAACTGAATAAATGACTTTTTAATTTTTGATTTTATTAACTAACTCTTATACTAAATTTAATTTAATAATTAAAATATGCAAAAAAAAATTTTTATAACTCAACTAGATGCCCGGCGCGACTTCGTTTGCGTGTTGACACACCCAACTTTTTTTATTTTCTTTTTCGTATTAGAACTAGTATTAGAAAACTTGATAAAAAAAGATGGATAAAATGGGTGAAGTCGTTCTCAAATTATGGCGTGACCAAGGGAAAAAGGGATTCATTTAAATATACAGATAACTAGCTGCCCCGCGCGGTTTCACCTGCATTCCCGAGGGATCATCTGTTTTCCCGGGATAAAAAGTATCATTTGTGTTAATCCAGAACATATTCTATCTGTGTGCCAAATTTCATCAAAATCCGTTAAATAGTTTTTGCGTGAAAGACACATACATCCATACTCACAAACTTTCGCATTTATAGCATATTTATAGCGTATTTTACTAGCTGTCCCCCGCGGTTTCACCCGCGTTCCTGGGATAAAAAGTAGTCCTTCTCTATACCATAGGCTATCTGCATGCCAAATTTCATGATGATCCGTTGAGTAGTTGAGGTGTGAAGGCGTAACAAACAAACAATCAAACTCACGTTCGCGTTTATCATATTAGTTAGGATTAGTAGGAAGTAGGATATTTTTATTGAAACTAACAAATATTAAAAACTAGCTGCCCGGCGCGACTTCGTTCGCATGGTGCTACCCTACCCTACCCTACTCTACCCTACCCTACTCTACCCTACCCTACCCTTCCCTACCCTAACCTGACAGCAAAATCCCCATTAACAAAATGATCCGCCATTTATTGAATTCATTTGTTACAAAAAATGTGATAGAACCGCTCGACCGATTTTGTGCAAACTTCACATTATCCATCTAATAAATAGTCCGAACAAAGCCTAAACATTTCGTTTGGATAGATGAGCCCGTTCTTGAGTTATAAAATTACAACGAAAAGTGGCATTGATTTTTATATATATAGATGTCCTTATAAAATTCCAGAACACTCGAACCGTACGATTTAGAGGAGCAGCTTTACAAAGAACTACAGCTGAAGAATCCAGCACTGGAACAAGACGACATTACTAATATACTAAAAGAGGTAAACTAACTTTAGTGCTAAATGCATTTGAGGGATTGTAAATGTCGACAAGAAAGCTCTGGCAAATTACATTGCACCTACTACCGCGCTCCAACATTTGTTTGTGAATTGAATTATGTCGTTCGAAACATATACAGCCTACCTAGACAAGGTGGTTGTCGACAATCGTCATTGTAAGTAAACGATCAATCTTTTTATTGGATTTTAAAGGAACAAAAGGTTTTTGTATTGAATTGTTTTTCTCATAATTAATTTATATTTAGTGTACCTACTAATTTTATTGTCGGCAGCGACAACTTGCACGCCACACATGGCGAATACAGTGATACCGACCTTTTAACTTGTACCACCTTTTATATGTACCTGTATTGCAAATAAAGATTTTGAATTTTGAACTGTATGTCCCTCGGTTGTGTTTATCTCCATAAATTAATAATTATAAGAATTTGGAGCCTTCTAAAATCACAAAAACTTACCATTGTTAACGCCCTTATCAGACGTCCAGCGAACATATTTGACGAATATAAAACAACAAAGGAAAACCGACAGACATAGCCAAAGCCCTTCTTATTATGATTCTTGTAATTTTTTTTTAAATCGATCCACTTTTGGAGGGGAAAACCGGGGTTACGAAATAGCGATTTCGTCTAATTTAATTTGGTATAATCGTTCCAAGCTGTAGTTGTCTCAGCGCGACAACAATAGTTATGTTAAAAACCTATTTTTTTAATTTCTTGCAGCCGTCCTTTCTTAACACTAACCAATCCTGTGTCGTAAATACATTTCAGAGACAGAAGCTGTCGTTTTCATCGATAATACAAGAAGTGCTGACGCGCGATGTTTCGCAACCGATACTCAATATTAACAAGAAGGATGAACCGAGCCCTAAGGAGTGTCTGGAGGTAAGCATTTTATATTTATGTACTAGTTTAATTAAGGTTTAGATTTAGTTGAAATATAAAAAAGTGGCTGTGACATACGGACGGACAGACAGACATGACGAATCTATAAGGGTTCCGTTTTTTGCCATTCAAAGTCAAAGCCATTTATTCAATTTAGGCCCTAGAAGGGCACCTATGAAGGTCAAAGCTACTGAAGTTACCGCCAGTTCGTAAGTCGGCCTTCAACTGAGAAGAACAGGCAAGAAACTCAGCAAGGTTACATTTTTTAAATATTTTCTTTTTTTTTTTTTTTGACAATCTGACTATATATTGGCAATTTTTTTCAAAACATTAGTAGGTATACATACATACTTTTTATTTTACAAAATAAAATACACAATCATACAAATGACAAAAAAAACAAAAACAAAACCAACATACAAAATAAATAAAAAATAATAACCTGCACTGGTTCATAATAAAATCATGTAGGTAATCTACTGTAATTTTGTATAATGTGCACTTGTGCAGAGTGAAGTTATTTCCTTTCTTCTTCTATATAATGGGCTACCTTGTAATAAGCTCGTGCTTTCAAGACTTTTTTTACGTGAGATTTGAACTTAAAATCAGTCATTTTGGTTACCGAAGGTGGGATTTTGTTATAAAAACGTACACTATTTCCAAGAAATGACTTTTGAGCTTTCGCTAATTTTAAAATACGGAACAACTAATTTGTCTTTTTGTCTAGTATTGATATTGTGAACTTAACTTTTTGCTTTAAACGTGTCTAAGCTTTTACGTACCAACATTATATTTTCATAAATGTAAAGTGAAGGTAAAGTCATGACATTTATTTCCTTAAACAATTTGGCTACGGAACCCTAAAAACGAATCAAAGATTGGTACATTTTCAGTTCGTAACACAAGCTACATTAAAACTGCGCGGTGAATACATGTCCCGGCAGCAGATCGCTTGCGACGCCATCGCGAGGAAACTGAACGCACTCAAGAACTTAGCTGCACAACACCACGACTGGCTCAAGGAATTACAGGTACGCTATCACGTATATACTAGCTGTCCCATGCGGTTTCACCCGCGTCCTTGGGATAAAATGTAACCTCCATACCATAGGCTATCTACGTGCCAAATTTTGTCGCGATCGGTTAAGGGGTTTAGTCGTGAAAAGGTAAGTTACTTTGCTATTTATAATATTACTAGATGCACCCTGCGGTTTCACCCGCGTAAAATATTGATTTTTATGCTCGGAAACTTAATTGTTTTTCTAAAATAAAAGTAGTCTGAGTCACTACTTATAACATCAGCTATAAGTAGTGCTAGTGAAAGTCTCGTCTAAATTGATCCAGCCGTTCCAGAGATTAGCTGAAACAAACAGAGAGACAAACAAAAAATATTGGGATATGGATAGCAAACAATAAGAAATAATAAGTTCCAATAAGTTCTTAAATGCCGCCATTTTGAATCCAATATGGTGGCCGCCCCAAAATGGCGATTTATAATTTTCACATCTCTTATGTGTATCAAATGTAAGGGTTTGATGAGCGAAACACAATAAGTACAGTAGTACCCAACTGATAAGGCGCGTCCTGAATCTTCGTTCGCACAGAAAATAAATTATAGCCCGGAAATTAATGAAAGAATGTTTAAAACTTACAATCAATCTTAGACCACTACTATAAGGTTCATAATACAGTGCAGCTGTTAGTTCCGTCTCACTCGCAAGTGCCGCCCCTCCGCACACATGGCGGCAGCTGCTGACCAATAGCATTTCCCGCGCTTTGAAAATGTATCTTCTGCGCAGTTACATCGGTAAGCCATATCAGTTGAGTACTACTGTACAGTGATGTCATTGTAAATCCAATATGGCGGCTGCTACAAAATGGCGATTTAAGATTTCCGCAGTACCTTACCGCTATGATTATGAGTATCAAAGGCTTGATAAGCAAAACACAATAAGTACAGTGAAGTCAATGTAAATCAAATAAATATAAATGCTTGTTTAAAAAGAAAATCGTTTATTACTTGTTTTTTTGTTTCAGAGTGACGTAGATGATGTACAGCTGCAGTCAACGGTGATCAAAGAGAAATGTCTGTTGGCTGAAAAACATCAGGACGATATGAAATACAGGTACATCCTAACTTAATATATAATATTATAAATGCGAAAGTGAGTTTGTTTGTTTGTTTGTTACGCCATCACGCCTCAACTATTCAACGGATCATCATGAAATTTGGCATGCATATAGCCTATGGTATGGAGAAGGACATAGGATACTTTTTATCCCAGCAATGTGTTCCTGTGGGATGATTTTCAATGTTAATTTATTTGAATGACTCTTACTATATATACATAAATGTATATATCCTACTGCGAAAGTTTGGATGGATGTATGTTTGTTACTCAATCACGGCAGAACGGCTGAACGTCTCTGCATGAAATTAGGTACAGAGATAGATTATAGTCTGGAGTAGGTTGCTTTTTATCCCGGAATAATGTACGGTTCCGGTGGGATAGGTTTGTTTTTGAATTTCACAGAGCAAGCGATCGACATGATTTTTTGTATTGTGGTAGTAGAGCATAACAATGGTTTCGTACAGGAACTGTGTATTTAAAAGTTCGTGAAAATGAGTTTCAGCGCATTTTCCTCAAGAAGGCTTGACCAATTTACACAGTAACATAAAAAATATTTGAAAAGTTTTAATAAATAAAAAACCCACAATAGTAACCCACGACGTACGTAATTGAAAAACTATATGTCATCTCACTAATCCTAACTTTAATATAATAAATGCGAAAGCGTGTTTGGAATGAAATTTTGAACATGACATTTTGGAAACACGTTGTTAGGGGTACAGAAAAGGACATAGGCTACTTTTCATCCAGAAAAAGATAACTGTTCCCGAGGGAAAGAAAAATAACTTTTTGGCAGGCCAGGTGGATAATTATGTAGGTATACAAACAAAAAGTAGTATATATGTCAGGACCTCGCATTGTATAGAATTTCGGTACAATGGGTGATCAGCTTGTAATTTATATATTAATTGATTTTTTAGTATGAAACCATAGATGGAGATTTCGAGATGGCATATTTTCGAACCCTATGTTTGGATGGTCATGCTGAACAACTTTTACTATAGGACCAACACAGAATTCTCAAGAAAAAAATGTTTACTTTTCATACAAAGGGTCAACCTTGCTCGAACACAAAGTATGAAAAGTAAAAAAAATGAGAATTCCGTTTTGGTCCCATACTAAAAGTTGTTCAGCATGACTAACCCAACATAGGGCTTTTTTCTAGAATTTTGGCTCAAGCCATGAAATTTTCGGTGGACGAGTCAAACTCAGACTTTTAGCCGGTTTTTTAATTTTCTATGGAAATGTAATAAACCGAATAGTTGCAAGGTTTTTTTTTGTGTAACTATTATTTTGCATAATCACATTTTTGATGTCTTGGAAATTTGGCGAAAAAATGGTTACCTACAGGACAGGCTTAGCCTATAGTAGGAGCGATGGCAATCAACCTACAGATTAAGCCAACAATCTCATATACAGCACACTTCACATTTATTGTTGTTCTTTTTTATTTTTATAATTTGGAAATTTTTGTATTATTTTTCTATCTATTTAAGTTCTTTTTACAAGCTTTTGTTAAACTTTCAATGTATGTAATATTTGTTCGGGTGGAATCTTGCAAGTCGAATTTCACTCACTTCCAGTGGTCGGATTGACTTGATATTCGGTATACATTAGTATCATCATCAGCCTATAATGTCTCACTGCTGAGTACAGGCCTCCTTTCACAAATGAGGGCGAGAGGGAATGGGCAGATACTCCACCACGCGTGCCCACTGCGGATCGGTGGAGGTAGACTAGTGGTCAACCTACTATTGGAGTTGTCAACCCGCTAGCAGGCCTCCAACTAGCGTAGCGACTATTTATTTATTATTATTATCAACGGCTTTACGTGCCTTCCGAAGCACGGAAACGCTCGATTTGAAATACTAATAGTCGGTCACCCATCCAGGTACCGACCACGACGGCGGTAGATTAACTTTCCGATCGATTAAGTACGGCTTATCATGCGACACCACGAGCGTTTCTATTGTATATTGTAATATACATTAGTATATTGGAAGACAATGGAAGTACAGTCAACAAAAAAGCTTGAATTTTTTATTTTTTTTTATAATTGTATTATTATTATGTTGTGTTGAAATAATAGTTATTTATGCAACTGTCGTATAATAAGGGGTATTAAAACACGAATGTGGGTTTATCACACGAAGCAAAGCGAGTATGATAATAGCATCACATGAGGGTTTTAATTCCTAATTATGTACAGTTGCATACAAGACTTTATGTAGATAAAGTCTACACCCATGATCATTTTTGTAAACAACAAAGTAATAAATTTCTGCAATTCTAATATCGAACCAAAATGGCGGCATACGACGTGAATTCGAATAACATCTAATTTTTCTTTTTTATTACGACGCTGTGATAATGTAACGCGCCTGCATTAAAATGTTCTTCCACGGCTGTTTGATGAGTAAGGAATAACCCGAAAAAAAAAAGGAGTATCATATATATTGTTAAATTTCAGTACAACATTATAACACTGTTTTGGTTGTTATAATGGTTACTATGACAGTTGTGTAGTATGTTGACAATAAGCTAACTGTTTCAGGAACTGTTATAGAGGATTTATAGCATGAGTAAATGTAGATAAATAAATATTTCTTATTACTATTTGTTATAATTGGACAGATGTTCGTCCGTGATCCGCGGTCTCCGCGCGTGCTCCAACGCCACTCCCGCCGAGAGGGAACTACTCGCCGAGTTAGAGAAACACAAGCGATCCGCAGAACGACTCGCAGAACAAATACAACTGCTCAAGGAACACAAGCAACATGACACGGAAGAGGTAACTACACCTACCAATACAAACTGGACTTGTATAGTAGTCCTGCGGACAGGGAACCACCATGGAGGTGCAAGGATGACAACTACAATTAAAAGGGAAGATCTTTGTGCCGCATAGACCCCGGTCCAACTATATGTTGGACAGTAAAGTTCAAAGTCAAAACCATTTATTCAATTTAGGCCCTAGAAGGTCCCTTAAGGTCACTTTTTTTTGGGTTTAACAAGAAGATGACTGCCCAAAATTTAGCCTTATCATCGCGGACAAATCGCCGAGCAAGTTCTCAATCGGGGAGCAAGCTTTCCCAACCGGGGAGCAGGCTCTCAATCGGGGAGCAAACTATCAACCGGGGATGGTCAGTCACTTTTTTTACAGCTGTATATATTCCGAGCGCCGAGAAAACTTCGTAAGCGCGATACAAAATATTGTGGCGCCATCTATCTTTATGTGTGTGAACTAGCTTAGTGTAACTTACTTACTAAACATATCGTCACTAATCAAAATAAACTAATGTATTAATATTTTGGAACAGATCAAGAAATGGCGTGAAGAGTACAAGAAGAAAGACATAGCCCTTGGAAAATCTCACAGCGACACCATATCGTCGATTCTGCAGCAACAGTAAGTTGTTCTTTTAATATCAGCAAAATTGCTGGAATATTATGACTAGTTAGTAAAGTTTATTTTATTTACAATAGATAAATATGTGTTTGTCTAAATTACACTAGATAAATATGTGTTTGTCTAAATTACAATAGTCAAAGGTCGGTTAACTCACAAATCTTGAAGGGATCTTTCATGACTAACTTACGACCTATTGGTAACTTCAATATTTATTCAGTTTAGACCCTAATAGGGCGCTTATATTGGTCAAACCTACTGCGGTTTCGACCTGTTCCGTGACAAAGTATTCTATTGTAAGTCGCAATAAACAAATTTTAGTCACATCACATCTCTTTCTTACGAACATTATTGAAAAAGGATAGAACATGTTTAAAGCTGTCAACTTAATCTTTGCCGTCTTAATTTGCGGGTATTTAGACGTAACCGCGATAGATGGCGACTAAATTTATATTGAAAATAAGCATTGGACTAATTTTAAAGGACTAAATTACTTACATCCTTTTCTTATGTTCTTTTTTAGATAGAGACAGTGAGACTAAAATTATTTTAGTTTTTATAGAAACTTTATGCCTTTTTGTCCAAGTTACACAAACCGTATAATAATTTCAGGACTGGCCAAATATCAACCCTGATCGAAGAAACGAAGCTGCTCAAAGATCAACTCAGCATAGTATAATTATTGTTAGTTAAACCACTTGAGTATTGTTAAATTTTGTATCATTTCATTTCATAGCTGTGAACATTTTGAAATAAATAATAATTAATACACAGCCTTATTTTCTTTACTGATTTAATGATTAACTGACCATGCACTGAAGATGTTGTTTTAAAATTAAGCACTGATTATATTAGAAAAAATGATGAAATAATAATAACAAGTTTATTTTGAAGTTTTTATTGAGATTCTAAGGATACCGTCACACATTTACACATTCAAATATTGAATACAATTATAATAGGAATAACTATTTATTAATTATTATGATGAAGTAGGCAATGTTATAAACATAATCCATTTTGTTTATAATTATCTATTTCAAAAAAGGAACAAAAATATATAGACCGGGAGATACTGGCACAAATACCCTGGTCATTTGTACCAGTATGGTGATCCTTCAGGGGTCTAATTACGTTATAACGAAAAGGAAAATGATGTTCATACCGCTGGTACCGGCGGCCCAATCGCGTGGCCGTTAATCGCACCTTTGCGGTGGTATGGCGGCCATTTGGAATCGTCGGAAAAGTATGGCATGGTGATTTTCATGAATGACTACTCGACGATGGTTACCTATGCAAAAATTTGCCTCGTACAAATAATATAATAATAATACTTTATTGAAACCAACTTAATAACTAGCTTAAGTCTACAACATTTCATTTTAATACGCGCAACCGCCTATTTCTTTTTCATCGACTATCGGAAAATACAAAAATGTTGTGGAACAAATCGTTCGACACTTGTAATTTATCCGACACGTTCGATTAACGCCCACGCGATTGGGCCGCCGGTACCGGCGCTATGAACATCAATTTCCTTTTCGTCATTACGTAATTAGACCCCTGAAGGGTCGCCATACTGGTACAAATGACCAGGAAATTTGTGTCAGTATCTCCCGGTCTAATAGGGCATGACACGGCTATTCCACGCAAAGGGAAATTACTTTCCCTTTTCTGATTTATAACTAAAATAAAAATTATTATATATCCATTAGATCGAAGAATAAATCAATTTATTCTCCTATTTTGAAATAGCTGTCAAAATCTGATACTTCGTTATATAGGTCATCCTATATCTCAAAATCGTATACTATATAATCTTACAACTATAGTCACTATTCAAAAAAGTTTCTTAACTCCTAATAATTAAAGCTTATGTTACAATGACTTAGATCTCGATGAGCGGACCCCAGAACATCTTGGAGACCTTCGACTCGTCCTCGGTGAAGAAGAAATCTTTGCCCAGTTTTACGAACTCTTTGAGAGATACTTTACCGTCCTGAAACAAAGAATAAAATGGTAACGGAACAGTATCTAGTTTAAAATGTATCAAATCCAATGATTTTATAAGTAAAAGAGGTAGATAGGTTATAAGCGCTCCGGGTGTGGCACGTTAAAACTGTGATAATTCGCAGAGCGTCGACGACACGACATGCATGACAGTGTGCCATTTATGAAGTTCAAATCTTGGGTAGGTGACCTATCTACCTCTTTACTTATAATATCATTGATCAAATCAATATTTATGAAAGAATTAGATGCCCGGCACGACCACGTTCGCGTGGTGTCCTACTTACCTATACCCTAACCTACCCTACCCCTACCCTACCCTACCCTTCCCTAATACCCTACCCTACCCTCGCAATTTTCTTACAATAACAAACACAAAAAAAAACAATTAGCGAAATCGGTCCAGCCGTTCACGCGTGATGTCGTGGAAATAGGGATTCATTTTTATATATATAGATTTTAGTTTTTAGGGACATATTTTATTTAAATTATAATTCACATTTTATACATAATAATTGGACTGTTTTACAAAAAACTTAAACCGACTTCAAAGTACACTAAAAAGTATTAAAATCCTGATTTGTTGACAATGGGACCAAACGGGAAGTGTACCCTTCCAGACAAAAAAATAATTTTCCAAATCGGTTAATAAATGACGGAGTTATGAGGTAACAAATATAAAAAAAAACATGCAACCGAATTGAGAACCTCCTCCTTTTTTTGAAGTCGGTAAGAAAATGTTGTGCCACGTTATCTACTTTCTTAGCTTTAAACTACTTACAAGTTTCACTATAGGACAATCTTTTGAATATATGAAAAAATATCAGCTCATACAAATATGTTTACCTACTAGACCAGTAATTTATATTTTCATAGTTAATGTACCATACTTTTGCCTAAAGTACCTAAAATCGAACCAAATAGTTAGGAAAAACTTATTTTTATACTGTCAAAGTAATATAAATTCAGTTAAGGCCTTAAAACTGTATGGTTACATACCCCATTGGTATCAATAACTGCGAAGGCGACGGCGGCGTGCTCGTTGTCGAGGCCGAGGCAGTTGAAGAACAACTTGAACTCCTTCACCGATATGTACCCCGACTTGTCCTTGTCTACCGCCTGCACGGATACAACGTTTTAATTGAAATCGATACAGTCAATAAAGGCCTGGGTAAAAAGAAATTAATTAGTCCGTCAGTGACGGGCCTGCTGGCGTGGTTGGTTAAGATTCCACCTATCGCGCCGCAGGTCGTGGGTTCGATTCCCACACAGGACATGCATTTGTGTGCATGAACATGTCTGTAAGTCCTGAGTCTGGGTGTAATTTTACAAACAAAAAAGTAGTATATGTATTATATCAGTCATCTGGTTTCCATAGTACAAGCTCTGCTTAGTTTGGGATCAGATGACCGTGTGTGAAGAATTTCTCAGGATATTCATTTATGTATTAGTTAGATTATCAAAAAATATTAGATCCACATTTTTTTATTTATCAAATCAATTATAATTTGACAAAGATAAAGTGCGTCAAAGTTTAGGCGTGCCTCGTGACGTCACTTGTTTGTGAAATGTGTACCATCGCGTGACGTCACGCGGAACTTCAACACACCATTATTTGTTTGATTGACAAAAGAAAAAAAATTTATATAATATTTTTCAGGACGCTAGCTTATGAAGTAATTAAATGCGATGAACGTTTCTGCCAAAAAAACCTGAAAAGTCAACGCAAAATTACTAATAACCTCATCACCATAATCATAAGCCTATAATGTCCCACCTCCTTTCACAAATCAGGGTGAAAGGGAATGTGCAGATACTCTACCACGCGTGCCCACTGCGGATCGGAGGAGGTATGCTAGTGGTCAACCTACTGGTGGAGTTGTCAACCAGCCTAGAAGGCCTCCAACTACCTTAACGACTATCACAATTAAGTGATAACCGGGACCAACGGCTTTACGTGCCTTCCGAAGCACGGACGCACTAATAACCTAAGCCTTCCTTCCGCGGACGCTCGGACTGTGGAATGAGCTCCCCGCCGTGGTTTTCCCATTGGAGTACAGCATGGGGTTCTTCAAAAGGGGTGTGAAGAGATTTCTGCAGGGTCGGCAACGCGCGCTTGATACCCCTGGTGTTGCAAGCGTCCATAGGCTACGGTAACCGCTTACCATCAAGCGGGCCGTATGCTTGTTTGCCATCTAAGTGGTATAAAAAAAAAAAAAAAAAAAAACCTAAATAAAAGATAGTCAAAATGATACCTTGAACAAATAAGGCAGCCAGCGGTGCGCTTTCTTCTTGAGCGTCTTGTCGTTCAACACGTGATGCATGTCCTCCAGGTACTGCTCCACGGTCACGTAGTTGTATGGGTCGATCTCACCCCATTGCTCCTCCCATGTGAGCTGTCATAAAAAAGGGGGTTAAAATTTTTTATTCTAAAATTTTTGCTAGAAACAAACTTGCAGTATTTTTAACCGACTTCAAAAAAAGGAGGAGGTTCTCAATTCGGTTGTTTCCTTTTTTTTTTTTTTTTTATGTTTGTTACCTCATAACTCCGTCATTTCTGAACCGATTTGGAAAATATTTTTTTTGTCTGGAAGGGTACACTTCCCGTTTGGTCCCATTGTCATCAGATCAAGATTTGATTACTTTCGTCGTGTACTTTGAAGTCGGTTTAAGGTTTTTGTAAAACAGTCCAATTATTTACATCATATGTGTGAAAATTATCTAAACGCTGAGATACAAAGATACGCAATTATTATATTTTTAAAGGTTTGAAAATAAAAATGTTGTAGGTACAAAATATTGTGGGTATGGAAGGTCTTTTAAAACTAACTGTCTGGCGAAAATCGTCTAATAGTAAGCAGTGGACTCAAAGCAATCATAGCCCAGAGGTATGCTTAAATGAATAAGCCATCAACATTCAGGGCTTATGGAAAGCAGGGCAAATTCAGGGCTTTTAAGACGACCCTACTAATACATATTAGCAGGGCCGTCTTAAACCATGCCGGGGCCCCTGGGCATACAAGAATTAGGGACCCCGTTGGAAAGTGAAAAAGTGGATAACAAAAATCATTTTCTGCTATGATTTTATATTAAAATGGTTAAAATTAAAAACTGATAACTTTTAATTTAGAACGTTGGAGGGAATTCTTAGTACACACGGCAACAGATCAAGCTATACATTTCTAGTATAAGCTGACCTCCCATTGAACCGAAATCGTATACAATGCGAGATCAGCTTATACTGGAAATGTATAGCTTGATCTGTAGCCGTGTGTACCATGGACGAACTAAAATATAAAAACATTGTCTAAGACGAATTTTGACCATTGTGAAACAACGTGTATGCGAATATATCGGCCTGTCAGGGCCCCCGAGAGTGTGGGCCTCTGGGCAAGGGCCCCGTGTGTCCTTATGGTAAAGACGGAACTGTGTAGTAGTCACATATAATTTTAAATAAAACCACGCAATTCTATTGTCATAAATAGCTTCAAACCTTGATAATACTGGTGAACTCCTGAGCCTGGTAATCATCGAGGTGCCCCAGAGACTTGAACCTCTCCGCGAACAGGATGAAGTCGTTGAATGAGATCAGACCGTCCTTGTCCACGTCCAGGATATTGTGGACCGTGCGCATCTTGCGACGCCAGAAGTCCGACTAGAAACATCAACAAGTCAGTTTATAACGGAAGCTTTTTATATGGCGATGGCTCAGTGCTAGTGACGTCGGATGCCGAGACGAAAAACATCTTGAGGAAACCATGGCATAGGTAGGGTACTTTGTAGTACCCACCAGCACCTATCGGTGTGTTCCGACAGCTGCACGTGAGAGACAGTTACTTCTAGGTTTTCCTGAACATCCCTTGCGTGTTAAGAGATTTTTTCAGGATCGGCAACGCGTTAGTGATACCCCTGGTGTTGCAAGCGTCTATGGTACGGAAACCGCTTACCATCAGGTGGGGCGTATGCTTCTTTCATATAAAACAACATACTATAATACCCACACAAGCAGTCAAATCAAAATTCATTTATTCAATTTTGGCCCTTATAGGGCACTTGTGAAGGTTAACAAATGACTCTACACCGGTTCCAAATACAACTTGAACTGAGAAGACTCCGGCAAGAAACTCAGCAAGTGTTCTTTTTTTTTTTAATGTGTACTTATAAATATTACAATTTACAAAATATATATAACAATAGCGTGCGAAGCGAACAATTCATTCAAATGCATTCTTGTCATCTACAAAATCAGAAACTTTATAGTACCCCTTCTTGCATAACTTCTGTTTTACTATCTTTTTGAATCTATGTATAGGTAGCTCTTGGATTTCTTTGGGTACTTTATTATAGAAACGTATACATTGCCCCTTGAAAGAGTTAAGGACTTTGCTGAGCCGAGTTAAAGGTACAGCAAGTTTGTGCTTATTTCTAGTGTTCAAACTATGAGTGTCGCTATTCTTAGGTAAGTTATTTATGTTTTTCCTCACATGAATAAGATTTTCATATATGTACTGTGACGACACTGTCATTATATTAATAGATTTAAACTTGTCTCTCAAAGAATCTCTAGGCCTTATTTTATATATTGCGCGGATAGCCTTTTTCTGCAGTATAAAAATTCTATTGATTTCGGCACCACTACCCCAGAGGAGGATACCGTAAGACATCAAACTGTGAAAGTAACTGAAATAAACTAATTTTGCCGTAGATTCGTCAGTGAGAGCGCGAATTTTTCTCACTGCATAAGCTGCAGAACTAAGTCTATCCACCAATTTACAAATGTGAGGGCTCCATTGTAACTTATTATCTAAAGTGATACCTAAAAATACAGTTGATTCAACAAGATCCAGTTTTTCGCCTTTAATTACAATATTTGTGTCCGAATGTCTCACATTGGGTAGACTGAATCTGATACATTTTGTTTTTTTCTCATTTAGCAATAAATTATTTATAGTAAACCAATCAACGACTACAGAAAGAGCATTGTTCACATCGTCAGAATTAAAATCATGTCTATTCACTTTGTAAAGAAGTGAAGTGTCATCAGCAAACAATACTATCTCATGTTTTTTTTCTACAAGATATGGTAAGTCGTTGATGTAAATGAGAAAAAGAAAAGGTCCAAGGATAGAACCTTGTGGTACACCCATAGTTACTGATGACCCAGGGGATACTTTACCATTAACATCAACCTTTTGAATTCTGTCACATAAGTAAGAAATCAAAAGATCTAGTGCAGTGTCTCTAACGCCGTAGTGATGTAATTTGCTGATCAGTATTTTATGATGGACACAATCAAAAGCCTTGGATAAGTCACAAAAAACACCAATGGTGTCTCGTGAATTTTCCCAGGCGTCAAAAATATGTTGAATAAGCTCAACACCAGCATCGGTTGTTGAGCGACCCCTAGTGAAACCAAATTGTTTACTGTGAAGCAGTCTATTACTATTGAAATGTACCATCAATTGATTAAGTATAATTTTCTCGAATACTTTACTGAATGTCGGTAATATGGAAATCGGTCTAAAATTTGTGGGGTCAGATGTACTACCGGTTTTAAATAAAGGCACTACTTTACTATGTTTCATAAGATCAGGAAACTCACCACAATCAATACATTTATTAAAAATAACAGCTAAATGAGGTGCAATACAATCAATTATAGAATTAATAAGTTTAACTGAAAGCCCCCATAGATCAACAGTGTTTTTCAAATTTAGAGATTTGAACGCTTTAATTATATCGCTAGAAGTAACAGTTGAGAATTTAAAGTCAACAGTACACTCTTTTACATTTTTCCTAAGTAAAGATACAGCGAGGGTGGGAGAAGAATTAAGAGACTTGGTAGTCGAAACTGGAATATTGGTGAAGAAAGTCTCAAAAGCGGCAGCAACATCTTGATCAGATTTTATTGATTTATCATTTATAATAAGTCGAAACTCATGATTACGTACTTTGAACTTTCCAGTTTCACTATTTATAATTTTCCAAGTCATCTTGATCTTATCATGACTATTTTTAATTTTATTTCTTATATGTATTGATTTAGCCGCAGCACAAACGCATTTAAATGTTTTTGAGTAATTCCTTACATAATTTAAAAAAACAAAATCATGATTATACTGTTTTTCCCTATATAATTCATACAATTTTCGCCTACTTATATAAATTCCCACCGTCGCCCAGTCATTGAAGACCGTATTAGATTTCCGATTAACAGTTTTTGAAGAAAAAATTGAATTATACTCATTTTTAGTTAAATTAAAAATTGAGTTATACAGTTCATTAACATTATTATTATCGTAAGGTACGTCTGGTAATTTATTGACAATGTTATTTCTAAATTTTTCAAGGCGACTTATACTCATAGGAAGACACTTAATATCTTTTTTTATCACTTTTTTTCTAGGCATATTAAATGAGACCAACTGGCCACAGTGATCAGAACTTAATTTACTTATTATTGACTTTGTTACTGGCTCTAAGTTAGTAAAAATATTATCAATGCAAGTTGCTGAAGTGGCAGTGATTCTAGTCGGTTCTAAAAAAAGATTTACTAGATTGTAGCATAGAAAAAGTGATTTGAGTTTATTACCTATTGCGTTATCCTCCAACAAGTTTATATTAAAATCTCCACAGATTATTATATTTTTATTCACACTATTTAGTTTACACAAAGCTTCATCTATACATTTTTCAAACAATTTGAATACTGCAGTAGGGGGTCTGTATACGCTCATGACAATGAATTGCTCAAGCTCTACACATGCTATTTCTATAGTTCGCTCAATAGATAGGCTCTGAATATCTTTACGTTCCTTAAATTTCAAATTGTTATGAATTATTATTAGTGAGCCACCATGTATAGAATCTTTTCTATGGAATGAACTAGCAACCTGGTGCTTACTAAAGTTAAAAATGAACTGGTGGGCCTTTAGCCAATGTTCAGTGATACATAAAATGTCAATATTATCACAGTTCAGAAATAACTCCAGTTCTAATTCCTTGCCCTTAATTCCTTGTATATTCTGGTGTACCAGGTTAATATTACTTTTGTTATATTTATTATTATACATTTTATTACTGTTTATTTCTAATGATAATGGGCAGGATACATTTATAATTTCATAGTTAATATTCTTATGACTAATGCTAGAGGTTGCCTCTATTGTCACTTGTTCTAATTTAAATTACTACTAGTACTTGGAATAGCTTCCAATGAATCCAATCTATTTGGAATAGCTTCCAATGGTTGTAAATAGCTATGCTGCTCAATAGAAGCAGCCGTCCGAGTAGCCAAACAATTGGCTGAGTTAATATAATATGATAGCGATTCTGCTACTTGTCGTTTGTGGTATTTTGGAAGATAAAAGTTATCTTCTGTTAAATAATAATAATAATTCAAATTACTTAAATAACTATTAATATCAATCAAGTGAAACTTATCACTATGACGACATGTCAAAGTGTGTAATGTCATATTTAAATTGTGTCTATAAATATTTTCAGTCTGTGGCAAACTTTGAAGAAACGGGAATGAAAACAAAACTATATTTTTTACATTTAATTGTGCAAGTGTACTAAAGTATTTTATTAGACTTTGTTTGTCTACATTTCCCCTTCTTCCTATAAATATTATCAATGTAGTATTATTATTAAATGTACTGCTACTAATTCTATCTAATATCTGACTATAAGAAGCACCGGGCATACACATATTAGTTATAGACTGGCCCAAGCAGTGACTAAGTAACATTCCCATATTTCGGCTAGTCGGCTTATATCATCGAGGTAAATCCACTAATTGATAATAGTACAGACCAATCACTGCATCTAAATGTACTTATGTTCTTGCCTTGGCCAATCAGAGCGCGTGTGTCTTTGGAGCGCATAGTCGGTGATGAGGAATTGGCGGAGATATCAAATAAAAGGAACATCATTCCGCTTCTTTGGGTTAATTGTCTGATGGCTTATACTGTAATTGTATCTAAACGACCAGTTTCAGAAAGTATTGTGACTTCGATCTATTATTGATTCAAGAGCCATGCAGCTTTTAATGCTTTCGAACTCAGCTGCAGCATCAAGAGGGAATAATGTTATAAGACTCACCCGATCGTACCCCTTGCACGCGGTGTCGGAACAGTAGTCACTGTCGCTATCCGACTGGAGTTTCCTCCTGACCTCTTCTGGCCTGCCGTGGTGCTTGCTGTAGCTCCTCCTGAGCGAGTCTGCTAGCTCGTACTCCCGGGGCAAGTCTAGGTAGCACACGCTGCCGTTGCATGTCGGCTGTGTGTGGATTAACTGGAATTAATTTTATTAATCTTTTTAGCAATTTGCTATTTTTTTTTAGAAACTGGGTCCGTAATAACCCGGTATGAAATAACCGATATTCTTTACACACGATCATCAGAATCCAGGGTCCAACTGGCCCGTTATATGGTTTTCTCGATCAGTGATATAAGAAAATCAAAATTCAAAATAAGATACTAAAAAGGAAGCCGACTACCGTTTGCACTAAATCGCATAAAATAAAATCAACTGCTCCATTGTAAAGGTGAGTACCTAGTTACATGGTAGTTACGTATTTGGTGTTAAGATAAAGGATTTTTATTTTTAAATCCTTATTTATTTATCGCAATTTATGAAACTTGTGTTATATAATTAAAATTATTAAATAATACGTAAAGGTTTCGAATTTAAACAGTTAAATAAATAAATTACGTCAGAAGGCGGACAAGCAGAAAGACCGTCAGGCATGGCATGGCAGGCCGCCATTTGGCCGCCATCAAAGAGAATATAACGCTACGCTAAGGCCGCCATTTTCTACGTAGGTACGTAAGGAAGCGAGAAATTGACTATGTGCATGCAACCTTTGTAAAACCTGTAAGACAGATGTGTATATTTCAAATATAGATGTTCCCGACAGGCAGGATGGGTACCATAAATTACCCTATCACCGTACTATGGTTTTCTCTTATTCTTTCAATACTCAATAAAATACGTCCTGAAGTGTTTGTACTTAGTTAATCTTTAGATAAATAAGAATACTATTCGGTACGTGAACCTATTATTTATTTGAGCCATAAGTTCCGAAGTGACGGAGATGTACGGTAGTACCAAATTTGGCCGCGAGAGGCGCTGCAGTCACACTGCCCTCCAAGAATCTGAAACGACGTAGTACTCTCTTCCATAGGCTAGCCCCCATTATGTCTACATTCAGACTATTTCAGACTGATTGTTCAACCAAATCAATACATATCGTGACCGGGAATCGAACCCTGAACCCTATAAACAAACGACCGCGATTCTTATCGCATTATGAAGTAATACCTCAACATATTTACAAACAAAGATTAATTATATCTACAAACATAGTCATAACATGAACATGTATGTGTGTTTGTCCTCGCGATACTCGGGAGCGATGACCGTATAATGCATATGTAAGTGTGTGCATGGTTTTACATGCGTATGTGCAACCTTGTACTTATGTTGTTTATAGTTTCTTTTCATTGTTATGGTATGGTAAGGTTACATTTCTTCTGTAAACTTAAAACGGATTTATACATGTTATTTTTATACGAATATGTCGGTAATCTAACGTAACGGCCCACCTGCTGGTAAGCGATTACTAGCCATATATGTAGACGCTTGCAACAACCGGGGAATCACACGTTACCGAGCCTTTTCGCTCCCCAATAAGCTCTGGCGACCTTACTCACGCGCAGGAACACAACATTCTTTGGCTGCGGTATTCCAGGACACAACATTAACACTAAAATCCTACTATTCTGTAATCTGTGACTAAAATCACTTTTTACGTTGTTTACGTATTGCAGCACTTTTGTGATAAGTAGGTACTTCATTCGAGCACAGACCGAAGTATCTGCTCTTGAGAGCCAGTTCTCGGCTAGGTTCTAGGCTAGAGATAATAAGCACACAAAATTTACCATCTCCGGCCGCACATTATTATTTACCACACAATTAGTGTGGTGAGATTTTTGGACATTTCGAAAGGACTATGCAAGTAAATTCCCTTTCATCCTCATTTTTTAAAGTAGGCTGTGCTCATTATAGGCTGATGATGATGATGCAAGTAAAAATGGAGAAGTCTACAGCGGCACGATAAGCAGGGGTAGCTTTATCCGAATGAATCAATGGAGGGGAAAATATTATACAGATCCCATTCAATGGAAATGTGGATGTATGTATAGCATGTTATGTAGTTTGTGGTTATAAATAGATCGTCTCAAGGACGTGCCGCCTACTTCGTACTTCAAGTTGTATTACGTGCGGTCTAGTTTCATTAAAGTCATCCAAACTAATATTATAAATGCGAAAGTGAGTGTTTGTTTGTTAAGCCTTCACGCCTTAACTACCCAACGGATCATCATGAAATTTAGCATGCAGATAGCCTATGGTATGGAAAAGGACATAGGCTACTTTTTATCCCGGGAACGCGGGTGAAACCGCGGGGGACAGCTAGTATACTTGTTATAATAATGTATTGTTTAACTTAAATAAGTAACTTTACGTGATTTATATTATGAGACATATGGCAATATAGTGTGTCTGATACTCTCCTACTCTTCAATTAGGAAAGGATTTGTTTAATATGATCAGATCAGAGAGATGTAAAATTGCTGTAATACCTTATTTCCAATGACCATCTTCTATCAACAAAAACATCTAGAAATGCCGAATTTTTAAGCACCAAATTGCACCTCTTTAGAAGAAACCGATTTTGAGATGGGTCGTTTTCGTTCTTAAGTTGCGAATTCTGCTAGATAGATTGATAGTTTCGGAACGTCATACTATAATACTTACCTTCTAGTAGCTTTGCGCCCCGTGGTTTCTCGCGCGATCCCCTCTTTTACCCCATTCGGGGGGTACGTACAGTTTTTCTTACATATACATAATAACTACTAGGTATTAATAATAACATGTCGTATTCAAATAAAACTGCAATTAGAATTATTATAGAATTCAGGTCAATGAATTATTTACCAATCAAAGTTGTGAATGTGGGACAAAAACGATTTTCCTGTTACATATTTTTATTTGTTCAATGTCTGATAATAATTTTTATTTGCGATAACATAATAACCCATGATAATAACTTATTTTATATTTATTCATTTTATGTAGCTATTCATATAATTAATTGTATTTTAATACTACTTATTTTATTCACGTGGATTTAAAATTAACTTATAAAAATTCGTTCAATTAATTAATCAATTCTATATGTTTATTAAATATTTTCTCAAAACGTAATTTTTGCGATATATTATCTAATGAGTACACAGCAAGGGGTTCTTCAAAAACTGGTGAGATATTTTTGTAGTTTCACTAAGACCGGGCCGTATGGTTGTTTGCTACTTTCTACTAAACATTTTTCTACTGACGCTAGAGAATTAACTCGCTTACCTATGTAGCAACATATGGGCACAACGGTAATATCAGGTTTTTACCATAAGGGCACAACGGGGTTCGTGACCAAGGCCCTCCCACTCACGGGGCCCCGAAAGGCCGATATATACTCGCTTACAGTATACAATGTTTTTTTCTATTTTAGATAGATAGTAAAAATAACCGTAAGCATTTCTTAATAAAAATGTTAATCGGACACCAGATTATCTCACCAATGCGGAAAAGAGCTGTGACTTTTAAACAGTTAAACTATATAAGCCAATAAATGTCGTCTGATTATACTAGCTATCAATAAAATAAACTTAAATGTATAATATACAATTACAACAAAAAAATATTTATGTAATTAACTTTTTTTATTTACCACCGGGGCCCTAAATTCTTGTATGCTTAGGGGCCCCGGCATTGCCTAGGACGGCCCTGGGTAATACAATGGAATATCTTTAACAACCCGCCTCTATAATAATAAAACATTGTGCACTTGATGGACAGCCGTGAACCAATTTACAAATCAGTTAAACTGTTTGCACGAGGTCGGTCGATGACGGTCGTAAATTGACGCTAGATAGACCACATTCGCCATGATAGTTCAATTATAGGAGAGAATAGCCACCGGTCGTGACCTTTAATCCTTGAAGTTGTTGATCATTAGTCTAACGGTAGACCAATTTTGGTTGAAGAGTACATAGGTACCTATTACCCATTTAGTTTGTAGTAACATCAACTACTTAGGTTATAAGGAATCTCTATATCAAGCAATAATTGTCCTTTGCATTCGTTATGATAGCGTATTCTGCCTACTTGCTGAGTTTCTTGCCTATTCTTCTCACTACTGGACTGAACTGGTGGTAACTTCAGTAGCTTTGGCCTTCATAAGTGCCCGACTAGGGCCTAAATTGAATAAATGGCATTGACTTTGACTGTGGGCCTAAGTATGCAATGTTTCGATCCAGTAAACCGGTTCAAAATAACGGTTAACTTTTTTACGTTCTGTATAAGTAAACAGTTCTTCTGTGCAAATGGAACCATTTTCTGACTGACGAATCAATAGATATTTACTAACTATTTAAAATAGTCGTATTAGTCATATCATAGTGGTAGAGACCGACCTGTCTACGCTCTCGGTGATATGATATGAGCGACAAGATTTATTACACTCTGTGTAAAAGGCATAGGTAGTAAGTAATGATTCATTTGTATGCAAACAACGATCTATTTCTTACTGTAGTTTTGTTTGTAACTACTTTCCATGATAAAAAATAAGGGCTCAGTATGAATCCAAAAAAGCTAAATCTTTTGATTTAATCTTATTATGGAATCGTCGAATTCTTTCGTGCAGGTGTTCAATTAAAGAACACCGGCGACCCTTTGGACCTTCAATAAAAAGGTCTACGTCTAGCATAGTAGATAATTTTGACAGATTTAGTCATAAAAAGCCATACAGGTAGTAGAGAAAAGCCACAGACCTTGCCTTAAAATACAAAAAAAGGATAATCAGATCCATCAATACTCAATATTAAAACGTAAAAGGTTTTCACATTTATGTGTGTGAGGAATGTCCCAGGATATTTATTTATTATTTATTTATTTTAACCGCCGAATGATGAAAGGCATGCAGATTTATAATATGGAGAAGGACATAGGCTTATTTTTATTTCGGGAAAGCGGGTAAAACCGCGGGAGAGCCATTTATTATTATAATGTAAATTATGTGGTACATAATAACCTATTTAATAACATTGTTTATGCTGGTTGTTGACTGCCCGCTTATTCAAGGTTATATTTGTGTACGTGATCAAACTTTTGTTTGTGTGGTCTTAAGCCATTAACGCACCTTCCGACCGTCGGACTCCTACTTAACTACCTACGTTGATACCGACCAATCCGAGGGCGAGCGAAGCGGTCGGCTAGCACTCGGATTGGTCGGTATGGACGTAGCTCGTAGGTATTAAGTAACTAGGTAAGTAGGAGTCCGACGGTCGGAAGGTGCGTTACGGGCTTTAGATATTAATTCAATAGCCCTTTACAAGGTCACTTTGTGTGTATTTGTCTAAACATTTACATTGTTTTGTTGGTTTGTTAAATGTATGTTTCATGATAACAAAAGTACTGACGATTATTGAATGAGCCCGCATTACGGTTCGTCCACTTCATGTCAAACTTTGACCTAATTTGCGACGCACGCAACATACAAACCATTGGATTTTTTTAGATACCTAACCTAGTTCTTTTAGAGCACATACAATTTCCAAAATACCTAAGTCTGCTTTTCTTATTTACCTACGTGTTGTTTTTGTTTTTATTTCCTTTTCACGAGTAACTTTTTTTTATAATGCAACGTTTCTGACGGAAAAAGGAACAGAGATTCGGTACCTATTTGATAGAGAAAAAAGTAGATGTCACTTGTGTTACAAGTTGAGCTACTGCTTTTAAATATTCTGTGCTACCTGCTAGGTAGGTCTACTAGATCTACGACTTGAGCGTTGAGCGCGACCACGGAAAAGAGAATCTTCTCTGTGAGCGCGACCGACCAACTCATTGCACGCACCACTTTTTTTAAATAACTAGTTAAATAGGTACAAAACTCATTGAAATAAATTGGGTTACTTTACAGATAACTTTATTTCAATGTTTCACGACAAAAAGTTCTTGCTAACCAGCAAATAATGATCGCATTATCACAAAACAAATGACCCCTTATCATCGTACAACAATCATACAGCATTTCCACCCTTATATCACTTTCGACAAGGATCAAATTACCGTGTAAAGACAATAAATTTAGACCGGAGACCCGGTGATTGATAAGGTTATCGTTTAACTTGCTTGCAGTTTATTTTCATGTATAGTAAGGCTGCATTCCGAATTAATGATATAATCGCTGTAATCGATTTGAGCGTGCTTAAACCCGTTCCATATTACCTTGAGCGCCATCACGATGTCCCGTGAAACGTCATAGATGACGTCATGACATGCGCCATCTTGCGCTCACACCGACCATGCCCTAAACTGATATCACCGTGAGCGCTGTCAAAAAGTGACGGTTAGTTATTGTGTTTTCGGCAAAAATCTAATAAGATTTTTGGTTTTCCATATGGCAAAGATACTTTTTATGATTTTATGAGAGAAAAATAATAAAAAATGCGGATATTCCTTTTTGCGAGTCAACTAATAAAATATATAAGGAGTTCTAGCGCATTTTTAATTCAGATTTTAATTGAATTCTCAAATGTTCTGTTTTGAATACTGTGAGCGCGATAACGGGCGTTCCGAATTGTTTACAGTTCTCAGCTGTCATTATCGTGATATCTAACTCGGTACGCAAATTATTGCTGTGAGCGCTGTGAGCGATATTATTTAATTCGGAATGTAGCCTAAATAAATGGAGAAAGCTTGTTGACCTGCCGTTGCCGGGAGCAACTCATAAGCCTACAACAATATTATGTAGGTACCTACGTTATTTTTAAAGACAGCCCATTGTTCTGTTTTAACCGACGAAAAAACAGAGGAGGTTTACAAGTCGACGCGTAATTTTTTATTTTTTTATGTATGATCACGCATAACTTTTGACAGAGTACCTAGTCCGATTTTGATAATTCTTTTTTTATTGAATAGGGTATACCTCGAAGGTGGTCCCATATAAATATGGATAAAAAATACCTACCCTAAGGATGGGAAAATAGGGATGATTTATTGTTCACTCACAGATTTTAATGCTGAGTTGTGTATTACATCAAAAGAAATCAAAACTTAAGCATGTAGTAATTAGTAGAGTGTAGCCACAAAAAAATATAAACTAAAAACTTTTTAACAAAAAATTAACCACCGAAAAAATGAAAAGCAAAAATTTTTTTTGATTATAACTTGATTTTTATAAGGTTTTGTAGTCGGGGACAAACCAATAACATAAGCTATTACGACAATACGACATTAAATGAAACCACGTTAAGTACTCATGTATACGATCAACTTTTACTATGGGACCGGGGGCTCTACCGCGTAACTTTGGTGTTAATCGTAACGAACACCATTAATGAATTTCATCCAATCAGGGCCCACGAATGGTCATCGTCGCGACATACCGCGTGCGCATCATTGGATGAAATAATTAGTGGTTTTCGTTACGATTACCACCAAAGTTACGCGGTAGAGCCCTAGCTTTAAATTCGAAATAATGAATTGCGTTAGCAATATTGCTTCGCTTCCTTTTTAGACAAACATTACATTTAACAAATAACAAAAAAAATACATAGGTATCTACGTAGGTTATTGGTTTGTCCCCGACTGCAAAACCTTATAAAATTCAAGTTATATATTCAACATTATTTTTTGCTTATCAGTTTTTTCGGTGGTTTATTTTTTGTTAAAAAGTTTTTATAATTTAATTTTCGAATTTATTCCACATTTCTGTAACTTTTTTAAAGTTCAATCTACCTAAGTAATTTTACTTAGAGCAAAGCTAAGTAGGTACAGCACAATATAATTATAAATTTCGCTAAGCGACATATATTATTGTCCAAATATACCTAAGTAATCTTATGGAACTAAACCTAGACCTACTTATCAACTGCAGTAGCTAACATGATTTCACGCTCGACGCCACAAAGAACGTAGTAAGTGACTGCCTGCCTATGCAACGCCTAGGGTTCAATGACCCTAACATATAAAGTAGACAAATAACAACTTTAAAAATATTACACCAACCTTTATTTGATTTTGAACACTGGTAATTGATAGAGCAGTCGCATTCCTCTCCATGTTAACAACAGCCGATCTCAAACCAAATCTCACTAAAGAAATCGCCATTTTAAAAAGTCCCGTATAAAAACTATTTATTAAAATAATTAAAACAAAACTTTAATCACATCGACATTTCCGAACGCGTCTCATTTGAAAATGGAAGGGCGCGAATGATTCGATAGGGCAACTGAAGACTGGTTCGAAATTCGAGCGTCCATTCGGTTTTATGCGTTGCACTTCGTGGGAGGAAGGGGTGTGGGGGGCTTGTTTTCAATCGGTAACCGGTATCAGTAGGTACCATGTGCTTCTATTTAGCTATGCAGTGCACTTCGGTCATAAAGCGCTTAATGCTGTGCTGCATTCAGAAGGCAACATGGCTCTCAAGTGTAACTGCCGGATCACGCCAGTACGTGCTTGGTGACTGATTTTCAACATGTGATAGCCAGCTAGGAGAGAACTACAACCACTTTTCTTCTTCGCTATTGCTAAACTAAGGACTACCGACCTATACTACTAGGCAGCAACCCGATCCAGCAGTCCACGAGCTGCCACGTGGTCTTCGCCGTCAAAAAGGACAGCTCAGCATAGTGCTACTGAGTACTGTCAGCAGCGCTGATTTTCAGCTGACGCCTTTATGAACTGCTTCATTGGATTTCGGCGCCATTTTCTAGATTTTAAGGACCCATGCGCGGCTTCGGAAAAGTCAAAGAATACACGCATCTGGTTCCTTCACGATGGACCATCCATACATTTAATAGAATAGAAGTCCAGAAATGGCATTTGTCACTCGTTAGTCGTATCCACGTCGTATCTCCTTAGCATGGTAGAGCTGCTGTTAAATCGAAAGAGTTCGGGCGGGATGGGTAGGTCTTGCCGGAGTCTTTGTATTCCGAACCGGTGGTAAATTCAACTGTATGTACCGATTTAACGTTCATAAGTGCCTTTTACCAGGGCCTAAACTGAATAAATGACTTTGATTTGATTTGATTTCGATGAATTTTGAATATGGATTTATTATACTTTATTAATTCATCTTAAAAATTATTTTAATAATTTGAAGGTTCATCACAATAATAAGTTTTTCCAGCCGCTTTATCGCTTAAAACGCTAAATGCCGATACGCACGTACAGTATTCGCCCGCATACGACCACAATCGACAATCTCGACTCTATATCCATTACAATAACGTATACATTGTTGTGATGTAATCGTGATTTTGTCAAATAGGATGAGTTGTTATATTTGGGACAATTTTTGATAGTATTATTTGTCGGACCTCGGTACGCATAGTGACACACGTACGCACTAGCCCCCTAGCCCCCTTACCACAGATTACTTGTACCCTTACTCATAAAGCGCTATTTAACTAATACATGGTCACGTAAATAATGTCACATTATTTGACAATGTTTCTTGCCGGAGTCTTCTCAGTTTAAGTGTATTTCGAACCGGTGGTAAATTCAACTGTATGTAATGTTGCCTTACCAGAGGCCTCTAAACGGAATAAATGACTTTTTGATTTTGAATGATAATAGAGTGACGTTATTTACGTGACCCTTTAAACAGTTTAGTACGATTTATGAGTAAGGGAGTAACTCTGTAATTAACTATTACCTAACTTATCATTTAGGTTATGTCAATTTATTGGTACTATTGTAGATTAAGTTTTTCCTTAATTGTAATTTGTTTATAATTAGTTTCTAACGTGTGTATTCTCACGTAGACAAACTTTAATGTTTTGGTGATTTGACAAGGCCGTTTTTTATTGTTTACATTTGGAACTACGATGATTGTTATTATAAAATATCGAGTTACCTTGAAAGGTTGTTTACATATTCTAATCTGTATGAAACCATAGACGTGATAATTAGTTGGGTTATTTACATGATAGATTGTTAGTAAACAAACATTTATGGGAAGTTCATGAGAAACAATACGAAGTTAATCTCAATATTTAATTGCCTTGATTGTTTTGTAGTAGCCGTTCTTAATCAAAATTCAAAATAATTTATTTAAATATATACCTTCGCACGCACTTATGAAAAGTCTGACTCTACTAATACCGGTTCGAACCGGCATTTGCTGAGAAGAGCCGGCAATAAACTCAGCAATTACTCTTTTCAAAACAAGCTTAGATTCATTACATAATATTTACATTCTAATCGCACTGACAACAATACGATCGGCAGAGTTAAGCAATCACCAGTGTGGATGGTATCCGGATGGGTGACCGCCTAGGCCCTAGTGGTATTTCAACTCGGCGTTTTCCGTGGTACACATGTAAAGCCGTCGGTCCCACCGCGGTTTGTTGGAGGCCGAAATCTCCTTCAGTAGGTTGACCACTCCTACCTACACCGATCCGCAGTGGGCAAGCGTGGTGGAGTACCTATCTGCCCAATCCCGCCCACACACATTTGTGAAAGAAGGCCTGTGCTCAGCTGTGGAACATTATAGGCTGATGATGATGATGTGTGATTGTATAATTCATAAAACGTTTAGGCGATGATAGCACTGGTAGTGACGTCGTCGCTCGGATGTCGAGAAAGTCCCGAGTTCGATTCTACAATGAGCTTGTGGTTTGAGGAAATCATAACACCACAGTTTTACCATAAGATGGTAATACCGTGTTAGCACGGTGGTAGGGGAACTTTTAAGTACCCACCAGCCCACAGCCTGTTTAGCATCCTCAAGTTGAAAATCTGTGGCCAGGCATCGATATTTTTCCAAACAAAAAACATTCAAATCTAGCGAGACTAACGAAAAGCAATAGATTTTTTTGTCTAATCGTAGGATGTATATTTGAACATATAACTTAGAACATTTCTTCAAGCAGCACCCTTAGTTTCGCGCACTCTAATCTACGACTATTGTGTTAATATAGTTTACGTAAGTTACGTTTACGTAATAGGTACCTACGTTGCTGTTGCTGTGTCAATGAACTGTACAACCTTGCTTTAGCGTCTTATTGCAACTAACAGCTATGTCTAGTTCTGTTTAGGGTTTAAAATTGATTGCGATATTCTGACAGGTAGCATGTAACTCAATAAGTTATTGTTTCGCTTCTATTTATATACATTTCTCCAATTTTACAACTATAACATATTCTTATGGTAAAACCTTAAACACCTGACAATAATGTTTTGCAAATAGGTATATCCCTGATTATTACTGTAGGTACCTACTTGTACAACTTGTACTTGTACAATGGACAGTGCTCTGTAGAATTGTTTAAGCTGATGCCCACGGCTACGTGCGGCTACCTTCCACCATCTCATCGCAACTCTCGAGTCGCCATCGACGGCTCACACATTGAAACCAGAATTGTTTCGTACTGTGCGGGCTCAAAGGAGCTTCCTTCCGCGGATGCTCAGACTGTGGATTGAGCTCCCCACCGTGGTTTTCCCAATGGAGTAAAGCATGGGGTTCTTGAAAAGGGGTGTAAAGAGAACCCTGCAGGGTCGGCAACGCGCGCGTGATACCCCTCCTGGTGTTGCAAGCGTCCATATGGCTACGGTAACCGCTTACCATCAGGTGGGCCATATGCTTGTTAGCCACCTAGTACCTAAATACTTATTCAAAACAAATAGGTAATACTAGGTAATCCGTGTATAATATGGTATAATACGTATATTATGTATATCTAAAATCATTATTTAAATTGATTATGATTTTAGGATGTACTATAGCCACCTATAGCCGCGAAAAAGCATTATTTTGTTTAGTAATCTTACTGCCGTACTCAAAGTAAATGACAAAGTATCTATCTTTGTTTATAGGAATATAGGTAGCTATAGAAATGGTCTAGAGCAGTGTCGTATCGTCGTCGTCGGCTGTAAATATTATTTTATTATTATAGTTCTATGAGTATACCGCCAGAGGCGCTGTGCAGTATAATTATAGTTTAGAAAAGAAAACGAAGTAAATATTAAATAGCTTTTATTTGTAAACAATTAGTAATAACATAATAGATTCATTGGGTATCCATCCACATTTGTTATATCCAAATAATTGTTTCGTATGATTAGATTAAAATCATAATGGGAAGATACGATAATTAGTCACATCACAGTGTTTGGGGCAACAAAACTACATCTGGCTGACGCAGTTTCTTCACTTATACTTTAAGTAAGTAAACCGACCTGTTGAATTAAAAGGAGGCATTTTGACGACTATAATAAAATTATAGTTGCAGTTAAAAAGCAAGATCGCCCTTCACAAGACGTAAATTGAGGATTAGTGCGTCAGCTAGATAGATTTTGCCGCCGCGCCGGGGCACGCAATTGTTTTCAGTGCGATTAGAATGTAAATATTATGTAATTAATCTAAGCCTGTTTTGAAAAGAGTAATTGCTGAGTTTATTGCCGGCTCTTCTCAGCAAATGCAACCTTCCGAACCGGTATTAGAGTATTAGAGTCAGACTTTTCATAAGTGCCTGCGAAGGTCTATTTGAATAAATGATTTTGAATTTTGAATTTTTGAAAGATTTAGTTTTTATATTCCTTGCGCTGTGGGTAAGGTACCATATCTTCTCCTTTTGCCTTTAATCTAAGTTCGTATGATATATTTACAACTGTAATGAGGGGCTGTAAACATGAGCTTATGCTAAGATTTACTGGCGTATGTTCGTTTTTCAAATTGACTTAAGGCATACAGACAGAAAAATTAACTGAGAGAATCGGTCATAATTCACATCCAACATGTGGATTGATATTATATTTCATACAAATAGTATCAAATTATCAATCCTCAATAACAAAATCATTGTTGAATTTCACTAAGTGTATACATATTTATGAAAGGTATTTACAAAATCCCTAATTAATAGGAGAAATAAAGATATCTTGGGACATTTCTCATGATATAGTATGGGACACGAGTGGTGAGCAGATTGACACCTGCGCAGTAGTTAATTCTTCAGTCTGTTTGTCGGAATGAAGCAGGGGGGAGCGGCGAGCTGCACACGATTGGTTCGTCGGTCGATGCTCGTCGTCTATTGGATTCTTGCGTATCATTTGGCTACTGTGATTTGGCCAAAAGTGTACATGCGCGAGCTTGCCCCCACTACTGCCTATCTGTGCTCACCATTCGTGCCTCATACTGTACACTGTACTTATAGATAAAATAAACATTGGAACGTATTAAACTGGCAACTCCGCCCAAATTCCAATAATATGTGGCGAATAAAAAAATATACATATTAAAATTATAAACAAAAAATCTATTAGTCAGTCTTTTACATAATCAAAAAAGACACGTATTTTTTTCTTTTGTGAATTAAAATAAAAAATACGAAGATATCGTGTGTTGAAGTTCCGCGTGACGTCACGGTGTGGTACACTTTTTAGTAACAAGTGACGTCACGAGCCCCCACTCCCAAAGTCGCGGTTTATCTTCGTCAATTGTTAATGATTTGATAAAGCAACAAATACGTGTCCAATATTTTTTAATAATCTAACCGACGGACTAATTAGAATTATTTTTTTTTTACCCGGGAAACATCCCTGAAAGATTTCCCCCGGACTCTGACTGTTAAAATGTACTTTCCACCATGGTTTCCTCAAGATGTTTTCCTTCACCGAAAGCTTTGGTTCAAAGTATTAGAACATTGACCATTGCTGAGACGTCCATTTCATTATTAATTATTGCTTGTATATAATGTTACTGAAAAACCCCTATACAACAGGTAGATCCTAGGTTTTATAATTAAATCTTAGGATTTACCAACATGAGCTGTTAAATGTAAGGTTTGATATGAAGTTAGACAATTTATCGTACGTAAATTATTTTTAATGTTTACCGATTCCCAATTATCACAGAAAAGTTCGCACTTTTACCATGAATACTTGGTAAATCTTAAGTTTTTCAGGTAAATCTTAGAATGTACCGTCGTTCGTGCTTTTACAGTAACATATTATACATATATCTCTTTGAAAATATTAAAAATCTTTGTACATTTTCAAATTTCCAAGGCATACAAAAATGATTTTTAATCTCTTATCCATATTATTTAATCATTATATAAAATTATGCTTTCTTGTATTCGATTCTCTCCACTTTGACCTCATCGCCGAGCAGTTTGTAAACGTATGTGACCACCGTTGAACTCTGAATATCCATCAGGACGAAGGATGGTGTTGCATCTCTGAAAGAGAATAGAATTTATTTCTGATATGGCAATTTCTGTAAAAAATAACAGCTAAAGGTAAGCCAACGAGACGAGATAAAGAATGTAAACAAACTTTCAATTTTAATTAAAAGAAATTATGTTGACAGCTGCTTTACCATCCGCTTTCCTGTACCAAGAATCACACAACGACAGCCTTTGTCGACTAACTAACGTCATTATTGCATGCGAGAGATAATGATCGTAATGTAACTCAGTAGAGGTTGTTTACGTATTTTATCTCATCTTGTTGGCTTACCTTTACATGAGTCTACAGATAAAGTCGAGACAAGAGAGTATTCTCCAGCTTTAAAAATACATACATTAAATATTTACATTATTATTATTTATATATTATCATTACATTAGAAATCAATACATTAAATATTTCCCACCTGTATAATGGACTGTAAGCCCCCGTTGCCGATCCAGGATTAATATAGAACTTATTCTCATGCTCGTAAGCTTCAAAACGGTGTGTATGTCCTGATATCAAGATATCCACATCTAGTTGTCTCTGGACGAGAGCGAGGGACTCCTCATCACCCCACGGGACCACCTGGTGACCGTGGATGAGCCCAATGCGGAACTGCCCAACTGTGATAACCTTCTGCTCTGGGTAAGTTGTATTCTGTAAGTAAATATTGGCACTAAATTCAAGTCGCCAAACAATGGTAGGAGTGAAATGCAAAACTTTTCAAGCATGCTTGAACTTTGACGTATGGTATCTATCTTAGAAAATGTATTCTTATGCTCAATATTAGCAATTTAGTGTTTATTTATTCAGTTTTAGGAAGACTATCGATTTAAAAGAAATAATCCATACTTAATATTATAAATGCGAAAGTAACTCTGTTTGTTTGTTACGCTTTCACGCCCAAACCGCATAACCGATCGCGATGAAATTTGGCATGCAGATAGCCTATGGAGAAGGACATAGGCTACTTTTTACCACGGGAACGCGGGTAAAATTGCGGATAACATGTTTTAAATTTTGATTTTTATTTTATATAATTAAATAAAGATTGACGGGCCAGTTGGCAAAGTTGGTAAAGATTCACCTTACGCGCTGCAGGTCGTGGGTTCGATTCCCACACAGGACATGCATTTGTGTGCATGAACATGTCTGTATGTCCTGAGTCTGGTGTAATTATGTATATTAAGTATGTATTTACAAACAAAAAGTAGTATATGTATTATATCAGTTATCTGGTTTATATACAAGCTCTGCTTAGTTTGGGATCAGATGAACGTGTGTGAGGAATGTCCCAGGATATTTATTTTTTTATTGTTTACTGTAAGGGTCAGTTCACACCAAGACGCGACGCGACGCGACGCGACGCGACGCGACGATGTTTGAAGAAGCCAATTGTTTCACTATGGACCGTCGCGCTGTGCAGCGCAGCACCTCAAAACGTATCGCCACAACTCGAGGCGTAGCGCCACGCTGCCGCCGCGGGACGTACTCTTATTCTTTTATTGAAATGTGTACCTTTTTATGTAGCAAATAAAGTTCTATTTGTATCACTATCTTAATTTTCGCTGCATCATGTTTAGGTGTGAGCTGACCCTTACATTATCTAAATTAGCAGTTGTAATTTATAAAAATTAATAAATTAATGAGTCAGCCTACCATAAAGTTGGCATTTACATACCTCATCAAAATCTCCTCTCACAACATGAACATCACTCGCCAGGGTCTTTAGATAATCATATGACTCCTTGGTACAGAGGTTTCCCGTACACAGTATGTGCTGGATCCGACCTGGTAGGAGCAGCTTCTTGAACTTGGGCGGCAGACTGCTGCAGCGATGGGGGATGTGAAGATCACCTAGCACTAGTACCAACTGAAATCAAAGTTATATCTAATAAATTAAAACTTTATTGCCTCTGTTATTATTATTATTGCATTTATTTATTTGATCACTTATTTTATACATTTTTAAATATAGATATATAAAAAAATATACATTTAAAAATATAAAAAACAGTTCCCCACCGGCATCGGGAACAGGGTCCTAGGTACCGGTGGTTAAGGCTCCAGAGAGAGGAACCTCCTCACTATGCGTGCCGTTTCCAGGAGCACTGCCTTCTGAATCTGGCCCTTGATCCAGCTACCTAACGCGAGCCTCTTAAGGTGTTTGTCGAGGCTCTTGGCCATTAGGCCATGGGCGGAAACGACTATCGGTACAATGGTTGCCGTGTCAATGGCCCACATGTCGACAACCTCGTGTGCGAGATCAAGATACTTGCTTTCTTTATCTTTTTCCGCCTTCACGAGGTTCTCGTCATGGGGGACAGTAACATCAACAATCATTGCACGGCGCTCTTGGCGATCTATCAATACTATATCAGGCTTATTGGCGACAATAGTCCTGTCAGTAATGATAGATCGATCCCAGTATAGTGTGATATGACCATCTTCGAGAACCAAATCTGGCACATACCTGTAGTACGGCACCTCAGACGTCACTAGGTGGTATTTCAGGGCAAGTTGCTGGTGGATTATCCTGGCTACTTGGTTGTGCCTGTGCAAGTATTCACCGTTTGCGAGACGCGAACAACCGGAGATTATATGCCTGAGGGATTCACCAGGGCGATGACATGCCCGACATATGTCGATGGTTCCATCCTTCAGGATAAATCTCCCGTAGTTGTTCGTCATCACAACCTCGTCCATAATTGCACAGACTTATTATTATTATTATTATAACTAAGTAAACTGACAACTAAAAGCTTCCATACCTATGTATTCTGAACACTAGTCTAAAATTATAATAAGACATTTTTGAACAAGAAGTTTTAAATTTTTAAAACTTTTTGATTTGAAGTGTAATTTTGAGTTTATTGGAGGCTTTGCTTAACCAAAGCAATCTTCTGGAGTAGATAGATAACTCTTTATGGTACAAAATGTATTTAACAAAGTATAAAAAGAAATGCTTACAGTTAAAATTACTGTAATTACAATAGGCGATCTTATCACTAAGTAGTTTAAGATTCACACAATTTTTGCTTAATTAAAGCCATATATTCATGGGTATATGGCCTTTTGTTTGAGTGTGGTTCCTTAGCAAGATATTGGTAATGCAATAATAATAATACACACCATGATAGTCAATCAATGTTATTTCATTTGTACTATTAATCACTGGGTGGAACAAATGGACATGAAGTTATTATAACAGATAAGTCATTGAGATGTGGTCTCTAAGTATATACTGTAGTCTTTGATGTGGTCAGGAGAGACAATCTGACTATCAATGGGGGAGTAACCATCGATAGATCCAGGGTAAATGTTGATAATTCAATTCAATTTACTTACCATTGTGGTGTTAAATATTCAAATAGTTCCACAAAGTCACGAGACACTTGATAATTAATAAAGTTTTAGTTTTTTTTTTGTGAAACTACAAATTATTTAGTTGGTGAATATTTTTTTAACAAAAAGTCGTACCCGTAGGTAGGTACGTAATAAAATCACAGATTAGTGACTAGTTACTAGGCATGGAAATTATTGCTACTTTAAAGGAATTCTCATTTGATGATATTATTATTTTTTATAGCATGATTTCACTTGCGATATATGATTTGCAATGATTTGTAACCTACGTCATCGATGCTGATCGACGGTATTTTTCACAAAATCATGTGCGAGTATCGCACGCAAGTGCCAAATTATCACTGATGCAAATTATATATAACTTTCGTAGCAAAAAATTATTTTTCTATCCTGCTACATAACATGTTAAAGAAGTTAACACTTTATGTTACTTGATTTAAGGTTTATTTTTGAATACTCTTAAAAGCTAATCAATGATAAAGTTTTTTTTTTTTTTAAATTTGTTCATGACCATGGATACAAAGTCCTTCAGTCGCATACATTGGCTATATTCCGAATTAAATAATATCGCTCACAGTGCTCACAGCAATAATTTGCGTACCGAGTTAGATATCACGATAATGACAGCTGAGAACTGTCAATAATTCGGAACGCCCGTTATCGTGCTCACAGTATTCAAAACAGAACATTTGAGAATTTAATAAAAATCAGAATTAACAATGCGCTAGAACTCCTTATATCTTTTATTAGTTGACTCCCAAAAAGGATTATCCGCATTTTTCATTATTTTTCTCTCATAAAATCATAAAAAGTATCTTTGCCATATGGAAAACCAAAAATCTTATTAGATTTCTGCCGAAAACACAATAACTAACCGTCACTTTTTGACAGCGCTCACGGTGATATCAGTTTAGGGCATGGTCGGTGTGAGCGCAAGATGGCGCATGTCATGACGTCATCTATGACGTTTCACGGGACATCGTGATCGCGCTCACACTAATATGGAACGGGTTTAAGCACGCTCAAATCGATTACAGCGATTATATCATTAATTCGGAATGCAGCCATTTTATTTATATTCTTAAATATTCTTTATAACATGTAACAGGCTATGTCATGGACGGTAACAGATGTGACATATGAAAACAGAATCATATTCTTTATCACATGCTACTTGTGATTTATGCCATGCCTACTAGTTACTCCGTAAAATAAAATATGACAGAAATTTACTGATAACTAGGCTACATTCCGAATTGAATAATATCGCTCACAGTGCTCACTCACAGCAATAATTTGCGTACCGAGTTAGATATCACGTTAATAACAGTTCTCAGCTGTCAACAATTCGGAACGCCCGTTATCGCGCTCACAGTATTCAAAACAGAACATTTGAGAATTTAATTAAAATCTGAATTAATAATGCGCTAGGACTCCTATCTTTTAGTATCTATCTTTTATAATTTGACTCGCAAAAAGGAATATTCGCGTAAATATATATAATTATTTTTCTCTCATAAAATCATAAAAAGTATCTTTGCCAAATAGGAAAACAAGAATCTTATTAGACTTTTTACCGAAAATAAAATAATTAACCGTCACTTTTGAGCGCAATATGGCAGATATCATGACGTCATCAATGACGTTTCACGAGACATCGTTATCTGTCATTATTCAATTCGGTACGGGTTTAAGCACACTCAAATCGCTTACAGCGATTATAGCTTTAATTTGGAATGCAGCCCTCGTGTTGCCATTGCCAGCTCGAACAAACTATTTTCGGAGGATCGGTTGTCTGAAAAAGGGTGGAAAAAGGACAGTTTTCAAGATTCATTAAACATATGACTTGCTGAATTTCTTTCCGGAGTCGTCTCAGTAGTTGTATTACGAAGAGGTAGAATCGAATATGGTGAAGAGTCCAATCATAGCCTATATTGAATAGACCATTTTTGAATTTCAGTTAGAGTTTGGAACAAGAACACTTCGCTTGAAATGAAATGTCAAATTCACCATAGTTTGTTTTTGGTTTGATAGTTTGTTCTCTTTCGACGTTTGATATCGTTTCAAACGTAGGTTTCAAAGAAATTGGAGTCATTATTCTATATTCTATGTATCGTTTAGGTACTACCAATAATCTTATATATTATATAAGTTTCTTGGGTACTACCTTTTTCTGTCTACGGCTTACTCAATGAGGCAAGAAGTTTTCTTATGATACCTCCTTGAAAACCTCTATGCTCAAAATACCAAACTGTTAATAATTCGAACCACTTTGAACCTTATGCTCACGATTTGATCATAGATGTATTATAAGAAAACTCCTCATATAACGTTCATATAACCATACATTTAACCCTCATCTACACGTCATCAACATTGAACAATTAATTAACGCAAAGCGTAGATTGAGGATACCTAGATTTGCCACTAAAATAATAATAATTACGAAAGCGAGATACGTATATGTCAAAACGTGTATGTGTGAGCAGGACTAAGCATATTTTGTCGTCCCTATCTCGCGTATAGGTTTCTATTCTTGACATCAGTGTCAAAATCAGTGTCGTTGACCTCGTTGATGGCAAGCAATTTTCTAACCGACCAAAGTGTGAGGCTTATTATTGTGGTTGCTTAACTATGGTACTACCTGGCATTCGTAAATAGTCGGGATTATAAGTTGATGGGGATACCAGCATTTTATTATTTTTACCACTTTAAATAGCGTGTTTTATTTTTTGTAGTTTTAATTCACGTAAGTTACATTAGTAATTTGTTTTATACACATTATACATTATACGTAAGTTTGATACAAACATTAAAAATAATTACTTTGGAAATAATAACTTATAAATAACGACGATGATACATGGAAGCAATATATGTAGGCATGTGCCTAATTTTTAAACCACCAAACATAATAAAGAGGATAATAATATGCATACATATTTTCTATTTCAGATAAAATATATAGAAAACAGAAATAAGGGTAAATAAATATTTTTTCTCTTTCAGATCCGACAGGCTCAACCGAGTAACTCTAAATATGAAACTTCGGGAGTTTATATGGAAGCAAAGGATAGTTTGGTATAATTGTCTCACCTATCAGTTGTCTAATCAGTCTTCACCACATATTATAAAATGAAGTTGCTTTCCGTCTGTTTGTCAACTAACTCCTTCTAAACTACGATTTTCTATAATATTTAACGTCCGATACGAATCCGCGAAAATACAGATCTAGAAAACTCGGACCGAATTCGGATATTGCTTTTCGCACTACCTTCAACCCAAATCCGTAATTCAGACGTAATTTTACGCAAAACCACAGTAGAGCGTTAACATCGTTGATTATTGAGTCCTTTCAATAGGCGTCAACTTTCGGCAATGCTATTGTACGTAAAAAATAAAAGCTATTGTACGTACGAATACATTATTAACATTAACATATAAAGTTTTAATTAACTATTTATTAACCACGCCCCGGCCGAATATTTAATCTTATACAATCAATACCTGAGCAGGTTGCGGTCAAAACGTGATAAGTCACAACGTCACAACAACTCATAAAAAAAAGTCTTCTAGTCCTTATGTCTCTTAAGGTCCTGATTAAAGTATACTTCATCAATCCCGTGTTTTATTTTGACTTCTATGAAGTTATAACAGTGTCATCTGCCCCGCTAGACAAGATGGTTGTCGACAATCGTCATCGTTAGTAAACGATCAGTATGGGATTGACACCTGCCACACCCATTGTATAGTAAAAACCAAAATACACCATACCATACCAGTTTACCCACATAATGGGGTAAAAGTGTAAATATGGCAGTATTAATTGTATGTAGCTTTCTTCTTCGCCATTCGCTGACAGCAAATCTATAGGTATCCTCAATCTACGACGCAAAGAAGTGCAATGACAACACTATGACATTAATTTTGTTTGAAATTTATTCCGCCGTTTCCCCACCACCGACAATGCGCTTTGATTGGCTAATGGCCGATACCTATAATTTACGGACCGTTATCGGTTAAAATTAAGACTCTTATATCTTTACTAATAATGAAGCAAAAACCTCAAAGCATAGCAGACCCTTCCATATGGAACTAGCTATCACAGGTAAAATTAGCTTACGAAATTATCTACATGCCCAGTTTGGCAATAAAAAAAACTACCATTGGTAAGCAAAACGATTCGTTTTTGTTTATAGAAACCGGGCATAAGTCAAGGACACATTAAACATTTACAGGTCGGTTAACGAAAGCTGGCACGTTCACAGTACTCATAAATTTGCAATCAGTCAAGTCTAATGGACGAATGCAAAAATAGACCACTCTATATTTATGAGCAGTAGCAAAAGCAAAACAATAACTGTCTCCTTCATACTCATAAGCTTGAGTTTGCGCGAGAGAGACGGTGTAAATGTGTTGAAACGTGCCAGCTTTAGTTAACCGACCTGTAGATCTGTGCAAGAAAAATATGTTCTTATCTTAGTAAAGTTTTTAGTAGGTATTATTTCACTGACATCGTTTTGTGTAAAGTTTCACTCGTGTTTGTGAGCAAAAATACCTTTTGAAATACCTAACCTACCTTTAGGCACCTTTTTTTGTGCTTCAAAAAATATTATTGTCTTTGGAACGCACCATATACAGTTAATAAAATATTGGTGTTTGTCTTTGAAAAATGCTGCCATCTTTTTAAAATTGCAGTCTTGTTCGGAGAATGAGGAATTTTCTTAGGATATCTCAATGCTCAAAATAGTGTTATAGTTTAGTGTTTACTAACATAGGCTTTTAAGTGTTTGTATTAACAAAAAAAATCGTATTATAATATTTATGTGTTTTTGTATTAACAAAAAATGTCGTATTATAATATTTATGTTAGTTTGTAAGGTATCTATGGGCCACTAGTAGCCTGAAATAAATGAATTATTATTTCTCTTTATTTATTTTTATCCTTAAAATTAATTTTTTTTATAACATATTTTTAAAAAAATAATTCAAAAATGTTATAAAAAACCTAATCCTATGTATTATTATTATTATTTTATAAACCTGTCAAATCGTGCACATAAGGTTCAAATTGGTGTTTTTTTTTTGCACTATATTTCGGCAGGCTAAGTTCTTTGACCATACCACCTTGTCTTCAGTTATATTGTATCTTATCCTTATCTGTGTAAGGCCAAAGCCTGGTCTTCGGTTATAAATTATCTTATTCAATTTCAAATTGGTTTGAATTATCAACAGTTTGACAGGTATTTTATGCATAGACGTATCATAAGAAAACTCCTCATTACGATTCACATAAATTTGGCACATTGTGTTATGAATGTTTTTTGTATAATATGAGCCATATTTGAACATTTCTCACGGTTTCTCTAAAAACTGTAAAACTTACTATTTTGGGTAATGTACAAAAATAGTTAATTTTAAACAAAAAGTATCAATTCTTTATTATGCTAAATGAACTACTATGGTCGCGAATCACTGAAATATAGTGAAACTATCCATATTGTTCAACGAAGGTAAGAAAGAAAAAAACCTCGTAAAAAGTCGTCGTCTTTCCCGCCTCGTAACTGATGTGTAACCTTAAGGAGTTTGAAAAAATATTCTGGCAGCACTCATCAACACTTTATTCTTCTCTTTTGTCTCTGGCTCACGTACGGAAAAAGAAAAATTTCATGGTGTTGTGGGTGACACATATACGTAGAAAATATTTTAGTGTAAGATAAATTTATATTGGCACCAACTGCAGGGAAATGGAATCAATGGAATATGAGCTCGCTAGGAACCTCACTCTGTTGTTCTTCGTGGAACGCCTACTCGACAAAGGCGAGCCGCGCACGTTGCACGATCTTTCCTGCCAGTTTGGTGCCAAGGGATTCACGAAGGAGATGCGACAGATCGCTGGCGGGTCACAGTCGGGCTTGAAAAAGTTCCTGGCTCAGTACCCGGCGTTGTTCAACATAGACGGGGACTATGTCGATATCAACACGTTCCAGAAGCATTCGTGCGGGGCAGGCGCCTCCTCTAACAACGACTACATTGAGGAAGCGAAGGAATACTTCGCGGGCAAGATGGTCCAGTACGGAGACGGCACCGAAGTGCCGATCAAGAGCCTCCTCGGGCACCGCAGCCAGGCCTCCCCGCAGGTGCGTCACATCTCCGGCCAGCGCATCAAGGAGTTCAAGGACTTCCTCCTGAAGCACCCTGACACCTTCCAGATCATCGATGACAACGTCGTTCTAGTCAGTGAGAATCATAGGAGAGGTAATGCACACACAAACTCTGAACAATTCCACAATTTACCCGTAGCTAATATTAATACAGACACTGCCCAACAATTATTAGACTATGTCGCTCAATGTATAGAGGCCAAGGGACCCGTGATGGTTGATCAGCTATTCCATTTGATCATATCACGCTTCCCCCAGGAGTACTGGTATCAAATGTTCAAGTCTCCTGCTGATTTAAGTGCCTTTTTGAAGATATTCTCTGACAGTTTTCATGTACAGTCAAACCTTGTCACACTCATTAGCAAACCAAAAATACCTGTTATGTATTTAAATGCTAAATCAAAAGTTAAGACTGATGCACCAAAGCTTTTGGTGGAAGAGAAGCCAGTGTCTCCTGCCCCACCATTAGTTGTGAGCCCAACTCCTTCGGATGGCACTAAAAGTCCAGCCAACAGAATACTCAGCCCTACTGAATCTCCCCGTGGCCAGCAAGCCAACATCGCTAATCAAACACTAAAACAGAGAATTAATTCTATTGTCATAAAGAATTTGGCAGAAAATATGGTCAGGGACAGGGTCAATAACCATTTAAATGCTAGGAGCTCGGAAGAAACAAATGGCACTCCAAGCTTAAGAAATAATGTGATGGGAGAGGCATGGCGCCAGAAAGTTCTTCAATGCACAACCGTCATAGCTAGTGTTCGAGAATGTGCCACACTGATTGATAGCATAATGGCACCTAAACGCAATGCAAAGAGTATTGTTTCCTTTGACTGTGAAGGTATTAACCTTGGATTAAAAGGTGTGTTGACTCTGTGTCAAATAGCAACCATGAATGGTGAAGTGTACATATTAGATATAATGGCTTGCCCGGGTATGGTTATTGAGGGCAAAATAAAGGATCTATTGGAGAGTGAAAATGTTGTTAAAATCATACATGACTGCAGAAATGATTCAGTCAATTTGCACAATCAATTTGAGATAATTTTGAAGAATGTGTTCGACACACAGGCAGCCCACGCGGTACTGCAGTTGCAACAACAGGGTGTGCCTGTTTACAAAGTGAAAAATCTTAGTCTTAATGCCTTGTGTGAACTCTATAATGCTCCCATGAACCCTATGAAGGAACAATTGAAAAATGTGTATCGTAGAGACCAGCGCTACTGGGCCAGGAGACCGTTGACAAAAGATATGATAATTTATGCCGCCTCTGATGTCCTCTCCTTGGTTAACCCAGCCATTTATGCATACATGTCAAGTAACACTAAGCCTGAGAATCAACAACTCTTTGAAGAATTGAGTAATGAGCAAGTTTTCATGCACATACAGCCTACGGAAGTCAAACTGCGAAAGAGGCAAAGGAAAATCAACACAGAAGTTGGTGAACTTAAACAAAAATTGGCTGAAACTACCAAGAATATTGTGTTGAGCAACAGAGAAATTAGATTGCTGAGATATCTAGAACTCACAGAAGAAGAAAAGGAAAAGCTGAAGGGATGTCACAAAATATCTAAAAAATTAGAAAAGCTGGAAGCCATTGGACATGATAAAGATTCTGATTCTGATGATGATGAGAAAGAAAATGAGATGGCTAGCTTAGAATCTAATCCTTCTGATCCCATCTCCCCACACTCAACTCAGCCTCCAAGTCTCACTGAGTCCATGCAAATGATGGATGAAATTCTTTCAGACGTGAACATGGATAAAGTTGAAAAGATAAATCGCCTTGAAGCGATACTGTCTGCAGTGGCGCCACTCAGTGGGGAATTGGAAGACAAATTCTCACAGACAATGGAACAGACACTGCCATTACTCAAAAACAAAGATTGGTCCAATTTAAGTCAAATTTTGAACATAGGTGATGCAGACAGGAACAATTGTTGCTGCAAATGCCATAATTCTTCTTTCAATGATGTGAAGTGCAATGATCTCAATGAAACCAAGATTTCGGAGGTTGGCTCGCAAACCCTCAGCACGGGAGATATCGTGATCACCCGTATCCATTTCAGAGAAGAGGACAAGGCCAACGAGCGGGTTCTCGACGCATCCCCTTTGAGCAAACGGGTGGGGATAAATAATATGTCGTGATGACACTCAGGCTGTCAATACGCTACTTCCAATTTACTGAGTGCCACAGTTTTATTTCGGCACTCATTCTCAATGTGATCAATTCATTATTGTTCTAGTTTAAGTTTTATGAACGTTTTCGCCCCCGACTATTAAACCAATTATTACTTTGTACTAGTTAAGAGGGGGTACGATGCGATGCGATTGTGCGAGATAGAATAATTTAAGTGTGTTGTGAGGTCGTGCATTGCCAAGTGTATAAACGCCTACGCCTACCTATATGTTCATTTGAGCGGAGACTCGCGTGTACACTCGTATAAATGCAACAGTAATTTCGCATAATAACAGCTACTTAGTTCCTTTATCTGGAAATGACAGTATTTGCTGTAATGCTGTAAAAATTTTTTAATTATTTATTTTTTACGTTGGCTATTGCCCGTTAAGCATCCCAAACTATATGTGATAGAATTCAAGGCCTCTTTTTTTTCTCGATCTATTTAGAATTGTAAATAAGATAAACTTTGATTACTTAGCATGCATAATCTTTACATCTTCAAATCACGATAGTGTTCGAGTGTTTCTGATAATGTCAGGTGTATATACCTACTTATTTATTTTACACTTTTATTCGACAGTTATAAGTATAACACTGTTGGATGTATATCGAAAATGGCAATAATAGGTGTATACAATAAAAAGTTTTTTATTGTAATATATTTATCAGAAAACGTTTAGATTTAGTATTTAAATCACGTTTAAAAAAATATTAAAAAATGGTTTAGGGTTAGATGTTATTGAAAGAGATTTTATAGTTGATGTGGTGCTTGGAGAACTTATTTCAATTATTGTCACTTGTGTTACGTAGTGTTATATGTAGACGATTGCTGCAGTCCTAAGAGATGGTAGATAGTCTGCAATCGAATCGAGGGGACTGTGGTGTTACTTTTTTAACAACACGATAATTTGTGCCTTCATGTCATATCGACGTATGCCTTTATTGAAAATTGTGAATCAGTAGAGACTTTTTATACGTATTTAGTAGTAACTCTGTAACACGAAATTTAGAGAGGTTTATTGTTTAATATCACTAAAACTTAGTAGTTATACAAGGTGTTTTATTAAGTAATACTAAACATGTAAGGTTGTTTCTATCAAAAAATGTTTCGATGTTCAGCCGGCTTACAATTTTAATAGCTAATCGAAAATATTTTTAAGCATGTTAAATTCATTTGAATAGTTTATTATTGTGTTAACTACCATTAGTAGGTATAGATGTATTAAAATTAAGTGATATTTTAATGCTTCTTTGGCCACTTTTGTAGCGAAACGGTTGCTTGTATTATTTACTCTTTATGTATTATTCATCAGTATTTGTACCCAAGATTTATTTAAACAGTATGTGACACCTGACTTTGTTAAATAACGATACGTGAATACCTAGGATGGGTGGAGTATTAACAATTTAATTGTAAATCGATTAAAACAGTAAAAACTAAGTGCTGCTTGCAGTGTAAAAACATTAGACACTTTTCAATGTCAACAGTTACTTTCTTACATTAATTAATTCACATCGAAACGCAATTGTGTATATTTTAAATTGTTATACTTCATTTTACGTGCTACCTTTAAAGCAATCAATGAAGTCGATAAAAATATATTAGATGAAATTATACAACATTTAGGCCATATTTATTTAAAAAAATCACGATCGATTTAATTTATATTAGGTATTCCTACTTTTGTGCCTTATACACTGCACAATTTATGAATAAATATTGCATCGTCGATGTTCTACACTTGTTTTGTAAGATGTTTTTATCAGTGCCACTAATATTTTTTATTATACATAAGGAGCATTTTGTTAGTCAAAGTAAGCAATAACCACTTTCTGTTATACTTTCTAACAAAACAATGTTAAGAAACGTTTATTTTACATTAATTACCAGAGTTTAATCGCTTACGACTGAAAAAGTCGGTTTTGTAACGTGGCAAGTTGTCGGTTAGCTGATTTGCGCATTGTTTATGTTTATAATAAATAAAAAGTTGTAAAATATCTGTTGTTTCTTTTTACCATAATGTGACCATGTAACATGGTGGTAAGCACACAAAGGCAAGAACTGCTTCCACTGGAACAACCGGTAGATGTGCTTCGCATGCCTATGTATTATCGTTAATAAGTACGCCCTCTTAAAGAATGTTAATAAACGCGGCAAGGTCGTCGTTGGACATATGTATTACGTCATAGGATTATTTTAGTTATTCATAACAAGCTTTGTTTACTTGAATGGTATTATATTATTTTATATTATTAGCCTATACTGTCCCACTGCTGGGCAAAGGTCTCTCTTTCCTTCCCCCCCCCCCTTTCCTTACTTGAATGGTACCAACCTACTTATCTTTTATCTTGATTATAAAATCTGTACTTACCTACATACAGCTCGAATTTAAGCTGGGTTAATATTTTCCAAAATAATGTTCCTCGTTTAGCTGAAAGTTGGCGCGCAAACAGTCGGTGTTCTTTAATTAAATATTAGTTTGCTTTGAATAGAAAGAATTCGATCAACAAAATAGTATTGCTTGCATAATGTAGGTATGTAGATGCGTTATTAGAATTTCAATGGCATTGCCTAATCAATATTCTTTCATGTCTTTCTCCATTAGTCATTGAACAAGTAGAAAGTGCATCAGTTAAATACGACTAGATAAAGATGTTTTTGAGTGTTTTTATTTGGTATCAATTATGCAACGCTTAGATAAAAAAAGTTTAACCAAGAAACATCCGCTAAAAATACAAAATGGGGACCATCTAATTTTAGGGTTCCGTACCCAAAGGGTGCCAAATTACTAAGCTTCCGCTGTCCGTCCGTCTGTATATCAGTGGGCTGAATCCTGAATCTCATGGACCGTTATAGGTAGACGGCTGCACCGAACATGTATTTCTATTGCCGCTACATCAAAAAATGGGAATGTTTGGGACGCTCAGGTTGTGGAATGAGCTCCCCGCCGTGGTTTTCCCAATGGAGTACAGCATGGGGTTCTTCAAAAGGGGTGTGAAGAGATTTCTGCAGGGTCGGCAACGCGCGCGTGATACCCCTGGTGTTGCAAGCGTCCATAGGCTATGGTAACCGCTTACCATCAGGCGGGCCGTATGCTTGTTTGCCACCTAAGTGGTATAAAAAAAAAATTTCTAAATCATTGAAATATTTTAAGGGAACTCTTGTTTGTCACATACCTACGTTTTTCAGATTCATAAAAATACAGAGGATAGAAAATACGTAGGATCTAAATGCGTATCTAGCGTAGCGTACCTATCTATCAAGGCTTTGTACCAACTAGGTACCTATGGCATAACAACTATACTACTTAGGTAAGTAATATTTATAATTTGTGGTAGGTAGGACTGGTAGAATTAGGTAGAACTTATTGATCAAGATCTCGTTGCATGGCGCGTGTATCAAAGGCCTCTACTTAGTTTGTGATCAAAGGCATATCTTTGGGCATATCAATCAAAGGCGTGTATTTGAAAAAGGACGTACCGCGCACGCGCTGATAGGCGGCACATTGCGAGAGGTGTTAGGTATATATCATGTATAATATCCTCTTGACCAATGGCGATTGCCATTTTAATTTCGAAGTGGCGTGTCGTTAGTTCCTCTTTTTACAGTTTTGAGGGTAGGTACCGTAAGTTTGTAGGACTATAACCGCATAGCATAGACTATACTATATAATATAACCGTCTTGTATCATCCAGGGTATTAGATAGCCTCATCCCTTTTTATGTATATGACATTAGAAAGTGACGGGTATATTTTAAATCCTAGGTAGTATTAATATACCCACTCTGAGGTAGGTACCTCAGAGTTGGTTTAATTCAAGTATAACCTATTAATTGTTTTTTTATGTACATAAAACTTAATCATAGTATTATCAAAATATTAATAAGAAATAAGTTATATTTTATAATAAGGGGGTTTGTGTAGGTATACCAAATATCAAGTCAATCCGACCACTGGAAGTGGGTGAAATTCGACTGATTCGACTTGCAAGATTCCACCCGAATATACCTAGTTACACACATCCTTTGCAAGTTAAATAAAAGCTGGTAAGACTTTTTGGCGGGAACTTGCAGAGTGACGTAGCATTTTCATTTTTATTTTCATAAATTTGTGTATTTTGAGTTTTATTGCATTTTTGGTGGTATTTTACCCAATAATACCATCCATGTGCACCAGTGAAGTGAAATGAAATGAATTATGTGTATCGTGTATCGTGACTTTTCAAGTTGTCTCAAAATGTCCGTGAAGAGTTTTAGTTTGGTTTTAGTACAATGACCACCATTGTAGTAAAACATGGCTTTTATGGACGGTGACTGACTGAGGACTTTAATGTGAAGTGATTTATTGTGACTGGAAACTATAATATAACTCGACACTGGCAGAAATGAGCCCTAATTTGGGCTTGGTTGCCAAAATTAAAAATAAGAAGAAGAAAGATGACTTTTTGGCGGGAACTTGCAGAGTGACGTAGCATTTTCATTTTTATTTTCATAAATTTGTGTATTTTGAGTTTTATTGTGTATTTTTGGTGGTATTTTACCCAATAAAGATCATCCATGTGCACCAGGGCATTTTCGCGAAAAAGTGTACCAATAATGAAAATAATCGTTCAATTTGAAATTGTGTAATTTAATGGATTTTTTAGCTGTTTTGGCTTCTAAATATATTAAACTTTAAGGAAAATACAATAGATTCAGTTTTTAATTTACTTTAATAGTATTTTAATTAAGTTTTGTGAGAGTTGAACTCAATTTTCTGTCAGTTACATTACACAAACGTTACAGAGTTTTTTTATGTTTACTTAGTAAATAAAACAATGTATATCTCAAAATCGCATTTATTTAGTATAATCTGCGTAAATATAAAAAATACACTGAAAAAATATAATGTTTTGTAACAAATTATTCAAAATAGTGCGTTTTTTATCGCATTTTGTTACGTTAGGAGCTAATCAGACTGTTAATTTTCCGCGTAACTTTTATAGTTTTGTCTAACTGATATAAATTTAGTATTACAAAAAATGTTATCAATATTCTTAGTTAAAATATATACTATAAAACAACATTAACATGCAATAATTTCTTAAAATCAACAATATTCATAAAGAAAATCTGGGACAATTGAAGGCATGACAGATTTGTAACATAATTGACTTCGTAAGGTTGAGATCACACTTAGTCTAAAATTACACTTATTGGCGGGAACATTTTAGGAACATATTTCGAAAACGTTACCCACAAAAACTTGTAATGACAATTACAAAAAAATCAAGTTTAACAATTTTTTCTTGTGTTTTTTTATGTTTATAAGCAAAATTTTCTTCTGCTTTAGCTCTTCATACTTCTCTGGATTATTTTTCAAGCGTTCCCTGTATTTTTTCATTCGGCGGCATTCTATAAAAAAATATTTTTAAATTTATTATTTTATCCTTTAATAGATTAATGAATAGAAATAATTATTTTAAATATATCTGTAAAAAATTAAGGTTTAATAATTATAATAATTATTATATTTATTATTAAAAAAAGCTTTGTGTGCCACTAACTTTTAGCTGTCAGTTACGTTACATTCTGTGTCAGCCGTATAAGTTACACTGCTAATTGTAGCGTAACTGACGTAACAACATAACACTACTCAATTCAAAAAATAATTTTAGAATTTTAATTTAACATTTAGCACTCCAATTTATACATACCTGTATTCAGCCAAAACTCGACTAAATGCATGAAGAAAGGTGACACCGAATCACTTATAACTTTTGTATAAGAGCGTAAAAAACCCTGACTTAAAATTTGGCTAAAAACCGTTAGCAACATTCGTCACGTAAGTTTCAGTCGACTACACTGAGATCTGACAGCAAAATGACTTCTCATTTGCTTGTTTAAGGTCAAAACGTTGCCCATTTTATGAATGTGTAAAAAAAATTGCAGTAAAATGTTTGAGTTTCTCGGAATTAGCGTAACTTACCCTGACCTGTCAGGCTCATTCATATTTAGCATAAATTTCAAATTAATTTAAAAATTTGTAATTAAGATTATTATTGATATATGTTGTATTATTTAGAAAGATAAGAAGTCATTTCATCTTACAAAAATTTAAACAATCTTAGGTCTTATGAGAAAAAATTGAAAAATAGCCTCTTAAACGAGTTGAACGTTTTTGGGACACTATGAAAACGAAAATATCAAAGTTTGGAAACTTGATTTAAAGCTATAAATATGTATTATTTCTCTATAATTTTTGTTAGAAATACATGGCACATTATTCAGGTTTACGTTTGTATCCTTAGATGTAATCATAGGTTTACATATGAGGATAAAAAAAATAAAAATGATCTGGGACATTACAATTTCACAAAGGTACACTTTTTCCCGAAAATGCCCACCAGTGAAGTGAAATGAAATGAATTATGTGTATCGTGACTTTTCAAGTTGTCTCAAAATGTCCGTGTAGAGTTTTAGTACAATGACCACCATTGTAGTAAAACATGACTTTTATGGACGGTGACTGACTGACTGAGGACTATAATGTGAAGTGATTTATTGTGACTGAAAACTATAATATAACTCGACACTGGCAGAAATGAGCCCTAATTTGGGCTTGGTTGCCAAAGTTTACTAGCTCGTAGAGTTAGTAAACTGAAGTGGCAATGGGCAGGCCACATCGCTCGGCGAACCGATAACCGATGGGGTAGGAAGGTTCTCGAGTGGCGACCACGTACTGGAAAGCGCCGTGTGGGACGACCACCCACCAGGTGGACCGATGACTTGGTCAGAGTCGCTGGGCACCGTTGGATGCAAGCGGCCCAAAACCGTTCCAAGTGGAAGTTAATGGGAGAGGCCTATGTTCAGCAGTGGACATCCTTAGGCTGTGATGATGATGATGATGATGCCAAAATTAAAAATAAGAAGAAGAAGAAGAAGAAGAAAAGCTGGTAAAACCTAACATAGGTATCAAAAATCTTATAAATGATAAGCGTGCACGTGCAACGAATCTCCACTGCTTGCGACGTGTGTTCCGAAACTCAGCAATTTATAGTTTTTTTATTTATTTATCTATCCTTCTCGTTTCAACAGTTAAGGTTAAAAGGATAAAAGATATATACAAGTGCATACAATTCTTTTAACAATGAGACACGCTCACGGTTTTTTTAAATATAAAAAACAAACTGTCGACTTTTTGGCGGGAGCTTGCAGTGACGTTGCGTTTTAATTTTTATTTTCATAAATTCGTGTATTTTGAGTTTTATTATGTCTGTGATTTTATTGCATATTATCACAAACATACGAAGATAGCATATAAAGTGATTTATTGTGACTAGCTATAACTTATAATATACAATATACCTAATTGGAAATTGGCAAAATACACATACGTTAGGTGCGTCGAATTGGGGTATGGTAGCAAAAATAACAGTCAAAAATGCCAAAAACGATCACAACTGGCGTTCGATTTGGAAAGTTGTGGGCGAAATTGCCGTTTTGAACTGTTTTCGTTCACCGTTCGTTTTGCTTGGAAACAGTTAAAAACGACATCGTGAACTGCAAATTTTGACCCACCTCCGAGGCTGGGTCGTTTGTGATCATATTTTGACATCTTTGAATCTGACAGATAAGTTTCGGAAAATTCATACGGGAAGCGAAAATTCTAATTTTTATTGTAAAATTTTATAGAAATACTAACAGGCAAAAGAATAATTTGTTAGATTAACTTTGTTTAATGATTAACTGAAGGAAAAAGGTAGGTTGAGACAAGTGACAAGCAGGTGATCAGAATGGAAATGTCATTTTTGTATCTAATCGTTCGATTTGGGAAATATCGTTTGTGGCAAAAGTTGCAAAATTGTTGAAATTTTCCAATTCGAACGCATAAACAAAAATGCCCATTTTGAAACTGTAAAAACGACATCGACTTTTTGGCGGGAACTTGCAGAGTGACGTAGCATTTTCATTTTTATTTTCATTAATTTGTGTATTTTGAATTTTATTGTGTATTTTTGGTGGTATTTTACCCAATAAAGATCATCCATGTGCACCAGTGAAGTGAAATGAAATGAATTATGTGTATCGTGTCTTTTCAAGTTGTCTCAAAATGTCCGCGAAGAGTTTTAGTACAATGACCACCATTGTAGTAAATAATGACTTTTATGGACGGTGACTGACTGAGGACTATAATGTGAAGTGATTTATTGTGACTGGAAACTATAATATAACTCGACACTGGCAGAAATGAGCCCTAATTTGGGCTTGGTTGCCAAAATTAAAAATAAGAAGAAGAAGAAGAACGACATCACTCCAATTCGAACGCAGTACATGTGACGCCATTGAAGAAAAAAAAAAAAAAGAAACTGTCACTTTGAAATTTGAAAACAAATTTGAAAACGTACAGTGAAAATTTAAAAATCTAACCAGGCGCCTATGTAAAATAATAATGGAAGACTTTGATGTATTTACCAATGAGATTAATTTTACAAAACCGTTTTATAAGAACATATTAAACAAGTATGTGAACGATGTGCCAGCGACTCCGAACGGAGCGAATTACCAAAGTAAGTAATTTACAGGCTTAGAAAACTCGATTCTTAGATTTCTTCTAAAAGATTGCACATTTACTTTTCTATTATAAAAAAAGCAATCTTATCTAATGTGGACATGGTTGTACTACCGCCAAGTTCTACATAATGAGATTGGAGAGTAATTTTTGAAAGTTATAGGTGGCAGAAAATTATTAGCAGAAGAATGCTTGGCGGTGAACGACGATGCAGGGTGTGCATTTCATTTGAGTGAGGCAGTGTCTGCTTCATTGAGAACTATGGCAGTTTACAGAGACGAGCAGTTGAAAGCTGCTGGTAAGTGCAAAACATTCTTGAAATAAATTTTAGTTTTTGACTTAGACTACTCCAATTTAGTCTTACTGTCCTAATAAGCACTAGAACATACTGCACCAGTCTGCAAGGTGATAATACATACTCTGTTTGCAAATTTTACTAGGTATAAGAAACCTTTGATATTGATTGATTTTTTATCAATATCAAAGGAAAACAGTTCAAAACGCCAATTTCGCCCACAACTTTCCAAATCGAACGCCAGTTTTTGGCACCAACAGTTGAATTTACCACAAATACACTTAAACTGAGAAGACTCCGGCAAGAATATAATAGAATAGTATTTATTGTCAAAGATGAAGACACATAAACTAAAATACAAAGGTACTTAAGTAAAGTGCAACATGCCATGGCTCGTCATATTAACATAATTTACAAAACAGGTACAAAATAATAATAATAATAAAAACAAATATGCTACATACTTTTGAGCAATACACAATATTATAATATAAAGTCAATGTTATATAAGGATGAGTTTACAGGTACATTATATATTTAAGTCAAATTTACTCACTATTCATCATAAATTGTTTGTAGTCCTTCTCTAGGAATTCTTTTACATTGTAAATTGTTTTCTCCAGTTATAACTTTTTCACATTCTTAATAAAGCAACTGTCACTATCTATTAGTTTTATTTTTAACGGCAGTTTATTGTATAGTTTAACACCTACAATTTTTGGAACATTTTTTGAGATATTTAATCGATGGTATATTATTTCAAGATCCATTTTATTTCTATTACTTCGATTCGAACTATGTCCTCTTACTTTAAAGTCACTTAGATTGTACCTAACATATTTTAGTACTTCCAATATATAAACTGATACAGATGTTAGTATTTGCAAGGTCCTAAAGTGTTCTCTACATGATGTTATATTTCGCATGCACGAGTACACATATGGCTCTCTTTTGAATTTTTAGAATTCTTTCATAACCAGGAGAACCTCCCCACAGAACAATTCCATAGGTCATAATGGAGTGTACGTATAAGTAATAAATCTCTTTTAAGGTTGACAACGATGTTATTGGTCTCAGTTGTTTTAACGCGTAAATGCCTGTACAAATTTTTTTGCATGTTGAAGAAACTCAGCAAAGCTTTTTTTTCAGTTGCTCTTACCCAAATTATTGGAATATTACGTGATATATTAGCATAATAAATGGATGGGCTTAATGACCTAGTGAACTTGCAAATTAGTATTTGGTTAACTTGTACTTTGACAATTATTACAGTAAATAATAATTAAAATAGTAAGTAATAATTATTATAGTAAATATGTAACACCAGACTAACTTTACCTGGGATATTTTGCTCTTTTAACTAGCAGCCGCCATTAAAATACTCTCGGATAACATGTTAACTCCATAAATTTTGGCGGTATAACAAATTTACTCTCAAGTAGATAGTTACCTATTCTTGGAAAAGTCTTGTTGTAAAGTAAAACACAAAGTTCATTGACTCGAAAGTCAAAGCCAAAGTCATTTATTCTGGCATGAAAACTACCCTGTTTTATTTCTGGGTACACTATCTGTGGCAAGTCTGATCAAAATTCGTATGCCATATGCATGATGCAATAACAAAGTTTGTAATGTATTTTATGTTTCAGCTGACAAACTCTATAAGGTGACAAGCTTTATAAAACCTATACAGGATATTATTGATTCAAATCCAATGTAAGTATCTATACTAATATAATAAAGCGGAATAGTTTTTAGGGTTCCGTAGCCAAATGGCAAAAAACGGAACCCTTATAGATTCGTCATGTCTGTCTGTCTGTCTGTCTGTCTGTCCGTCCGTGTATGTCACAGCCATTTATTTCCGAAACTATAAGAACTATAATGTTGAAACTTGGTAAGTAGATGTATTCTGTGAACCGCATTAAGATTTTCACACAAAAATAGAAAAAAAACAATAAATTTTGGGGGTTCCCCATACTTAGAACTGAAACTCAAATTTTTTTTTTCATCAAACCCATAAGTGTGGGATGTCTATGGATAGGTCTTCAAAAATGATATTGAGGTTTCTAATATCATTTTTAGGGTTCCGTAGCCAAATGGCAAAAAACGGAACCCTTATAGATTCGTCATGTCTGTCTGTCTGTCTGTCTGTCTGTCCGTGTATGTCACAGCCATTTATTTCCGAAACTATAAGAACTATAATGTTGAAACTTGGTAAGTAGATGTATTCTGTGAACCGCATTAAGATTTTTACACAAAAATAGAAAAAAAACAATAAATTTTGGGGGTTCCCCATACTTAGAACTGAAACTAAAATTTTTTTTTTTCATCAAACCCGTAAGTGTGGGGTGTCTATGGATAGGTCTTCAAAAATGATATTGAGGTTTCTAATATTATTTTTTTCTAAACTGAATAGTTTGCGCGAGAGACACTTCCAAAGTGGTAAAATGTGTGTCCCCCCCCCTGTAACTTCTAAAATAAGAGAATGATAAATCTATAAAAAATATATGATGTACATTACGGTGCAAACTTCCACCGAAAATTGGTTTGAACGAGATCTAGTAAGTAGTTTTTTTTAATACGTCATAAATTGAAATTAATATCAAATACTCAGGTCAATACTACCATTTACTTATATACCTACAGGTTTGTACGGACACATTATTACTTACCATGGTGAGATTGTGGTCAAATAGAAGCCTATACACAGTTCCGTCTTTACGATAAGGACACACGGGGCCCGGGCCCATGGCCCCCACACTGACGGGGGCCCCCGATATATTTGCTTATACTACACAATGGTTTTTAGGGTTCCGTAGCCAAATGGCAAAAAACGGAACCCTTATAGATTCGTCATGTCTGTCTGTCTGTCTGTCTGTCTGTCTGTCTGTCTGTCTGTCCGTGTATGTCACAGCCATTTATTTCCGAAACTATAAGAACTATAATGTTGAAACTTGGTAAGTAGATGTATTCTGTGAACCGCATTAAGATTTTTACACAAAAATAGAAAAAAAACAATAAATTTTGGGGGTTCCCCATACTTAGAACTGAAACTCAATTTTTTTTTTTTCATCAAACCCATAAGTGTGGGGTGTCTATGGATAGGTCTTCAAAAATGATATTGAGGTTTCTAATATCATTTTTTTCTAAACTGAATAGTTTGCGCGAGAGACACTTCCAAAGTGGTAAAATGTGTGTCCCCCCCCCTGTAACTTCTAAAATAAGAGAATGATAAATCTATAAAAAATATATGATGTACATTACGGTGCAAACTTCCACTGAAAATTGGTTTGAACGAGATCTAGTAAGTAGTTTTTTTTTAATAGGTCATAAATTGAAATTAATATCAAATACTCAGGTCTATACTACCATTTACTTATATACCTACAGGTTTGTACGGAACCCTCGGTGCGAGTTTGACTGGCACTTGGCCGGTTTTCTATTTTTGGTAGATAGTATGAAATACCTTCAACATTCCAATGTTGATCGAAGGATGAATAATGTTAATCGAACATTAAATCAGTTTTTAATTTTAATCATAATAAAAATATAACATCATAGCAATAGCAGAATAATGTTGTTTGTTATTCACTTTTTTAATTTCAATCGGGGCCCCAAATTCTTGTGGGCCCAAGGGCCCTAGTACAGCTTAAGTGCAGTGTTTCTTTCAGGCAAAAAAATCTCCAGGAAACACTGCTTAACTTGGCTCGGCGGCTATCCAGCTTGGTTGATCAAACCCTTTAATCTTCCAGGTCTGAGAAGGAGGATAATCTTTTTGACTTCCTAATAGATGGTACAGATGACATAACAAATGTGTTGAAATCATTTCAAATAGATGAAGAGTTGCCATTCCATAAGAGATACCTGAAATTCAGCAAAGAAAATAATGTTGAAAACTTTCAAAAGATTCTGAAGGAACTACCTAAAGGTAAACTTGTTTAATTGCTTGTTTGTTACCTCTTGATACCTCAACATCACAAACAATTGTGATTAAATTTGCCACATGGATAGATTATAGCTTGGAGTAATTAATACATAGCCATTGGCTGTGCCATAAAAGCGTCAAACAAACAAATGGACAAACGCACTTTCACATTAATTACACACTCACACATATACAATCCGGCTCGAAGGACCATTGTCCTTTAAACGAAAAGAGTGGACTGTTGTTAACGTCCGTCTGTCTGTCAGTGAACTGTATCTATCTCATGAACCGTAATAGGTAGACTGTTGAAATTTTCACAGAATATGTATTTCTATTACCGCTATAATAACAAATAATAATTCGCCTTTAATTTTTAATTTTAGTTCCCATACAAGAATCGTCTCTACCCTTTTTATATTGAGAATTTTAGATCCCGCAAAATATATTACAGTAGTACCCAACTGATAAGGCGCGTCGTGAATCTACGTTCGCACAGAAAAGAAAGTATGGCCCGAAGATTAACGAAAGATTGCTTAATACTTACAATCAACCTTAGATCACTACTATAAGGTTAATAATACACTGCAGCTGTTAGTTCCGTCCCACTCGCAAGTTACGCCCCTCCGCACACATGGCGGCACATGCCGACCAAGAATTTCCCGCGCTTTGAAAATTTTTCTTCTGCGCAGGTACATCGGTAAGCCATATCAGTTGGGTACTACTGTACTGCAATATAAATTATATAAAACTAGCTGCCCGGCGCGACTTCGTTCGCGTGGTGCTACCCTACCCTATAGTGCTACCCTACCCTACCCTACCCTACACAACCCTACCCTACCCTACACAACCCTACCCTACCCTACACAACCCTACCCTACCCTACCCTACCCTACCCTACCCTACCCTACCCTACCCTACCCTACCCTACCCTACCCTACCCTACCCTACCCTACGTATAACTGCCCAAAATTAAAATATTGGTTCGTAGTACATGCTATGTATCAGAGATGGCGCTGTATGTGGAAAAAGATTTTCCCGCTTTTCTGTTGAAATTGTTCCTGAATTTTCCTCACGGAGCCCGAGACCTTTCCAACGAATGCAAAACCGTGTAAATCGGTTCGTGCGTTCTGGAGTTTAGCGTTAGGAAGGAAAACCCGACTTATTTTTATATAGTAGATTATGTTTCTTTGTTATTACAGAATGGACAATAGTACAAATCACCGCGCCATACAACCCCAACGAGAATCTAAAACCTCTCGATGAATATAAGACTGAAATGGATTCAATATTTCTGAGCGTCTTCTCTAATGATTACTTGAACGACTCTGAATATGGACCTCTAACTATACATATACCGGCTAATGTTAGTAAAGGTAGATATTTTAATCATTATGCTTAAAATTCCCGGGTCCCGGGTTCGAATCCTACAATGAGCGTTAAACCGCCTTCAAAGTACACTAAAAAGTATGAAATAACTGTCAGCGAAATATTTTGCTGACTTCAAAACATTGTCAGATAAGAGTTATTTCTTTTTAGTGTAATTTAGGGTCGGCAACGCGCGAGTACCCCTGGTGCTGCAAGCGTCCATAGGCTACGGTAACTGCTTACCATCAGGCGGGCCGTATGCTTGTTTGTCACCTTAGTGGTATAAAAAAAAAAAATGAAGGCAGTTTTTCTTTAAGTTTTTTTTTCCACTTATGAGGTCCATAATATGTGTTTTAACTAGTTCTCAAGATTTGTCACTGACCAAGGATGTGCATATCTATGTAACAGATGGAGATTTCGAAATGGCATATTTTTTTTTTTTTTTTTAACTTTCCATATTAAATGTCCTTGCTCGATCATAATGTATGAACAGTAAACATTTTTTTTTTGAGAATTCACTGTTAGTTCCATAGTAAAAGTTGTACAGCATGACTAACCCAACATAGATTTCGAAAATATGCCATCTTAAAATCTCCATCCTGTATAAAACACTGAAAGACGTACACACACATTTCACAAAAATACACCGTATTTAAAAAACCATAAAGACCGAAATAGCAACCTTTGATTTTGAATTTTATATGGTTAGCAATATGTTTTAAAATCGCCTGTGAATTGGACGCGTATGAAATCGCTATAGCATAATTTGTGTTTATGATTATAGAAGGCGAAAAACCTCTGTTCACGGAACTATATTTGGTATTAGAAGAAAACTACAAGACCATAGACAACGCCCAGTTCTTGAACAACAAACGTTTGGTGCAGAACTACTGGCATAAGCGAGAGGACATCGACTTGAGGATGAAGGTATATAAATATCCTGGGACATTCCTCACACTCGGCCATCTGATCCCAAACTAAGCAGAGCTTGTACTATGGAAACTAGACAACTGATATACTACTTTTTTACACCTTGGGTAATCAGTCTGGGTGTAATTATGTATATTAAGTATGTATTTATAAACAAAAAGTAGTATATGTATTATATCAGTTATCTGGTTTCCATAGTACAAGCTCTGCTTAGTTTGGGATCAGATGACTGTGTGTGAGGATCGTCCCAGGATATTTAGCAAACAAGCATGTGGCCCGCCTGATGGCAAGCGGTCACCGAAGCCTATTGACGCTTGGAACACCAGGGGCATCACTGCTCTTGAACTGTATTGTCCCTTGAGGGTACTAATAAATAAATATCCGGGGACATTCCTCACACACGGTCATCTGATCCCAAACTAAGCAGAGCTTGTACTATGGAAACCAGATAACTGATATAATACATATACTACTTTTTGTTTGTAAATACATACTTAATATACATAATTATACCCAGACTCAGGACATGCAGACATGTTCATGCACACAAATGCATGTCCTGTGCGGGAATCGAACCCACGACCTGTGGCGCAATAGGTGGAATCTTTACCCCAACTGGCCCGTCAATGCGTCTAATGCACTAAAGGCTTTTGAGTCGAGATAATGGAGCACCGTTTTCTCATATTTTCAGAGTGTTATCAATAAAATGGATAAAGATTGGCTCGGTGGTTGGGGAAGCTTGCTCACAGGGAAGTTAATAGATCGACAATTGAAGGAAAAGATCATGCAAGTTGTTGATAATACCATTACTGATTGGGGGTGAGTACAATGAACAGTCTACTTTGTAATTTTGCCGCCGCGCCGGGGCACGCAATTGTTGTCAGTGCGATTAGAATGTAAATATTATGTAATGAATCTAAGCTTGTTTTGAAAAGAGTAATTGCTGAGTTTATTGCCGGCTCTTCTCAGCAAATGCAACCTTCCGAACCGGTATTAGAGTCGGACTCTCACACGGACGGTTCAGTACTATATTAACTAACTCAATTTTGCTATGAAAAAAAAAACGCCAAAAAAAGACGTTTCTTCATGCTTGCCCCCTTTAATTTTTAATGTGATACAATTTTTATTATTTCTTGTTATAGCGGCAATAGAAAGAAACATTCTCTGAAAATTTCAGTTGTCTATCTATTACTGTTCATGAGATACAGCCCACTGACAGACAGACAGACGAACGGACAGCGTAAGTACCCCACGGTCACGTTTGGGCACCCTTCGGGTACGTAACCCAAAAAACAAGTTTATATGAGAAGGAGTGAGCGAGTCACTTTACAATGTTTTTACCCGACTGACCCGGAAGGAGGGTTATGTTTTTCGAGTGTATGTATGTATGTATGTATGTATGTATGTATGTATGTATGTATGTCTATTTCTTTGGCACGCTCTGCAGCCTAAACGGCTTGATGGATTTAAGCATATGAGGTGTCGTTAGATTCGTCTTGACTGTGGGAGTGTCATAGGGTATATTATTTTTATATGGCGTCTACGGATAAGAGAAGAGGGGGGGTATTAAAAACAAAAATTTCGTTATTATAACAATATGGGTATCAAATGAAAGCTTGTGAACAGCCCATTCCATATATGTATATATTGTAATACTTTTGTGCTATCATTTTGACGTAAACTGCAAAATACCATGTTTAATGCAAGGACAGTAGGTATAGGTACTATGAGCGGTTACCGTACGTAACTCACAGAGTTGCGATGGTTGTTAGCGTTACTTTACCGTACCGCTCATTTACTTACTAATACTTACAACTCATTCTGTATAAAACTAAAAAGTCTGAAATAAATTAAATTATTAAAAGAAACAAAAACCCGACTGCGTAAAACAAAAATTAACTGAAAAGAGAAAAACAAGCTCTTTAATCTGTAGAATTTGGAATATAACTTGAATGTTAAAAGGTATTACAGTCGGGGATAAACAAATATTACAAAATAACACTTACTTAGGTTATTGGTTTGTCTCCGACTGCAAAACCTACCTTATAACATTCTAGTTATATTCCAAATTCTACAGATTAAAGAGCTTGTTTTTCTCTTTTCAGTTAATTTTTGTTTTATGCAGTCGGGTTTTTTGTTTCTTTTAATAATTTAATTTATTAGCTACCACAGAAGCCTTATTTTATACTAGCTTCTGCTCGCGGCTTCGCCTGCGTGGCCTGAAATTTTAACCCCTTAGGGGTGGAATTTCGAAAAAGCCTTTCTTAGTAGATAGCTACACTTCACAAACAATATACCCTCTAAATTCTAGGTCTGTAGGACCAGCGGTTTAGGCTGTACGTTGATATATCAGTCAGTCAGGACTTTGAATTTTTTTATATATAGATTCCCCACGCTATTATATCAGTCTTTGAGATTTGACAATGTGGTAAGGACACAAAGCCAGCCAGACGGGTACTCGAAAGTACCCAACCATGCTATGAATTCCTCTACATGTTTTCCTTCATCGAAACCTCAAGCTCTTCGTAGGATTCAAACCTGCGACCGTTGCTGTGGCATGCGATTTCAGTACTATTGACTCATCCTAATCCTAACTAATATTATAAATGCGAAAATGAGTTTGTTTGTTTGTTACGCCTTCACGCCTCACCACTCAACGGATCATCATGAAATTTGGCATGCAGATAGCCTATTGTATGGAGAAGGACATAGGTTACTTTTATCCCGGAAACGCGGGTGAAACGGCGGGGGACAGTTAGTATTATATAAATCCGAAATTGAGTTTGTTTGTTTGTTTGTTACGCCTTCACGCCTCAACTACTCAACGGATCATCATGAAATTCGGCATGCAGATAGCCTATGGCATGGAGAAGGACATAGGCTTACTTTTTATCCCGGGAACGCGGGTGAAACCGCGGGGGACAGCTAGTATTATATAAATCCGAAATTGAGTTTGTTTGTTAGGCCTTCACGCCTCAACCACTCAACGGATCATCATGAAATTTGGCATGCAGATATCCTATTGTACGCAGAAGGACAGGCTACTTTTTATCCCGGGAACGCGGGTGAAACCGCGGGGGACAGCAAGTCGTAAATAAGTAATGTATTAAGTTACTAAATCACTTTTTTTCAGCTTCATTAAACTGTCATTAAAACAAAAACTCCTGCTCTACAACCTAATAGAATGTTGCCCGCAGTTCACATCACAACAAACCAAGTTATGCATTAGAAGGATATTAACCGAGCATGGCAACCCCGAGGAGATAAGAAAAGTGTTACCAAACGATTGTCCTAATTGTGCCAAGGACTTTAAATTCTTGAACGAATTGTGTTTGAAATGTTTGTCTACATGTTTTGAGAGTATACATCATTTTACGTTGGTTGATGGTATACGTGCTTTTTCGCAAACTGTCATGTTGGTAAAGGACAGTGAAGAATGGGGACTGAAGACGGCTCAGCGGTATCCTGTTATATTGATAGTTGACGAGGTAAGATTTTGGACTTAATTGTAGTGGTATTAAGTTGAGATTTGCATGAAAATGTATGCACGTGATCCTTCGGGAATGCAGGAAGCTTGTATCTCATCTCATCTCACTATCTCACAAATCTTATACATGCGAAAGTTTGTGTTTGTGAGTTTTGGGATGTTTGTACCTCAATAACTATTCAGTAAGTCAACGGATTTGTATGACATTTGGCACTCAAATAGAATATGTTTTTTTTTTCACACCCGGTCCTCTGATCCCAAACTAAGCTGAGCTTGTACTATGGAAACCAGACAACTGATATAATACATATACTACTTTTTGTTTGTAAATTGTTCACACTTAATATACATAATTACACCCAGACACAGGACATACAGACATGTACACACAGGACATGCATTTGTGTGCATGACACAAATGCATGTCCTGTGTGGAAATCGAACCCACGACCTGCGGCGCGATAGGTGGAATCTTAACCAGAGTAACCAACCGCGCCAGCTGTCCCGTCAAATTAACACATAGGATACTTTTAATCCCGAGAAAGCAATATATATCTCGGGTACGCGGGTGAAACCGCGGGGCGCATCTAGTGTTTAAATATTTGGTGAAAAGCTGTAAATGTTCTGCGAAATAATAAACGTACATCAAAAACACTTTTCTGTATAACTTCCAGATGCTAGACTCATTCCCCTGGGAGACCCTGCCCGTCATCAACCAGCACCCTGTATCTAGAATGGAGAACATACACTTTACGTACTACCTGTATAAGATACACGAGAACAGCATAGTGGACGGTTACTTCGCGGCCAAGTGCGACGTCGGCAGATACGTTATCAATCCAGGTTTGTTTGTTTGTGTAGTGTTATCTAGGAAACGGATTAGACTTATAAAATGAGGCTAGTAATGGAAACCAGACAACTGTTATACCACTTTTTGTTTGTAAATACATACTTAATATACATAACTACACCCAGACTCAGGACATACAGACATGTTCATGCACACAAATGCTGTGTGGGAATCGAATCCACGATCTGCAGCGCGGTAGGTGGAATCTTAACCAACCCCTTCAACTGGCCCGTCTATCGATCCCAAAATTGTTGAGTTATTTTAAGTTTGTATTAAACATATATAACTGTTGCTTTTGGTCTTCATACAATTAATAAATGCATTGGAATATAAGACGGATAAAATGTATTAACGGGTGTTTATATAAAAATATGAACACCGGCCATCGATATATGAGGGCAATACTATTTCGATGACAAAATCCAAATCTCCAGATGTCCAATACATAAATAAATAACCGAAATAAATAAATGACCGAAGCATATTTATTTATATTATTTTATAGGACCTCTGAGAAGAGATCTTCCAAAAATTGAAGTTACGTGTAACTCAATAAGCAATAAATAAACCGAATAAAGTACAGAAATCTCCATGAACCACATAAATTCTACTAAACGAAACCATAGCGCGATTTAGATATCTAACATCGCCATCTAGTAACACAAAATAGAATCATTATACACCAAAGATGGGTGGCGGGAACTTTTAAAGTGAGGTTATTTGTTTTGTTTTCATAAAATAGTGTAATTTTGAGCTTTTGTAACTTAAAAAATGCAATAAATATATAAATCTCACACATGGTAATCTGATCCCAAACTAAGCAGAGCGTGTACTATGGAAACCAGATAACTGATATACTTTTTTTGTTGGAAATGCATACTTCAGCCGTTAGGGTCATCGCTCACTATAACAGCACGGCTACGCCTCGGCATTTACCCTGCCATGCAAGTGAGGCCTTTAAATCGCATGCGTTAAAGTAAATTTTACAAATCAAAATCATTCATATAGAACTTCGCTGGCACTTATGAAAAGTTGACTCTAATACTCTAATACCGGTTCGGAAGGTTGCATTTGCTGAGAAGAGCCGGCAATAAACTCAGCAATTACTCTTTTCAAAACATGCTTAGATTCATTACATAATATTTACATTCTAATCGCACTGACACCAATTGCGTGCCCCGGCACGGCGGCAAAACTACAAAGTAGACTGAATCTATATTTAATAAGTAAATAAATAAATGGCAAACTTAAGCAGAATGACCAGATAAAATATATGCCGAGGCGTAGCCGTGCTGTTATAGTTTGCGGTGACCCTTACTCGGGTATTTCTAGGGGGCGACGCTGCGCTAACGGCTCGCCGACCGCTGGTTGACGTTACGATTACGATTAGTGTGCGATGAAGTAGGGAGTTACATACAAAGAATACCGAACGGCTCGAGTGAATACCGTTTCGTTCCGTTTACGAGTTGATATGTGAGCTTGGACCCTTAAACTCCAATGTGGAGAGTTGCAAACTTTGGACGCGGTTCTTTTTAACTTATGTGGAGTAGGACGCAACGCAAGCTGCTCTTACAGCGAAAAAGCGATATGCTCCATCTCTCTTATGAAATAATATAAGTATGTTATAAAATATGTGATGTTGTGAAATAGAAAAGAACCTGGACCGTATGGAGAAGCGTATGACGTCGTTCGTGCAGTACTGGTGCCCGCAGTGGCGCGGCCACGTCGCCGAGCCGCCGCCGCCCGAACACTTCCTCGCGCACCTCGCCGAGGCTGATCTGTTCTTGTGAGTTACCTACTATTTCACAGCCTGGGCCGTATGGAGAAGCAAAGCCTGGTGTTGCAAGCGTCCGTAGGATACGGTAACTGTTAACCATCAGGCGGGCCGTATGCTTGTTTGCCACCTTAGTGGTATAAAAAAAAAAGGAAGCGTATGATGTCGTTCGTGCAGTACTGGGCGGGAACAGTTCCTCACGCACCTCGCCGAGGCTGATCTGTTCTTGTAAGTTACCTACTACTGCACAACCTGGGACATATGGAGAACCGTATGACATCATTCGTGCAGCACTTTAAATACATAATAATAACAGAGCTTGCCTTAAATTAGTAGCATAAGAAAACATTTTTCAATTATTAGGTATCCTGTGGCTCGAAACTAAGCAAGCTTGTCTCATGGGTACCAACTTTAAAATGTTACATTTCGCAATGGTAAGGACAAGAATAACTACTTAATATGAATACCTACAATACAATTTTAAGCACTATACAAAAATTAATTTAAAATTTAACTTGTTGGAACACTTCCTTGCGCAGTCCTCCCTGACACGTTTCATCTTCTCCCTGCCACGTTTACTCCTTTTGCGACCACAACCTCTCGCTGTGGACCACAGCGCTCTCCCGCTCGCCACCTTCGTCAGCGAGGAACTGTCCCCATTACGGTGCTCGCTTGTGTGCACACCTTCAGTGGCTGCTGGGCCTCCTCGAGGCATCTAAGTGGTTACCCCTACGGAAACATTTTCTAACTAATAAATCCAACAACGTTTCCAGATACTGCGGTCACGGCGACGGGTGCCACTTCGCGAATGGTTGCGCCAACGGAGCCGGCATCGAGGGCGCCGTCGGAGCCCGAGCCGTCGTCGTACTGTCGGGCTGCGGCTCCGTGCGACTAGTGCGGGCCCCCGGCCGCGCCCCGCCCGTAGCCGCGCACCACCACCTGCATATAGCTGGCTTGTGAGTCTAGTACTAATAGTAGTCACTCTGTGTACTGTACTGTACTGTACTGTACTGTACTGTCGGGCTGCGGCTCCGTGCGACTAGTGCGGGCCCCCGGCCGCGCCCCGCCCGTAGCCGCGCACCACCACCTGCATATAGCTGGCTTGTGAGTCTAGTACTAATAGTAGTCACTCTGTGTACTGTACTGTACTGTACTGTACTGTACTGTCGGGCTGCGGCTCCGTGCGACTAGTGCGGGCCCCCGGCCGCGCCCCGCCCGTAGCCGCGCACCACCACCTGCATATAGCTGGCTTGTGAGTCTAGTACTAATAGTAGTCACTCTGTGTACTGTACTGTACTGTACTGTCGGGCTGCGGCTCCGTGCGACTAGTGCGGGCCCCCGGCCGCGCCCCGCCCGTAGCCGCGCACCACCACCTGCATATAGCTGGCTTGTGAGTCTAGTACTAATAGTAGTCACTCTGTGTACTGTACTGTACTGTACTGTACTGTACTGTCGGGCTGCGGCTCCGTGCGACTAGTGCGGGCCCCCGGCCGCGCCCCGCCCGTAGCCGCGCACCACCACCTGCATATAGCTGGCTTGTGAGTCTAGTACTAATAGTAGTCACTCTGTGTACTGTACTGTACTGTACTGTACTGTCGGGCTGCGGCTCCGTGCGACTAGTGCGGGCCCCCGGCCGCGCCCCGCCCGTAGCCGCGCACCACCACCTGCATATAGCTGGCTTGTGAGTCTAGTACTAATAGTAGTCACTCTGTGTACTGTACTGTACTGTACTGTACTGTACTGTCGGGCTGCGGCTCCGTGCGACTAGTGCGGGCCCCCGGCCGCGCCCCGCCCGTAGCCGCGCACCACCACCTGCATATAGCTGGCTTGTGAGTCTAGTACTAATAGTAGTCACTCTGTGTACTGTACTGTACTGTACTGTACTGTACTGTCGGGCTGCGGCTCCGTGCGACTAGTGCGGGCCCCCGGCCGCGCCCCGCCCGTAGCCGCGCACCACCACCTGCATATAGCTGGCTTGTGAGTCTAGTACTAATAGTAGTCACTCTGTGTACTGTACTGTACTGTACTGTACTGTACTGTCGGGCTGCGGCTCCGTGCGACTAGTGCGGGCCCCCGGCCGCGCCCCGCCCGTAGCCGCGCACCACCACCTGCATATAGCTGGCTTGTGAGTCTAGTACTAATAGTAGTCACTCTGTGTACTGTACTGTACTGTACTGTACTGTACTGTCGGGCTGCGGCTCCGTGCGACTAGTGCGGGCCCCCGGCCGCGCCCCGCCCGTAGCCGCGCACCACCACCTGCATATAGCTGGCTTGTGAGTCTAGTACTAATAGTAGTCACTCTGTGTACTGTACTGTACTGTACTGTACTGTACTGTACTGTCGGGCTGCGGCTCCGTGCGACTAGTGCGGGCCCCCGGCCGCGCCCCGCCCGTAGCCGCGCACCACCACCTGCATATAGCTGGCTTGTGAGTCTAGTACTAATAGTAGTCACTCTGTGTACTGTACTGTACTGTACTGTACTGTACTGTACTGTACTGTACTGTCGGGCTGCGGCTCCGTGCGACTAGTGCGGGCCCCCGGCCGCGCCCCGCCCGTAGCCGCGCACCACCACCTGCATATAGCTGGCTTGTGAGTCTAGTACTAATAGTAGTCACTCTGTGTACTGTACTGTACTGTACTGTACTGTACTGTCGGGCTGCGGCTCCGTGCGACTAGTGCGGGCCCCCGGCCGCGCCCCGCCCGTAGCCGCGCACCACCACCTGCATATAGCTGGCTTGTGAGTCTAGTACTAATAGTAGTCACTCTGTGTACTGTACTGTACTGTACTGTACTGTACTGTCGGGCTGCGGCTCCGTGCGACTAGTGCGGGCCCCCGGCCGCGCCCCGCCCGTAGCCGCGCACCACCACCTGCATATAGCTGGCTTGTGAGTCTAGTACTAATAGTAGTCACTCTGTGTACTGTACTGTACTGTACTGTACTGTACTGTCGGGCTGCGGCTCCGTGCGACTAGTGCGGGCCCCCGGCCGCGCCCCGCCCGTAGCCGCGCACCACCACCTGCATATAGCTGGCTTGTGAGTCTAGTACTAATAGTAGTCACTCTGTGTACTGTACTGTACTGTACTGTACTGTACTGTACTGTACTGTCGGGCTGCGGCTCCGTGCGACTAGTGCGGGCCCCCGGCCGCGCCCCGCCCGTAGCCGCGCACCACCACCTGCATATAGCTGGCTTGTGAGTCTAGTACTAATAGTAGTCACTCTGTGTACTGTACTGTACTGTACTGTCGGGCTGCGGCTCCGTGCGACTAGTGCGGGCCCCCGGCCGCGCCCCGCCCGTAGCCGCGCACCACCACCTGCATATAGCTGGCTTGTGAGTCTAGTACTAATAGTAGTCACTCTGTGTACTGTACTGTACTGTACTGTCGGGCTGCGGCTCCGTGCGACTAGTGCGGGCCCCCGGCCGCGCCCCGCCCGTAGCCGCGCACCACCACCTGCATATAGCTGGCTTGTGAGTCTAGTACTAATAGTAGTCACTCTGTGTACTGTACTGTACTGTACTGTACTGTACTGTCGGGCTGCGGCTCCGTGCGACTAGTGCGGGCCCCCGGCCGCGCCCCGCCCGTAGCCGCGCACCACCACCTGCATATAGCTGGCTTGTGAGTCTAGTACTAATAGTAGTCACTCTGTGTACTGTACTGTACTGTACTGTACTGTACTGTCGGGCTGCGGCTCCGTGCGACTAGTGCGGGCCCCCGGCCGCGCCCCGCCCGTAGCCGCGCACCACCACCTGCATATAGCTGGCTTGTGAGTCTAGTACTAATAGTAGTCACTCTGTGTACTGTACTGTACTGTACTGTACTGTACTGTCGGGCTGCGGCTCCGTGCGACTAGTGCGGGCCCCCGGCCGCGCCCCGCCCGTAGCCGCGCACCACCACCTGCATATAGCTGGCTTGTGAGTCTAGTACTAATAGTAGTCACTCTGTGTACTGTACTGTACTGTACTGTACTGTACTGTCGGGCTGCGGCTCCGTGCGACTAGTGCGGGCCCCCGGCCGCGCCCCGCCCGTAGCCGCGCACCACCACCTGCATATAGCTGGCTTGTGAGTCTAGTACTAATAGTAGTCACTCTGTGTACTGTACTGTACTGTACTGTACTGTACTGTCGGGCTGCGGCTCCGTGCGACTAGTGCGGGCCCCCGGCCGCGCCCCGCCCGTAGCCGCGCACCACCACCTGCATATAGCTGGCTTGTGAGTCTAGTACTAATAGTAGTCACTCTGTGTACTGTACTGTACTGTACTGTACTGTACTGTCGGGCTGCGGCTCCGTGCGACTAGTGCGGGCCCCCGGCCGCGCCCCGCCCGTAGCCGCGCACCACCACCTGCATATAGCTGGCTTGTGAGTCTAGTACTAATAGTAGTCACTCTGTGTACTGTACTGTACTGTACTGTACTGTACTGTCGGGCTGCGGCTCCGTGCGACTAGTGCGGGCCCCCGGCCGCGCCCCGCCCGTAGCCGCGCACCACCACCTGCATATAGCTGGCTTGTGAGTCTAGTACTAATAGTAGTCACTCTGTGTACTGTACTGTACTGTACTGTACTGTACTGTCGGGCTGCGGCTCCGTGCGACTAGTGCGGGCCCCCGGCCGCGCCCCGCCCGTAGCCGCGCACCACCACCTGCATATAGCTGGCTTGTGAGTCTAGTACTAATAGTAGTCACTCTGTGTACTGTACTGTACTGTACTGTACTGTACTGTACTGTCGGGCTGCGGCTCCGTGCGACTAGTGCGGGCCCCCGGCCGCGCCCCGCCCGTAGCCGCGCACCACCACCTGCATATAGCTGGCTTGTGAGTCTAGTACTAATAGTAGTCACTCTGTGTACTGTACTGTACTGTACTGTCGGGCTGCGGCTCCGTGCGACTAGTGCGGGCCCCCGGCCGCGCCCCGCCCGTAGCCGCGCACCACCACCTGCATATAGCTGGCTTGTGAGTCTAGTACTAATAGTAGTCACTCTGTGTACTGTACTGTACTGTACTGTACTGTACTGTCGGGCTGCGGCTCCGTGCGACTAGTGCGGGCCCCCGGCCGCGCCCCGCCCGTAGCCGCGCACCACCACCTGCATATAGCTGGCTTGTGAGTCTAGTACTAATAGTAGTCACTCTGTGTACTGTACTGTACTGTACTGTACTGTACTGTCGGGCTGCGGCTCCGTGCGACTAGTGCGGGCCCCCGGCCGCGCCCCGCCCGTAGCCGCGCACCACCACCTGCATATAGCTGGCTTGTGAGTCTAGTACTAATAGTAGTCACTCTGTGTACTGTACTGTACTGTACTGTACTGTACTGTCGGGCTGCGGCTCCGTGCGACTAGTGCGGGCCCCCGGCCGCGCCCCGCCCGTAGCCGCGCACCACCACCTGCATATAGCTGGCTTGTGAGTCTAGTACTAATAGTAGTCACTCTGTGTACTGTACTGTACTGTACTGTACTGTCGGGCTGCGGCTCCGTGCGACTAGTGCGGGCCCCCGGCCGCGCCCCGCCCGTAGCCGCGCACCACCACCTGCATATAGCTGGCTTGTGAGTCTAGTACTAATAGTAGTCACTCTGTGTACTGTACTGTACTGTACTGTACTGTACTGTCGGGCTGCGGCTCCGTGCGACTAGTGCGGGCCCCCGGCCGCGCCCCGCCCGTAGCCGCGCACCACCACCTGCATATAGCTGGCTTGTGAGTCTAGTACTAATAGTAGTCACTCTGTGTACTGTACTGTACTGTACTGTACTGTACTGTCGGGCTGCGGCTCCGTGCGACTAGTGCGGGCCCCCGGCCGCGCCCCGCCCGTAGCCGCGCACCACCACCTGCATATAGCTGGCTTGTGAGTCTAGTACTAATAGTAGTCACTCTGTGTACTGTACTGTACTGTACTGTACTGTACTGTCGGGCTGCGGCTCCGTGCGACTAGTGCGGGCCCCCGGCCGCGCCCCGCCCGTAGCCGCGCACCACCACCTGCATATAGCTGGCTTGTGAGTCTAGTACTAATAGTAGTCACTCTGTGTACTGTACTGTACTGTACTGTACTGTACTGTCGGGCTGCGGCTCCGTGCGACTAGTGCGGGCCCCCGGCCGCGCCCCGCCCGTAGCCGCGCACCACCACCTGCATATAGCTGGCTTGTGAGTCTAGTACTAATAGTAGTCACTCTGTGTACTGTACTGTACTGTACTGTACTGTACTGTACTGTCGGGCTGCGGCTCCGTGCGACTAGTGCGGGCCCCCGGCCGCGCCCCGCCCGTAGCCGCGCACCACCACCTGCATATAGCTGGCTTGTGAGTCTAGTACTAATAGTAGTCACTCTGTGTACTGTACTGTACTGTACTGTACTGTACTGTACTGTACTGTCGGGCTGCGGCTCCGTGCGACTAGTGCGGGCCCCCGGCCGCGCCCCGCCCGTAGCCGCGCACCACCACCTGCATATAGCTGGCTTGTGAGTCTAGTACTAATAGTAGTCACTCTGTGTACTGTACTGTACTGTACTGTACTGTACTGTCGGGCTGCGGCTCCGTGCGACTAGTGCGGGCCCCCGGCCGCGCCCCGCCCGTAGCCGCGCACCACCACCTGCATATAGCTGGCTTGTGAGTCTAGTACTAATAGTAGTCACTCTGTGTACTGTACTGTACTGTACTGTACTGTACTGTCGGGCTGCGGCTCCGTGCGACTAGTGCGGGCCCCCGGCCGCGCCCCGCCCGTAGCCGCGCACCACCACCTGCATATAGCTGGCTTGTGAGTCTAGTACTAATAGTAGTCACTCTGTGTACTGTACTGTACTGTACTGTACTGTACTGTCGGGCTGCGGCTCCGTGCGACTAGTGCGGGCCCCCGGCCGCGCCCCGCCCGTAGCCGCGCACCACCACCTGCATATAGCTGGCTTGTGAGTCTAGTACTAATAGTAGTCACTCTGTGTACTGTACTGTACTGTACTGTACTGTACTGTACTGTACTGTCGGGCTGCGGCTCCGTGCGACTAGTGCGGGCCCCCGGCCGCGCCCCGCCCGTAGCCGCGCACCACCACCTGCATATAGCTGGCTTGTGAGTCTAGTACTAATAGTAGTCACTCTGTGTACTGTACTGTACTGTACTGTCGGGCTGCGGCTCCGTGCGACTAGTGCGGGCCCCCGGCCGCGCCCCGCCCGTAGCCGCGCACCACCACCTGCATATAGCTGGCTTGTGAGTCTAGTACTAATAGTAGTCACTCTGTGTACTGTACTGTACTGTACTGTCGGGCTGCGGCTCCGTGCGACTAGTGCGGGCCCCCGGCCGCGCCCCGCCCGTAGCCGCGCACCACCACCTGCATATAGCTGGCTTGTGAGTCTAGTACTAATAGTAGTCACTCTGTGTACTGTACTGTACTGTACTGTACTGTACTGTCGGGCTGCGGCTCCGTGCGACTAGTGCGGGCCCCCGGCCGCGCCCCGCCCGTAGCCGCGCACCACCACCTGCATATAGCTGGCTTGTGAGTCTAGTACTAATAGTAGTCACTCTGTGTACTGTACTGTACTGTACTGTACTGTACTGTCGGGCTGCGGCTCCGTGCGACTAGTGCGGGCCCCCGGCCGCGCCCCGCCCGTAGCCGCGCACCACCACCTGCATATAGCTGGCTTGTGAGTCTAGTACTAATAGTAGTCACTCTGTGTACTGTACTGTACTGTACTGTACTGTACTGTCGGGCTGCGGCTCCGTGCGACTAGTGCGGGCCCCCGGCCGCGCCCCGCCCGTAGCCGCGCACCACCACCTGCATATAGCTGGCTTGTGAGTCTAGTACTAATAGTAGTCACTCTGTGTACTGTACTGTACTGTACTGTACTGTACTGTCGGGCTGCGGCTCCGTGCGACTAGTGCGGGCCCCCGGCCGCGCCCCGCCCGTAGCCGCGCACCACCACCTGCATATAGCTGGCTTGTGAGTCTAGTACTAATAGTAGTCACTCTGTGTACTGTACTGTACTGTACTGTACTGTACTGTCGGGCTGCGGCTCCGTGCGACTAGTGCGGGCCCCCGGCCGCGCCCCGCCCGTAGCCGCGCACCACCACCTGCATATAGCTGCCTTGTGAGTCTAGTACTAATAGTAGTCACTCTGTGTACTGTACTGTACTGTACTGTACTGTACTGTCGGGCTGCGGCTCCGTGCGACTAGTGCGGGCCCCCGGCCGCGCCCCGCCCGTAGCCGCGCACCACCACCTGCATATAGCTGGCTTGTGAGTCTAGTACTAATAGTAGTCACTCTGTGTACTGTACTGTACTGTACTGTACTGTACTGTCGGGCTGCGGCTCCGTGCGACTAGTGCGGGCCCCCGGCCGCGCCCCGCCCGTAGCCGCGCACCACCACCTGCATATAGCTGGCTTGTGAGTCTAGTACTAATAGTAGTCACTCTGTGTACTGTACTGTACTGTACTGTACTGTACTGTCGGGCTGCGGCTCCGTGCGACTAGTGCGGGCCCCCGGCCGCGCCCCGCCCGTAGCCGCGCACCACCACCTGCATATAGCTGGCTTGTGAGTCTAGTACTAATAGTAGTCACTCTGTGTACTGTACTGTACTGTACTGTACTGTACTGTCGGGCTGCGGCTCCGTGCGACTAGTGCGGGCCCCCGGCCGCGCCCCGCCCGTAGCCGCGCACCACCACCTGCATATAGCTGGCTTGTGAGTCTAGTACTAATAGTAGTCACTCTGTGTACTGTACTGTACTGTACTGTACTGTACTGTCGGGCTGCGGCTCCGTGCGACTAGTGCGGGCCCCCGGCCGCGCCCCGCCCGTAGCCGCGCACCACCACCTGCATATAGCTGGCTTGTGAGTCTAGTACTAATAGTAGTCACTCTGTGTACTGTACTGTACTGTACTGTACTGTCGGGCTGCGGCTCCGTGCGACTAGTGCGGGCCCCCGGCCGCGCCCCGCCCGTAGCCGCGCACCACCACCTGCATATAGCTGGCTTGTGAGTCTAGTACTAATAGTAGTCACTCTGTGTACTGTACTGTACTGTACTGTACTGTCGGGCTGCGGCTCCGTGCGACTAGTGCGGGCCCCCGGCCGCGCCCCGCCCGTAGCCGCGCACCACCACCTGCATATAGCTGGCTTGTGAGTCTAGTACTAATAGTAGTCACTCTGTGTACTGTACTGTACTGTACTGTACTGTACTGTCGGGCTGCGGCTCCGTGCGACTAGTGCGGGCCCCCGGCCGCGCCCCGCCCGTAGCCGCGCACCACCACCTGCATATAGCTGGCTTGTGAGTCTAGTACTAATAGTAGTCACTCTGTGTACTGTACTGTACTGTACTGTCGGGCTGCGGCTCCGTGCGACTAGTGCGGGCCCCCGGCCGCGCCCCGCCCGTAGCCGCGCACCACCACCTGCATATAGCTGGCTTGTGAGTCTAGTACTAATAGTAGTCACTCTGTGTACTGTACTGTACTGTACTGTACTGTCGGGCTGCGGCTCCGTGCGACTAGTGCGGGCCCCCGGCCGCGCCCCGCCCGTAGCCGCGCACCACCACCTGCATATAGCTGGCTTGTGAGTCTAGTACTAATAGTAGTCACTCTGTGTACTGTACTGTACTGTACTGTACTGTACTGTCGGGCTGCGGCTCCGTGCGACTAGTGCGGGCCCCCGGCCGCGCCCCGCCCGTAGCCGCGCACCACCACCTGCATATAGCTGGCTTGTGAGTCTAGTACTAATAGTAGTCACTCTGTGTACTGTACTGTACTGTACTGTACTGTCGGGCTGCGGCTCCGTGCGACTAGTGCGGGCCCCCGGCCGCGCCCCGCCCGTAGCCGCGCACCACCACCTGCATATAGCTGGCTTGTGAGTCTAGTACTAATAGTAGTCACTCTGTGTACTGTACTGTACTGTACTGTACTGTCGGGCTGCGGCTCCGTGCGACTAGTGCGGGCCCCCGGCCGCGCCCCGCCCGTAGCCGCGCACCACCACCTGCATATAGCTGGCTTGTGAGTCTAGTACTAATAGTAGTCACTCTGTGTACTGTACTGTACTGTACTGTACTGTCGGGCTGCGGCTCCGTGCGACTAGTGCGGGCCCCCGGCCGCGCCCCGCCCGTAGCCGCGCACCACCACCTGCATATAGCTGGCTTGTGAGTCTAGTACTAATAGTAGTCACTCTGTGTACTGTACTGTACTGTACTGTACTGTCGGGCTGCGGCTCCGTGCGACTAGTGCGGGCCCCCGGCCGCGCCCCGCCCGTAGCCGCGCACCACCACCTGCATATAGCTGGCTTGTGAGTCTAGTACTAATAGTAGTCACTCTGTGTACTGTACTGTACTGTCGGGCTGCGGCTCCGTGCGACTAGTGCGGGCCCCCGGCCGCGCCCCGCCCGTAGCCGCGCACCACCACCTGCATATAGCTGGCTTGTGAGTCTAGTACTAATAGTAGTCACTCTGTGTACTGTACTGTACTGTACTGTCGGGCTGCGGCTCCGTGCGACTAGTGCGGGCCCCCGGCCGCGCCCCGCCCGTAGCCGCGCACCACCACCTGCATATAGCTGGCTTGTGAGTCTAGTACTAATAGTAGTCACTCTGTGTACTGTACTGTACTGTACTGTACTGTCGGGCTGCGGCTCCGTGCGACTAGTGCGGGCCCCCGGCCGCGCCCCGCCCGTAGCCGCGCACCACCACCTGCATATAGCTGGCTTGTGAGTCTAGTACTAATAGTAGTCACTCTGTGTACTGTACTGTACTGTACTGTACTGTCGGGCTGCGGCTCCGTGCGACTAGTGCGGGCCCCCGGCCGCGCCCCGCCCGTAGCCGCGCACCACCACCTGCATATAGCTGGCTTGTGAGTCTAGTACTAATAGTAGTCACTCTGTGTACTGTACTGTACTGTCGGGCTGCGGCTCCGTGCGACTAGTGCGGGCCCCCGGCCGCGCCCCGCCCGTAGCCGCGCACCACCACCTGCATATAGCTGGCTTGTGAGTCTAGTACTAATAGTAGTCACTCTGTGTACTGTACTGTACTGTACTGTCGGGCTGCGGCTCCGTGCGACTAGTGCGGGCCCCCGGCCGCGCCCCGCCCGTAGCCGCGCACCACCACCTGCATATAGCTGGCTTGTGAGTCTAGTACTAATAGTAGTCACTCTGTGTACTGTACTGTAGTTTACACCAGCAGCATCATAAATGTATAACGTTGTATAATATTCCAGTCCCATGGTGGTGGGCATGCTGTGGGAAGTAACAGACCTGGAGGTGGACAAGGTGGTGAGCACGCTGGTCTCCCTGTACGTGCCCTCAGATAGCGAGTTGCCCTGGCCGAGTGTGGGCAAGGGCAAGTGGAGTCAGGGGATATTGGGTGAGTGTTTTGTTACATCTTTCCTCCTCGTAGTTTTAGTCATGTTATATAGGGATAAAGGTATCCTATAGGATTATTTGCGGTTATGTTTGTTTTCATCATTATAGTTTGCAATGTTCAGGCGTTAAGTGGTACCAAACTAACTCACATTCGTATTTATTATATGTAATATTCCTAAAGTCATACTCATACTGACTGTAAGTTTTTGTCTTGTATTCACTTTATCGTACTGTACTGTCATGTTATTTATTATACTGTTCTATTATTTATTATACTGCATCGATATTTATTGTACTGTACTATCACTGATATTTATTGTACTGTACTATCACTTATTGTACTGCAGTGATATTTATTATACTGTACTATCACTTATTATACTGCACTGATATTTATTGTACTGTACTATCACTTATTATACTGCAGTGATATTTATTGTACTGTACTATCACTTATTATACTGCACTGATATTTATTATACTGTACTATCGCTTATTATAATGCAGTGATATTTTATTGTACTGTACTATCACTTATTTTACTGCAGTGATATTTATTGTACTGTACTGTAACTTTTTGTGCTGCAGTGATATTGTACTGTACTATCACTTATTTTACATCAGTGATATTTATTAACTCGCATGTATATCTCCGTGCTATAGCATCATGAATAAAACAATTCCAGATTCAACAGTGGAACAGAAGAGCTCGTTCACGCCAGAACATGACCTCCTCAGAGCGGTGTGCAGAGCGCGGGGCTTCACCAACTTCGTGATGATCGCGAGCTCTGTCGTCGCGAGGGGACTCCCCGTCAGGATACAATGAACTGGTAACAACTGATGTTTATTATATGTAGTTAATATTTGAGGATACAGTTCGCACCAGATAAGTGTGCCGGCGATAGGTGGCGCTGTTTGCTAAGAAAAGTTCTAAGTAGAGTACTACACATTTTATATGGCCTACCGACGTGATCGACTAATTAGGAACCACCAATGCTGCCAAAATCCACGCAGTATAGAGTCGTTGGAGCGAAATAGAAGACGGCACGGCAATCAATTTTTATACCTTATGTACATCTATACTAATATATTTCTATTATCTTATATAAAGCGGAAGAGTTTTTTGTTTGTTTGTTTAAACGGGCTAATCTCTGGAAATAACAGTCGGATTCGAAACATTCTTTCACTAATAGGAAGCTCCATTATCCCCGAGTATTATAGGCTACTTTTTGTGACGGGAACGCGAGTGAAACCGCGGGAAACAGCTAGTAACACATAAAGTTGATTATCATGTTCGCGTCCTTATCTTTTGTGTCGTTCTCTACAAATATGCAGCTTATGTAGCAGACCACGATTAGTTCTGATTGTGGCCACGTGCAGGCATATCTGGCGCGCACTGTATGAGCAAATTACATGTTTTCAAAACGTTTTGTGTATTACCTTGAACAACTTTCACTAAGGAACCAACCTTCGAAATCGCTTATATTTTCATACATTCTGATAGTTCGATATTTTGTATGAAAAGATAGAATATTTCGTAAGATAAATTTCCGAATGCTAAATTCAGACGAATACAATAAGCATTGGGTTCTTTACCACCAGAGGTTATTGCAGGGTTGGCAACACACGAGGTTTTAACAACAGCTTTACGTGCACAAATTTGAATTTTCGTAATCCGATATCAATTTAACCAACTTAAAAAATTATTTATTTTCAACAACATTAACTACTTCCTCATTTATACACTAAAGCCACATTAAACTGCACGTCGCAAATATTTTTTTATACGAGCAAGTCGGTTAACAAGCATATGGCCCGCCTGATGGTAAGCGGTTACCGTAGCCATAAAGACGCTTGCTACACAAGAAGCATCGCTCAAGCGTTACCGACCTATCCCCCCTCCCCTATGAGCTCTGGCGACCTTACTCACGCGCAGGAACACAACATAAAGTTATTTGGCTGCGGTATTCTGTAAGGTGGAGGTACTTCCCCAGTCGAGCTGCTCTTTGAGCGAATAAACTCTACGCTCTACCTCTCTCAGAATGGCAAAAAATCTCCATTTTATGGCATTTGTTTTTGCCTGCATGATTTCTGGGTACAGTGAAATGATAAATCGTTCTTCCATTTTTGCAGGTAGCAGAAAAAATACAAAATAAAAATGGAGTTCAAATCATATCTGTGATTGTATTTAAGACAATAAAACGAATACTTCAATATGTAGTTTAAGTACACTAAGGTTGATAAATAATTGGGTCAATCAACTTTTTTTGTACCTCGTTGCTATGGTTACGTCCCCTGGACAACTCTTTGATTTTCTATTTTTCTATGGTTACAATTCACCAAACGTACATTTTTGTCGTTATAAGCTCATTATTTTATGGAGTATCTCCTAAACACATTAGTAGCATATATAATAACAGGTTTTTTAAGAAACTTGGTGTCGCTGTTGTCTCTTGGACAACGGGACAGAATATCAAACAAGAAAAAGTTGATTTACCCCATTATATTTCGTGATAATACTATTTTATGGAATTAAATAACAGATTTTAAAAGTATTTATTTTTTTATATCAATTATAATATAATTTTGGTCACAAATAAATAAATATCCTGGGACATTCCTCACACACGGTCATCTGATCCCAAACTAAGCAGAGCTTGTACTATGGAAACAGATAACTGATATAATATATATACTACTTTTTGTTTGTAAATATATACTTAATATATATAATTACACCCAGACTCGGGACATACAGACATGTTCATGCACACAAATGCATGTCCATCGTCAATCGAACCCATGACTAGCGGCGCGATAGGTGGAATCTTGACCAGTCTTAACGAACCGCGCCAGCTAGCCCGTCAATATGAGAGGTGCGAGGAGCCTTAATTTATTGTTGGCAATATTATTATACAGGGTGGAATTTTTTAACCCCGCCTGGAGGGAAAGTACTCTAAATACTGGAGATAGCAAATTTTATTCAAGGGTAAAATTCCTTTATTTTCAATAAGAAAAAAATCTGCATTTAAAGATTTTCGAAAATTCACTTGCTACTCACTCGGGAATCGAATCGGGTTAAAATCCTAAAAAATAACATCCATACTTTTATGGCATCAATCGATAGGGTCAATCATATAGATCAAATCTCTCTAACAAACATGACAAATTAAATGAACGGGTAACAATGTAATCTAAACTTATTTTAAATGAACGAAAAAAAGGGTAAACTAACTAATTAGTTGCTCGAAATGAGCTCCATTTTTAACAGACTTCAAAAAAAGTAGGAGGTTCTCAATTCGGTTGTGGTTTTTTTTTTATGTTTGTTACCTCATAACTCCGTCATTTATGAACCGATTTGGAAAATTATTTTTTTTGTCTGGAAGGGTACACTTCCCGTTTGGTCCCATTGTCATCAGATCAGGATTTTATTACTTCTTAGTGTACTTTGAAGTCGGTTTAAGTTTTTTGTAAAACAGTCCAATTATGTTGAGTTTGTTTTGTTTGCATTGAGTAAAATTTGCTATCTCCAGTATTTAGAGTACTTTCCATCCAGGTGAGGTTAAAAAATTCCACCCTGTATAGTAAGGGGCACGAGTCGTCAGCACAGATTGACACCTGTGCAGTAGTTAATATTTTGGTCTGTTTGTCGGAATGAAGCAGGGGGGAATGCCGAGCTGCACACGATTGGTTCGTCAGTCGATGTGAGTCGTCTATTGGATTCTCGCGTGTCATTTGGCTACTGTGATTTGGCCAAAAGTGTAGAACTTGGAACTTAGGAAATATTGTCAACTATCACATAGATTTCGAGATGGCATATTCACGAAATCAATATTGGGTTAGTAATTCTAAACAATTTTTACTATGGCACAAACACAGAAAAAAAAAAAAAACTAGCAAGATTGATCGTTAGTATGGAAAGTAAACATGAGAATTTAGTATTGGTCCCATAGTAAAAGTTGCTCAGCATGACTAACCCAACATAGGGTTCAAAAATATGCCATCTCTAAATGTCCACCCAGTGTGATGACATGTAACAGAGAAGTATAGTTAGGCCTGTGCGAGTTGTTCCCTCCTGTGTGGTGGTGGTGGTCGTGGGGAGGCGTGCGGGCGCGCGCGGGGCGTGCGGGGGGCGCGGCGGCGCGCGGAGGGCGGCGTGCGCTCCTTGCCCTCACACAACTGCCGCTGGATCGCCTGCAATACGATATGACATACGATTAAATATACCTTACATACTCTTTATTAAAAAAAATAAAAAAAAATAAAAAAAAAAAAAAAACCCGTGACATTCCTCACACACGGTCATCTGATCCCAAACTAAGCAGAGCTTGTACTATGGAAACCAGATAACTGATATAATACATATACCTACTTGTGTTTGTAAATACATACTTAATATACATAATAACACTCAGACAGGACATATACAGACATGTTTATGCACATAAATGCATGTCCTGTGTGGGAATCGAACCCACGACCTGGTCGGCAAGTTAAGCTTACTTGCCGATCGATTAAGAACTGCTTATCATGCTACACCACGAGCGCTTCAACATATTTGTTAGTAAATAAGTAAAATACAATTACCTCGTCAAATTTAATAACATCAACAATTTCCATTATCTTCTTCTCCAAACTCTTGATGTAGAGACGTGCGTTCGTCACGTTTATATCAAACGATTTGCCCAATAACTTCAACAGAGGTAGCGAGCCGCAGTCAGATGAACTGATACAAAAAAATATGTACAGTCAGCATCAAAGTAGCTCATCACAGTAAAGTAACCGGCAAAATTCTTGGTACAAAACTTAAACTGCACAGAAGCCAAATTGGATGTCTCATTAGTGGTGGGGCGCGGGTACCGGAGCGGGGGGAGGGGAGACTATACATTAAATAATCTACGAGTAGGTATATTTATGTTGCTCGCCAGTGTACTTGCGCAAACCATTCTCCAAACTATTTAGTAATCTGTGCCACTACGCTCAAATCTTGCCAAGAAGTTTGCCGGGATCTATACCGTGCCACATAAAGCAATTCACAATTCATACAAACTGTTATGAGAATATCAATAGATTATTATGTATGGCACTAAAATGTACCAAAGACCAAGTAAATCTGGAGTATCTGTAAAGGTAGGTTCTTTGAGATGTAGATTTAATAGAAATTTAAAAGGTAGAAAATTCAGCATATGGAAACTTCAATTGCATTTACTGTGCCATTTCTTGTATTCGCCAAAAAAGATAATTAGTATGGAACATGCAATTTGAATTTTTTTAAGAGTATTCTGTTAACACCTCTAATGGCAAAAATGTACATTTCCACGTTCCAAAAATGACTAAACCGTCTGCAAGCCGGCTCTTTTAGCTTTGATACAAATGCAGTGCACAAAGCTTATATTAAAGTAGAGAAAATCTTTGCTGAAAACACCTCTTTTTTATGAAATTCGAGCTTGTGGCAAATTCAATGCCGGCGAGTCTATCTCCAAACTTAATAATCTTTCTGTTTTGAAATGAATTTAGGTCTAAAATACTTTTTGGCGGGAACTTGCAGAGTGACGTGCGTTTTCACTTTTATTTTCATAATTTCATGTATTTTGAGTTTTATTGTGTATTTTCGGTGGTATTTTACCCAATATAGATCATCCATGTGCACCAGTGAAGTTAAATGAAATGAATTATGTGTATCGTGACTTTTCAAGTTGTCTCAAAAAGTACGTGTAGACTTTTAGTAAAATGCCATTGTAGTAAAACATGACTTTTATGGACGGTAAAACGCGTCTATTGTAACTGGAAATTATATTATAACTCGACACTGGTAGAAATAAGTCCTAATTTGGATTTGGTTGCCAAACTTAAAAATAAGAAGAAAAAAAGTCACATGGCAAATTTATAAACCAGCGCCATCTATGCGCCAAGCCCAGTACTAACATAGCGAGCACTTGTATCTGCTGCAGCAGGGTGGCCAGCACCTCGGCGCTCTTGTCGCAGGCGGCGCTCACGCACTGTGTCGCGAGCCGCTTCTCCTCCAGCGTAGTGCGAAGGGACTCTATGCTGTCCTGTTGTTGGAGTAACTTTGCAAGGTGTTTCGCATTTTCTTCCGCTGGAAGAATTATAATGTATGAAAGTGATTTTGGCCTATTAATAAGACTCCGCTGTCCGTCCGTCCGTCCGTCTGTCTGTAAGTCAGCGGGCTGTATCTCATGAACGGTAATAGGTAGACAGCTGACATTTTCAGTTTCATTTGTATTTGTATTGCCGCTGTAACAAAAAATGAAATAATATTAAAAATTAAAGGGGGCGCCCATACAACAAATGTCTCTTTTTTGGTATTTTATTTTTATAGCACAATGAGTTAGTTAATTTTGTACGGAACCCTCCGTTTGCGAGTCCGACTCGCATTTGGCCGGTTTTTTTACACTGTAATGTATAGGCCTGTGTTTGACCGCAATCTCACCATGGTTAGTGATGATGTGGCCGGAGGTGGTAAGCAAAGTGCAGCTGTCGGGACACACCGATTAGCTTTAGATTATTACCACCGTGCTATGGTTTCCTCACGATGTTTTTCTTTACCGAAAGCTCAAGTTCTTTGTAGGATTCAATCAAACCCAGGTCCTTCGTCTATGCTTCCGACGTCACTACCATGTACGTAGTATTTATATACTCTGAGCTACCACTAAGCTAACGTCGCCTTTAAAATGTGAGGCATTTAGGTATTAGGGGACAAAACTTGATAAATAGGGAGAACGTCAACGAGTTTTGGGTACCTAGAGATTAACAATTGAATTCGGAACCTGGTCCTATGACATAGGGTTAATATTCGAATAACACAATCTATTATTAACATTTGACTAAAGTTTTGATTCTCGTATATTAGGCCCGTATTTTAGAACATAACACAAGTCTAGGCAATGATTCAATTGAATTTAAATCCTGGACCCGTGATATAGGTTTTATTTTTGATTAACTAAATCTATTCTTGAGTTGGTAACTGTATTTTTGATTTTCATTCTGCAAGTACCTAAGAGTATATCATCTAACTTACCAATATCAACTTTAAGCGTTTTAACAGTGTCACTCAAGTTCTTCAACTCGGTGTTGACTTCGTTTATGTAGTTGAACAATGCGTAGTTCTCCTCCTCACGTCGCGTGAACTCCTGGATCAATTTGTCCACGTCATCCTCACCCGCGAACTCCTGGAAAATATTGAGAATTTATTTTGTTGTCTTTGGTACTGAAATATAATATGCGCAAAACTCAACTCAAGTTAGAGACTGTAACAATTTAATTTGGAACCTATTCACATCACATAAGATTTACTTTCATTTAACAACATCTTTTCTTCAATTTGCTTCTATTATATACCCCTACTCACTCTAATAGCATCGAGTATATTGACATAATTGTTATAAGCCCTCATTTCTTCCTCCTGCTGCTCCAATCTCTTGGCTTCTGCTTTCGCGTCGGCCGCCGTCAGCCTGACAGTTCCCTTGGTGCGTAGGAACTCCTCTAACTTCAAGCTATGGTCTAATTGACGTTGGAGTTCACGGACTTCCTGTGAAAGACATTTGAGTTCAAATTCAAAAACAGGATTTTAGGTCCATACAATCGCTGGATAAAAACCTCAAATTCCTCCATAGACCAAAAATTTCAAATATGTTACCAACTGATTACATCGAATGTGAATGTTTGTTTGTTACACTTTAACGCCGTAACTTCTCAACCTATCGCGATTAAATTGGGCATGCAGATAGCTTATAGTTTGGAAGAGGACAAAGGCAACTTTTTATCCCGGGACAACTAGTTCTCTATATACTGACGTAATAGTATTGTATTATATTTGTAAAAGAAATACCAAACTGGGGACGACTGTACGAGTTCCCATACAAAACCCGTACACGTGCAAAGCTCGTTTCGGGGTAAGTGTTATACCCCTCCCCAAGAACCCTCCCTCGATGACTCGTGACCACATCGACCCGTCATCCTCTTTGGGGTCGTTTCTGGGCGCTCCGCCCCGATGGCCGACGACTCCAAAGGCCAAGTTTAGTCGTCTTTTACGACAGGCACGGGGACCATAACCTTTATTCTAAGTCCCATTACCTCCCATTAGCTTGACGAAAAATTTTATAATGGCTAACTTTTCATTTCGACACGTCCTACGTCAAACTAAGTAACTGCAAAAAGCAAATTTTACAGGAGAGCGTTTTTAAAATTTTAAAAATTTCTTTTCGTCATTACTCCGTCTCTCAAAGGGCTCTGACTTTGAAACTTGGCAAAAGGCTCTTACTATAGGTCCAGACTATGTTACAGCTTAAATTTTGTTTGCAAATCTTCCCACTTTTGATTTATTACACATACATACGTGTACTTGGTTTTATTATCCGAGAGTAATAAAGTATGTGTCAGATTCATATTTATTCAAGGGAATTTGAAAAACCTAGTATTGCGTAACTGTCTAGATACATGTTTGTTCTTTGTTAACTAATTGGTCATACTGTACCTAACTGTTAGTTACATAATTTCTCATTGAAAATTTAATTATTGACGCATGTGTATCTGCATTTCTATATTATCAAAATCTCCTATATCTACCTACTTAGCCTTTAATTGAATGAAATTAATAGAGGGTTCTTGACTGCTAAAGTAGCCAACAAGCATACGGGGTCCGCCTGAGAATAAGCGGTTACCATAACCTATGGTAGAAGCGCTCGTAGTGTGGCATGATTAGCCTTTCTTAATCGATCGGCAAAATTAAGCTACGTCTGTCGTGGTCGGTACCTGGATGGGTGACCGTCTATTGGTATTTCAAATCGAGCGTTTCCGTGCTTCGGAAGGCACGTAAAGCCGTTGGTCCCGGTTATCACTTAATTGTGATAGTCGTTAAGCTAGTTTGATGCCTACTAGGCGGCTTTAAAAATTCCAACAGTAGGTTGACCACTAGCCTACCTCCACCAATCCGCTGTGGGCACGCGTGGTGGAGTATCTGCCCATTCCCTGTCATCATTTTTGTGAAAGGAGGCCTGTGCTCAGCAGTGGGACATTATAGGCTGATAATGATGATAACCTATGGAAGCTTGAGCAAGGAGCTATGATTATCCCACGAGAATAACAGACATTAAGAGCCATATTAGCTCCTATCTGGACCTTTTGCTGAAGGCGTGACTTGATGGAAATTTCAGGACAGTGGACCCGCCACTTGGCTCATCAGACCACTTTCTCGTCCGAAAACAGGTGCCTGTGCTCAGCCCATGTGGTTCTATATGTCAGCAGACTGGGATGGATTGCGTGAATTCTTTGCATCTTACCCGTAGATGCAGCTCTGCTTCGCATCAAACAATCAGGAAGCAATCAGGATAACATCCAAACACCTTTTATGCGTAGCGCTTAACGAAGGCTCGAGGTTCAGTAAGCGAATGATTGCCAGGGCTAAGTTCGATTTTGCCATCAGAATTGGCAAGAGACTGCATGAGCGATCCTTCTGGGAGTTAGGCTTTTGAGTGTCTTACCAAAGCTGCTGAAGGAAACTTTTTCCTGTCATCCTTGCTACCACTATGTAAGCTGAACGGAAATTTGGCCCTTAGGCTAAGGAGAAGGCTGGCCTTTTAGGCCTCTTTGCTCGAACTTGACTTCAGGTGAAGGGGGTGCCACACTGCCTACCATCCCGTAGTGTGACAGTTCCATGCCGGAGATTCGTATAACTCAAAGTCCTGCAGGAGTTGCTTTCTCTAGACATAGCATATCGACAGTGTGCTCCTGAACTGTGTCCTAACGCGCCTTATTGCGCTTTCCTACTTGAAAAAGTCCCGTCTTCGTGGAAGACTGCGCACGTACACACAGTACAGTTCTATTTGTTTTCTTTAATTCTTGTTTTTTGTAATTTCTACAGTCTTTAATGTAATGTTGTGTGTTGTCCAGAATAAATCCTATTTCTTTCTTACACTTTGTGTGCTCAAAAAAAGCGACAAATCAGATGTGCTAATTACAGACCTATCACTATCACCTCCTTTCTCTCCAAAATGATGAAACGAGTGACCAACACGCAACTCTTGAGATACCTAGAGGATCACGATTTATTGAGCGACTGAATATACGGCTTCCACCATAGTCACTAGGCTGGTGACCTTGTAGTTTATCTCACACGTTGATCATCAATCGCCATTGAGACTTAGTGTGAGGCATTGGCGTTGAGCCTAGATGTTGTCAAAGCATTCGATCGGGTCTGGCAACAGGGTCCTCTAACTAAACAACCATCATACAGGGTTTCCCGATTGATTATGCAAATCGGTCGCCAGCTTTCTGTAGATGCATAAGAGCCATCGTTGATGGTAGCTTCTCTGACAGCATGTACATAAATGCCAGCGTCCTACAAAAACTTGTGCTTTCCCCAACACTGTTCCTGCTGCATGTCAATGAATGATATACTGTCTATTGATAGTATTAATTGTTATGCGAACGTAATCGAATGTACAGCTTTTTAAACAAGCTGTGCAAATATTCCTCGTTCCATAGTGGAGGAAAGTCACGAACGACTTTTGTCTGAAATCGAGAATACACTAACTAGTGTCTCCGATTGGGTTTGCCTGAACGTAGTGCATTTTAACTCCACTAACACACAAGCCTGCGCGTTTACCACAAAAAAAAAACCCTATTTGCTGTAGCTCTCAATTCCAGAACACGTCTCCGACATCACAAAAAGTATCGGAATCCTTGGCGTCGATATTTGTAACGACGTTCCGTTCCATAGTCGTCTCGTAGACAAAGTCAAACTGGCATCCAAAAAACTCGTGAGTGCTTTATAGAGCGAAGCAGTTCTTCTCATAGGGGCAAAGTCTGCAACTTTACAAGCCGCAAGTCCGACCTCATATGGAGTACTTGGATACCAGCTTGGGCCTGTAGACTCAGTCAGCAGTGTGCCATTAGTATTGTCGACGATCCCGAGCTCACAAATGATTTAGAGCCCGTTAGCCTTAGGATTGACTTTGCCTCCTTATGTGTATTCTACCGCTTATACAACCGATAGTGTTCAGTTTTTTTTTTTGAACTGATGCCCACAGCTAGCTTCTACCTTCGCAACTCTCGCCATCGACGGGTTCTCCAACCTCATACATTGGAACCGAAATGGTTTCGTACTATGCGCTTTCAACGGAGCATCCTACCACAGACACTCAGGTTGTGGAATGAGCTCCCCGCCTTGGTTTTCCCAAGAGAATTCAGCATGGGGCTCTTCGAAAAGGGTGTGAAGAGATTTTTGCAGGGTCGCAACGCGTGATTGATACCCCTGTGTTGGAAGCGTCCATAGGCTACGGTAACCGCTTACCATCAGGCGGGCTGTATGTTTATTTGCTATCTTAGTGGTATAATAAAACATAGAACATCCTTTTTTTGAAGTCGGTTAACAATAAGACATGATTTTAAATATTGTATAACTGTCTAAGTGAACAGATATAAAACTATGACTAGATATCTTTCTAATGTACAATTATGTAAGTGCTAAATAACTTATTTCGATCTAACAACTTTTCAATGTACAAGTGAGTAAGTGTCTAGATAATTAATTTCGATTGAACCACTTTCCAATGAACAAGTGTATAAGTGCCTAGATGGAATTTGCAACCATACTGAATCACATTGAATAAGTGTGTACCTACGTAGTTACACTGTTGTACGTGGACAAAACAAAATATACAAAAAAAAAACTTCATGAACTTTTTACTACTTCTATGTAACGTGTTTTAAATATTTGTATTACAGCGCTATTGTGGTTTTAATTTCTTCATTCCATACATTTAAATATTTCTATCCGTATGTGGTTTAGAAAAATTTGCAGCGATAGAAATATTATTACGAAACGTACGCGCACCTCACTCGCTGTCCGTAGAAGAAGTGAGGGAGTGGCAGTTGACCACGTACCGCACCGCGTTCCCCCCACGTTAAAGTGTTTAACTGGATCTCACACGCTTATTCGCTGTGCGTTTTGAACCGCTAATGCAGATAAATACTTATACGTTTGAGAAAAAAGTATGTTCTGATAGGAAAATTAAAAAAAAAATGAATACGTCTTGTAGATTCGGATACGTAGAGCTCCAAAATGCAATAAAAACACTTTGGTGTAACAGGCACATACATTGGTTAACGTAGGACGTGTCGATTTCATTGTTAAGAGGAAATGCTCAATTCAAAATTCAAAATTTCAAAATTCAAAATCATTTATTCAAATAGACCTTCGCAGGCACTTATGAATACTCTATATCTATGCTGGTGGCGTTTGTTCCATACAAACCATAACGTAATCCTCAGTTTCCTCTCTGGATAATGACACTAGAGCAATGATTATTCTACTATGCAATCTGTAGGTACCACTGTATGTCCCTCGGTTGTGTTTTTCTCCAAAAAATAATTATTATAAGATTAGGAGACTTCTAAAATCACAAAAACTTACAATTTTTAACGCCCTTATCAGACGTCCAGCGAAAAAATTTCACGAATATAAAAAAAACAAAGGAAAACCGACAGACATAGCCAAAGCCCTCCTTATTATGATTCTTATTTTTTTTAATCGATCCAGTTTTGGTGGAGAAAACCGGGGTTAATAGCGATTTCGTCTAATTGAAATAGGTATAATCGGTCCAAGCTGTAGTTGCCTCTATCGCCCTCGGCCGGGATAGCTCGGGCACAGCGCGACAGCAATAGATATGTTAAAAACCTATTTTTCAAATTTCTTGCAGCCATCCTTTCCTCTTAAATATTTAACAAATAGTGATCAATAGACAGGTGCAAAATAGGTATTGCAAAGTCACGTTTCGAGGTGAAAGACCGCAGACCGGCTCATTGAGCACGGAAAAAAAGGAAGTGACATCGCAGTTTTTGTGTCTTTAATTAAAGAGTCTGGGTTTAGAACTAGCTCTTTAATCCAGACTAATTATTGAAGTCCTTAAAAACACTAGTTTCTCTTGATTATATTTTATGACTTACCAAGCAATGTTTCCTGTAATCAATAGCCGCCTTTTCCTTGAGAGCGTCAAGTTTCGAGCACCACTCCTCGCGCTGGTCGTAGGTGGTGATCGCTTGCTCCACCAACTCCAGGATTTGGGCTTTACCATCCATCAGCCGTTTGATTTGGTTCTTCCAGATTGTGTTGAAGAATTGACTGAAAATTTTATATTGAAGAGACGATTTACTGGTGCTCCCGGTAGCAAACAAGCGTACGGCCCGCCTGATGGTAAGCATGCAACACCAAGAACACAGGCAAAGAACTCTTTACATCCTGAAGGGGTTTGAAGTGGGGTTCAGAGGAATTGTTATGCTGACAGTGGAAGGGACATCTTTTGGTCCTACTCACACCGCTGGTCCCCACACTGCCAGCACAGCGCCTCCTCATGGAGCTCTGGCGACCTTACTCACCGCAGGAACACAACACCATAGTAAAGTAAAGTTATTTGGCTGCGATATTTTAAGGTGATTTCAGTGGTTGTGACGTCTGATACCGAGAAGAAGGTCGGGTTCGAATCTTACAACGAGCTTTCGGTGAAGGAAAACATCGTGAGGAAACCATAGCACGGTGATAGGGTACTCTGTAGTACCTACTTGGTTGGAAACCACCCTCATGTTGAAATCCTGTCGCCAAGCACCTATCAGTGTATTTCGACAGCTATGTGTGATTACCACCTTCGGCCACATCATCACTTACTATGGTGAGATTGTGGCCAATACAGGTCTATACACAGTAAAAAAGAAACGGATCTTCTTTAAGGTGAAGATACTTTCCCAGTCAGGTTTCCCGGGATGTTGAAAGGGGTAATGCGTCTCTAGATAAAATAGTGTTATCATTTGAGTTAAAACATCTCCTTTAAAGTCAAGTGATGGATTGCAGCATGCGGCAGGCTGTGCTATCTCTTCCATTTCTTTAGATACATATATTTTCTCTTACCGATCCCTCAGAAGTCGATCGATCTCAACTCGCAACTTAAAGTTGTCAGTATTGACTGTGTTGAACTTCTTCATGGCTGTGTCTAGGCGGTTCTCCAGCTGTCTGATCACCGTCTGATCGGTCACGGCGTTTGCCATGAACACCTGAAAATCGAGTTTTTGGAGTCGCTTTTCGTTACTGTAAGTCGTACTTTCGTTTCGTTTTTTCGAAAATATCGTCTTTCCTAAAGATATTTTCTCTTACGTTTTTCGTTGGAATTTTGATGAAGAAGCTTATTCTAATGTAAATGTCTGACTACTACAACTTTAGTTGAACGGGCCATCATCTTTTATTGAAATGTCAAACCCATACAAAGGTTGATCGTCGACAACCATCTTGCCTAAGGGGGCTGGCTTTAAAATTAAATATAGCCCGTTCGTCTAAAATTGTAGTGGTCAGACATTTAACCCTAGACAAGGGTCTAGGTCTTTCTTTTTACCTCTCTTTCAATCATCATTTTAATCATACCTTCCATGCTTCCTTCTGCCTTCTCTATTTCCGGGACCTGAATGTTATATACTCCCTTCATCACACATTTAAATCCCTCGTGATATCATGTTCATACTGCTTTGATAGATAGCCTTTTAAATTTTCGAAGATCTCATCTTAATACTCTATTTTTCCCTAAGCACTAATAAACCCTACCTTCTCCGAACTAGTCCCCTTAGACTTCAACCCCTTAATCTCCTTCTGGACCTGCTTGAGCAAGAAGTCCAGCTCGCTGATATTGCCGCGGTGCTCTCTGACCTCAGCCGAGCATCGCTCATGCTCCTTCAGGAGGGCTATCAGCTTCTCTCTGGTTCTTGCGTTGTCTAACACGTTGGAGTTGCTTTTTGTTAACTGTTGAGATGAGAATGGTGACGTCATCGTCAGAAACAGCTCGAAGGTCTTGACTGTAAATCACAAGTTCCTCAAAAAGGATTAAAGGCAGAAAGTTTTGTGCTTGATAAGTGCCCTAATAAGGCCTTAATTCAATAAACGGCTTTGACTTTGAATCTCAGTTGGTGGTACCCTGAACTCACTAAGATGGAACCAGTCCAGTCCCTAGGTAGGTATGGTTTTTTTTTTTTCAAAAAACCTTACATGTTTTTTTATTTTAATAGTCGCCAAACTACTATTGCAGTTTGTAGGCGTGCACTCTTTCACAGTTTTGTTGGTTTTGTACGTACATTATTACTAACATTAAGGTATGTAGGGTTCCTCTCGATGTTTTCTCTCAACTTAATGTTATGTATAGGTGAGTAACACAGGAAAAATACAAATGAGTTTCTAACATGAACATTCTTTTTCGAAATCATCAAAATTCGTTCAAAAAATAAACTTAATAGTTATCCGGTCCGGCTTTTTACAACAGTTGGCTCGAAGTAAGAAAATACGTCGATACAATAAGTTCCTTTCCAACATTAATAGTTAAAACTAGCGATAGCATGTTGCTATTCTTGTAACTAAGATAATCATTCCCTTTTTTATCCAAACCTTTAATTCCATCATGACCTTCTCCAGCTCATTATTCAGGGTGTTGATGATGTTCTTCTGCATCCTCAGCGTGGGTTGGACGCTGGACATCACCGTCCCGCGGTCTATTTCCATCACCCTGAACTGAGGAGTAAGCGATACGAAAGAGGTTCAAGCCCAATTAGACTCATTGTGAATTCAATTAATAATTATCCAAGGAGATTTCTTGGCAAGAGCGTTTGGTCCCAAATAACTAAGCAGCACAGATATAAACCTAAATAGATGACGTGAGTGCATGTACTTTTCCTGTTCTGGTCTGATAAGTGTTGCATAAAGTTTTGTTGATGAAAGTAAAATAACATTCCTTATCCGTTGAAACAGTTACAATGTCAAGATAAACATTCTCGAATGTTTGAATTTGTATGCTGAATGTACACAATGTGGTATGTAATGTTATTTTTTTACCCCCCCCCCCCCCCACTAAATAATCTGGTGCATTTTGTTTGAAAAAAAAAATACTTTTCACATTCATTTTCCTAACATAATGTATAGGGAAATTATTTTTCGATTTGTGTCATTTCAGTGCCCTAACCTAACTCGGCCCTAAGAGCCTTTTGATCCTAATCGGAGAAGGATCGATTAAGCAATTTTTAGGGTTCCGTAGCCAAATGGCAAAAACGGAACCCTTATAGATTCGTCATGTCTGTCTGTCTGTCTGTCCGTCCGTATGTCACAGCCACTTTTTTCCGAAACTATAAGAACTATAATGTTGAAACTTGGTAAGTAGATGTACGCTCCACCGATCCGCAGTGGGCACGCGTGGTGAAGTACCTGCCCATTCCCTTTCACAAATGAGGATTTGTGAAAGGAGGCCCGTGCTCAGCAGTGGGACATTATAGGCCGATGATGATGATGATGATGAAAGGAATAGCGACTAATATTTAGGTACCTGCTTTTGCAGCTTGGATAGCTCATCTTCAGCTATCTTCTCCATCTCCATGTCATCAGTGGGGAGGATCGCCATTTTGATTTAAATTAAATACTTCACTGATCTTCTTCCTATGCGTAAAGTAAGCACAAGGATACGTAAAGTTATTTCAGTTGTTGAATCGATATTATTGCTAGGCAGCCAAAATGTATAAAACCTAGTAGCTGATGCCCAGATAGGTTTCCATTTCTTTCTTTGTTTTTTAGGATTCATTTGGAAACTGACAATAATTTATTTTTATATAATAAACTAGCTCATGTGCTGATATGATGATGATGAATAAACTAGCTGTCCCCCGTGGTTTCACCCGCGTTCCCGGGATAAAAACTAGCCTATAACACTCGAGGATATTTCAAATCCGTTTGATTGATAGTTCTAGAGATTAGCGCGTTTAAACAAACAATAAAACTCTTCAGCTTTATGATATAAGTGTACGCGGCGGGGCGGATACGACAATACGACATTAAATTAAACCACGTAAAGTACTCATGTATACGATTAGAGGTGTGTAACTCATCAAAAATTCGCGAGCTGCATAACAGCTCACGGCTCAAGTGTGTGAGCTGGTTCAATGACTCAGCTCGCAGATCAGCTCAATTTGTACCTACAGTCCACGATACGCACGCACGCTCACTGCGTGCGTATTGCGTCGAATCGAGCCGCCTGAGCTGCCGCGATTCGTTCGACTCCGCTGAGCGACTCTTTTCATACTTTAGATTTGGATATATATATTTTTTTAATATTATCTAGTTATGTTACATATTTATTTATTGAATTAAATTATTATTTAAATGTTTAGAACGAAATAATAATCCGTATATTAGAATCAAAAGAATAATCTTTGGAGGGAGTCACAGGAGTTAGATTGAGCCGTGAGCTAGTCATTTTGTTGTTGAGCTGTAGCTCAACGGCTCAAACCCGTGTGATCTGATTCATTGAGCTGGTTCAGAGCTGAGTTACACACCTCTATATACGATCAACTATTACTACGGGACCAACTTCGAAATCGCAAAAATAAATTACTGCTTTTCATACAAAAGGTACATGTCTCCTCGGCAAAAATATATGATTATCTGTATTTTTTTTGCGATTTCGAAGTTGGTCCCATAGTAAAAGTTGATCGTATACATGAGTACTTTACGTGGTTTCATTTAATGTCGTATTGTCGTATCCACCATGTAGATAGATGTCTAGATAAGATAGATAAAAATAATACATGTATTTAAAATACATGCTTTTGTATCTTAAATACTGAATTAAGTAATGTAATGCAATTTATATAAAAAGCAATGCAATAACATTATGCAATTTGGCCTTAAATAGGGTCGCGCTTACGTTTACTTTTATGCAGTTTTTATATTTATATGTAATTTATGAATAGACATCAAATAAATATTAATCTATCACCATTGAAAAGTCAAGGTCCTCATTTCATCACAAAACTTAATTTATAACATGAGATCATTTCCTGATTTTAAAACACAATAAAATATCAAATAAAACGTTACAACATTTTCGTTTGACCAACCGCTCTCTTTGTATCACCTTGATTATGTATAGCTGTGTCTCTTTTACTCTTGAAGGCTTTAGTATCACCTGTTAATGTTGTTCCACTCTAATGCACGTGTGGTCTTTGACAAAGAGTAAATTAAAAAAGAAAGGTTGATTGTAAAAAGTCTATTGTTTTAATAGACAATGCATTTTTTTAGATTTTTCGCTTTCAGTTTTGGGTTGAAATAGATATATCTAGAAAGAGCGTTACCATACTACACAAATATACAAACAGGCAAACTTTATAAGCTGATGTATGTGACAGCAAAATTTTACGCTCGCTCCTCATCATTCTTTTTGTCTTAGTGACGTTCATAATAATAGGAATTGTTGTACTATTCTACTATTTAAAATCGGGAGAAATTTAAATATTTAATTTAGCCCCTAACAGTTAGGGGCTATTTTTTCCTACGCGTCAGTAGCTTCCACACTCAATCTGGATATATTATTAATCAAAGGATGTACGTTTGTTATTCTTTTACGCAAAAACTACTAAACGGGGATTTTGATGAATATAATACGTTTCATCCCTCGAAAACAATTGGTCATTCGGGAACGCGGGAGAAACCGCGGGGCAGAAACTAGTATCCCTATAATAAATGTAAATATGTATATAATATGTTATCAAATGCACACACTCCTATATATAGCCTGACTTTAAACCTGGTTCGTAAAACTCATTTTTTTAAGTAAACTGCTAAGTTTATTGTCTACTCGCAGAATGCGGAAAATAACTAGCAATGTAGTAAGAAGACGGTAGGTATAATAAGTATAAAAAAATTACTCCCATCGATAATTTCAGCTTTTTTCGACGCCGAAACAAAAATAAAATGACCGACTGAGTAAAGGACCAACTCAGACAAATAAGAGAAACCCAGATGAATTAATCACACTTCCAGAACGACGCGTCGTTTTAATTTTAAAGGTGCGATATCATTAAAAGAACAGGCGTGAAAGGCTTATTTTCGTTTACTAAAAATCACCCGTTATCTACCTACCTGCCCCTCTTATCTATCATAATCTTTGGCCGTCTCGGGCCGCTCAGCCTGAAAGGTTTCGCGGAGCTCTGTTGTGTCCGATCCGTTGTCGAGGCAACATCTGCGTTGCGCCGGCTCGCGAGTGCATCGACTTAACATAACAAACGCATTGAACGTGATCGTGCTGTGCTGTGCTGTGTCAGTGAACCGGAAATGTTACAACTGTGAACCAAAATTTAATATAATGGCATTAAAAAAAGAATACGAAATAAATAAGAACATATTCAAACTGAAACTTCCCAAACCGGTGAAAATCCAACAGGCACTCGATAAAATCTTCAAAAAGAACAACTACACCAAAATAGTGAGTTAAACGCTGTTTGTATCGTGGACAGGTTTAGATAAATGGCTGGTGAATTTAGTGCAAATATTAGTAGAAGTAGAAAATCCAGCGTTGAACCACCGGATTGTAATAGATCACCCAATTTTATAACTGACGAAACTGAATTTGTTGGTAGAGGTGCTATAAGGTCCTCTACTCCGATAAGTAAGAATAGAAGAAGCAGAAGTCGTAGCGGGACTAGGATAACCCCATCTGCTTTGAGCATATCTGACGAGCATTTTTACGAAGACCTCGAAGCGTATGTTGCCGAGATGTCGGCCGTAAGAGATACATCGTCCAAGATGGATGCAGGGCAGGAACCTGATGTATGGAGCCAGTTGCAACAGAAGGAATCTGATTTGCTCCTGGCAGCTGAACTGGGGAAAGCACTCCTGGATAAGAACGAGGAGTTGAAGAAGGAGCAGGAACGAGTTGCTGATGAGTACTCCAAAAAACTTGAGGTAAGTGACCGACTTAACTTTGGATATATTCTAAGGGATTATAGAACTTAATCCTTAGAAATAAGGTTGTGTTTATGTTTAAGCTATATCAGTTTTAAGAAATAAATTAATTGATAAATCCTTCGTATTGAACGATCAACAGAACTTGTATTTATAGCGTTATTATTAAAGACATTTGCCTTATTTAAACTAATTACACTACAAATTGCAAAACTAGTATGACAGGGATTTCAAGAGTATTAATTGCTGTACCTACTAGGCCAATTATCATTGTGAAATCTTTACAAAAACTTAATTTACCATTAACAAGCGTTGCACATATAATTTTGGCGGACGTTAATTTCATATCATTGAATGTTATGTAGTTTGGCTTATGCGTGCCTTAGTGAGTAGAAAACATGGAATAATCTACTGGTAATCTTCATAATAAACCCGAAAACTAGTTCCTTAAACTTTTTTAAATTGCCGGCATTTTTATCTGAAGGAACCTACGGCAATTACTTAAAGTAATTGCTAAGTCTCTCACGGGATGTGAGAGTAATCAGCATTCCAGCATACCGAACAATCATTCTGCTTTTTACTTAAACAAAAACTCGACCATTTATAAACATGGTCTTGTAGATTACCATTGATTGCTGCTAATAATATTAATTCACTTAAGATTATCTCTTTTTCATCGTATCCTTTATAACTGTATTTACTTAATCACCATTAATTATTCTCAGTTTTTAATCAATACATTTTTAACGGTATATCCCGTCAGTTATACTTTTGGGCCAGTTGGGTTTATAAAAGCTAATTATGTGGTCCAATTAATATCAGGTATTCCATCTGCCTGTGAGTATTCTACCATAAAATCCCGATATGTACATTACCTGTACTGCATTGGAATCCCTATGCTTGAATTGGTTCCTCGTATAATTGTTTTAAATTTCGAAGTTATTTCTTATTCCAATTATCTACGTTGTTAGGAGATGCTCGAGGTTCGGCAATCAAGACATCAGATGCATTAAAATTTTGGAGTAGTTAGTGAGTGAAACACATCTCGAAGCTAAAGTGACAAAATGCGTCAGAATCGGCATAGTGAAAGTGAAACACATCAAAAAGCACCACTTGTAGTTTAAAACACTACACATTATCAGCATCAGATGAAGGTATCTTATCTAAATTTCATATCGATAAATAATATCAAAGTGAACACGTATGCGCAGCATTCCAACGCGTGTTTGATCTTTTTAGGAAATTCCACGAATGAAACATTTTTGGTTATTTCATTGCTTTACAAAATATGGGTGGTTATCATAAATCCGTAGAGAAAAAAAGGTGATTTACGGTTTCTGATTAGAAAACGAGTCTAGATATTTTTCATGTGGCGCATATTTTAGCTCTACATGACGTGAGTCGATGAATACAAGTTAACAATTTCTTCAGATTGAGTGTTATTACAAACATTTATTTGTCGTTCTTTGGGAAGAGAACATTTTTCCTTCACCAAAACCGAAGAAATCCCTACTTAAACTTAATTTTAAGGAAATAAGGAGAAAAAAAATTATCAATCACTTTTCTAGGTATCTGATACTGGTGGGTACTCAAGATCTTGCAATTCAGCGGAAATCTATCTGAATAAAAATTCCTTTATATTTTCCACATAAAACTTGCAATTTATTTATGTCTCGTTTCCTAGAAGGCTTCAAAGTCTTGGTCATTGTTCTAAACCACGTCAACTCGTTCAACCTTTTCGTTTTGAGGCCGATATTCACCCTGGCAACACCCGCAAACAACACCCTAACTAAACATACAACTCGTGGAAAAGTAATTAATCTGGTTAAAATGACCTTGCGTCGTTTCAATACACCATAGGTACATATTTAATGGACTTTTAGACAAACACGTCATGCATTGTGATACACGATAAAGCCTTGATAATTTACTTTATCGTTGAAATATTGGCATGTATTTGTTGTAATACGATAAAATGTACTGAGAAATTCTTGTTACCGAAAATTCTTTCGTTATAAAATTTATTGTTAAAAGTTATTGTTTAAAGTAACGTATTACTCATGTGAAGTAGTCTTTCAGGTCTTCAGTATCTATGTACTGATAGTTAAGCTACTTAAAGGGTCCAGTCTACGGCTCTGTCTGAAACCCGAATGACAAGTTTTTGCCCTACGGCTTTGCCTATGTTCCTAGGTTGTGGTTATCTCTTTCCCTGTGTTTAACCAGGATGTTGTATGTATTACAATTCCTTCAAATTACAACTTGATTTAGTCACACTAACATTTATTCGAATACATTTTTTTGTTGTAGAATGTTAGGACCAATAAACGCCTGCATAGTTGATATAGTTTTCATGTTAATTTTCTTACTCTCTT